>CAXIEJ010000091.1:1200000-2400000 GCA_964023215.1 Eledona agricola | reverse complement strand
CCGAAGTAATTTAGGTGAGTTTTGCATAGTTTGCTATGGTTTGTAGCATTTTTTTGTAATTTAAAAGTGATTGGGTTTAGTTTGTTGTGGTAAGGGTTAGTTGGTGATGATTTAGAGTAGCCGAAGTAATTTAGGTGAGTCTGGCATAGTTTGTTATGGTTTGTACACCTTTTTTTGTAATTTTAAGATGATATGGTTTGGTTTGTTGTGGTAAGGGATAGTTGGGGGTGATTTACGGTAGCCGAAGTAATTTAGGTGATTCTGGTATAGTTTGTTATGATTTTTAGCATTTTTTTGTAATTTTAAAGTGATTGGGCTTAGTTTGTTGCTGTAAAGTGTAGTTGGGGGTGATTTTTGATAGTCGAAGTAATTTAAGTGAGTTTGACATAGTTTGCTATGGTTAGTAGCATTTTTTTGTAATTTAAAAGTGATTGGGTTTAGTTTGTTGTGGTAAGGGTTAGTTGGTGATGATTTAGAGTAGCCGAAGTAATTTAGTTGAGTCTTGCATAGTTTGTTATGATTTGTACACCTTTTTTTGTAATTTTAAGATGATATGGTTTGGTTTGTTGTGGTAAGGGATAGTTGGGGGTGATTTACGGTAGCCGAAGTAATTTAGGTGATTCTGGTATAGTTTGTTATGATTTTTAGCATTTTTTTGTAATTTTAAAGTGATTGGGATTAGTTTGTTGCTGTAAAGTGTAGTTGGGGGTGATTTTTGATAGCCGAAGTAATTTAGGTGAGTTTGGCATAGTTTGCTATGGTTAGTAGCATTTTTTTGTAATTTAAAAGTGATTGGGTTTAGTTTGTTGTGGTAAGGGTTAGTTGGTGATGATTTAGAGTAGCCGAAGTAATTTAGGTGAGTCTGGCATAGTTTGTTATGATTTGTACACTTTTTTTTGTAATTTTAAGATGATATGGTTTGGTTTGTTGTTGTAAGGGAAAGTTGGGGGTGATTTACGGTAGCCGAAGTAATTTAGGTGATTCTGGTATAGTTTGTTATGATTTTTAGCATTTTTTTGTAATTTTAAAGTGATTAGGCTTAGTTTGTTGCTGTAAAGTGTAGTTGAGGGTTATTTTTGATAGCCGAAGTAATTTAGGTGAGTTTGGCATAGTTTGCTATGGTTAGTAGCATTTTTTTGTAATTTAAAAGTGATTGGGTTTAATTTGTTGTGGTAAGGGTTAGTTGGTGATGATTTAGAGTAGCCGAAGTAATTTAGGTGAGTCTGGCATAGTTTGTTATGATTTGTACACGTTTTTTTGTAATTTTAAGACGATATGGTTTGGTTTGTTGTGGTAAGGAATAGTTGGGGGTGATTTACGGTAGCCGAAGTAATTTAGGTGATTCTGGTATAGTTTGTTATGATTTTTAGCATTTTTTTGTAATTTTAAAGTGATTGGGTTTAGTTTGTTGTGGTAAGGGTTAGTTGGTGATGGTTTAGAGTAGCCGATGTAATTTAGGTGAGTCTGGCATAGTTTGTTATAATTTGTACACCTTTTTTGTAATTTTAAGACGATATGGTTTGGTTTGTTGTGGTAAGGTATAGTTGGGGGTGATTTTTGATAGCCGAAGTAATTTAGGTGAGTTTGGCATAGTTTGCTATGGTTAGTAGCATTTTTTTGTAATTTAAAAGTGATTGGGTTTAGTTTGTTGTGGTAAGGGTTAGTTGGTGATGATTTAGAGTAGCCGATGTAATTTAGGTGAGTCTGGCATAGTTTGTTATAATTTGTACACCTTTTTTGTAATTTTAAGACGATATGGTTTGGTTTGTTGTGGTAAGGGATAGTTGGGGGTGATTTACGGTAGCCGAAGTAATTTAGGTGATTCTGGTATAGTTTGTTATGATTTTTTGCATTTTCTTGTAATTTTAAAGTGATTGGGTTTTGTTTGTTGCTGTAAAGTGTAGTTGGGGGTGATTTATGATAGCCGAAATAATTTAGGTGAGTTTGTCATAGTTTTCTATGGTTAGTAGCATTTTTTTTTAATTTAAAAGTGATTGGGTTTAGTTTGTTGTGGTAAGGGTTAGTTGGTGATGATTTATGGTAGCCGAAGTAATTTAGGTGAGTTTTGCATAGTTTGCTATGGTTTGTAGCATTTTTTTGTAATTTAAAAGTGATTGGGTTTAGTTTGTTGTGGTAAGGGTTAGTTGGTGATGATTTAGAGTAGCCGAAGTAATTTAGGTGAGTCTGGCATAGTTTGTTATGGTTTGTACACCTTTTTTTGTAATTTTAAGATGATATGGTTTGGTTTGTTGTGGTAAGGGATAGTTGGGGGTGATTTACGGTAGCCGAAGTAATTTAGGTGATTCTGGTATAGTTTGTTATGATTTTTAGCATTTTTTTGTAATTTTAAAGTGATTGGGCTTAGTTTGTTGCTGTAAAGTGTAGTTGGGGGTGATTTTTGATAGCCGAAGTAATTTAAGTGAGTTTGGCATAGTTTGCTATGGTTAGTAGCATTTTTTTGTAATTTAAAAGTGATTGGGTTTAGTTTGTTGTGGTAAGGGTTAGTTGGTGATGATTTAGAGTAGCCGAAGTAATTTAGTTGAGTCTTGCATAGTTTGTTATGATTTGTACACCTTTTTTTGTAATTTTAAGATGATATGGTTTGGTTTGTTGTGGTAAGGGATAGTTGGGGGTGATTTACGGTAGCCGAAGTAATTTAGGTGATTCTGGTATAGTTTGTTATGATTTTTAGCATTTTTTTGTAATTTTAAAGTGATTGGGATTAGTTTGTTGCTGTAAAGTGTAGTTGGGGGTGATTTTTGATAGCCGAAGTAATTTAGGTGAGTTTGGCATAGTTTGCTATGGTTAGTAGCATTTTTTTGTAATTTAAAAGTGATTGGGTTTAGTTTGTTGTGGTAAGGGTTAGTTGGTGATGATTTAGAGTAGCCGAAGTAATTTAGGTGAGTCTGGCATAGTTTGTTATGATTTGTACACTTTTTTTTGTAATTTTAAGATGATATGGTTTGGTTTGTTGTTGTAAGGGAAAGTTGGGGGTGATTTACGGTAGCCGAAGTAATTTAGGTGATTCTGGTATAGTTTGTTATGATTTTTAGCATTTTTTTGTAATTTTAAAGTGATTAGGCTTAGTTTGTTGCTGTAAAGTGTAGTTGAGGGTTATTTTTGATAGCCGAAGTAATTTAGGTGAGTTTGGCATAGTTTGCTATGGTTAGTAGCATTTTTTTGTAATTTAAAAGTGATTGGGTTTAATTTGTTGTGGTAAGGGTTAGTTGGTGATGATTTAGAGTAGCCGAAGTAATTTAGGTGAGTCTGGCAGAGTTTGTTATGATTTGTACACGTTTTTTTGTAATTTTAAGACGATATGGTTTGGTTTGTTGTGGTAAGGAATAGTTGGGGGTGATTTACGGTAGCCGAAGTAATTTAGGTGATTCTGGTATAGTTTGTTATGATTTTTAGCATTTTTTTGTAATTTTAAAGTGATTGGGTTTAGTTTGTTGTGGTAAGGATTAGTTGGTGATGATTTAGAGTAGTCGATGTAATTTAGGTGAGTCTGGCATAGTTTGTTATAATTTGTACACCTTTTTTGTAATTTTAAGACGATATGGTTTGGTTTGTTGTGGTAAGGGATAGTTGGGGGTGATTTTTGATAGCCGAAGTAATTTAGGTGAGTTTGGCATAGTTTGCTATGGTTAGTAGCATTTTTTTGTAATTTAAAAGTGATTGGGTTTAGTTTGTTGTGGTAAGGGTTAGTTGGTGATGATTTAGAGTAGCCGATGTAATTTAGGTGAGTCTGGCATAGTTTGTTATAATTTGTACACCTTTTTTGTAATTTTAAGACGATATGGTTTGGTTTGTTGTGGTAAGGGATAGTTGGGGGTGATTTACGGTAGCCGAAGTAATTTAGGTGATTCTGGTATAGTTTGTTATGATTTTTTGCATTTTCTTGTAATTTTAAAGTGATTGGGTTTTGTTTGTTGCTGTAAAGTGTAGTTGGGGGTGATTTTTGATAGCCGAAATAATTTAGGTGAGTTTGTCATAGTTTTCTATGGTTAGTAGCATTTTTTTTTAATTTAAAAGTGATTGGGTTTAGTTTGTTGTGGTAAGGGTTAGTTGGTGATGATTTATGGTAGCCGAAGTAATTTAGGTGAGTTTTGCATAGTTTGCTATGGTTTGTAGCATTTTTTTGTAATTTAAAAGTGATTGGGTTTAGTTTGTTGTGGTAAGGGTTAGTTGGTGAAGATTTAGAGTAGCCGATGTAATTTAGGTGAGTCTGGCATAGTTTGTTATAATTTGTACACCTTTTTTGTAATTTTAAGACGATATGGTTTGGTTTGTTGTGGTAAGGGATAGTTGGGGGTGATTTACGGTAGCCGAAGTAATTTAGGTGATTCTGGTATAGTTTGTTATGATTTTTTGCATTTTCTTGTAATTTTAAAGTGATTGGGTTTTGTTTGTTGCTGTAAAGTGTAGTTGGGGGTGATTTTTGATAGCCGAAATAATTTAGGTGAGTTTGTCATAGTTTTCTATGGTTAGTAGCATTTTTTTTTAATTTAAAAGTGATTGGGTTTAGTTTGTTGTGGTAAGGGTTAGTTGGTGATGATTTATGGTAGCCGAAGTAATTTAGGTGAGTTTTGCATAGTTTGCTATGGTTTGTAGCATTTTTTTGTAATTTAAAAGTGATTGGGTTTAATTTGTTGTGGTAAGGGTTAGTTGGTGATGATTTAGAGTAGCCGAAGTAATTTAGGTGAGTCTGGCATAGTTTGTTATGATTTGTACAGGTTTTTTTGTAATTTTAAGACGATATGGTTTGGTTTGTTGTGGTAAGGAATAGTTGGGGGTGATTTACGGTAGCCGAAGTAATTTAGGTGATTCTGGTATAGTTTGTTATGATTTTTAGCATTTTTTTGTAATTTTAAAGTGATTGGGTTTAGTTTGTTGTGGTAAGGGTTAGTTGGTGATGATTTAGAGTAGCCGATGTAATTTAGGTGAGTCTGGCATAGTTTGTTATAATTTGTACACCTTTTTTGTAATTTTAAGACGATATGGTTTGGTTTGTTGTGGTAAGGGATAGTTGGGGGTGATTTTTGATAGCCGAAGTAATTTAGGTGAGTTTGGCATAGTTTGCTATGGTTAGTAGCATTTTTTTGTAATTTAAAAGTGATTGGGTTTAGTTTGTTGTGGTAAGGGTTAGTTGGTGATGATTTAGAGTAGCCGATGTAATTTAGGTGAGTCTGGCATAGTTTGTTATAATTTGTACACCTTTTTTGTAATTTTAAGACGATATGGTTTGGTTTGTTGTGGTAAGGGATAGTTGGGGGTGATTTACGGTAGCCGAAGTAATTTAGGTGATTCTGGTATAGTTTGTTATGATTTTTTGCATTTTCTTGTAATTTTAAAGTGATTGGGTTTTGTTTGTTGCTGTAAAGTGTAGTTGGGGGTGATTTTTGATAGCCGAAATAATTTAGGTGAGTTTGTCATAGTTTTCTATGGTTAGTAGCATTTTTTTTTAATTTAAAAGTGATTGGGTTTAGTTTGTTGTGGTAAGGGTTAGTTGGTGATGATTTATGGTAGCCGAAGTAATTTAGGTGAGTTTTGCATAGTTTGCTATGGTTTGTAGCATTTTTTTGTAATTTAAAAGTGATTGGGTTTAGTTTGTTGTGGTAAGGGTTAGTTGGTGATGATTTAGAGTAGCCGAAGTAATTTAGGTGAGTCTGGCATAGTTTGTTATGGTTTGTACACCTTTTTTTGTAATTTTAAGATGATATGGTTTGGTTTGTTGTGGTAAGGGATAGTTGGGGGTGATTTACGGTAGCCGAAGTAATTTAGGTGATTCTGGTATAGTTTGTTATGATTTTTAGCATTTTTTTGTAATTTTAAAGTGATTGGGCTTAGTTTGTTGCTGTAAAGTGTAGTTGGGGGTGATTTTTGATAGCCGAAGTAATTTAAGTGAGTTTGACATAGTTTGCTATGGTTAGTAGCATTTTTTTGTAATTTAAAAGTGATTGGGTTTAGTTTGTTGTGGTAAGGGTTAGTTGGTGATGATTTAGAGTAGCCGAAGTAATTTAGTTGAGTCTTGCATAGCTTGTTATGATTTGTACACCTTTCTTTGTAATTTTAAGATGATATGGTTTGGTTTGTTGTGGTAAGGGATAGTTGGGGGTGATTTACGGTAGCCGAAGTAATTTAGGTGATTCTGGTATAGTTTGTTATGATTTTTAGCATTTTTTTGTAATTTTAAAGTGATTGGGATTAGTTTGTTGCTGTAAAGTGTAGTTGGGGGTGATTTTTGATAGCCGAAGTAATTTAGGTGAGTTTGGCATAGTTTGCTATGGTTAGTAGCATTTTTTTGTAATTTAAAAGTGATTGGGTTTAGTTTGTTGTGGTAAGGGTTAGTTGGTGATGATTTAGAGTAGCCGAAGTAATTTAGGTGAGTCTGGCATAGTTTGTTATGATTTGTACACTTTTTTTTGTAATTTTAAGATGATATGGTTTGGTTTGTTGTTGTAAGGGAAAGTTGGGGGTGATTTACGGTAGCCGAAGTAATTTAGGTGATTCTGGTATAGTTTGTTATGATTTTTAGCATTTTTTTGTAATTTTAAAGTGATTAGGCTTAGTTTGTTGCTGTAAAGTGTAGTTGAGGGTTATTTTTGATAGCCGAAGTAATTTAGGTGAGTTTGGCATAGTTTGCTATGGTTAGTAGCATTTTTTTGTAATTTAAAAGTGATTGGGTTTAATTTGTTGTGGTAAGGGTTAGTTGGTGATGATTTAGAGTAGCCGAAGTAATTTAGGTGAGTCTGGCATAGTTTGTTATGATTTGTACACGTTTTTTTGTAATTTTAAGACGATATGGTTTGGTTTGTTGTGGTAAGGAATAGTTGGGGGTGATTTACGGTAGCCGAAGTAATTTAGGTGATTCTGGTATAGTTTGTTATGATTTTTAGCATTTTTTTGTAATTTTAAAGTGATTGGGTTTAGTTTGTTGTGGTAAGGGTTAGTTGGTGATGATTTAGAGTAGCCGATGTAATTTAGGTGAGTCTGGCATAGTTTGTTATAATTTGTACACCTTGTTTGTAATTTTAAGACGATATGGTTTGGTTTGTTGTGGTAAGGTATAGTTGGGGGTGATTTTTGATAGCCGAAGTAATTTAGGTGAGTTTGGCATAGTTTGCTATGGTTAGTAGCATTTTTTTGTAATTTAAAAGTGATTGGGTTTAGTTTGTTGTGGTAAGGGTTAGTTGGTGATGATTTAGCGTAGCCGATGTAATTTAGGTGAGTCTGGCATAGTTTGTTATAATTTGTACACCTTTTTTTTAATTTTAAGACGATATGGTTTGGTTTGTTGTGGTAAGGGATAGTTGGGGGTGATTTACGGTAGCCGAAGTAATTTAGGTGATTCTGGTATAGTTTGTTATGATTTTTTGCATTTTCTTGTAATTTTAAAGTGATTGGGTTTTGTTTGTTGCTGTAAAGTGTAGTTGGGGGTGATTTTTGATAGCCGAAATAATTTAGGTGAGTTTGTCATAGTTTTCTATGGTTAGTAGCATTTTTTTTTAATTTAAAAGTGATTGGGTTTAGTTTGTTGTGGTAAGGGTTAGTTGGTGATGATTTATGGTAGCCGAAGTAATTTAGGTGAGTTTTGCATAGTTTGCTATGGTTTGTAGCATTTTTTTGTAATTTAAAAGTGATTGGGTTTAGTTTGTTGTGGTAAGGGTTAGTTGGTGATGATTTATGGTAGCCGAAGTAATTTAGGTGAGTTTTGCATAGTTTGCTATGGTTTGTACACCTTTTTTTGTAATTTTAAGATGATATGGTTTGGTTTGTTGTGGTAAGGGATAGTTGGGGGTGATTTACGGTAGCCGAAGTAATTTAGGTGATTCTGGTATAGTTTGTTATGATTTTTAGCATTTTTTTGTAATTTTAAAGTGATTGGGATTAGTTTGTTGCTGTAAAGTGTAGTTGGGGGTGATTTTTGATAGCCGAAGTAATTTAAGTGAGTTTGGCATAGTTTGCTATGTTTAGTAGCATTTTTTTGTAATTTAAAAGTGATTGGGTTTAGTTTGTTGTGGTAAGGGTTAGTTGGTGATGATTTAGAGTAGCCGAAGTAATTTAGTTGAGTCTTGCATAGTTTGTTATGATTTGTACACCTTTTTTTGTAATTTTAAGATGATATGGTTTGGTTTGTTGTGGTAAGGGATAGTTGGGGGTGATTTACGGTAGCCGAAGTAATTTAGGTGATTCTGGTATAGTTTGTTATGATTTTTAGCATTTTTTTGTAATTTTAAAGTGATTGGGATTAGTTTGTTGCTGTAAAGTGTAGTTGGGGGTGATTTTTGATAGCCGAAGTAATTTAGGTGAGTTTGGCATAGTTTGCTATGGTTAGTAGCATTTTTTTGTAATTTAAAAGTGATTGGGTTTAGTTTGTTGTGGTAAGGGTTAGTTGGTGATGATTTAGAGTAGCCGAAGTAATTTAGGTGAGTCTGGCATAGTTTGTTATGATTTGTACACTTTTTTTTGTAATTTTAAGATGATATGGTTTGGTTTGTTGTTGTAAGGGAAAGTTGGGGGTGATTTACGGTAGCCGAAGTAATTTAGGTGATTCTGGTATAGTTTGTTATGATTTTTAGCATTTTTTTGTAATTTTAAAGTGATTAGGCTTAGTTTGTTGCTGTAAAGTGTAGTTGAGGGTTATTTTTGATAGCCGAAGTAATTTAGGTGAGTTTGGCATAGTTTGCTATGGTTAGTAGCATTTTTTTGTAATTTAAAAGTGATTGGGTTTAATTTGTTGTGGTAAGGGTTAGTTGGTGATGATTTAGAGTAGCCGAAGTAATTTAGGTGAGTCTGGCATAGTTTGTTATGATTTGTACACGTTTTTTTGTAATTTTAAGACGATATGGTTTGGTTTGTTGTGGTAAGGAATAGTTGGGGGTGATTTACGGTAGCCGAAGTAATTTAGGTGATTCTGGTATAGTTTGTTATGATTTTTAGCATTTTTTTGTAATTTTAAAGTGATTGGGTTTAGTTTGTTGTGGTAAGGGTTAGTTGGTGATGATTTAGAGTAGCCGATGTAATTTACGTGAGTCTGGCATAGTTTGTTATAATTTGTACACCTTTTTTGTAATTTTAAGACGATATGGTTTGGTTTGTTGTGGTAAGGGATAGTTGGGGGTGATTTTTGATAGCCGAAGTAATTTAGGTGAGTTTGGCATAGTTTGCTATGGTTAGTAGCATTTTTTTGTAATTTAAAAGTGATTGGGTTTAGTTTGTTGTGGTAAGGGTTAGTTGGTGATGATTTAGAGTAGCCGATGTAATTTAGGTGAGTCTGGCATAGTTTGTTATAATTTGTACACCTTTTTTGTAATTTTAAGACGATATGGTTTGGTTTGTTGTGGTAAGGGATAGTTGGGGGTGATTTACGGTAGCCGAAGTAATTTAGGTGATTCTGGTATAGTTTGTTATGATTTTTAGCATTTTTTTGTAATTTTAAAGTGATTGGGATTAGTTTGTTGCTGTAAAGTGTAGTTGGGGGTGATTTTTGATAGCCGAAGTAATTTAGGTGAGTTTGGCATAGTTTGCTATGGTTAGTAGCATTTTTTTGTAATTTAAAAGTGATTGGGTTTAGTTTGTTGTGGTAAGGGTTAGTTGGTGATGATTTAGAGTAGCCGAAGTAATTTAGGTGAGTCTGGCATAGTTTGTTATGATTTGTACACTTTTTTTTGTAATTTTAAGATGATATGGTTTGGTTTGTTGTTGTAAGGGAAAGTTGGGGGTGATTTACGGTAGCCGAAGTAATTTAGGTGATTCTGGTATAGTTTGTTATGATTTTTAGCATTTTTTTGTAATTTTAAAGTGATTAGGCTTAGTTTGTTGCTGTAAACTGTAGTTGAGGGTTATTTTTGATAGCCGAAGTAATTTAGGTGAGTTTGGCATAGTTTGCTATGGTTAGTAGCATTTTTTTGTAATTTAAAAGTGATTGGGTTTAATTTGTTGTGGTAAGGGTTAGTTGGTGATGATTTAGAGTAGCCGAAGTAATTTAGGTGAGTCTGGCATAGTTTGTTATGATTTGTACACGTTTTTTTGTAATTTTAAGACGATATGGTTTGGTTTGTTGTGGTAAGGAATAGTTGGGGGTGATTTACGGTAGCCGAAGTAATTTAGGTGATTCTGGTATAGTTTGTTATGATTTTTAGCATTTTTTTGTAATTTTAAAGTGATTGGGTTTAGTTTGTTGTGGTAAGGGTTAGTTGGTGATGATTTAGAGTAGCCGATGTAATTTAGGTGAGTCTGGCATAGTTTGTTATAATTTGTACACCTTGTTTGTAATTTTAAGACGATATGGTTTGGTTTGTTGTGGTAAGGTATAGTTGGGGGTGATTTTTGATAGCCGAAGTAATTTAGGTGAGTTTGGCATAGTTTGCTATGGTTAGTAGCATTTTTTTGTAATTTAAAAGTGATTGGGTTTAGTTTGTTGTGGTAAGGGTTAGTTGGTGATGATTTAGCGTAGCCGATGTAATTTAGGTGAGTCTGGCATAGTTTGTTATAATTTGTACACCTTTTTTTTAATTTTAAGACGATATGGTTTGGTTTGTTGTGGTAAGGGATAGTTGGGGGTGATTTACGGTAGCCGAAGTAATTTAGGTGATTCTGGTATAGTTTGTTATGATTTTTTGCATTTTCTTGTAATTTTAAAGTGATTGGGTTTTGTTTGTTGCTGTAAAGTGTAGTTGGGGGTGATTTTTGATAGCCGAAATAATTTAGGTGAGTTTGTCATAGTTTTCTATGGTTAGTAGCATTTTTTTTTAATTTAAAAGTGATTGGGTTTAGTTTGTTGTGGTAAGGGTTAGTTGGTGATGATTTATGGTAGCCGAAGTAATTTAGGTGAGTTTTGCATAGTTTGCTATGGTTTGTAGCATTTTTTTGTAATTTAAAAGTGATTGGGTTTAGTTTGTTGTGGTAAGGGTTAGTTGGTGATGATTTATGGTAGCCGAAGTAATTTAGGTGAGTTTTGCATAGTTTGCTATGGTTTGTACACCTTTTTTTGTAATTTTAAGATGATATGGTTTGGTTTGTTGTGGTAAGGGATAGTTGGGGGTGATTTACGGTAGCCGAAGTAATTTAGGTGATTCTGGTATAGTTTGTTATGATTTTTAGCATTTTTTTGTAATTTTAAAGTGATTGGGATTAGTTTGTTGCTGTAAAGTGTAGTTGGGGGTGATTTTTGATAGCCGAAGTAATTTAAGTGAGTTTGGCATAGTTTGCTATGTTTAGTAGCATTTTTTTGTAATTTAAAAGTGATTGGGTTTAGTTTGTTGTGGTAAGGGTTAGTTGGTGATGATTTAGAGTAGCCGAAGTAATTTAGTTGAGTCTTGCATAGTTTGTTATGATTTGTACACCTTTTTTTGTAATTTTAAGATGATATGGTTTGGTTTGTTGTGGTAAGGGATAGTTGGGGGTGATTTACGGTAGCCGAAGTAATTTAGGTGATTCTGGTATAGTTTGTTATGATTTTTAGCATTTTTTTGTAATTTTAAAGTGATTGGGATTAGTTTGTTGCTGTAAAGTGTAGTTGGGGGTGATTTTTGATAGCCGAAGTAATTTAGGTGAGTTTGGCATAGTTTGCTATGGTTAGTAGCATTTTTTTGTAATTTAAAAGTGATTGGGTTTAGTTTGTTGTGGTAAGGGTTAGTTGGTGATGATTTAGAGTAGCCGAAGTAATTTAGGTGAGTCTGGCATAGTTTGTTATGATTTGTACACTTTTTTTTGTAATTTTAAGATGATATGGTTTGGTTTGTTGTTGTAAGGGAAAGTTGGGGGTGATTTACGGTAGCCGAAGTAATTTAGGTGATTCTGGTATAGTTTGTTATGATTTTTAGCATTTTTTTGTAATTTTAAAGTGATTAGGCTTAGTTTGTTGCTGTAAAGTGTAGTTGAGGGTTATTTTTGATAGCCGAAGTAATTTAGGTGAGTTTGGCATAGTTTGCTATGGTTAGTAGCATTTTTTTGTAATTTAAAAGTGATTGGGTTTAATTTGTTGTGGTAAGGGTTAGTTGGTGATGATTTAGAGTAGCCGAAGTAATTTAGGTGAGTCTGGCATAGTTTGTTATGATTTGTACACGTTTTTTTGTAATTTTAAGACGATATGGTTTGGTTTGTTGTGGTAAGGAATAGTTGGGGGTGATTTACGGTAGCCGAAGTAATTTAGGTGATTCTGGTATAGTTTGTTATGATTTTTAGCATTTTTTTGTAATTTTAAAGTGATTGGGTTTAGTTTGTTGTGGTAAGGGTTAGTTGGTGATGATTTAGAGTAGCCGATGTAATTTACGTGAGTCTGGCATAGTTTGTTATAATTTGTACACCTTTTTTGTAATTTTAAGACGATATGGTTTGGTTTGTTGTGGTAAGGGATAGTTGGGGGTGATTTTTGATAGCCGAAGTAATTTAGGTGAGTTTGGCATAGTTTGCTATGGTTAGTAGCATTTTTTTGTAATTTAAAAGTGATTGGGTTTAGTTTGTTGTGGTAAGGGTTAGTTGGTGATGATTTAGAGTAGCCGATGTAATTTAGGTGAGTCTGGCATAGTTTGTTATAATTTGTACACCTTTTTTGTAATTTTAAGACGATATGGTTTGGTTTGTTGTGGTAAGGGATAGTTGGGGGTGATTTACGGTAGCCGAAGTAATTTAGGTGATTCTGGTATAGTTTGTTATGATTTTTTGCATTTTCTTGTAATTTTAAAGTGATTGGGTTTTGTTTGTTGCTGTAAAGTGTAGTTGGGGGTGATTTTTGATAGCCGAAATAATTTAGGTGAGTTTGTCATAGTTTTCTATGGTTAGTAGCATTTTTTTTTAATTTAAAAGTGATTGGGTTTAGTTTGTTGTGGTAAGGGTTAGTTGGTGATGATTTATGGTAGCCGAAGTAATTTAGGTGAGTTTTGCATAGTTTGCTATGGTTTGTAGCATTTTTTTGTAATTTAAAAGTGATTGGGTTTAGTTTGTTGTGGTAAGGGTTAGTTGGTGATGATTTAGAGTAGCCGAAGTAATTTAGGTGAGTCTGGCATAGTTTGTTATGGTTTGTACACCTTTTTTTGTAATTTTAAGATGATATGGTTTGGTTTGTTGTGGTAAGGGATAGTTGGGGGTGATTTACGGTAGCCGAAGTAATTTAGGTGATTCTGGTATAGTTTGTTATGATTTTTATCATTTTTTTGTAATTTTAAAGTGATTGGGATTAGTTTGTTGCTGTAAAGTGTAGTTGGGCGTGATTTTTGATAGCCGAAATAATTTAGGTGAGTTTGGCATAGTTTGCTATGGTAAGTAGCATTTTCTTGTAATTTAAAAGTGATTGGGTTTAGTTTGTTGTGGTAAGGGTTAGTTGGTGATGATTTAGATTAGCCGAAGTAATTTAGGTGAGTCTGGCATTGTTTGTTATGATTTGTACACCTTTTTTTGTAATTTTAAGATGATATGGTTTGGTTTGTTGTGGTAAGGGATAGTTGGGGGTGATTTACGGTAGCCGAAGTAATTTAGGTGATTCTGGTATAGTTTGTTATGATTTTTAGCATTTTTTTGTAATTTTAAAGTGATTGGGCTTAGTTTGTTGCTGTAAAGTGTAGTTGGGGTTGATTTTTGATAGCCGAAGTAATTTAGGTGAGTTTGGCATAGTTTGCTATGGTTAGTAGCATTTTTTTGTAATTGAAAAGTGATTGGGTTTAGTTTGTTGTGGTAAGGGTTAGTTGCTGATGATTTAGAGTAGCCGAAGTAATTTAGGTGAGTCTGGCATAGTTTGTTATGATTTGTACAACTTTTTTTGTAATTTTAAGATGATATGGTTTGGTTTGTTGTGGTAAGGGATAGTTAAGGGTGATTTACGTTAGCCGAAGTAATTTAGGTGATTCTGGTATAGTTTATTATGATTTTTAGCATTTTTTTGTAATTTTAAAGTGATTGGGCTTAGTTTGTTGCTGTAAAGTGTAGTTGGGGGTGATTTTTGATAGCCGAAGTAATTTAGGTGAGTTTGGCATAGTTTGCTATGGTTAGTAGCATTTTTTTGTAATTTAAAAGTGATTGGGTTTAGTTTGTTGTGGTAAGGGTTAGTTGGTGATGATTTAGAGTAGCCGAAGTAATTTAGGTGAGTCTGGCATAGTTTGTTATGATTTGTACACTTTTTTTTGTAATTTTAAGATGATATGGTTTGGTTTGTTGTTGTAAGGGAAAGTTGGGGGTGATTTACGGTAGCCGAAGTAATTTAGGTGATTCTGGTATAGTTTGTTATGATTTTTAGCATTTTTTTGTAATTTTAAAGTGATTAGGCTTAGTTTGTTGCTGTAAAGTGTAGTTGGGGGTTATTTTTGATAGCCGAAGTAATTTAGGTGAGTTTGGCATAGTTTGCTATGGTTAGTAGCATTTTTTTGTAATTTAAAAGTGATTGGGTTTAATTTGTTGTGGTAAGGGTTAGTTGGTGATGATTTAGAGTAGCCGAAGTAATTTATGTGAGTCTGGTATTATTTAGGTAGTTTGTTATGATTTGTACACGTTTTTTTGTAATTTTAAGACGATATGGTTTGGTTTGTTGTGGTAAGGAATAGTTGGGGGTGATTTACGGTAGCCGAAGTAATTTAGGTGATTCTGGTATAGTTTGTTATGATTTTTAGCATTTTTTTGTAATTTTAAAGTGATTGGGCTTAGTTTGTTGCTGTAAAGTGTAGTTGGGGGTGTTTTTTGATAGCAGAAGTAATTTAGGTGGGTTTGGCATAGTTTGCTATGGTTAGTAGCATTTTTTTGTAATTTAAAAGTGATTGGGTTTAGTTTGTTGTGGTAAAAGTTAGTTGGTGATGATTTAGAATAGCCGAAGTAATTTAGGTGAGTCTCGCATAGTTTGTTATGATTTGTACACCTTTTTTTGTCATTTTAAGAGGATATGGTTTGGTTTGTTGTGGTAAGGGATAGTTGGGGGTGATTTACGGTAGCCGAAGTAATTTAGGTGATTCTGGTATAGTTTGTTATGATTTTTAGCATTTTTTTGTAATTTTAAAGTGATTGGGCTTAGTTTGTTGCTGTAAAGTGTAGTTGGGGGTGATTTTTGATAGCCGAAGTAATTTAAGTGAGTTTGGCATAGTTTGCTATGGTTAGTAGCATTTTTTTGTAATTTAAAAGTGATTGGGTTTAGTTTGTTGTGGTAAGGGTTAGTTGGTGATGATTTAGAGTAGCCGAAGTAATTTGGTTGAGTCTTGCATAGTTTGTTATGATTTGTACACCTTTTTTTGTAATTTTAAGATGATATGGTTTGGTTTGTTGTGGTAAGGGATAGTTGGGGGTGATTTACGGTAGTCGAAGTAATTTAGGTGAATCTGGTATAGTTTGTTATGATTTTTAGCATTTTTTTGTAATTTTAAAGTGATTGGGATTAGTTTGTTGCTGTAAAGTGTAGTTGGGGGTGATTTTTGATAGCCGAAGTAATTTAGGTGAGTTTGGCATAGTTTGCTATGGTTAGTAGCATTTTTTTGTAATTTAAAAGTGATTGGGTTTAGTTTGTTGTGGTAAGGGTTAGTTGGTGATGATTTAGAGTAGCCGAAGTAATTTAGGTGAGTCTGGCATAGTTTGTTATGATTTGTACACCTTTTTTTGTAATTTTAAGATGATATGGTTTGGTTTGTTGTGGTAAGGGATAGTTGGGGGTGATTTACGTTAGACGAAGTAATTTAGGTGATTCTGGTATAGTTTGTTATGATTTTTAGCATTTTTTGTAATTTTAAAGTGATTGGGCTTAGTTTGTTGCTGTAAAGTGTAGTTGGGTGTGATTTTTGATAGCCGAAATAATTTAGGTGAGTTCGGCATAGTTTGATAAGGTAAGTAGCATTTTCTTGTAATTTAAAAGTGATTGGGTTTAGTTTGTTGTGGTAAGGGTTAGTTGGTGATGATTTAGATTAGCCGAAGTAATTTAGGTGAGTCTGGCATTGTTTGTTATGATTTGTACACCTTTTTTTGTAATTTTAAGATGATATGGTTTGGTTTGTTGTTGTAAGGGATAGTTGGGGGTGATTTACGGTAGCCGAAGTAATTTAGGTGATTCTGGTATAGTTTGTTATGATTTTTAGCATTTTTTTGTAATTTTAAAGTGATTGGGCTTAGTTTGTTGCTGTAAAGTGTAGTTGGGGTTGATTTTTGATAGCCGAAGTAATTTAGGTGAGTTTGGCATAGTTTGCTATGGTTAGTAGCATTTTTTTGTAATTGAAAAGTGATTGGGTTTAGTTTGTTGTGGTAAGGGTTAGTTGCTGATGATTTAGAGTAGCCGAAGTAATTTAGGTGAGCCTGGCATAGTTTGTTATGATTTGTACAACTTTTTTTGTAATTTTAAGATGATATGGTTTGGTTTGTTGTGGTAAGGGATAGTTAAGGGTGATTTACGTTAGCCGAAGTAATTTAGGTGATTCTGGTATAGTTTGTTATGATTTTTAGCATTTTTTTGTAATTTTAAAGTGATTGGGCTTAGTTTGTTGCTGTAAAGTGTAGTTGGGGGTGATTTTTGATAGCCGAAGTAATTTAGGTGAGTTTGGCATAGTTTGCTATGGTTAGTAGGATTTTTTTGTAATTTAAAAGTGATTGGGTTTAGTTTGTTGTGGTAAGAGTTAGTTGGTGATGATTTAGAGTAGCCGAAGTAATTTAGGTGAGTCTGGCATAGTTTGTTATGATTTGTACACGTTTTTTTGTAATTTTAAGACGATATGGTTTGGTTTGTTGTGGTAAGGAATAGTTGGGGGTGATTTACGGTAGCCGAAGTAATTTAGGTGATTCTGGTATAGTTTGTTATGATTTTTAGCATTTTTTTGTAATTTTAAAGTGATTGGGCTTAGTTTGTTGCTGTAAAGTGTAGTTGGGGGTTTTTTTTGATAGCAGAAGTAATTTAGGTGGGTTTGGCATAGTTTGCTATGGTTAGTAGCATTTTTTTGTAATTTAAAAGTGATTGGGTTTAGTTTGTTGTGGTAAAAGTTAGTTGGTGATGATTTAGAATAGCCGAAGTAATTTAGGTGAGTCTCGCATAGTTTGTTATGATTTGTACACCTTTTTTTGTCATTTTAAGATGATATGGTTTGGTTTGTTGTGGTAAGGGATAGTTGGGGGTGATTTACAGTAGCCGAAGTAATTTAGGTGATTCTGGTATAGTTTGTTATGATTTTTAGCATTTTTTTGTAATTTTAAAGTGATTGGGCTTAGTTTGTTGCTGTAAAGTGCAGTTGGGGGTGATTTTTGATAGCCGAAGTAACTTAAGTGAGTTTGGCATAGTTTGCTATGGTTAGTAGCATTTTTTTGTAATTTAAAAGTGATTGGGTTTAGTTTGTTGTGGTAAGGGTTAGTTGGTGATGATTTAGA
This sequence comes from Eledona agricola, assembly GCA_964023215.1. Taxonomy (NCBI): domain Eukaryota; kingdom Metazoa; phylum Arthropoda; class Insecta; order Coleoptera; family Tenebrionidae; genus Eledona; species Eledona agricola. The sequence goes on along the minus strand of CAXIEJ010000091.1, from coordinate 2,382,681 downwards.
GTAGCCGAAGTAATTTAGTTGAGTCTTGCATAGTTTGTTATGATTTGTACACCTTTTTTTGTAATTTTAAGATGATATGGTTTGGTTTGTTGTGGTAAGGGATAGTTGGGGGTGATTTACGGTAGTCGAAGTAATTTAGGTGAATCTGGTATAGTTTGTTATGATTTTTAGCATTTTTTTGTAATTTTAAAGTGATTGGGATTAGTTTGTTGCTGTAAAGTGTAGTTGGGGGTGATTTTTGATAGCCGAAGTAATTTAGGTGAGTTTGGCATAGTTTGCTATGGTTAGTAGCATTTTTTTGTAATTTAAAAGTGATTGGGTTTAGTTTGTTGTGGTAAGGGTTAGTTGGTGATGATTTAGAGTAGCCGAAGTAATTTAGGTGAGTCTGGCATAGTTTGTTATGATTTGTACACCTTTTTTTGTAATTTTAAGATGATATGGTTTGGTTTGTTGTGGAAAGTGAAAGTTGGGGGTGATTTACGGTAGACGAAGTAATTTAGGTGATTCTGGTATAGCTTGTTATAATTTTTAGCATTTTTTTGTAATTTTAAAATGATTGGGCTTAGTTTGTTGCTGTAAAGTGTAGTTGGGAGTGATTTTTGATAGCCGAAGTAATTTAGGTGAGTTTGGCATAGTTTGCTATGGTTAGTAGCATTTTTTTGTAATTTAAAAGTGATTGGGTTTAGTTTGTTGTGGTAGGGGTTAGTTGGTGATGATTTAGAGTAGCCGAAGTAATTTAGGTGAGTCTGGCATAGTTTGTTATGATTTGTACACCTTTTTTTGTAATTTCAAGATGATATGGTTTGGTTTGTTGTGGTAAGGGATAGTTGGGGGTGATTTACGGCAGCCGAAGTAATTTAGGTGATTCTGGTATAGTTTGTTATGATTTTTAGCATTTTTTTGTAATTTTAAAGTGATTGGGCTTAGTTTGTTGATGTAAAGTGTAGTTGGGGGTGATTTTTGATAGCCGAAGTAATTTAGGTGAGTTTGGCATAGTTTGCTATGGTTAGTAGCATTTTTTTGTAATTCAAAAGTGATTGGGTTTAGTTTGTTGTGGTAAGGGTTAGTTGGTGATGATTTAGAGTAGCCGAAGTAATTTAGCTGAGTCTGGCATAGTTTGTAATGATTTGTACACCTTTTTTTGTAAATTTAAGATGATATGGTTTGGTTTGTTGTGGTAAGGGATAGTTGGGGGTGAATTACGGTAGCCGAAGTAATTTAGGTGATTCTAGTATAGTTTGTTATGATTTTTAGCATTTTTTTGTAATTTTAAAGTGATTGGGCTTAGTTTGTTGCTGTAAAGTGTAGTTGGGGGTGATTTTTGATAGCTGAAATAATTTAGGTAAGTTTGGCATAGTTTGCTATGGTAAGTAGCATTTTTTTGTAATTTAAAAGTGATTGGGTTTAGTTTGTTGTGGTAAGGGTTAGTTGGTGATGATTTAGAGTAGCCGAAGTAATTTAGGTGAGTCTGGCATAGTTTGTTATGATTTGTACACCTTTTTTTGTAATTTTAAGATGATATGGTTTGGTTTGTTGTGGTAAGGGAAAGTTGGGGGTGATTTACGGTAGCCGAAGTAATTTAGGTGATTCTGGTATAGTTTGTTATGATTTTTAGCATTTTTTTGTAATTTTAAAGTGATTGGGCTTAGTTTGTTGCTGTAAAGTGTAGTTGGGGGTGATTTTTGATAGCCGAAGTAATTTAGGTAAGTTTGGCATAGTTTGCTATGGTTAGTAGCATTTTTTTGTAATTTAAAAGTGATTGGGTTTAGTTTGTTGTGGTAAGGATTAGTTGGTGATGATTTAGAGTAGCCGCAGTAATTTAGGTGAGTCTGGCATAGTTTGTTATGATTTGTACACCTTTTTTTATAATTTTAAGATGATATGGTTTGGTTTGTTGTGGTAAGGGATAGTTGGGGGTGATTTACGGTAGCCGAAATAATTTAGTTGATTCTGGTATAGTTTGTTATGATTTTTGGCATTTTTTTGTAATTTTAAACTGATTGGGCTTAGTTTGTTGTTGTAAAGTGTAGTTGGGGGTGATTTTTGATAGCCGAAGTAATTTAGGTGAGTTTGGCATAGTTTGCTATGGTTAGTAGCATTTTTTTGTAATTCAAAAGTGATTGGGTTTAGTTTGTTGTGGTAAGGGTTAGTTGGTGATGATTTAGAGTAGCCGAAGTAATTTAGCTGAGTCTGGCATAGTTTGTAATGATTTGTACACCTTTTTTTGTAAATTTAAGATGATATGGTTTGGTTTGTTGTGGTAAGGGATAGTTGGGGGTGAATTACGGTAGCCGAAGTAATTTAGGTGATTCTAGTATAGTTTGTTATGATTTTTAGCATTTTTTTGTAATTTTACAGTGATTGGGCTTAGTTTGTTGCTGTAAAGTGTAGTTGGGGGTGATTTTTGATAGCCGAAATAATTTAGGTAAGTTTGGCATAGTTTGCTATGGTAAGTAGCATTTTTTTGTAATTTAAAAGTGATTGGGTTTAGTTTGTTGTGGTAAGGGTTAGTTGGTGATGATTTAGAGTAGCCGAAGTAATTTAGGTGAGTCTGGCATAGTTTGTTATGATTTGTACACCTTTTTTTGTAATTTTAAGATGATATGGTTTGGTTTGTTGTGGTAAGGGAAAGTTGGGGGTGATTTACGGTAGCCGAAGTAATTTAGGTGATTCTGGTATAATTTGTTATGATTTTTAGCATTTTTTTGTAATTTTAAAGTGATTGGGCTTAGTTTGTTGCTGTAAAGTGTAGTTGGGGGTGATTTTTGATAGCCGAAGTAATTTAGGTGAGTTTGGCATAGTTTGCTATGGTTAGTAGCATTTTTTTGTAATTTAAAAGTGATTGGGTTTAGTTTGTTGTGGTAAGGGTTAGTTGGTGATGATTTAGAGTAGCCGCAGTAATTTAGGTGAGTCTGGCATAGTTTGTTATGATTTGTACACCTTTTTTTATAATTTTAAGATGATATGGTTTGGTTTGTTGTGGTAAGGGATAGTTGGGGGTGATTTACGGTAGCCGAAATAATTTAGTTGATTCTGGTATAGTTTGTTATGATTTTTGGCATTTTTTTGTAATTTTAAACTGATTGGGCTTAGTTTGTTGTTGTAAAGTATAGTTGGGGGTGATTTTTGATAGCCGAAGTAATTTAGGTGAGTTTGGCATAGTTTGCTATGGTTAGTAGCATTTTTTTGTAATTTAAAATTGATTGGGTTTAGTTTGTTGTGGTAAGGGTTAGTTGGTGATGATTTAGAGTAGCTGAAATAATTTAGGTGAGTCTGGCATAGTTTGTTATGATTTGTACACCTTTTTTTGTAATTTTAAGATGATATGAATTGGTTTGTTGTGGTAAGGGATAGTTGGGGGTGATTTACGGTAGCCGAAGTAATTTAGGTGATTCTGGTATAGTTTGTTACGATTTTTAGCATTTTTTTGTAATTTTAAAGTGATTGGGCTTAGTTTGTTGCTGTAAAGTGTAGTTGAGGGTGATTTTTGATAGCCGAAGTAATTTAAGTGAGTTTGGCATAGTTTGCTATGGTTAGTAGCTTTTTTTTGTAATTTAAAAGTGATTGGGTTTAGTTTGTTGTGGTAAGGGTTAGTTGGTGATGATTTAGAGTAGCCGAAGTAATTTAGTTGAGTCTTGCATAGTTTGTTATGATTTGTACACCTTTTTTTGTAATTTTAAGATGATATGGTTTGGTTTGTTGTGGTAAGGGATAGTTGGGGGTGATCTACGGTAGCCGAAGTAATTTAGGTGATTCTGGTATAGTTTGATATGATTTTAAGCATTTTTTTGTAATTGTAAAGTGATTGGGCTTAGTTTGTTGCTGTAAAGTGTAGTTGGGGGTGATTTTTGATAGCCGAAGTAATTTAGGTGAGTTTGGCATAGTTTGTTATGATTTGTACACCTTTTTTTTAATTTTAAGATGATATGGTTTGGTTTGTTTTTGTAAGGGGTAGTTGGGGGTGATTTACGGAAGCAGAAGTAATTTAGGTGATTCTAGTATAGTTTGTTATGATTTTTAGCATTTTTTTGTAATTTTAAAGTGATTGGGCTTAGTTTGTTGCTGTAAAGTGTAGTTGGGGGTGATTTTTGATAGCCGAAGTAATTTAGGTGAGTCTGGCATAGTTTGTTATGATTTGTACACCTTTTTTTGTAATTTTAAGATGATATGATTTGGTTTGTTGTGGTAATGGATAGTTGGGGGTGATTTACGGTAGTCGAAGTAATTTAGGTGATTCTAGTATAGTTTGTTATGATTTTTAGCATTTTTTTGTAATTTTAAAGTGATTGGGCTTAGTTTGTTGCTGTAAAGTGTTGTTGGGGGTGATTTTTGATAGCCGAAGTAATTTAAGTGAGTTTGGCATAGTTTGCTATGGTTAGTAGCATTTTTTTGTAATTTAAAAGTGATTGGGTTTAGTTTGTTGTGGTAAGGGTTAGTTGGTGATGATTTAGAGTAGCCGAAGTAATTTAGTTGAGTCTTGCATAGTTTGTTATGATTTGTACACCTTTTTTTGTCATTTTAAGATGATATGGTTTGGTTTGTTGTGGTAAGGGATAGTTGGGGGTGATTTACGGTAGCCGAAGTAATTTAGGTGATTCTGGTATAGTTTGTTATGATTTTTAGCATTTTTTTGTAATTTTAAGTGATTGGGCTTAGTTTGTTGCTGTAAGGTGTAGTTGGGGGTGATTTTTGATACCCGAAGTATTTTAGGTGAGTTTGGCATAGTTTGCTATGGTTAGTAGCATTTTTTTGTAATTTAAAAGTGATTGGGTTTAGTTTGTTGTGGTAAAAGTTAGTTGGTGATGATTTAGAATAGCCGAAGTAATTTAGGTGAGTCTCGCATAGTTTGTTATGATTTGTACACCTTTTTTTGTCATTTTAAGATGAGTTGGTTTGGTTTGTTGTGGTAAGGGAAGTGATTTACGGTAGCCGAAGTAATTTAGGTGATTCTGGTATAGTTTGTTATGATTTTTAGCATTTTTTTGTAATTTTAAAATGATTGGGCTTAGTTTGTTGCTGTAAAGTGTAGTTGGGGGTGATTTTTGATAGCCGAAGTAATTTAAGTGAGTTTGGCATAGTTTGCTATGGTTAGTAGCATTTTTTTGTAATTTAAAAGTGATTGGGTTTAGTTTGTTGTGGTAAGGGTTAGTTGGTGATGATTTAGAGTAGCCGAAGTAATTTAGTTGAGTCTTGCATATTTTGTTATGATTTGTACACCTTTTTTTGTCATTTTAAGATGATATGGTTTGATTTGTTGTGGTAAGGGATAGTTGGGGGTGATTTTTGATAGCCGAAGTAATTTAGGTGAGTTTGGCATAGTTTGCTATGGTTAGTAGCATTTTTTTGTAATTTAAAAGTGATTGGGTTTAGTTTGTTGTGGTAAGGGTTAGTTGGTGATGATTTAGAGTAGCCGAGGTAATTTAGGTGAGTCTGGCATAGTTTGTTATGATTTGTACACCTTTTTTTGTAATTTTAAGATGATATGGTTTGGTTTGTTGTGGTAAGGGATAGTTGGGGGTGATTTACGGTAGCCGAAGTAATTTAGGTGAATCTGGTATAGTTTGTTATGATTTTTAGCATTTTTTTGTAATTTTAATGTGATTGGGCTTAGTTTGTTGCTGTAAAGTGTAGTTGTGGGTGATTTTTGATAGCCGAAGTAATTTAGGTGAGTTTGGCATAGTTTTATATGGTTAGTAGCATTTTTTTGTAATTTAAAAGTTATTGGGTTAAGTTTGTTGTGGTAAGGGTTAGTTGGTGATGATTTAGAGTAGCCGAAGTAATTTAGGTGAGTCTGGCATAGTTTGTTATGATTTGTACACCTTTTTTTGTAATTTTAAGATGATATGGTTTGGTTTGTTGTGGTAAGGGATAGTTAGGGGTGATTTACGGTAGCCGAAGTAATTTAGGTGATTCTGGTATAGTTTGTTATAATTTTTAGCATTTTTTTGTAATTTTAAAGTGATTGGGCTTAGTTTGTTGCTGTAAAGTGTAGTTGAGGGTGATTTTTGATAGCCGAAGTAATTTAAGTGAGTTTGGCATAGTTTGCTATGGTTAGTAGCTTTTTTTTGTAATTTAAAAGTGATTGGGTTTAGTTTGTTGTGGTAAGGGTTAGTTGGTGATGATTTAGAGTAGCCGAAGTAATTTAGTTGAGTCTTGCATAGTTTGTTATGATTTGTACACCTTTTTTTGTAATTTTAAGATGATATGGTTTGGTTTGTTGTGGTAAGGGATAGTTGGGGGTGATCTACGGTAGCCGAAGTAATTTAGGTGATTCTGGTATAGTTTGATATGATTTTAAGCATTTTTTTGTAATTGTAAAGTGATTGGGCTTAGTTTGTTGCTGTAAAGTGTAGTTGGGGGTGATTTTTGATAGCCGAAGTAATTTAGGTGAGTTTGGCATAGTTTGTTATGATTTGTACACCTTTTTTTGTAATTTTAAGATGATATGGTTTGGTTTGTTTTTGTAAGGGGTAGTTGGGGGTGATTTACGGAAGCAGAAGTAATTTAGGTGATTCTAGTATAGTTTGTTATGATTTTTAGCATTTTTTTGTAATTTTAAAGTGATTGGGCTTAGTTTGTTGCTGTAAAGTGTAGTTGGGGGTGATTTTTGATAGCCGAAGTAATTTAGGTGAGTCTGGCATAGTTTGTTATGATTTGTACACCTTTTTTTGTAATTTTAAGATGATATGATTTGGTTTGTTGTGGTAATGGATAGTTGGGGGTGATTTACGGTAGTCGAAGTAATTTAGGTGATTCTAGTATAGTTTGTTATGATTTTTAGCATTTTTTTGTAATTTTAAAGTGATTGGGCTTAGTTTGTTGCTGTAAAGTGTTGTTGGGGGTGATTTTTGATAGCCGAAGTAATTTAAGTGAGTTTGGCATAGTTTGCTATGGTTAGTAGCATTTTTTTGTAATTTAAAAGTGATTGGGTTTAGTTTGTTGTGGTAAGGGTTAGTTGGTGATGATTTAGAGTAGCCGAAGTAATTTAGTTGAGTCTTGCATAGTTTGTTATGATTTGTACACCTTTTTTTGTCATTTTAAGATGATATGGTTTGGTTTGTTGTGGTAAGGGATAGTTGGGGGTGATTTACGGTAGCCGAAGTAATTTATGTGATTCTGGTATAGTTTGTTATGATTTTTAGCATTTTTTTGTAATTTTAAGTGATTGGGCTTAGTTTGTTGCTGTAAGGTGTAGTTGGGGGTGATTTTTGATACCCGAAGTATTTTAGGTGAGTTTGGCATAGTTTGCTATGGTTAGTAGCATTTTTTTGTAATTTAAAAGTGATTGGGTTTAGTTTGTTGTGGTAAAAGTTAGTTGGTGATGATTTAGAATAGCCGAAGTAATTTAGGTGAGTCTCGCATAGTTTGTTATGATTTGTACACCTTTTTTTGTCATTTTAAGATGAGTTGGTTTGGTTTGTTGTGGTAAGGGATAGTTGGAAGTGATTTACGGTAGCCGAAGTAATTTAGGTGATTCTGGTATAGTTTGTTATGATTTTTAGCATTTTTTTGTAATTTTAAAATGATTGGGCTTAGTTTGTTGCTGTAAAGTGTAGTTGGGGGTGATTTTTGATAGCCGAAGTAATTTAAGTGAGTTTGGCATAGTTTGCTATGGTTAGTAGCATTTTTTTGTAATTTAAAAGTGATTGGGTTTAGTTTGTTGTGGTAAGGGTTAGTTGGTGATGATTTAGAGTAGCCGAAGTAATTTAGTTGAGTCTTGCATATTTTGTTATGATTTGTACACCTTTTTTTGTCATTTTAAGATGATATGGTTTGATTTGTTGTGGTAAGGGATAGTTGGGGGTGATTTTTGATAGCCGAAGTAATTTAGGTGAGTTTGGCATAGTTTGCTATGGTTAGTAGCATTTTTTTGTAATTTAAAAGTGATTGGGTTTAGTTTGTTGTGGTAAGGGTTAGTTGGTGATGATTTAGAGTAGCCGAGGTAATTTAGGTGAGTCTGGCATAGTTTGTTATGATTTGTACACCTTTTTTTGTAATTTTAAGATGATATGGTTTGGTTTGTTGTGGTAAGGGATAGTTGGGGGTGATTTACGGTAGCCGAAGTAATTTAGGTGAATCTGGTATAGTTTGTTATGATTTTTAGCATTTTTTTGTAATTTTAATGTGATTGGGCTTAGTTTGTTGCTGTAAAGTGTAGTTGTGGGTGATTTTTGATAGCCGAAGTAATTTAGGTGAGTTTGGCATAGTTTTATATGGTTAGTAGCATTTTTTTGTAATTTAAAAGTTATTGGGTTTAGTTTGTTGTGGTAAGGGTTAGTTGGTGATGATTTAGAGTAGCCGAAGTAATTTAGGTGAGTCTGGCATAGTTTGTTATGATTTGTACACCTTTTTTTGTAATTTTAAGATGATATGGTTTGGTTTGTTGTGGTAGGGGATAGTTAGGGGTGATTTACGGTAGCCGAAGTAATTTAGGTGATTCTGGTATAGTTTGTTATAATTTTTAGCATTTTTTTGTAATTTTAAAGTGATTGGGTTTAGTTCGTTGCTGTAAAGTGTAGTTGGGGGTGATTTTTGATAGCCGAAGTAATTTAGGTGAGTTTGGCATAGTTTGCTATGGTGAGTAGCATTTTTTTGTAATTTAAAAGTTATTGGGTTTAGTTTGTTGTGGTAAGGGTTAGTTGGTGATGATTTAGAGTAGCCGAAGTAATTTAGGTGAGTCTGGCATAGTTTGTTATGATTTGTACACCTTTTTTTGTGATTTTAAGATGATATGGTTTGGTTTGTTGTGGTAAGGGATAGTTGGGGATGATTTACGGTAGCCGAAGTAATTTAGGTGATTCTGGTATAGTTTGTTATGATTTTTAGCATTTTTTTGTAATTTTAAAGTGATTGGGCTTAGTTTGTTGCTGTAAAGTGTAGTTGCGGGTAATTTTTGATAGCCGAAGTAATTTAAGTGAGTTTGGCATAGTTTGCTATGGTTAGTAGCATTTTTTTGTAATTTAAAAGTGATTGGGTTTAGTTTGTTGTGGTAAAAGTTAGTTGGTGATGATTTAGAATAGCCGAAGTAATTTAGGTGAGTCTCGCATAGTTTGTTATGATTTGTACACCTTTTTTTGTCATTTTTAAGATGAGTTGGTTTGGTTTGTTGTGGTAAGGGAGAGTTGGGGGTGATTTACGGTAGCCGAAGTAATTTAGATGATTCTGGTATAGTTTGTTATGATTTTTAGCATTTTTTTGTAATTTTAAAGTGATTGGGCTTAGTTTGTTGCTGTAAAGTGTAGTTGGGGGTGATTTTTGATAGCCAAAGTAATTTAAGTGAGTTTGGCATAGTTTGCTATGGTTAGTAGCATTTTTTTGTAATTTAAAAGTGATTGGGTTTAGTTTGTTGTGGTAAGGGTTAGTTGGTGATGATTTAGAGTAGCCGAAGTAATTTAGTTGAGTCTTGCATATTTTGTTATGATTTGTACACCTTTTTTTGTCATTTTAAGATGATATGGTTTGATTTGTTGTGGTAAGGGATAGTTGGGGGTGATTTTTGATAGCCGAAGTAATTTAGGTGAGTTTGGCATAGTTTGCTATAGTTAGTAGCATTTTTTTGTAATTTAAAATTGATTGGGTTTAGTTTGTTGTGGTAAGGGTTAGTTGGTGATGATTTAGAGTAGCTGAAATAATTTAGGTGAGTCTGGCATAGTTTGTTATGATTTGTACATCTTTTTTTGTAATTTTAAGATGATATGAATTGGTTTGTTGTGGTAAGGGATAGTTGGGGATGATTTACGGTAGCCGAAGTAATTTAGGTGATTCTGGTATAGTTTGTTATGATTTTTAGCATTTTTTTGTAATTTTAAAGTGATTGGGCTTAGTTTGTTGCTGTAAAGTGTAGTTGGGGGTGTTTTTTGATAGCAGAAGTAATTTAGGTGAGTTTGGCATAGTTTGATATGGTTAGTAGCATTTTTTTGTAATTTAGAAGTGATTGGGTTTAGTTTGTTGTGGTAAGGGTTAGTTGGTAATGATTTAGAGTAGCCGAAGTAATTTAGATGAGTCTGGCATAGTTTGTTATGATTTGTACACCTTTTTTTGTGATTTTAAGATGATATAGTTTGGTTTGTTGTGGTAAGGGATAGTTGGGGATGATTTACGATAGCCGAAGTAATTTAGGTGATACTGGTATAGTTTGTTATGATTTTTACCATTTTTTTGTAATTTTAAAGTGATTGAGTTTAGTTTGTTGTGGTAAGGATTAGTTGGTGATGATTTAGATTAGCCGAAGTAATTTAGGTGAGTCTGGCATAGTTTGTTATGATTTGTACACCTTTTTTTGTAATTTTAAGATGATATGGTTTGGTTTGTTGTGGTAAGGGATTGTTGGGGGTGATTTACGGTAGCCGAAGTAATTTAGGTGATTCTGGTATAGTTTGTTATGATTTTTAGCATTTTTTTGTAATTTTAAAGTGATTGGGCTTAGTTTGTTGCTGTAAAGTGTAGTTGGGGGTGATTTTTGATAGCCGAAGTAATTTAGGTGAGTTTGGCATAGTTTGCTATGGTTAGTAGCATTTTTTTGTAATTTAAAAGTGATTGGGTTTAGTTTGTTGTGGTAAGGGTTAGTTGGTGATGATTTAGAGTAGCCGAGGTAATTTAGGTGAGTCTGGCATAGTTTGTTATGATTTGTACACCTTTTTTTGTAATTTTAAGATGATATGGTTTGGTTTGTTGTGGTAAGGGATAGTTGGGGGTGATTTACGGTAGCCGAAGTAATTTAGGTGAATCTGGTATAGTTTGTTATGATTTTTAGCATTTTTTTGTAATTTTAATGTGATTGGGCTTAGTTTGTTGCTGTAAAGTGTAGTTGTGGGTGATTTTTGATAGCCGAAGTAATTTAGGTGAGTTTGGCATAGTTTTATATGGTTAGTAGCATTTTTTTGTAATTTAAAAGTTATTGGGTTTAGTTTGTTGTGGTAAGGGTTAGTTGGTGATGATTTAGAGTAGCCGAAGTAATTTAGGTGAGTCTGGCATAGTTTGTTATGATTTGTACACCTTTTTTTGTAATTTTAAGATGATATGGTTTGGTTTGTTGTGGTAAGGGATAGTTAGGGGTGATTTACGGTAGCCGAAGTAATTTAGGTGATTCTGGTATAGTTTGTTATAATTTTTAGCATTTTTTTGTAATTTTAAAGTGATTGGGTTTAGTTCGTTGCTGTAAAGTATAGTTGGGGGTGATTTTTGATAGCCGAAGTAATTTAGGTGAGTTTGGCATAGTTTGCTATGGTGAGTAGCATTTTTTTGTAATTTAAAAGTTATTGGGTTTAGTTTGTTGTGGTAAGGGTTAGTTGGTGATGATTCAGAGTAGCCGAAGTAATTTAGGTGAGTCTGGCATAGTTTGTTATGATTTGTACACCTTTTTTTGTGATTTTAAGATGATATGGTTTGGTTTGTTGTGGTAAGGGATAGTTGGGGATGATTTACGGTAGCCGAAGTAATTTAGGTGATTCTGGTATAGTTTGTTATGATTTTTAGCATTTTTTTGTAATTTTAAAGTGATTGGGCTTAGTTTGTTGCTGTAAAGTGTAGTTGCGGGTAATTTTTGATAGCCGAAGTAATTTAAGTGAGTTTGGCATAGTTTGCTATGGTTAGTAGCATTTTTTTGTAATTTAAAAGTGATTGGGTTTAGTTTGTTGTGGTAAAAGTTAGTTGGTGATGATTTAGAATAGCCGAAGTAATTTAGGTGAGTCTCGCATAGTTTGTTATGATTTGTACACCTTTTTTTGTCATTTTTAAGATGAGTTGGTTTGGTTTGTTGTGGTAAGGGAGAGTTGGGGGTGATTTACGGTAGCCGAAGTAATTTAGATGATTCTGGTATAGTTTGTTATGATTTTTAGCATTTTTTTGTAATTTTAAAGTGATTGGGCTTAGTTTGTTGCTGTAAAGTGTAGTTGGGGGTGATTTTTGATAGCCAAAGTAATTTAAGTGAGTTTGGCATAGTTTGCTATGGTTAGTAGCATTTTTTTGTAATTTAAAAGTGATTGGGTTTAGTTTGTTGTGGTAAGGGTTAGTTGGTGATGATTTAGAGTAGCCGAAGTAATTTAGTTGAGTCTTGCATAGTTTGTTATGATTTGTACACCTTTTTTTGTCATTTTAAGATGATATGGTTTGGTTTGTTGTGGTAAGGGATAGTTGGGGGTGATTTACGGTAGCCGAAGTAATTTAGGTGATTCTGGTATAGTTTGTTATGATTTTTAGCATTTTTTTGTAATTTTAAGTGATTGGGATTAGTTTGTTGCTGTAAGGTTTAGTTGGGGGTGATTTTTGATAGCCGAAGAAATTTAGGTGAGTTTGGCATAGTTTGCTATGGTTAGTAGCATTTTTTTGTAATTTAAAAGTGATTGGGTTTAGTTTGTTGTGGTAAAAGTTAGTTGGTGATGATTTAGAATAGCCGAAGTAATTTAGGTGAGTCTCGCATAGTTTGTTATGATTTGTACACCTTTTTTTGTCATTTAAGATGAGTTGGTTTGGTTTGTTGTGGTAAGGGATAGTTGGAAGTGATTTACGGTAGCCGAAGTAATTTAGGTGATTCTGGTATAGTTTGTTATGATTTTTAGCATTTTTTTGTAATTTTAAAATGATTGGGCTTAGTTTGTTGCTGTAAAGTGTAGTTGGGGGTCTTTTTTGATAGCAGAAGTAATTTAGGTGAGTTTGGCATAGTTTGATATGGTTAGTAGCATTTTTTTGTAATTTAGAAGTGATTGGGTTTAGTTTGTTGTGGTAAGGGTTAGTTGGTAATGATTTAGAGTAGCCGAAGTAATTTAGATAAGTCTGGCATAGTTTGTTATGATTTGTACACCTTTTTTTGTGATTTTAAGATGATATGGTATGGTTTGTTGTGGTAAGGGATAGTTGGGGATGATTTACGATAGCCGAAGTAATTTAGGTGATTCTGGTGTAGTTTGTTATGATTTTTAGCATTTTTTTGTAATTTTAAAGTGATTGGGTTTAGTTTGTTGCTGTAAAGTGTAGTTGGGGGTGATTTTTGATAGCCGAAGTAATTTAGATGAGTTTGGCATAGTTTTCTATGGTTAGTAGCATTTTTTTGTAATTTAAAAGTGATTGGGTTTAGTTTGTTGTGGTAAGGATTAGTTGGTGATGATTTAGATTAGCCGAAGTAATTTAGGTGAGTCTGGCATAGTTTGTTATGATTTGTACACCTTTTTTTGTAATTTTAAGATGATATGGTTTGGTTTGTTGTGGTAAGGGATTGTTGGGGGTGATTTACGGTAGCCGAAGTAATTTAGGTGATTCTGGTATAGTTTGTTATGATTTTTAGCATTTTTTTGTAATTTTAAAGTGATTGGGCTTAGTTTGTTGCTGTAAAGTGTAGTTGGGGGTGATTTTTGATAGCCGAAGTAATTTAGGTGAGTTTGGCATAGTTTGCTATGGTTAGTAGCATTTTTTTGTAATTTAAAAGTGATTGGGTTTAGTTTGTTGTGGTAAGGGTTAGTTGGTGATGATTTAGAGTAGCCGAGGTAATTTAGGTGAGTCTGGCATAGTTTGTTATGATTTGTACACCTTTTTTTGTAATTTTAAGATGATATGGTTTGGTTTGTTGTGGTAAGGGATAGTTGGGGGTGATTTACGCTAGCCGAAGTAATTTAGGTGAATCTGGTATAGTTTGTTATGATTTTTAGCATTTTTTTGTAATTTTAATGTGATTGGGCTTAGTTTGTTGCTGTAAAGTGTAGTTGTGGGTGATTTTTGATAGCCGAAGTAATTTAGGTGAGTTTGGCATAGTTTTATATGGTTAGTAGCATTTTTTTGTAATTTAAAAGTTATTGGGTTTAGTTTGTTGTGGTAAGGGTTAGTTGGTGATGATTTAGAGTAGCCGAAGTAATTTAGGTGCGTCTGGCATAGTTTGTTATGATTTGTACACCTTTTTTTGTAATTTTAAGATGATATGGTTTGGTTTGTGGTAGGTAAGGGATAGTTAGGGGTGATTTACGGTAGCCGAAGTAATTTAGGTGATTCTGGTATAGTTTGTTATAATTTTTAGCATTTTTTTGTAATTTAAAAGTGATTGGGTTTAGTTCGTTGCTGTAAAGTGTAGTTGGGGGTGATTTTTGATAGCCGAAGTAATTTAGGTGAGTTTGGCATAGTTTGCTATGGTGAGTAGCATTTTTTTGTAATTTAAAAGTTATTGGGTTTAGTTTGTTGTGGTAAGGGTTAGTTGGTGATGATTTAGAGTAGCCGAAGTAATTTAGGTGAGTCTGGCATATTTTGTTATGATTTGTACACCTTTTTTTGTAATTTTAAGATGATATGGTTTGGTTTGTTGTGGTAAGGGATAGTTGAGGGTGATTTACGGTAGCCGAAGTAATTTAGGTAATTCTGGTGTAGTTTGTTATGATTTTTAGCATTTTTTTTTAATTTTAAAGTGATTGGGCTTAGTTTGTTGCTGTAAAGTGTAGTTGGGGGTGATTTTTGATAGCCGAAGTAATTTAGGTGAGTTTGGCATAGTTTGCTATGGTTAGTAGCATTTTTTTGTAATTTAAAAGTGATTGGGTTTAGTTTGTTGTGGTAAGGGTTAGTTGGTGATGATTTAGAGAAGCCGAAGTAATTTAGATGAGTCTGGCATAGTTTGTTATGATTTGTACACCTTTTTTTGTGATTTTAAGATGATATGGTTTGGTTTGTTGTGGTAAGGGATAGTTGGGGATGATTTACGGTAGCCGAAGTAATTTAGGTGATTCTGGTATAATTTGTTATGATTTTTAGCATTTTTTTGTAATTTTAAAGTGATTGGGCTTAGTTTGTTGCTGTAAAGTGTAGTTGCGGGTAATTTTTGATAGCCGAAGTAATTTAAGTGAGTTTGGCATAGTTTGCTATGGTTAGTAGCATTTTTTTGTAATTTAAAAGTGATTGGGTTTAGTTTGTTGTGGTAAAAGTTAGTTGGTGATGATTTAGAATAGCCGAAGTAATTTAGGTGAGTCTCGCATAGTTTGTTATGATTTGTACACCTTTTTTTGTCATTTTTAAGATGAGTTGGTTTGGTTTGTTGTGGTAAGGGAGAGTTGGGGGTGATTTACGGTACCTGAAGTAATTTAGGTGATTCTGGTATAGTTTGTTATGATTTTTAGCATTTTTTTGTTATTTTAAAGTGATTGGGCTTAGTTTGTTGCTGTAAAGTGTAGCTGGGGGTGATTTTTGATAGCCAAAGTAATTTAAGTGAGTTTGGCATAGTTTGCTATGGTTAGTAGCATTTTTTTGTAATTTAAAAGTGATTGGGTTTAGTTTGTTATGGTAAGGGTTAGTTGGTGATGATTTAGAGTAGCCGAAGTAATTTAGTTGAGTCTTGCATAGTTTGTTATGATTTGTACACTTTTTTTTGTCATTTTAAGATGATATGGTTTGGTTTGTTGTGGTAAGGGATAGTTGGGGGTGATTTACGGTAGCCGAAGTAATTTAGGTGATTCTGGTATAGTTTGTTATGATTTTTAGCATTTTTTTGTAATTTTAAGTGATTGGGCTTAGTTTGTTGCTGTAAGGTGTAGTTGGGGGTGATTTTTGATAGCCGAAGTAATTTAGGTGAGTTTGGCATAGTTTGCTATTTTTAGTAGCATTTTTTTGTAATTTAAAAGTGATTGGGTTTAGTTTGTTGTGGTAAAAGTTAGTTGGTGATGATTTAGAATAGCCTAAGTAATTTAGGTGAGTCTCGCATAGTTTGTTATGATTTGTACACCTTTTTTTGTCATTTTAAGATGAGTTGGTTTGGTTTGTTGTGGTAAGGGATAGTTGGAAGTGATTTACGGTAGCCGAAGTAATTTAGGTGATTCTGGTATAGTTTGTTATGATTTTTAGCATTTTTTTGTAATTTTAAAGTGATTGGGCTTAGTTTGTTGCTGTAAAGTGTAGTTGGGGGTGATTTTTGTAAGCCGAAGTAATTTAAGTGAGTTTGGCATAGTTTGCTATGGTTAGTAGCATTTTTTTGTAATTTAAAAGTGATTGGGTTTAGTTTGTTGTGGTAAGGGTTAGTTGGTGATGACTTAGAGTAGCCGAAGTTATTTAGTTGAGTCTTGCATAGTTTGTTATGATTTGTACACCTTTTTTTGTAATTTTAAGATGATATGGTTTGGTTTGTTGTGGTAAGGGATAGTTGGGGGTGATTTACGGTAGCCGAAGTAATTTAGGTGAATCTGGTATAGTTTGTCATGATTTTTAGCATTTTTTTGTAATTTTAATGTGATTGGGCTTAGTTTGTTGCTGTAAAGTGTAGTTGTGGGTGATTTTTGATAGCCGAAGTAATTTAGGTGAGTTTGGCATAGTTTTATATGGTTAGTAGCATTTTTTTGTAATTTAAAAGTTATTGCGTTTAGTTTGTTGTGGTAAGGGTTAGTTGGTGATGATTTAGAGTAGCCGAAGTAATTTAGGTGAGTCTGGCATAGTTTGTTATGATTTGTAATTTAAAAGTGATTGGGTTTAGTTTGTTGTGGTAGGGGTCAGTTGGTGATGATTTAGAGTAGCCGAAGTAATTTAGGTGAGTCTGGCATAGTTTGTTATGATTTGTACACCTTTTTTTGTAATTTTAAGATGATATGGTTTGGTTTGATGTGGTAAGGGATAGTTAGGGGTGATTTACGGTAGCCGAAGTAATTTAGGTGAATCTGGTATAGTTTGTTATGATTTTTAGCATTTTTTTGTAATTTTAATGTGATTGGGCTTAGTTTGTTGCTGTAAAGTGTAGTTGTGGGTGATTTTTGATAGCCGAAGTAATTTAGGTGAGTTTGGCATAGTTTTATATGGTTAGTAGCATTTTTTTGTAATTTAAAAGTTATTGGGTTTAGTTTGTTGTGGTAAGGGTTAGTTGGTGATGATTTAGAGTAGCCGAAGTAATTTAGGTGAGTCTGACATAGATTGTTATGATTTGTACACCTTTTTTTTGTAATTTTAAGATGATATGGTTTGGTTTGTTGTGGTAAGGGATAGTTGGGGATGATTTACGTTAGCCGAAGTAATTTAGGTGATTCTGGTATAGTTTGTTATGATTTTTAGCATTTTTTTGTAATTTTAAGTGATTGGGATTAGTTTGTTGCTGTAAGGTGTAGTTGGGGGTGATTTTTGTTAGCCGAAGAAATTTAGGTGAGTTTGGCATAGTTTGCTATGGTTAGTAGCATTTTTTTGTAATTTAAAAGTGATTGGGTTTAGTTTGTTGTGGTAAAAGTTAGTTGGTGATGATTTAGAATAGCCGAAGTAATTTAGGTGAGTCTCGCATAGTTTGTTATGATTTGTACACCTTTTTTTGTCATTTAAGATGAGTTGGTTTGGTTTGTTGTGGTAAGGGATAGTTGGAAGTGATTTACGGTAGCCGAAGTAATTTAGGTGATTCTAGTATAGTTTGTTATGATTTTTAGCATTTTTTTGTAATTTTAAAATGATTGGGCTTAGTTTGTTGCTGTAAAGTGTAGTTGGGGGTGTTTTTTGATAGCAGAAGTAATTTAGGTGAGTTTGGCATAGTTTGATATGGTTAGTAGCATTTTTTTGTAATTTAGAAGTGATTGGGTTTAGTTTGTTGTGGTAAGGGTTAGTTGGTAATGATTTAGAGTAGCCGAAGTAATTTAGATAAGTCTGGCATAGTTTGTTATGATTTGTACACCTTTTTTTGTGATTTTAAGATGATATGGTTTGGTTTGTTGTGGTAAGGGATAGTTGGGGATGATTTACGATAGCCGAAGTAATTTAGGTGATTCTGGTGTAGTTTGTTATGATTTTTAGCATTTTTTTGTAATTTTAAAGTGATTGGGTTTAGTTTGTTGCTGTAAAGTGTAGTTGGGGGTGATTTTTGATAGCCGAAGTAATTTAGATGAGTTTGGCATAGTTTGCTATGGTTAGTAGCATTTTTTTGTAATTTAAAAGTGATTGGGTTTAGTTTGTTGTGGTAAGGATTAGTTGGTGATGATTTAGATTAGCCGAAGTAATTTAGGTGAGTCTGGCATAGTTTGTTATGATTTGTACACCTTTTTTTGTAATTTTAAGATGATATGGTTTGGTTTGTTGTGGTAAGGGATTGTTGGGGGTGATTTACGGTAGCCGAAGTAATTTAGGTGATTCTGGTATAGTTTGTTATGATTTTTAGCATTTTTTTGTAATTTTAAAGTGATTGGGCTTAGTTTGTTGCTGTAAAGTGTAGTTGGGGGTGATTTTTGATAGCCGAAGTAATTTAGGTGAGTTTGGCATAGTTTGCTATGGTTAGTAGCATTTTTTTGTAATTTAAAAGTGATTGGGTTTAGTTTGTTGTGGTAAGGGTTAGTTGGTGATGATATAGAGTAGCCGAGGTAATTTAGGTGAGTCTGGCATAGTTTGTTATGATTTGTACACCTTTTTTTGTAATTTTAAGATGATATGGTTTGGTTTGTTGTGGTAAGGGATAGTTGGGGGTGATTTACGCTAGCCGAAGTAATTTAGGTGAATCTGGTATAGTTTGTTATGATTTTTAGCATTTTTTTGTAATTTTAATGTGATTGGGCTTAGTTTGTTGCTGTAAAGTGTAGTTGTGGGTGATTTTTGATAGCCGAAGTAATTTAGGTGAGTTTGGCATAGTTTTATATGGTTAGTAGCATTTTTTTGTAATTTAAAAGTTATTGGGTTTAGTTTGTTGTGGTAAGGGTTAGTTGGTGATGATTTAGAGTAGCCGAAGTAATTTAGGTGCGTCTGGCATAGTTTGTTATGATTTGTACACCTTTTTTTGTAATTTTAAGATGATATGGTTTGGTTTGTGGTAGGTAAGGGATAGTTAGGGGTGATTTACGGTAGCCGAAGTAATTTAGGTGATTCTGGTATAGTTTGTTATAATTTTTAGCATTTTTTTGTAATTTAAAAGTGATTGGGTTTAGTTCGTTGCTGTAAAGTGTAGTTGGGGGTGATTTTTGATAGCCGAAGTAATTTAGGTGAGTTTGGCATAGTTTGCTATGGTGAGTAGCATTTTTTTGTAATTTAAAAGTTATTGGGTTTAGTTTGTTGTGGTAAGGGTTAGTTGGTGATGATTTAGAGTAGCCGAAGTAATTTAGGTGAGTCTGGCATATTTTGTTATGATTTGTACACCTTTTTTTGTAATTTTAAGATGATATGGTTTGGTTTGTTGTGGTAAGGGATAGTTGAGGGTGATTTACGGTAGCCGAAGTAATTTAGGTAATTCTGGTGTAGTTTGTTATGATTTTTAGCATTTTTTTTTAATTTTAAAGTGATTGGGCTTAGTTTGTTGCTGTAAAGTGTAGTTGGGGGTGATTTTTGATAGCCGAAGTAATTTAGGTGAGTTTGGCATAGTTTGCTATGGTTAGTAGCATTTTTTTGTAATTTAAAAGTGATTGGGTTTAGTTTGTTGTGGTAAGGGTTAGTTGGTGATGATTTAGAGAAGCCGAAGTAATTTAGATGAGTCTGGCATAGTTTGTTATGATTTGTACACCTTTTTTTGTGATTTTAAGATGATATGGTTTGGTTTGTTGTGGTAAGGGATAGTTGGGGATGATTTACGGTAGCCGAAGTAATTTAGGTGATTCTGGTATAATTTGTTATGATTTTTAGCATTTTTTTGTAATTTTAAAGTGATTGGGCTTAGTTTGTTGCTGTAAAGTGTAGTTGCGGGTAATTTTTGATAGCCGAAGTAATTTAAGTGAGTTTGGCATAGTTTGCTATGGTTAGTAGCATTTTTTTGTAATTTAAAAGTGATTGGGTTTAGTTTGTTGTGGTAAAAGTTAGTTGGTGATGATTTAGAATAGCCGAAGTAATTTAGGTGAGTCTCGCATAGTTTGTTATGATTTGTACACCTTTTTTTGTCATTTTTAAGATGAGTTGGTTTGGTTTGTTGTGGTAAGGGAGAGTTGGGGGTGATTTACGGTACCTGAAGTAATTTAGGTGATTCTGGTATAGTTTGTTATGATTTTTAGCATTTTTTTGTTATTTTAAAGTGATTGGGCTTAGTTTGTTGCTGTAAAGTGTAGTTGGGGGTGATTTTTGATAGCCAAAGTAATTTAAGTGAGTTTGGCATAGTTTGCTATGGTTAGTAGCATTTTTTTGTAATTTAAAAGTGATTGGGTTTAGTTTGTTATGGTAAGGGTTAGTTGGTGATGATTTAGAGTAGCCGAAGTAATTTAGTTGAGTCTTGCATAGTTTGTTATGATTTGTACACTTTTTTTTGTCATTTTAAGATGATATGGTTTGGTTTGTTGTGGTAAGGGATAGTTGGGGGTGATTTACGGTAGCCGAAGTAATTTAGGTGATTCTGGTATAGTTTGTTATGATTTTTAGCATTTTTTTGTAATTTTAAGTGATTGGGCTTAGTTTGTTGCTGTAAGGTGTAGTTGGGGGGTGATTTTTGATAGCCGAAGTAATTTAGGTGAGTTTGGCATAGTTTGCTATTTTTAGTAGCATTTTTTTGTAATTTAAAAGTGATTGGGTTTAGTTTGTTGTGGTAAAAGTTAGTTGGTGATGATTTAGAATAGCCGAAGTAATTTAGGTGAGTCTCGCATAGTTTGTTATGATTTGTACACCTTTTTTTGTCATTTTAAGATGAGTTGGTTTGGTTTGTTGTGGTAAGGGATAGTTGGAAGTGATTTACGGTAGCCGAAGTAATTTAGGTGATTCTGGTATAGTTTGTTATGATTTTTAGCATTTTTTTGTAATTTTAAAATGATTGGGCTTAGTTTGTTGCTGTAAAGTGTAGTTGGGGGTGATTTTTGTAAGCCGAAGTAATTTAAGTGAGTTTGGCATAGTTTGCTATGGTTAGTAGCATTTTTTTGTAATTTAAAAGTGATTGGGTTTAGTTTGTTGTGGTAAGGGTTAGTTGGTGATGACTTAGAGTAGCCGAAGTTATTTAGTTGAGTCTTGCATAGTTTGTTATGATTTGTACACCTTTTTTTGTAATTTTAAGATGATATGGTTTGGTTTGTTGTGGTAAGGGATAGTTGGGGGTGATTTACGGTAGCCGAAGTAATTTAGGTGAATCTGGTATAGTTTGTCATGATTTTTAGCATTTTTTTGTAATTTTAATGTGGTTGGGCTTAGTTTGTTGCTGTAAAGTGTAGTTGTGGGTGATTTTTGATAGCCGAAGTAATTTAGGTGAGTTTGGCATAGTTTTATATGGTTAGTAGCATTTTTTTGTAATTTAAAAGTTATTGGGTTTAGTTTGTTGTGGTAAGGGTTAGTTGGTGATGATTTAGAGTAGCCGAAGTAATTTAGGTGAGTCTGGCATAGTTTGTTATGATTTGTAATTTAAAAGTGATTGGGTTTAGTTTGTTGTGGTAGGGGTCAGTTGGTGATGATTTAGAGTAGCCGAAGTAATTTAGGTGAGTCTGGCATAGTTTGTTATGATTTGTACACCTTTTTTTGTAATTTTAAGATGATATGGTTTGGTTTGATGTGGTAAGGGATAGTTAGGGGTGATTTACGGTAGCCGAAGTAATTTAGGTGAATCTGGTATAGTTTGTTATGATTTTTAGCATTTTTTTGTAATTTTAATGTGATTGGGCTTAGTTTGTTGCTGTAAAGTGTAGTTGTGGGTGATTTTTGATAGCCGAAGTAATTTAGGTGAGTTTGGCATAGTTTTATATGGTTAGTAGCATTTTTTTGTAATTTAAAAGTTATTGGGTTTAGTTTGTTGTGGTAAGGGTTAGTTGGTGATGATTTAGAGTAGCCGAAGTAATTTAGGTGAGTCTGACATAGATTGTTATGATTTGTACACCTTTTTTTTGTAATTTTAAGATGATATGGTTTGGTTTGTTGTGGTAAGGGATAGTTGGGGATGATTTACGGTAGCCGAAGTAATTTAGGTGATTCTGGTATAGTTTGTTATGATTTTTAGCATTTTTTTGTAATTTTAAAGCGATTGGGCTTAGTTTGTTGCTGTAAAGTGTAGTTGGGGGTGATTTTTGATAGCCAAAGTAATTTAGGAAAGTTTGGCTTAGTTTGCTATGATTAGTAGCATTTTTTTGTAATTTAAAAGTGATTGGGTTTAGTTTGTTGTGGTAAGGGTTAGTTGGTGATGATTTAGAGTAGCCGAAGTAATTTAGGTGCGTCTGGCATAGTTTGTTATGATTTGTACACCTTTTTTTGTAATTTTAAGATGATATGGTTTGGTTTGTTGTGGGTGATTTACGGTAGCCGAAGTAACTTAGGTGATTCTGGTATAGTTTGTTATGATTTTTAGAATTTTTTTGTAATTTTAAAGTGATTGGGCTTAGTTTGTTGTGGTAAGGGATAACTAGGGGTGATTTACGGTAGCCGAAGTAATTTAGGTAATTCTGGTATAGTTTGTTATGATTTTTAGCATTTTTTTGTAATTTTAAAGTGATTGGGTTTAATTTGTTGCTGTAAAGTGTAGTTGGGGGTGATTTTTGATAGCCGAAGTAATTTAGGTGAGTTTGGCATAGTTTGCTATGGTTAGTAGCATTTTTTTGTAATTTAAAAGTGATAGGGTTTAGTTTGTTGTGGGAAGGGTTAGTTGGTGATGATTTAGAGTTGCCGAAGTAATTTAGGTGAGTCTGGCATAGTTTGTTATGATTTTTAGAATTTTTTTGTAATTTTAAAGTGATTGGGCTTAGTTTGTTGTGGTAAGGGATAACTAGGGGTGATTTACTGTAGCCGAAGTAATTTAGGTAATTCTGGTATAGTTTGTTATGATTTTTAGCATTTTTTTGTAATTTTAAAGTGATTGGGTTTAACTTGTTGTGGTAAGGGGTAGTTGGTGATGATTTATGGTAGCCGAAGTAATTTAGGTGAGTTTGGCATAGTTTGCTATGGTTAGTAGCATTTTTTTGTAATTTAAAAGTGATTGGGTTTAGTTTGTTGTGGGAAGGGTTAGTTGGTGATGATTTAGAGTAGCCGAAGTAATTTAGGTGAGTCTGGCACAGTTTGTTATGATTTGTACACCTTTTTTTGTAATTTTAAGATGATATGGTTTGGTTTGTTGTGGTAAGGGATAGTTGGGGATGATTTACGGTAGCCGAAGTAATTTAGGTGATTCTGGTATAGTTTGTTTTGATTTTTAGCATTTTTTTGTAATTTTAAAGTGATTGGGCTTAGTTTGTTGCTGTAAAGTGTAGTTGGGGGTGATTTTTGATAGCCGAAGTAATTTAGGTGAGTTTGGCATAGTTTACTATGGTTAGTAGCATTTTTTTTGTAATTTAAAAGTGATTGGGTTTAGTTTGTTGTGGTAAGTGTTAGTTGGTGATAATTTAGAGTAGCCGAAGTAATTTAGGTGAGTCTGGCATAGTTTGTTATGATTTGTACACCTTTTTTGTAATTTAAGATGATATGGTTTGGTTTGTTGTGGTCAGGAATAGTTGGGGGTGATATACGGTAGCCTAAGTAATTTAGGTGATTCTGGTAAAGTTTGTTATGATTTTTAGCATTTTTTTGTAATTTTAAAGAGATTGGGCTTAGTTTGTTGCTCTAAAGTGTAGTTGGGGGTGATTTTTGATAGCCGAAGTAATTTAGGTGAGTTTGGCATAGTTTGCTATGGTTAGTAGCATTTTTTTGTAATTTAAAAGTGATTGGGTTTAGTTTGTTGTGGTAAGGGTTAGTTGGTGATGATTTAGAGTAGCCGAAGTAATTTAGGTGAGTCCGGCATAATTTGTTATGATTCGTACACCATTTTTTTAATTTTAGGATGATATGGTTTGGTTTGTTGTGGTAAGGGATAGTTGGGGGTGATTTACGGTAGCCGAAGTAATTTAGGTGATTCTGGTATAGTTTGTTATGATTTTTAGCATTTTTTTGTAATTTTAAAGTGATTGGGCTTAGTTTGTTGCTGTAAAGTGTAGTTGGGGGTGATTTTTGATAGCCGAAGTAATTTAGGTGAGTTTGGCATAGTTTGCTATGGTTAGTTGCATTTTTTTGTAATTTAAAAGTGATTGGGTTTAGTTTGTTTTGGTAAGGGTTAGTTGGTGTTGATTTAGAGTAGCCGAAGTAATTTAGGTGAGTCTGGCATAGTTTGTTATGATTTGTACACCTTTTTTGGTAATTTTAGGATGATATGGTTTGGTTTGTTGTAGTAAGGGATAGTTGTGGGTGATTTACGGTAGCCGAAGTAATTTAGGTGATTCTGGTATAGTTTGTTATAATTTTTAGAATTTTTTTGTAATTTTAAAGTGATTGGGCTTAGTTTGTTGCTGTAAAGTGTAGTTGGGGGTGATTTTTGATAGCCGAAGTAATTTAGGTGAGTTTGGCATAGTTTGCTATGGTTAGTAGCATTTTTTTTAATTTAAAAGTGATTGGGTTTAGTTTGTTGTGGTAAGGGTTAGTTGGTGATGATTTAGAGTAGCCGAAGTAATTTAGGTGAGTCTGGCATAGCTTGTTATGATTTGTACACCTTTTTTTGTAATTTTAAGATGATATGGTTTGGTTTGTTGTGGTAAGGGATAGTTGGTGGTGATTTACGGTAGCCGAAGTAATTTAGGTGTTTCTAGTATAGTTTGTTATGATTTTTAGCATTTTTTTGTAATTTTAAAGAGATTGGGCTTAGTTTGTCGCTGTAAAGTGTAGTTGGGGGTGATTTTTGATAGCCGAAGTAATTTAGGTGAGTTTGGCATAGTTTTCTATGGTTAGTAAAATTTTTTTGTAATTTAAAAGTGATTGGGTTTAGTTTGTTGTGGTAAGGGTTAGTTGGTGATGATTTAGAGTAGCCGAAGTAATTTAGGTGAGTCTGGCATAGTTTGTTAAGATTTGTACACCTTTTTTTGTAATTTTAAGGTGATATGGTTTGGTTTGTTGTGGTAAGGGATAGTTGGGGGTGATTTACGGTAGCCGAAGTAATTTAGGTGATTCTGGTATAGTTTGTTATGATTTTTAGCATTTTTTTGTAATTTTAAAGGGATTGGGCTTAGTTTGTTGCTGTAAAGTGTAGTTGGGGGTGATTTTTGATAGCCGAAGTAATTTAGGTGAGTTTAGCATAGTTTGCTATGGTTAGTAGAATTTTTTTGTAATTTAAAAGTGATTGGCTTTAGTTTGTTGTGGTAAGGGTTAGTTGGTGATGATTTAGAGTAGCCGAAGTAATTTAGGTGAGTCTGGCATAGTTTGTTATGATTTGTACACCTTTTTTTGTAATTTTAAGATGATATGGTTTGGTTTGTTGTGGTAAGGGATAGTTGGGGGTGATTTACGGTAGCCGAAGTAATTTAGGTGATTCTGGTATAGTTTGTTATGATTTTTAGCATTTTTTTGTACTTTTAAAGTGATTGGGCTTAGTTTATTGCTGTAAAGTGTAGTTGGGAGTAATTTTTGATTGCCGAAGTAATTTAGGTGAGTTTGGCATAGTTTGCTATGGTTAGTAGCATTTTTTTGTAATTTAAAAGTGATTGGGTTTAGTTTGTTCTGGTAAGGGTTAGTTGGTGATGATTTGGAGTAGCCGAAGTAATTTAGGTGAGTCTGGCATAGTTTATGATTTATACACCTTTTTTTGTAATTTTAAGATGATATGGTTAGGTTTGTTGTGGTAAGGTATAGTTGGGGGTGATTTACGGTAGCCGAAGTAATTTAGGTGATTCTGGTATAGCTTGTTATGATTTTTAGCATTTTTTTTGTAATTTTAAAGTGATTAGGCTTAGTTTGTTGCTGTAAAGTGTAGTTTGGGGTGATTTTTGATAGCCGAAGTAATTTAGGTGAGTTTGGCATAGTTTGCTATGGTTAGTAGCATTTTTTTGTAATTTAAAAGTGATTGGGTTTAGTGTGTTCTGGTAAGGGTTAGTTGGTGATGATTTAGAGTAGCCGAAGTAATTTAGGTGAGTCTGGCATAGTTTGTTATGATTTGTACACTTTTTTTTGTAATTTTAAGATGATATGGTTTGGTTTGTTGTGGTAAGAGATAGTTGGGGGTAATTTACGGTAGCCGAAGAAATTTAGGTGATTCTGGTATAGCTTGTTATGATTTTTAGCATTTTTTTTTAATTTTAAAGTGATTAGGCTTAGTTTGTTGCTGTAAAGTGTAGTTGGGGGTGATTATTGATAGCCGATGTAATTTAGGTGAGTTTGGCATAGTTTTCTATGGTTAGTAGCATTTTTTTGTAATTTTAAAGTGATTAGTTTTAGTTTGTTGCTGTAAAGTGTAGTTGGGGGTGATTATTGATAGCCGAAGTAATTTAGGTGAGTTTAGCATAGTTTGCTATGGTTAGTAGCATTTTTTTGTAATTTAAAAGTGATTGGGTTTAGTTTGTTCTGGTAAGGGTTATTTGGTGATGATTTAGAGTAGCCGAAGTAATTTAGGTGAGTCTGGCATAGTTTGTTATGATTTATACACCTTTTTTTGTAATTTTAAGATGATATGGTTTGGTTTGTTGTGGTAAAAGATAGTTGGGGTGATTTACGGTAGCCGAAGTAATTTAGGTGATTCTGGTATAGCTTGTTATGATTTTTAGCATTTTTTTGTAATTTTAAAGTGATTAGGCTTAGTTTGTTGCTGTAAAGTGTAGTTTGGGGTGATTTTTGATAGCCGAAGTAATTTAGGTGAGTTTGGCATAGTTTGCTATGGTTAGTAGCATTTTTTTGTAATTTAAAAGTGATTGGGTTTGGTTTGTTCTGGTAAGGGTTAGTTGGTGATGATTTAGAGTAGCCGAAGTAATTTAGGTGAGTCTGGCATAGTTTGTTATGATTTGTACACCTTTTTTTGTAATTTTAAGATAATATGGTTTGGTTTGTTGTGGTAAGGGATAGTTGGGGGTGATTTACGGTAGC
Source organism: Eledona agricola (assembly GCA_964023215.1). Lineage (NCBI taxonomy): Eukaryota > Metazoa > Arthropoda > Insecta > Coleoptera > Tenebrionidae > Eledona > Eledona agricola. The sequence goes on along the minus strand of CAXIEJ010000091.1, from coordinate 2,356,017 downwards.
CGAAGAAATTTAGGTGATTCTGGTATAGCTTGTTATGATTTTTAGCATTTTTTTGTAATTTTAAAGTGATTAGGCTTAGTTTGTTGCTGTAAAGTGTAGTTGGGGGTGATTATTGATAGCCGATGTAATTTAGGTGAGTTTGGCATAGTTTTCTATGGTTAGTAGAATTTTTTTGTAATTTTAAAGTGATTAGTCTTAGTTTGTTGCTGTAAAGTGTAGTTTGGGGTGATTTTTGATAGCCGAAGTAATTTAGGTGAGTTTGGCATAGTTTGCTATGGTTAGTAGCATTTTTTTGTAATTTAAAAGTGATTGGGTTTGGTTTGTTCTGGTAAGGGTTAGTTGGTGATGATTTAGAGTAGCCGAAGTAATTTAGGTGAGTCTGGCATAGTTTGTTATGATTTGTACACCTTTTTTTGTAATTTTAAGATAATATGGTTTGGTTTGTTGTGGTAAGGGATAGTTGGGGGTGATTTACGGTAGCCGAAGAAATTTAGGTGATTCTGGTATAGCTTGTTATGATTTTTAGCATTTTTTTGTAATTTTAAAGTGATTAGGCTTAGTTTGTTGCTGTAAAGTGTAGTTGGGGGTGATTATTGATAGCCGATGTAATTTAGGTGAGTTTGGCATAGTTTTCTATGGTTAGTAGAATTTTTTTGTAATTTTAAAGTGATTAGTCTTAGTTTGTTGCTGTAAAGTGTAGTTGGGGGTGATTTTTGATATCTGAAGTAATTTAGGTGAGTTTGGCATAGTTTGCTATGGTTAGTAGCATTTTTTAGTAATTTAAAAGTGATTGGGTTTAGTTTGTTGTGGTAAGGGTTAGTTGGTGCTGATTTAGAGTAGCCGAAGAAATTTAGGTGAGTCTGGCATATTTTGTTATGATTTGTACAATTTTTTTTTTAATTTTAAGATGATATGGTTTGGTATGTTGTGGTAAGGGATAGTTGGGGGTGATTTACGGTAGCCGAAGAAATTTAGGTGATTCTGGTATAGTTTGTTATGATTTTTAGCATTTTTTGTAATTTTAAAGTGATTAGGCTTAGTTTGTTGCTGTAAAGTGTAGTTGGGGGTGATTTTTGATAGCCGAAGTAATTTAGGTGAGTTTGGCATAGTTTGCTATGGTTAGTAGCATTTTTTTGTAATTTAAAAGTGATTGGGTTTAGTTTGTTTTGGTAAGGGATAGTTGGTGTTGATTTAGAGTAGCCGAAGTAATTTAGGTGAGTCTGGCATAGTTTGTTATGATTTGTACATCTTTTTTTGTAATTTTAAGATGATATGGTTTGGTTTGTTGTGGTAAGGGATAGTTGGGGGAGATTTACGGTAGCCGAAGTAATTTAGATGATTCTGGTATAGTTTGTTATGATTTTTAGCATTTTTTTGTAATTTTAAAGTGATTGTGCTTAGTTTGTTGCTGTAAAGTGTAGTTGGGGGTGATATTTGATAGCCGAAGTAATTTAGGTGAGTTTGGCATAGTTTGCTATGGTTAGTAGCATTTTTTTGTAATTTAAAAGTGATTGGGTTTAGTTTGTTGTGGTAAGGGTTAGTTGGTGATGATTTAGAGTAGCCGAAGTAATTTAGGTGAGTCTGGCATATTTTGTTATGATTTGTACACCTTTTTTTGTAATTTTAAGATGATATGGTTTGGTTTGTTGTGGTAAGGGATAGTTGGGGGTGATTTACGGTAGCCGAAGTAATTTAGGTGATTCTGGTATAGTTTGTTATGATTTTTAGCATTTTTTTGTAATTTAAAAGTGATTGGGCTTAGTTTGTTGCTGTAAAGTGTAGTTGGGGGTGATTTTTGATAGCCGAAGTAATTTAGGTGAGTTTGGCATAGTTTGCTATGGTTAGTAGCATTTTTTGTAATTTAAAAGTGATTGGGTTTAGTTTGTTGTGGTAAGGGTTAGTTGGTGATGATATAGAGTAGCCGAAGTAATTTACGTGAGTCTGGCATATTTTGTTATGATTTGTACATCTTTTTTTGTAATTTTAAGATGATATGGTTTGGTTTGTTGTGGTAAGGGATAGTTGGGGGTTATTTAGGGTAGCCGAAGTAATTTAGGTGATTCTGGTATTGTTTGTTATGATTTTTAGCATTTTTTTTGTAATTTTAAAGTGATTAGGCTTAGTTTGTTGCTGTAAAGTGTAGTTGGGGGTGATTTTTGATAGCTGAAGTAATTTAGGTGAGTTTGGCATAGTTTGCTATGGTTAGTAGCATTTTTTAGTAATTTAAAAGTGATTGGGTTTAGTTTGTTGTGGTAAGGGTTAGTTGGTGATGATTTAGAGTAGCCGAAGAAATTTAGGCGAGTCTGGCATATTTTGTTATGATTTGTACAAATTTTTTTTTAATTTTAAGATGATATGGTTTGGTATGTTGTGGTAAGGGATAGTTGGGGGTGATTTACGGTAGCCGAAGAAATTTAGGTGATTCTGGTATAGTTTGTTATGATTTTTAGCATTTTTTTGTAATTTTAAAGTGATTAGGCTTAGTTTGTTGCTGTAACGTGTAGTTGGGGGTGATTTTTGATAGCTGAAGTAATTTAGGTGAGTTTGGCATAGTTTGCTATGGTTAGTAGCATTTTTTTGTAATTTAAAAGTGATTGGGTTTAGTTTGTTTTGGTAAGGGATAGTTGGTGTTGATTTAGAGTAGCCGAAGTAATTTAGGTGAGTCTGGCATAGTTTGTTATGATTTGTACACCTTTTTTTGTAATTTTAAGATGATATGGTCTGGCTTGTTGTGGTAAGGGATAGTTGGGGGTGATTTACGGTAGCGGAAGTAATTTAGGTGATTCTGGTATAGTTTGTTATGATTTTTAGCATTTTTTTGTAATTTTAAAGTGATTGGGCTTAGTTTGTTGCTGTAAAGTTTAGTTGGGGGTGATTTTTGATAGCCGAAGTAATTTAGGTGAGTTTGGCATAGTTTGCTATGGTTAGTAGCATTTTTTGTAATTTAAAAGTGATTGGGTTTAGTTTGTTGTGGTAAGGGTTAGTTGGTGATGATATAGAGTAGCCGAAGTAATTTAGGTGAGTCTGGCATATTTTGTTATGATTTGTACACCTTTTTTTGTAATTTTAAGATGATATGGTTTGGTTTGTTGTGGTAAGGGATAGTTGGGGGTTTTTTAGGGTAGCCGAAGTAATTTAGGTGATTCTGGTATAGTTTGTTATGATTTTTAGCATTTTTTTGTAATTTTAAAGTGATTAGGCTTAGTTTGTTGCTGTAAAGCGTAGTTGGGGGTGATTTTTGATAGCCGAAGTAATTTAGGTTAGTTTGGCATAGTTTGCTATGGTTAGTAGCATTTTTTTGTAATTTAAAAGTGATTGGGTTTAGTTTGTTGTGGTAAGGATTAGTTGGTGATGATTTAGAGTAGCCGAAGTAATTTAGGTGAGTCTGGCATATTTTGTTATAATTTGTACAAATTTTTTTGTAATTTTAAGATGATATGGTTTGGTTTGTTGTGATAAGGGATAGTTGGTGGTGATTTACGGTAGCCGAAGTAATTTAGGTGATTCTGGTATAGTTTGTTATGATTTTTAGCATTTTTTTGTAATTTTAAAGTGATTGGGCTTAGTTTGTTGATGTAAAGTGTAGTTGGGGGTGATTTTTGATAGCCGAAGTAATTTAGGTGAGTTTGGCATAGTTTGCTATGGTTAGTAGCATTTTTTTGTAATTTAAAAGTGATTGGGTATAGTTTGTTGTGGTAAGGGTTAGTTGGTAATGATTTAGAGTAGCCGAAGTAATTTAAGTTAGTCTGGTATAATTTGTTATGATTTGTACACCTTTTTTTGTAATTTTAAGATGATATGGTTTGTTTTGTTGTGGTAAGGGATAGTTGGGGGTTATTTACGGTAGCCGAAGTAATTTAGGTGGTTCTAGTATAGTTTGTTATGATTTTTAGCATATTTTTGTAATTTTAAAGTGATTGGGCTTAGTTTGTTGCTGTAAAGCGTAGTTGGGGGTGATTTTTGATAGCCGAAGTAATTTAGGTGAATTTGGCATAGTTTGCTATGGTTAGTAGCATTTTTTTGTAATTTAAAAGTGATTGGGTTAATTTGTTGTGGTAAGGGTTAGTTGGTGATGATTTAGAGTAGCCGAAGTTATTTAGGTGAGTCTGGCATAGTTTGTTATGATTTGTACACCTTTTTTGTAATTTTAAGATGATATGGTTTGGTTTGTTGTGGTAAGGGATAGTTGGGGGTGATTTACGGTAGCCGAAGTAATTTAGGTGATTCTGGTATAGTTTGTTATGATTTTTAGCATTTTTTTGTAATTTTAAAGTGATTGGGCTTAGTTTGTTGCTGTAAAGTGTAGTTGGGGGTGATTTTTGATAGCCGAAGTAATTTAGGAGAGTTTGGCATAGTTTGCTATGGTTAGTAGCATTTTTTTGTAATTTAAAAGTAACTGGGTTTAGTTTGTTGTGGTAAGGGTTAGTTGGTGATGATTTAGAGTAGCCGAAGTTATTTAGGTGAGTCTAGCATAGTTTGTTATGATTTGTACACCTTTTTTGTAATTTTAAGATGATATGGTTTGGTTTGTTGTGGTAAGGGATAGTTGGGGGTGATTTACGGTAGCCGAAGTAATTTAAGTGATTCTGGTATAGTTTGTTATGATTTTTAGCATTTTTTTGTAATTTTAAAGTGATTGGGCTTAGTTTGTTGCTGTAAAGTGTAGTTGGGGGTGATTTTTGATAGCCGAAGTAATTTTGGTGAGTTTGGCATAGTTTGCTATGGTTAGTAGCATTTTTTAGTAATTTAAAAGTGATTGGGTTAATTTGTTGTGGTAAGGGTTAATTGGTGATGATTTAGAGTAGCCGAAGTTATTTAGGTGAGTCTGGCATAGTTTGTTATGATTTGTACACCTTTTTTGTAATTTTAAGATGATATGGTTTGGTTTGTTGTGGTAAGGGATAGTTGGGGGTGATTTACGGTAGCCGAAGTAATTTAGGTGATTCTGGTATAGTTTGTTAAGATTTTTAGCATATTTTTGTAATTTTAAAGTGATTGGGCTTAGTTGGTTGCTGTAAAGCGTAGTTGGGGGTGATTTTTGATAGCCGAAGTAATTTAGGTGAGTTTGGCATAGTTTGCTATGGTTAGTAGCATTTTTTTGTAATTTAAAAGTGATTGGGTTAATTTGTTGTGGTAAGGGTTAGTTGGTGATGATTTAGAGTAGCCGAAGTTATTTAGGTGAGTCTGGCATAGTTTGTTATGATTTGTACACCTTTTTTGTAATTTTAAGATGATATGGTTTGGTTTGTTGTGGTAAGGGATAGTTGGGGGTGATTTACGGTAGCCGAAGTAATTTAGGTGATTCTGGTATAGTTTGTTATGATTTTTAGCATTTTTTTGTAATTTTAAAGTGATTGGGCTTAGTTTGTTGCTGTAAAGTGTAGTTGGGGGTGATTTTTGATAGCCGAAGTAATTTAGGAGAGTTTGGCATAGTTTGCTATGGTTAGTAGCATTTTTTTGTAATTTAAAAGTAACTGGGTTTAGTTTGTTGTGGTAAGGGTTAGTTGGTGATGATTTAGAGTAGCCGAAGTAATTTAGGTGAGTCTGGCATAGTTTGTTATGATTTGTGCACCTTATTTTGTAATTTTAAGATGATATGGTTTGGTTTGTTGTGGTAAGGGATAGTTGGGGGTGATTTACGGTAGCCGAAGTAATTTAGGTGATTCTGGTATAGTTTGTTATGATTTTTAGCATTTTTTTGTAATTTTAAAGTGATTGGGCTTAGTTTGTTGCTGTAAAGTGTAGTTGGGGGTGATTTTTGATAGCCGAAGTAATTTAGGTGAGTTTGGCATAGTTTGCTATGCTTAGTAGCATTTTTTTGTAATTTAAAAGTGATTGGGTTAATTTGTTGTGGTAAGGGTTAGTTGGTGATGATTTAGAGTAGCCGAAGTTATTTAGGTGAGTCTGGCATAGTTTGTTATGATTTGTACACCTTTTTTGTAATTTTAAGATGATATGGTTTGGTTTGTTGTGGTAAGGGATAGTTGGGGGAGATTTACGGTAGCCGAAGTAATTTAGGTGATTCTGGTATAGTTTGTTATGATTTTTAGCATATTTTTGTAATTTTAAATTGATTGGGCTTAGTTTGTTGCTGTAAAGCGTAGTTGGGGGTGATTTTTGATAGCCGAAGTAATTTAGGTGAGTTTGGCCTAGTTTGCTATGGTTAGTAGCATTTTTTTGTAATTTAAAAGTGATTGGGTTTAGTTTGTTGTGGTAAGGGTTAGTTGGTGACGATTTAGAGTAGCCGAAGTAATTTAGGTGAGTCTGGCATAGTTTGTTATGATTTGTTTACCTTTTTTTGTAATTTTAAGATGATATGGTTTGGTTTGTTGTGGTAAGGGATAGTTGGGGGTGATTTACGGTAGCCGAAGTAATTTAGGTGATTCTGGTATAGTTTGTTAAGATTTTTAGCATTTTTTTGTAATTTTAAAGTGATTGGGCTTAGTTTGTTGCTGTAAAGCGTAGTTGGGTGTGATTTTTGATAGCCGAAGTAATTTAGGTGAGTTAGGCCTAGTTTGCTATGGTTAGTAGCATTTTTTTGTAATTTAAAAGTGATTGCGTTTAGTTTGATGTGGTAAGGGTTAGTTGGTGATGATTTAGAGTAGCCGAAGTAATTTAGGTGAGTCTGGCATAGTTTGTTATAATTTGTTTACCTTTTTTTGTAATTTTAAGATGATATGGTTTGGTTTGTTGTGGTAAGGGATAGTTGGGGGTGATTTACGGTAGCCGAAGTAATTTAGGTGATTCTGGTATAGTTTGTTATGATTTTTAGCATTTTTTTGTAATTTTAAAGTGATTGGGCTTAGTTTGTTGCTGTAAAGTGTAGTTGGGGGTGATTTTTGATAGCCGAAGTAATTTAGGTGAGTTTGGCATAGTTTGCTATGGTTAGTAGCATTTTTTTGTAATTTAAAAGTGATTGGGTTTAGTTTGTTGTGGTAAGGGTTAGTTGGTGATGATTTAGGGTAGCCGAAGTAATTTAGGTGAGTCTGGCATAGTTTGTTATGATTTGTACACCTTTTTTTGTAATTTTAAAATGATATGGTTTGGTTTGTTGTGGTAAGGGCTAGTTGGGGGTGATTTACGGTAGCCAAAATAATTTAGGTGATTCTGGTATAATTTTTTATGATTTTTAGCATTTTTTTGTAATTTTAAAGTGACTGGGTTTAGTTTGTTGTGGTAAAGGTTAGTTGGTGATGATTTAGAGTAGCCGAAGTAATTTAGGTGAGTCTGGCATAGTTTGTTATGATTTGTACACCTTTTTTTGTAATTTTAAGATGATATGGTTTGGTTTGTTGTGGTAAGGGATAGTTGGGGGGGATTTACGGTAGCCGAAGTAATTTAGGTGATTCTGGTGTGGTTTGTTATGATTTTTAGCATTTTTTTGTAATTTTAAAGTGATTGGGCTTAGTTTGTTGCTGTAAAGAGTAGTTGGGGGTGATTTTTGATAACCGAAGTAATTTAGGTGAGTTTGGCATAGTTTGCTATGGTTAGTAGCATTTTTTGTAATTTAAAAGTGATTGGGTTTAGTTTGTTGTGGTAAGGGTTAGTTGGTGATGATTTAGGGTAGCCGAAGTAATTTTGGTGAGTCTGGCATAGTTTGTTATGATTTGTACACCTTTTTTTGTAATTTTAAAATGATATGGTTTGGTTTGTTGTGGTAAGGGATAGTTGGGGGTGATTTACGGTAGCCAAAGTAATTTAGGTAATTCTGGTATAATTTGTTATGATTTTTAGCATTTTTTTGTAATTTAAAAGTGATTGGGTTTAGTTTGTTGTGGTAAGCGTTAGTTGGTGATAATTTAGTGTAGCCGAAGTAATTTAGGTGAGTCTGGCATAGCTTGTTATGATTTGTACAACTTTTTTTGTAATTTTAAGATGATATGGTTTGGTTTGTTGTGGTAAGGGATAGTTGGGGGTGATTTACGGTAGCCGAAGTAATTTAGGTGATTCTGGTATAGTTTGTTATGATTTTTAGCATTTTTTTGTAATTTTAAAGTGATTGGGCTTAGTTTGTTGCTGAAAGTGTAGTTGGGGGTGATTTTTGATAGCCGAAGTAATGTACTTGAGTTTGGCATAGTTTGCTATGGTTAGTAGCATTTTTTTGTAATTTAAACGTGATTGGGTTTAGTTTGTTGTGGTAAGGGTTAGTTGGTGATGATTTAGGGTAGCCGAAGTAATTTAGGTGAGTCTGGCATAGTTTGTTATGATTTGTACACCTTTTTTGTAATTTTAAGATGATATGGTTTGGTTTGTTGTGGTAAGGGATAGTTGGGGGTGATTTACGGTAGCAAAAGTAATTTAGGTGATTCTGGTATAGTTTGTTATGATTTTTAGCATTTTTTTGTAATTTTAAAGTGACTGGGCTTTGTTTGTTGCTGTAAAGTGTTGTTGGGGGTGATTTTTGATAGCCGAAGTAATTTAGGTGAGTTTGGCATAGTTTGCTATGGTTAGTAGCATTTTTTTGTAATTTAAAAGTGATTGGGTTTAGTTTGTTGTGGTAAGGGTTAGTTGGTGATGATTTAGTGTAGCCGAAGTAATTTAGGTGAGTCTGGCATAGATTGTTATGATTTGTACACCTTTTTTTGTAATTTTAAAATGATATGGTTTGATTTGTTGTGGTAAGGGATAGTTGGGGGTGATTTACGGTAGCCGAAGTAATTTAGGTGATTCTGGTATAGTTTGTTATGATTTTTAGCATTTTTTTGTAATTTTAAAGTGATTGGGCTTAGTTTGTTGCTGAAAGTGTAGTTGGGGGTGATTTTTGATAGCCGAAGTAATTTAGGTGAATTTGGCATAGTTTGCTATGGTTAGTAGCATTTTTTTGTAATTTAAAAGTGATTGGATTTAGTTTGTTGTGGTAAGGGTTAGTTGGTGATGATTTAGAGTAGCCGAAGTAATTTAGGTGAGTCTGGCATAGTTTGTTATGATTTGTACACCTTTTTTTGTAATTTTAAGATGATATGGTTTGGTTTGTTGTGGTAAAGGATAGTTGAGGGTGATTTACGGTAGCCGAAGTAATTTAGGTTATTCTGGTATAGTTTGTTATGATTTTTAGCATTTTTTTGTAATTTTAAAGTGATTGGGCTTTGTTTGTTGCTGTAAAGTGTAGTTGGGGGTGATTTTTGATAGCCGAAGTAATTTAGGTGAGTTTGGCATAGTTTGCTATGGTTAGTAGCATTTTTTTGTAATTTAAAAGTGATTGGGTTTAGTTTGTTGTGGTAAGGGTTAGTTGGTGATGATTTAGGGTAGCCGAAGTAATTTAGGTGAGTCTGGCATAGTTTGTTATGATTTGTACACCTTTTTGTGTAATTTTAAAATGATATGGTTTGGTTTGTTGTGGTAAGGGCTAGTTGGGGGTGATTTACGGTAGCCAAAATAATTTAGGTGATTCTGGTATAATTTTTTATGATTTTTAGCATTTTGTTGTAATTTTAAAGTGACTGGGTTTAGTTTGTTGTGGTAAAGGTTAGTTGGTGATGATTTAGAGTAGCCGAAGTAATTTAGGTGAGTCTGGCATAGTTTGTTATGATTTGTACACCTTTTTTTGTAATTTTAAGATGATATGGTTTGGTTTGTTGTGGTAAGGGATAGTTGGGGGGGATTTACGGTAGCCGAAGTAATTTAGGTGATTCTGGTGTGGTTTGTTATGATTTTTAGCATTTTTTTGTAATTTTAAAGTGATTGGGCTTAGTTTGTTGCTGTAAAGAGTAGTTGGGGGTGATTTTTGATAACCGAAGTAATTTAGGTGAGTTTGGCATAGTTTGCTATGGTTAGTAGCATTTTTTGTAATTTAAAAGTGATTGGGTTTAGTTTGTTGTGGTAAGGGTTAGTTGGTGATGATTTAGGGTAGCCGAAGTAATTTTGGTGAGTCTGGCATAGTTTGTTATGATTTGTACACCTTTTTTTGTAATTTTAAAATGATATGGTTTGGTTTGTTGTGGTAAGGGATAGTTGGGGGTGATTTACGGTAGCCAAAGTAATTTAGGTAATTCTGGTATAATTTGTTATGATTTTTAGCATTTTTTTGTAATTTAAAAGTGATTGGGTTTAGTTTGTTGTGGTAAGCGTTAGTTGGTGATAATTTAGTGTAGCCGAAGTAATTTAGGTGAGTCTGGCATAGCTTGTTATGATTTGTACAACTTTTTTTGTAATTTTAAGATGATAAGGTTTGGTTTGTTGTGGTAAGGGATAGTTGGGGGTGATTTACGGTAGCCGAAGTAATTTAGGTGATTCTGGTATAGTTTGTTATGATTTTTAGCATTTTTTTGTAATTTTAAAGTGATTGGGCTTAGTTTGTTGCTGAAAGTGTAGTTGGGGGTGATTTTTGATAGCCGAAGTAATGTACTTGAGTTTGGCATAGTTTGCTATGGTTAGTAGCATTTTTTTGTAATTTAAACGTGATTGGGTTTAGTTTGTTGTGGTAAGGGTTAGTTGGTGATGATTTAGGGTAGCCGAAGTAATTTAGGTGAGTCTGGCATAGTTTGTTATGATTTGTACACCTTTTTTGTAATTTTAAGATGATATGGTTTGGTTTGTTGTGGTAAGGGATAGTTGGGGGTGATTTACGGTAGCAAAAGTAATTTAGGTGATTCTGGTATAGTTTGTTATGATTTTTAGCATTTTTTTGTAATTTTAAAGTGACTGGGCTTTGTTTGTTGCTGTAAAGTGTTGTTGGGGGTGATTTTTGATAGCCGAAGTAATTTAGGTGAGTTTGGCATAGTTTGCTATGGTTAGTAGCATTTTTTTGTAATTTAAAAGTGATTGGGTTTAGTTTGTTGTGGTAAGGGTTAGTTGGTGATGATTTAGTGTAGCCGAAGTAATTTAGGTGAGTCTGGCATAGATTGTTATGATTTGTACACCTTTTTTTGTAATTTTAAAATGATATGGTTTGATTTGTTGTGGTAAGGGATAGTTGGGGGTGATTTACGGTAGCCGAAGTAATTTAGGTGATTCTGGTATAGTTTGTTATGATTTTTAGCATTTTTTTGTAATTTTAAAGTGATTGGGCTTAGTTTGTTGCTGAAAGTGTAGTTGGGGGTGATTTTTGATAGCCGAAGTAATTTAGGTGAATTTGGCATAGTTTGCTATGGTTAGTAGCATTTTTTTGTAATTTAAAAGTGATTGGATTTAGTTTGTTGTGGTAAGGGTTAGTTGGTGATGATTTAGAGTAGCCGAAGTAATTTTGGTGAGTCTGGCATAGTTTGTTATGATTTGTACACCTTTTTTTGTAATTTTAAGATGATATGGTTTGGTTTGTTGTGGTAAAGGATAGTTGGGGGTGATTTACGGTAGCCGAAGTAATTTAGGTTATTCTGGTATAGTTTGTTATGATTTTTAGCATTTTTTTGTAATTTTAAAGTGATTGGGCTTTGTTTGTTGCTGTAAAGTGTAGTTGGGGGTGATTTTTGATAGCCGAAGTAATTTAGGTGAGTTTGGCATAGTTTGCTATGGTTAGTAGCATTTCTTTGTAATTTAAAAGTGATTGGGTTTAGTTTGTTGTGGTAAGGGTTAGTTGGTGATGATTTAAAGTGGCCGAAGTAATTTAGGTGAGTCTGGCATAGTTTGTTATGATTTGTACACCTTTTTTTATAATTTTAAGATGATATGGTTTGGTTTGTTGTGGTAAGGGATAGTTGGGAGTGATTTACGGTAGCCGAAGTAATTTAGGTGATTCTGGTATAGTTTGTTATGATTTTTAGCATTTTTTTGTAATTTTAAAGAGATTGGGCTTAGTTTGTTGCTGTAAAGTGTAGTTGGGTGTGATTTTTGATAGCCGAAGTAATTTAGGTGAGTTTGGCATAGTTTGCTATGGTTAGTAGCATTTTTTTGTAATTTAAAAGTGATTGGGTTTAGTTTGTTGTGGTAAGGGTTAGTTGGTGATGATTTAGAGTAGCCAAAGTAATTTAGGTGAGTCTGGCATAGTTTGTTATGATTTGTACACCTTTTTTTGTAATTTTAAGATGACATGGTTTGGTTTGTTGTGGTAAGGGATAGTTGGGGGAGATTTACGGTAACCGAAGTAATTTAGGTGATTCTGGTATAGTTTGTTACGATTTTTAGCATTTTTTTGTAATTTTAAAATGATTGGGCTTAGTTTGTTGCTGTAAAGTGTAGTTGGGGGTGATTTTTAATAGCCGAAGTAATTTAGGTGAGTTTGGCATAGTTTGCTATAGTTAGTAGCATTTTTTTGTAATTTAAAAGTGATTGGGTTTAGTTTGTGGTTGTAAGGGTTAGTTGGTGATGATTTAGAGTAGCCGAGGTAATTTAGGTGAGTCTGGCATAGTTTGTTATGATTTGTACACCTTTTTTTGTAATTTTAAAATGATATGGTTTGGTTTGTTGTGGTAAGGGATAGTTGAGGGTGATTTACGGTAGCCGAAGTAATTTAGGTGATTCGGGTATAGTTTGTTACGATTTTTAGCATTTTTTTGTAATTTTAAAATGATTGGGCCCAGTTTGTTGCTGTAAAGTGTAGTTGGGGGTGATTTTTGATAGCCGAAGTAATTTAGGTGAGTTTGGCATAGTTTGCTATGGTTAGTAGCATTTTTTTGTATTTTAAAAGTGATTGGGTTTAGTTTGTTGTGATAAGGGTTAGTTGGTGATGATTTAGAGTAGCCGAAGTAATTTATGTGAGTCTGGCATAATTTGTTATGATTTGTACACCTTTTTTTGTAATTTTAAGATGATATGGTTTGGTTTGTTGTGGTAAGGGATAGTTGGGGGTGATTTACGGTAGCCGAAGTAATTTAGGTGATTCTGGTATAGTTTTGTTATGATTTTTAGCATTTTTTGTAATTTTAAAGTGATCGGGCTTAGTTTGTTGCTGTAAAGTGTAGTTGGGGGTGATTTTTGAAAGCCGAAGTAATTTAGGTGAGTTTGGCATAGTTTGCTATGTTTAGTAGCATTTTTTTATAATTTAAAAGTGATTGGGTTTAGTTTGTTGTGGTAAGGGTTAGTTGGTGATGATTTAGAGTAGCCGAAGTAATTTAGGTGAGTCTGGCATAGTTTGTTATGATTTGTACACCTTTTTTTGTAATTTTAAGATGATATGGTTTGGTTTGTTGTGGTAAGGGTTAGTTGGGGGTGATTTACGGTAGCCGAAGTAATTTAGGCGATTCTGGTATAGTTTGTTATGATTTTTAGCATTTTTTTGTAATTTTAAAGTGATTGGGTTTAGTTTGTTGCTGTAAAGTGTTGTTGGGGGTGATTTTTGATAGCCGAAGTAATTTAGGTGAGTTTGGCATAGTTTGCTAAGGTTAGTAGCATTTTTTTGTAATTTAAAAGTGATTGGGTTTAGTTTGTTGTGGTGAGGGTTAGTTGGTGATGATTTAGAGTAGACGAAGTAATTTAGGTGAGTCTGGCATAGTTTGTTATGATTTGTACACCTTTTTTGTAATTTTAAGATGATATGGTTTGGTTTGTTGTGGTAAGGGATAGTTGGGAGTCATTTACGGTAGCCGAAGTAATTTAGGTGATTCTGGTATAGTTTGTTATGATTTTTAGCATTTTTTTGTAATTTTAAAGTAATTGGGCTTGGTTTGTTGCTGTAAAGTGTAGTTGGGGGTGATTTTTGATAGCCGAAGTAATTTAGGTGAGTTTGGCATAGTTTGCTATGGTTAGTAGCATTTTTTTGTAATTTAAAAGTTATTGGGTTTAGTTTGTTGTGGTAAGGGTTAGTTGGTGATGATTGAGAGTAGCCGAAGTAATTTAGGTGAGTCTGGCATAGTTTGTTATGATTTGTACACCTTTTTTTGCAATTTTAAGATGATATGGTTTGGTTTGTTGTGGTAAGGGATAGTTGGGGGTGATTTACGGTAGCCGAAGTAATTTAGGTGATTCTGGTATCGTTTGTTATGATTTTTAGCATTTTTTGTAATTTTAAAGTGATTGGGCTTAGTTTGTTGCTGTAAAGTGTAGTTGGGGGTGATTTTTGAAAGCCGAAGTAATTTAGGTGAGTTTGGCATAGTTTGCTATGGTTAGTAGCATTTTTTTGTAATTTAAAAGTTTTTGGGTTTAGTTTGTTGTGGTAAGGGTTAGTTGGTGATGATTTAGAGTAGCCGAAGTAATTTAGGTGAGTCTGGCATAGTTTGTTAAGATTTGTACACCTTTTTTTGTAATTCTAAGATGATATGGTTTGGTTTGTTGTGGTAAGGAATAGTTGGGGGTGATTTACGGTAGCCGAAGTAATTTAGGTGATTCTGGTATAGTTTGTTATGATTTTTAGCATTTTTTTGTAATTTTAAAGTGATTGGTCTTAGTTTGTTGCTGTAAAGTGTAGTTGGGGGTGATTTTTGATAGCCGAAGTAATTTAGGTGAGTTTGGCATAGTTTGCTATGGTTAGTAGCATTTTTTTGTAATTTAAAAATGATTGGGTTTAGTTTGTTGTGGTAAGGGTTAGTTGGTGATGATTTAGAGTAGCCGAAGTAATTTAGGTGAGTCTGGCATAGTTTGTTATGATTTGTACACCTTTTTTGTAATTTTAAAATGATATGGTTTGGTTTGTTGTGGTAAGGGATATTTGGGGGTCATTTACGGTAGCCGAAGTAATTTAGGTGATTCTGGTATAGTTTGTTATGATTTTTAGCATTTTTTGTAATTTTAAAGTGATTGGGCTTAGTTTGTTGCTGTAAAGTGTAGTTGGGGGTGATTTTTGAAAGCCGAAGTAATTTAGGTGAGTTTGGCATAGTTTGCTATGGTTAGTAGCATTTTTTTGTAATTTAAAAGTTTTTGGGTTTAGTTTGTTGTGGTAAGGGTTAGTTGGTGATGATTTAGAGTAGCCGAAGTAATTTAGGTGAGTCTGGCATAGTTTGTTAAGATTTGTACACCTTTTTTTGTAATTCTAAGATGATATGGTTTGGTTTGTTGTGGTAAGGAATAGTTGGGGGTGATTTACGGTAGCCGAAGTAATTTAGGTGATTCTGGTATAGTTTGTTATGATTTTTAGCATTTTTTTGTAATTTTAAAGTGATTGGTCTTAGTTTGTTGCTGTAAAGTGTAGTTGGGGGTGATTTTTAATAGCCGAAGTAATTTAGGTGAGTTTGGCATAGTTTGCTATGGTTAGTAGCATTTTTTTGTAATTTAAAAATGATTGGGTTTAGTTTGTTGTGGTAAGGGTTAGTTGGTGATGATTTAGAGTAGCCGAAGTAATTTAGGTGAGTCTGGCATAGTTTGTTATGATTTGTACACCTTTTTTGTAATTATAAAATGATATGGTTTGGTTTGTTGTGGTAAGGGATATTTGGGGGTCATTTACGGTAGCCGAAGTAATTTAGGTGATTCTGGTATAGTTTGTTATGATTTTTAGCATTTTTTGTAATTTTAAAGTAATTGGGCTGAGTTTGTTGCTGTAAAGTGTAGTTGGGGGTGATTTTTGATAGCCGAAGTAATTTAGGTGAGTTTGGCATAGTTTGCTATGGTTAGTAGCATTTTTTTGTAATTTAGAAGTTATTGGGTTTAGTTTGTTTTGGTAAGGGTTAGTTGGTGATGATTTAGAGTAGTCGAAGTAATTTAGGTGAGTCTGGCATAGTTTGTTATGATTTGTACACCTTTTTTTGTAATTTTAAGATGATATGGTTTGGTTTGTTGTGGTAAGGGATAGTTGGGGGTGATTTACGGTAGCCGATGTAATTTAGGTGATTCTGGTATAGTTTGTTATGATTTTTAGCATTTTTTTGTAATTTTAAAGTGATTGCGTTTAGTTTGTTGCTGTAAAGTGTAGTTGGGGGTGATTTTTGAAAGTCGAAGTAATTTAAGTGAGTTTGGCATAGTTTGCTATGGTTAGTAGCATTTTTTTGTAATTTAAAAGTGATTAGGTTTAGTTTGTTGTGGTAAGGGTTAGTTGGTGATGATTTATGGTAGCCGAAGTAATTTAGGTGAGTTTGGCATAGTTTGCTATGGCTAGTAGCATTTTTTTGTAATTTAAAAGTGATTGAGTTTAGTTTGTTGAGTAAGGGTTAGTTGGTGATGATTTAGAGTAGCCGAAGTAATTTAGGTGGGTCTGGCATAGTTTGTTATGATTTGTACACCTTTTTTTGTAATTTTAAGATGATATGGTTTGGTTTGTTGTGGTAAGGGAGTGTTGGGGGTGATTTACGGTAGCCGAAGTAATTTAGGTGATTCTGGTATAGTTTGTTATGATTTTTAGCATTTTTTGTAATTTTAAAGTGATTGGGCTTAGTTTGTTGCTGTAAAGTGTAGTTGGAAGTGATTTTTGATAGCCGAAGTAATTTAGGTGAGTTTGGCATAGTTTGCTATGGTTAGTAGCATTTTTTTTGTAATTTAAAAGTGATTGGGTTTAGTTTGTTGTGGTAAGGGTTAGTTGGTGATGATTTATGTTAGCCGAAGTAATTTAGGTGAGTTTGGCATAGTTTGCTATGGTTAGTAGCATTTTGTTGTAATTTAAAAGTGATTGGGTTTAGTTTGTTGTGGTAAGGGTTTGTTGGTTATAATTTAGAGTAACCGAAGTAATTTAGGTGAGACTGGCATAGCATGTTATGATTTGTACACCTTTTTTTGTAATTTTAAGATGATATGGTTTGGTTTGTTGTGGTAAGGGATAGTTGGGGGTGATTTACGGTAGCCGAAGTAATTTAGGTGATTCTGGTATAGTTTGTTATGATTTTTAGCATTTTTTTGTAATTTTAAAGTGATTGGGCTTAGTTTGTTGCTGTAAAGTGTAGTTGGGGGTGATTTTTGATAGCCGAAGTAATTTAGGTGAGTTTGGCATAGTTTGCTATGGTTAGTAACATTTTTTTGTATTTTAAATATGATTGGGTTTAGTTTGTTGTGATAAAGGTTAGTTGCTGATGATTTATGGTAGCCGAAGTAATTTAGGTGAGTTTGGCATAGTTTGCTATGGTTAGTAGCATTTTTTTGTAATTTAAAAGTTTTTGGGTTTAGTTTGTTGTGGTAAGGGTTAGTTGGTGATGATTTAGAGTAGCCGAAGTAATTTAGGTGAGTCTGGCATAGTTTGTTAAGATTTGTACACCTTTTTTTGTAATTCTAAGATGATATGGTTTGGTTTGTTGTGGTAAGGAATAGTTGGGGGTGATTTACGGTAGCCGAAGTAATTTAGGTGATTCTGGTATAGTTTGTTATGATTTTTAGCATTTTTTTGTAATTTTAAAGTGATTGGTCTTAGTTTGTTGCTGTAAAGTGTAGTTGGGGGTGATTTTTAATAGCCGAAGTAATTTAGGTGAGTTTGGCATAGTTTGCTATGGTTAGTAGCATTTTTTTGTAATTTAAAAATGATTGGGTTTAGTTTGTTGTGGTAAGGGTTAGTTGGTGATGATTTAGAGTAGCCGAAGTAATTTAGGTGAGTCTGGCATAGTTTGTTATGATTTGTACACCTTTTTTGTAATTATAAAATGATATGGTTTGGTTTGTTGTGGTAAGGGATATTTGGGGGTCATTTACGGTAGCCGAAGTAATTTAGGTGATTCTGGTATAGTTTGTTATGAATTTTAGCATTTTTTGTAATTTTAAAGTAATTGGGCTGAGTTTGTTGCTGTAAAGTGTAGTTGGGGGTGATTTTTGATAGCCGAAGTAATTTAGGTGAGTTTGGCATAGTTTGCTATGGTTAGTAGCATTTTTTTGTAATTTAGAAGTTATTGGGTTTAGTTTGTTTTGGTAAGGGTTAGTTGGTGATGATTTAGAGTAGTCGAAGTAATTTAGGTGAGTCTGGCATAGTTTGTTATGATTTGTACACCTTTTTTTGTAATTTTAAAATGATATGGTTTGGTTTGTTGTGGTAAGGGATAGTTGGGGGTGATTTACGGTAGCCGATGTAATTTAGGTGATTCTGGTATAGTTTGTTATGATTTTTAGCATTTTTTTGTAATTTTAAAGTGATTGCGTTTAGTTTGTTGCTGTAAAGTGTAGTTGGGGGTGATTTTTGAAAGTCGAAGTAATTTAAGTGAGTTTGGCATAGTTTGCTATGGTTAGTAGCATTTTTTTGTAATTTAAAAGTGATTAGGTTTAGTTTGTTGTGGTAAGGGTTAGTTGGTGATGATTTATGGTAGCCGAAGTAATTTAGGTGAGTTTGGCATAGTTTGCTATGGCTAGTAGCATTTTTTTGTAATTTAAAAGTGATTGAGTTTAGTTTGTTGAGTAAGGGTTAGTTGGTGATGATTTAGAGTATCCGAAGTAATTTAGGTGGGTCTGGCATAGTTTGTTATGATTTGTACACCTTTTTTTGTAATTTTAAGATGATATGGTTTGGTTTGTTGTGGTAAGGGAGTGTTGGGGGTGATTTACGGTAGCCGAAGTAATTTAGGTGATTCTGGTATAGTTTGTTATGATTTTTAGCATTTTTTGTAATTTTAAAGTGATTGGGCTTAGTTTGTTGCTGTAAAGTGTAGTTGGAAGTGATTTTTGATAGCCGAAGTAATTTAGGTGAGTTTGGCATAGTTTGCTATGGTTAGTAGCATTTTTTTTGTAATTTAAAAGTGATTGGGTTTAGTTTGTTGTGGTAAGGGTTAGTTGGTGATGATTTATGTTAGCCGAAGTAATTTAGGTGAGTTTGGCATAGTTTGCTATGGTTAGTAGCATTTTGTTGTAATTTAAAAGTGATTGGGTTTAGTTTGTTGTGGTAAGGGTTTGTTGGTTATAATTTAGAGTAACCGAAGTAATTTAGGTGAGACTGGCATAGCATGTTATGATTTGTACACCTTTTTTTGTAATTTTAAGATGATATGGTTTGGTTTGTTGTGGTAAGGGATAGTTGGGGGTGATTTACGGTAGCCGAAGTAATTTAGGTGATTCTGGTATAGTTTGTTATGATTTTTAGCATTTTTTTGTAATTTTAAAGTGATTGGGCTTAGTTTGTTGCTGTAAAGTGTAGTTGGGGGTGATTTTTGATAGCCGAAGTAATTTAGGTGAGTTTGGCATAGTTTGCTATGGTTAGTAACATTTTTTTGTATTTTAAATATGATTGGGTTTAGTTTGTTGTGATAAAGGTTAGTTGCTGATGATTTATGGTAGCCGAAGTAATTTAGGTGAGTTTGGCATAGTTTGCTATGGTTAGTAGCATTTTTTTGTAATTTAAAAGTGATTGGGTTTAGTTTGTTGTGGTAAGGGTTAGTTGGTGATGATTTAGAGTAGCCGAAGTAATTTAGGTGAGTCTGGCATAGTTTGTTATGATTTGTACACCTTTTTTTGTAATTTTAAGATGATATGGTTTGGTTTGTTGTGGTAAGGGAGTGTTGGGGGTGATTTACGGTAGCCGAAGTAATTTAGGTGATTTTGGTATAGTTTGTTATGATTTTTAGCATTTTTTGTAATTTTAAAGTGATTGGGCTTAGTTTGTTGCTGTAAAGTGTAGTTGGAGGTAATTTTTGATAGCCGAAGTAATTTAGGTGAGTTTGGCATAGTTTGCTGTGGTTAGTAGCATTTTTTTTGTAATTTAAAAGTGATTGGGTTTTGTTTGTTGTGGTAAGGGTTAGTTGGTGATGATTTATGTTAGCCGAAGTAATTTAGGTGAGTTTGGCATAGTTTGCTATGGTTAGTAGCATTTTGTTGTAATTTAAAAGTGATTGGGTTTAGTTTGTTGTGGTAAGGGTTTGTTGGTGATAATTTAGAGTAACCGAAGTAATTTAGGTGAGTCTGGCATAGCTTGTTATGATTTGTACACCTTTTTTTGTAATTTTAAGATGATATGGTTTGGTTTGTTGTGGTAAGGGATAGTTGGGGGTGATTTACGGTAGCCGAAGTAATTTAGGTGATTCTGGTATAGCTTGTAATGATTTTTAGCATTTTTTTGTAATTTTAAAGTGATTGGGCTTAGTTTGTTGCTGTAAAGTGTAGTTGGGGGTGATTTTTGATAGCCGAAGTAATTTAGGTGAGTTTGGCATAGTTTGCTATGGTTAGTAGCATTTTTTTTTAATTTAAAAGTGATTGGGTTTAGTTTGTTGTGGTAAGGGTTAGTTGGTGATGATTTATGGTAGCCGATCTAATTTAGGTGAGTTTGGCATAATTTGCTATGGTTAGTAGCATTTTTTTGTAATTTAAAAGTGATTGGGTTTAGTTTGTTGTGGTAAGGGTTAGTTGGTGATGATTTAGAGTAGCCGAAGTATTTTAGGTGAGTCTGGCATAGTTTGTTATGATTTGTACACCTTTTTTTGTAATTTTAAGATGATATGGTTTGGTTTGTTGTGGTAAGGGATAGTTGGGGGTGATTTACGGAAGCCGAAGTACTTTAGGTGATTCTGGTATTGTTTGTTATGATTTTTAGCATTTTTTTGTAATTTAAAGTGATTGGGCTTAGTTTGTTGCTGTAAAGTGTAGTTGGTGGTGATTTTTGATAGCCGAAGTAATTTAGGTGAGTTTGGCATAGTTTGCTATGGTTAGTAACATTTTTTTGTATTTTAAATGTGATTGGGTTTAGTTTGTTGTGGTAAGGGTTAGTTGGTGATGATTTATGGTAGCCGAAGTAATTTAGGTGAGTTTGGCATAGTTTGCTATGGTTAGTAGCATTTTTTTGTAATTTAAAAGTGATTGGGTTTAGTTTGTTGTGGTAAGGGTTAGTTGGTGATGATTTAGAGTAGCCGAAGTAATTTAGGTGAGTCTGGCATAGTTTGTTATGATTTGTACACCTTTTTTTGTAATTTTAAGATGATATAGTTTGGTTTGTTGTGGTAAGAGAGTGTTGGGGGTGATTTACGGTAGCGGAAGTAATTTAGATGATTTATAGTTTGTTATGATTTTTAGCATTTTTTTGTAATTTTAAAATGATTGGGCTTAGTTTGTTGCTGTAAAGTGTAGTTGGGGGTGATTTTTGATAGCCGAAGTAATTTAGGTGAGTTTGGCATAGTTTGCTGTGGTTAGTAGCATTTTTTTGTAATTTAAAAGTGATTGGGTTTAGTTTGTTGTGGTAAGGGTTAGTTGGTGATGATTTGGAGTAGCCGAAGTAATTTAGGTGAGTCTGGCATAGTCTGTTAAGATTTGTACACCTTTTTTTGTAATTCTAAGATGATATGGTTTGGTTTGTTGTGGTAAGGAATAGTTGGGGGTGATTTACGGTAGCCGAAGTAATTTAGGTGATTCTGGTATAGTTTGTTATGATTTTTAGCATTTTTTTGTAATTTTAAAGTGATTGGTCTTAGTTTGTTGCTGTAAAGTGTAGTTGGGGGTGATTTTTGATAGCCGAAGTAATTTAGGTGAGTTTGGCATAGTTTGCTATGGTTAGTAGCATTTTTTTGTAATTTAAAAATGATTGGGTTTAGTTTGTTGTGGTAAGGGTTAGTTGGTGAAGTAATTTAGGTGAGTCTGGCATAGTTTGTTATGATTTGTACACCTTTTTTGTAATTTTAAAATGATATGGTTTGGTTTGTTGTGGTAAGGGATATTTGGGGGTCATTTACGGTAGCCGAAGTAATTTAGGTGATTCTGGTATAGTTTGTTATGATTTTTAGCATTTTTTGTAATTTTAAAGTGATTGGGCTTAGTTTTTTGCTGTAAAGTGTAGTTGGGGGTGATTTTTGAAAGCCGAAGTAATTTAGGTGAGTTTGGCATAGTTTGCTATGGTTAGTAGCATTTTTTTGTAATTTAAAAGTTTTTGGGTTTAGTTTGTTGTGGTAAGGGTTAGTTGGTGATGATTTAGAGTAGCCGAAGTAATTTAGGTGAGTCTGGCATAGTTTGTTAAGATTTGTACACCTTTTTTTGTAATTCTAAGATGATATGGTTTGGTTTGTTGTGGTAAGGAATAGTTGGGGGTGATTTACGGTAGCCGAAGTAATTTAGGTGATTCTGGTATAGTTTGTTATGATTTTTAGCATTTTTTTGTAATTTTAAAGTGATTGGTCTTAGTTTGTTGCTGTAAAGTGTAGTTGGGGGTGATTTTTAATAGCCGAAGTAATTTAGGTGAGTTTGGCATAGTTTGCTATGGTTAGTAGCATTTTTTTGTAATTTAAAAATGATTGGGTTTAGTTTGTTGTGGTAAGGGTTAGTTGGTGATGATTTAGAGTAGCCGAAGTAATTTAGGTGAGTCTGGCATAGTTTGTTATGATTTGTACACCTTTTTTGTAATTATAAAATGATATGGTTTGGTTTGTTGTGGTAAGGGATATTTGGGGGTCATTTACGGTAGCCGAAGTAATTTAGGTGATTCTGGTATAGTTTGTTATGATTTTTAGCATTTTTTGTAATTTTAAAGTAATTGGGCTGAGTTTGTTGCTGTAAAGTGTAGTTGGGGGTGATTTTTGATAGCCGAAGTAATTTAGGTGAGTTTGGCATAGTTTGCTATGGTTAGTAGCATTTTTTTGTAATTTAGAAGTTATTGGGTTTAGTTTGTTTTGGTAAGGGTTAGTTGGTGATGATTTAGAGTAGTCGAAGTAATTTAGGTGAGTCTGGCATAGTTTGTTATGATTTGTACACCTTTTTTTGTAATTTTAAGATGATATGGTTTGGTTTGTTGTGGTAAGGGATAGTTGGGGGTGATTTACGGTAGCCGATGTAATTTAGGTGATTCTGGTATAGTTTGTTATGATTTTTAGCATTTTTTTGTAATTTTAAAGTGATTGCGTTTAGTTTGTTGCTGTAAAGTGTAGTTGGGGGTGATTTTTGAAAGTCGAAGTAATTTAAGTGAGTTTGGCATAGTTTGCTATGGTTAGTAGCATTTTTTTGTAATTTAAAAGTGATTAGGTTTAGTTTGTTGTGGTAAGGGTTAGTTGGTGATGATTTATGGTAGCCGAAGTAATTTAGGTGAGTTTGGCATAGTTTGCTATGGCTAGTAGCATTTTTTTGTAATTTAAAAGTGATTGAGTTTAGTTTGTTGAGTAAGGGTTAGTTGGTGATGATTTAGAGTAGCCGAAGTAATTTAGGTGGGTCTGGCATAGTTTGTTATGATTTGTACACCTTTTTTTGTAATTTTAAGATGATATGGTTTGGTTTGTTGTGGTAAGGGAGTGTTGGGGGTGATTTACGGTAGCCGAAGTAATTTAGGTGATTCTGGTATAGTTTGTTATGATTTTTAGCATTTTTTGTAATTTTAAAGTGATTGGGCTTAGTTTGTTGCTGTAAAGTGTAGTTGGAAGTGATTTTTGATAGCCGAAGTAATTTAGGTGAGTTTGGCATAGTTTGCTATGGTTAGTAGCATTTTTTTTGTAATTTAAAAGTGATTGGGTTTAGTTTGTTGTGGTAAGGGTTAGTTGGTGATGATTAATGTTAGCCGAAGTAATTTAGGTGAGTTTGGCATAGTTTGCTATGGTTAGTAGCATTTTGTTGTAATTTAAAAGTGATTGGGTTTAGTTTGTTGTGGTAAGGGTTTGTTGGTTATAATTTAGAGTAACCGAAGTAATTTAGGTGAGACTGGCATAGCATGTTATGATTTGTACACCTTTTTTTGTAATTTTAAGATGATATGGTTTGGTTTGTTGTGGTAAGGGATAGTTGGGGGTGATTTACGGTAGCCGAAGTAATTTAGGTGATTCTGGTATAGTTTGTTATGATTTTTAGCATTTTTTTGTAATTTTAAAGTGATTGGGCTTAGTTTGTTGCTGTAAAGTGTAGTTGGGGGTGATTTTTGATAGCCGAAGTAATTTAGGTGAGTTTGGCATAGTTTGCTATGGTTAGTAACATTTTTTTGTATTTTAAATATGATTGGGTTTAGTTTGTTGTGATAAAGGTTAGTTGCTGATGATTTATGGTAGCCGAAGTAATTTAGGTGAGTTTGGCATAGTTTGCTATGGTTAGTAGCATTTTTTTTGTAATTTAAAAGTGATTGGGTTTTGTTTGTTGTGGTAAGGGTTAGTTGGTGATGATTTATGTTAGCCGAAGTAATTTAGGTGAGTTTGGCATAGTTTGCTATGGTTAGTAGCACTTTGTTGTAATTTAAAAGTGATTGGGTTTAGTTTGTTGTGGTAAAGGTTTGTTGGTGATAATTTAGAGTAACCGAAGTAATTTAGGTGAGTCTGGCATAGCTTGTTATGATTTGTACACCTTTTTTTGTAATTTTAAGATGATATGGTTTGGTTTGTTGTGGTAAGGGATAGTTGGGGGTGATTTACGGTAGCCGAAGTAATTTAGGTGATTCTGGTATAGCTTGTAATGATTTTTAGCATTTTTTTGTAATTTTAAAGTGATTGGGCTTAGTTTGTTGCTGTAAAGTGTAGTTGGGGGTGATTTTTGATAGCCGAAGTAATTTAGGTGAGTTTGGCATAGTTTGCTATGGTTAGTAGCATTTTTTTTAAATTTAAAAGTGATTGGGTTTAGTTTGTTGTGGTAAGGGTTAGTTGGTGATGATTTATGGTAGCCGATCTAATTTAGGTGAGTTTGGCATAATTTGCTATGGTTAGTAGCATTTTTTTGTAATTTAAAAGTGATTGGGTTTAGTTTGTTGTGGTAAGGGTTAGTTGGTGATGATTTAGAGTAGCCGAAGTATTTTAGGTGAGTCTGGCATAGTTTGTTATGATTTGTACACCTTTTTTTGTAATTTTAAGATGATATGGTTTGGTTTGTTGTGGTAAGGGATAGTTGGGGGTGATTTACGGAAGCCGAAGTACTTTAGGTGATTCTGGTATTGTTTGTTATGATTTTTAGCATTTTTTTGTAATTTAAAGTGATTGGGCTTAGTTTGTTGCTGTAAAGTGTAGTTGGTGGTGATTTTTGATAGCCGAAGTAATTTAGGTGAGTTTGGCATAGTTTGCTATGGTTAGTAACATTTTTTTGTATTTTAAATGTGATTGGGTTTAGTTTGTTGTGGTAAGGGTTAGTTGGTGATGATTTATGGTAGCCGAAGCCGGTGCGGTACGGTAGTGGTTAGAGGCGCAGTGGCTTGCTCGGCGGAGTCAAGCAAGTCACACAGCGTCCCGCATTTGGATGGGTGACCGAATCCCACCAAAGGCCATTACGGCTCGGTGCGACACCAGGCAAATAAAATCTGAGCGGCTTTGGCAACACTTCCGCTAAAGGGGGCTGGACAAGGGGCCCAATGGGGCCTAAGTCCTGTGGTCGTCAGGCCACACCCCCACAAATATACATACATACATACATGGTAGCCGAAGTAATTTAGGTGAGTTTGGCATAGTTTGCTATGGTTAGTAGCATTTTTTTGTAATTTAAAAGTGATTGGGTTTAGTTTGTTGTGGTAAGGGTTAGTTGGTGATGATTTAGAGTAGCCGAAGTAATTTAGGTGAGTCTGGCATAGTTTGTTATGATTTGTACACCTTTTTTTGTAATTTTAAGATGATATAGTTTGGTTTGTTGTGGTAAGAGAGTGTTGGGGGTGATTTACGGTAGCGGAAGTAATTTAGATGATTTATAGTTTGTAT
Source organism: Eledona agricola (assembly GCA_964023215.1). Taxonomy (NCBI): domain Eukaryota; kingdom Metazoa; phylum Arthropoda; class Insecta; order Coleoptera; family Tenebrionidae; genus Eledona; species Eledona agricola. The sequence goes on along the minus strand of CAXIEJ010000091.1, from coordinate 2,330,752 downwards.
TGATTTTTAGCATTTTTTTGTAATTTTAAAATGATTGGGCTTAGTTTGTTGCTGTAAAGTGTAGTTGGGGGTGATTTTTGATAGCCGAAGTAATTTAGGTGAGTTTGGCATAGTTTGCTGTGGTTAGTAGCATTTTTTTGTAATTTAAAAGTGATTGGGTTTAGTTTGTTGTGGTAAGGGTTAGTTGGTGATGATTTGGAGTAACCGAAGTAATTTAGGTGAGTCTGGCATAGTTTGTTATGATTTGTACACGTTTTTTTGTAATTTTAAGATGATATCGTTTAGTTTGTTGTGGTAAGGGATAGTTGGGGGTGATTTACGGTAGCCGAAGTAATTTAGGTGATTCTGGTATAGTTTGTTTTGATTTTTAGCATTTTTTTGGAATTTTAAAGTGATTGGGCTTAGTTTGTTGCTGTAAAGTGTAGTTGGGGGTGATTTTTGATAGCCGAAGTAATTTAGGTGAGTTTGGCATAGTTTGCTATGGTTAGTAACATTTTTTTGTATTTTAAATGTGATTGGGTTTAGTTTGTTGTGGTAAGGGTTAGTTGGTGATGATTTATTGTAGCCGAAGTAATTTAGGTGAGTTTGGCATAGTTTGCTATGGTTAGTAGCATTTTTTTGTTATTTAAAAGTGATTGGGTTTAGTTTGGTGTGGTAAGGGTTAGTTGGTGATGATTTAGAGTAGCCGAAGTAATTTAGGTGAGTCTGGCATAGTTTGATATGATTTGTACACCTTTTTTTGTAATTTTAAGATGATATGGTTTGGTTTGTTGTGGTAAGGGAGTGTTGGGGGTGATTTTCGGTAGCCGAAGTAATTTAGGTGATTCTGGTATAGTTTGTTATGATTTTTAGCATTTTTTGTAATTTTAAAGTGATTGGGCTTAGTTTGTTGCTGTAAAGTGTAGTTGGGGGTGATTTTTGATAGCCGAAGTAATTTAGGTGGGTTTGGCATAGTTTGCTATGGTTAGTAGCATTTTTTTGTAATTTAAAATTGAATGGGTTTAGTTTGTTGTGGTAAGGGTTAGTTGGTGATGATTTATGGTAGCCGAAGTAATTTAGGTGAGTTTGGCATAGTTTGCTATGGTTAGTAGCATTTTTTAAAATTTAAAAGTGATTGGGTTTAGTTTGTTGCGGTAAGGGTTAGTTGGTGATGATTTAGAGTAACCGAAGCAATTTAGGTGAGTCTGGCATAGCTTGTTATGATTTGTACACCTTTTTTTGTAATTTTAAGATGATATGGTTTGGTTTGTTGTGGTAAGGGATAGTTGGGGGTGATTTACGGTAGCCGAAGTAATTTAGGTGATTCTGGTATAGTTTGTTATGATTTTTAGCATTTTTTTGTAATTTTAAAGTGATTGGGCTTAGTTTGTTGCTGTAAATTGTAGTTGGGGGTGATTTTTGATAGCAGAAGTAATTTAGCTGAGTTTGGCATAGTTTGCTATGGTTAGTAGCATTTTTTTGTAATTTAAAAGTGATTGGGTTTAGTTTGTTGTGGTAAGGGTTAGTTGGTGATGATTTAGAGTAGCCGAAGCAATTTAGGTGAGTCTGGCATTGTTTGTTATGATTTGTACACCTTTTTTTGTAATTTTAAGATGATCTGGTTTGGTTTGTTGTAGTAAGGGATAGTTGGGGGTGATTTACGGTAGCCGAAGTAATTTAGGTGATTCTGGTATAGTTTGTTATGATTTTTATCATTTTTTTGTAATCTTAAAGTGATTGGGCTTAGTTTGTTGCTGTAAAGTGTAGTTGGAGGTGATTTTTCATAGCCGAAGTAATTTAGGTGAGTTTGGCATAGTTTGCTATGGTTAGTAGCATTTTTTTGTAATTTAAAAATGATTGGGTTTAGTTTGTTGTGGTAAGGGTTAGTTGGTGATGATTTATGGTAGCCGAAGTAATTTAGGTGAGTTTGGCATAGTTTGCTATGGTTAGTAGCTTTTTTTTTAATTTAAAAGTGATTGGGTTTAGTTTGTTGTGGTAAGGGTTAGTTGGTGATGATTTAGAGTAGCCGAAGTAATTTAGGGGAGTCTAGCATAGTTTGTTATGATTTGTACACCTTTTTTTGTAATTTTAAGATGATATGGTTTGGTTTGTTGTGGTAAGGGATAGTTCTTGGTGATTTACGGTAGCCCAAGTAATTTAGGTGATTCTGGTATAGTTTGTTATGATTTTTAGCATTTTTTTGTAATTTTAAAGTGATTGGGATTAGTTTGTTGCTGTAAAGTGTAGTTGGGGGTGATTTTTGATAGCCGAAGCAATTTAGGTGAGTTTGGCATAGTTTGCTATGGTTAGTAGCATTTTTTTGTAATTTAAAATTGAATGGGTTTAGTTTGTTGTGGTAAGGGTTAGTTGGTGATGATTTATGGTAGCCGAAGTAATTTAGGTGAGTTTGGCATAGTTTGCTATGGTTAGTAGCATTTTTTTGTAATTTAAAAGTGATTGGGTTTAGTTTGTTGTGGTAAGGGTTAGTTGGTGGTGATTTGGAGTAACCGAAGTAATTTAGGTGAGTCTGGCATAGTTTGTTATGATTTGTACACATTTTTTTGTAATTTTAAGATGATATCGTTTAGTTTGTTGTGGTAAGGGATAGTTGGGGGTGATTTACGGTAGCCGAAGTAATTTAGGTGATTCTGGTATAGTTTGTTTTGATTTTTAGCATTTTTTTGTAATTTTAAAGTGATTGGGCTTAGTTTGTTGCTGTAAAGTGTAGTTGGGGGTGATTTTTGATAGCCGAAGTAATTTAGGTGAGTTTGGCATAGTTTGCTATGGTTAGTAGCATTTTTTTTTAATTTAAAAGTGATTGGGTTTAGTTTGTTGTGGTAAGGGTTAGTTGGTGATGATTTATGGTAGCCGATCTAATTTAGGTGAGTTTGGCATAATTTGCTATGGTTAGTAGCATTTTTTTGTAATTTAAAAGTGATTGGGTTTAGTTTGTTGTGGTAAGGGTTAGTTGGTGATGATTTAGAGTAGCCGAAGTATTTTAGGTGAGTCTGGCATAGTTTGTTATGATTTGTACACCTTTTTTTGTAATTTTAAGATGATATGGTTTGGTTTATTGTGGTAAGGGATAGTTGGGGGTGATTTACGGAAGCCGAAGTACTTTAGGTGATTCTGGTATTGTTTGTTATGATTTTTAGCATTTTTTTGTAATTTAAAGTGATTGGGCTTAGTTTGTTGCTGTAAAGTGTAGTTGGTGGTGATTTTTGATAGCCGAAGTAATTTAGGTGAGTTTGGCATAGTTTGCTATGGTTAGTAACATTTTTTTGTATTTTAAATGTGATTGGGTTTAGTTTGTTGTGGTAAGGGTTAGTTGGTGATGATTTATGGTAGCCGAAGTAATTTAGGTGAGTTTGGCATAGTTTGCTATGGTTAGTAGCATTTTTTTGTAATTTAAAAGTGATTGGGTTTAGTTTGTTGTGGTAAGGGTTAGTTGGTGATGATTTAGAGTAGCCGAAGTAATTTAGGTGAGTCTGGCATAGTTTGTTATGATTTGTACACCTTTTTTTGTAATTTTAAGATGATATAGTTTGGTTTGTTGTGGTAAGAGAGTGTTGGGGGTGATTTACGGTAGCGGAAGTAATTTAGATGATTTATAGTTTGTATTGATTTTTAGCATTTTTTTGTAATTTTAAAATGATTGGGCTTAGTTTGTTGCTGTAAAGTGTAGTTGGGGGTGATTTTTGATAGCCGAAGTAATTTAGGTGAGTTTGGCATAGTTTGCTGTGGTTAGTAGCGTTTTTTTGTAATTTAAAAGTGATTGGGTTTAGTTTGTTGTGGTAAGGGTTAGTTGGTGATGATTTGGAGTAACCGAAGTAATTTAGGTGAGTCTGGCATAGTTTGTTATGATTTGTACACGTTTTTTTGTAATTTTAAGATGATATCGTTTAGTTTGTTGTGGTAAGGGATAGTTGGGGGTGATTTACGGTAGCCGAAGTAATTTAGGTGATTCTGGTATAGTTTGTTTTGATTTTTAGCATTTTTTTGGAATTTTAAAGTGATTGGGCTTAGTTTGTTGCTGTAAAGTGTAGTTGGGGGTGATTTTTGATAGCCGAAGTAATTTAGGTGAGTTTGGCATAGTTTGCTATGGTTAGTAACATTTTTTTGTATTTTAAATGTGATTGGGTTTAGTTTGTTGTGGTAAGGGTTAGTTGGTGATGATTTATTGTAGCCGAAGTAATTTAGGTGAGTTTGGCATAGTTTGCTATGGTTAGTAGCATTTTTTTGTTATTTAAAAGTGATTGGGTTTAGTTTGGTGTGGTAAGGGTTAGTTGGTGATGATTTAGAGTAGCCGAAGTAATTTAGGTGAGTCTGGCATAGTTTGTTATGATTTGTACACCTTTTTTTGTAATTTTAAGATGATATGGTTTGGTTTGTTGTGGTAAGGGAGTGTTGGGGGTGATTTTCGGTAGCCGAAGTAATTTAGGTGATTCTGGTATAGTTTGTTATGATTTTTAGCATTTTTTGTAATTTTAAAGTGATTGGGCTTAGTTTGTTGCTGTAAAGTGTAGTTGGGGGTGATTTTTGATAGCCGAAGTAATTTAGGTGGGTTTGGCATAGTTTGCTATGGTTAGTAGCATTTTTTTGTAATTTAAAAGTGATTGAGTTTAGTTTGTTGTGGTAAGGGTTAGTTGGTGATGATTTATGGTAGCCGAAGTAATTTAGGTGAGTTTGGCATAGTTTGCTATGGTTAGTAGCATTTTTTAAAATTTAAAAGTGATTGGGTTTAGTTTGTTGCGGTAAGGGTTAGTTGGTGATGATTTAGAGTAACCGAAGCAATTTAGGTGAGTCTGGCATAGCTTGTTATGATTTGTACACCTTTTTTTGTAATTTTAAGATGATATGGTTTGGTTTGTTGTGGTAAGGGATAGTTGGGGGTGATTTACGGTAGCCGAAGTAATTTAGGTGATTCTGGTATAGTTTGTTATGATTTTTAGCATTTTTTTGTAATTTTAAAGTGATTGGGCTTAGTTTGTTGCTGTAAATTGTAGTTGGGGGTGATTTTTGATAGCAGAAGTAATTTAGCTGAGTTTGGCATAGTTTGCTATGGTTAGTAGCATTTTTTTGTAATTTAAAAGTGATTGGGTTTAGTTTGTTGTGGTAAGGGTTAGTTGGTGATGATTTAGAGTAGCCGAAGCAATTTAGGTGAGTCTGGCATTGTTTGTTATGATTTGTACACCTTTTTTTGTAATTTTAAGATGATCTGGTTTGGTTTGTTGTAGTAAGGGATAGTTGGGGGTGATTTACGGTAGCCGAAGTAATTTAGGTGATTCTGGTATAGTTTGTTATGATTTTTATCATTTTTTTGTAATTTTAAAGTGATTGGGCTTAGTTTGTTGCTGTAAAGTGTAGTTGGAGGTGATTTTTCATAGCCGAAGTAATTTAGGTGAGTTTGGCATAGTTTGCTATGGTTAGTAGCATTTTTTTGTAATTTAAAAATGATTGGGTTTAGTTTGTTGTGGTAAGGGTTAGTTGGTGATGATTTATGGTAGCCGAAGTAATTTAGGTGAGTTTGGCATAGTTTGCTATGGTTAGTAGCTTTTTTTTTAATTTAAAAGTGATTGGGTTTAGTTTGTTGTGGTAAGGGTTAGTTGGTGATGATTTAGAGTAGCCGAAGTAATTTAGGGGAGTCTAGCATAGTTTGTTATGATTTGTACACCTTTTTTTGTAATTTTAAGATGATATGGTTTGGTTTGTTGTGGTAAGGGATAGTTCTTGGTGATTTACGGTAGCCCAAGTAATTTAGGTGATTCTGGTATAGTTTGTTATGATTTTTAGCATTTTTTTGTAATTTTAAAGTGATTGGGATTAGTTTGTTGCTGTAAAGTGTAGTTGGGGGTGATTTTTGATAGCCGAAGCAATTTAGGTGAGTTTGGCATAGTTTGCTATGGTTAGTAGCATTTTTTTGTAATTTAAAATTGAATGGGTTTAGTTTGTTGTGGTAAGGGTTAGTTGGTGATGATTTATGGTAGCCGAAGTAATTTAGGTGAGTTTGGCATAGTTTGCTATGGTTAGTAGCATTTTTTTGTAATTTAAAAGTGATTGGGTTTAGTTTGTTGTGGTAAGGGTTAGTTGGTGGTGATTTGGAGTAACCGAAGTAATTTAGGTGAGTCTGGCATAGTTTGTTATGATTTGTACACATTTTTTTGTAATTTTAAGATGATATCGTTTAGTTTGTTGTGGTAAGGGATAGTTGGGGGTGATTTACGGTAGCCGAAGTAATTTAGGTGATTCTGGTATAGTTTGTTTTGATTTTTAGCATTTTTTTGTAATTTTAAAGTGATTGGGCTTAGTTTGTTGCTGTAAAGTGTAGTTGGGGGTGATTTTTGATAGCCGAAGTAATTTAGGTGAGTTTGGCATAGTTTGCTATGGTTAGTAACATTTTTTTGTATTTTAAATGTGATTGGGTTTAGTTTGTTGTGGTAAGGGTTAGTTGGTGATGATTTATGGTAGCCGAAGTAATTTAGGTGAGTTTGGCATAGTTTGCTATGGTTAGTAGCATTTTTTTGTAATTTAAAAATGATTGGGTTTAGTTTGTTGTGGTAAGGGTTAGTTGGTGATGATTTAGAGTAGCCGAAGTAATTTAGGTGAGTCTGGCATAGTTTGTTATGATTTGTACACCTTTTTTTGTAATTTTAAGATGATATGGTTTGGTTTGTTGTGGTAAGGGAGTGTTGGGGGTGATTTACTTTAGCCGAAGTAATTTAGGTGATTCTGGTATAGTTTGTTATGATTTTTAGCATTTTTTTGTAATTTTAAAGTGATTGGGCTTAGTTTGTTGCTGTAAAGTGTAATTGGTGGTGATTTTTGATAGCCGAAGTAATTTAGGTGAGTTTGGCATAGTTTGCTATGGTTAGTAGCATTTTTTTGTAATTTAAAAGTGATTGGGTTTAGTTTGTTGTGGTAAGGGTTAGTTGGTGATGATTTAGAGTAGCCGAAGTAATTTAGGTGAGTCTGGCATAGTTTGTTATGATTTGTACACCTTTTTTTGTAATTTTAAGATGATATGGTTTGGTTTGTTGTGATAAGGGATAGTTGGGGGTGATTTACGGTAGCCGAAGTAATTTAGGTGATTCTGGTACAGTTTGTTATGATTTTTAACATTTTTTTGTAATTTTAAAGTGATTGGGCTTAGTTTGTTGCTGTAAAGTGTAGTTGGGGGTGATTTTTGATAGCCGAAGTAATTTAGGTGAGTTTGGCATAGTTTGCCATGGTTAGTAGCATTTTTTTGTAATTTAAAAGTGATTGGGTTTAGTTTGTTGTGGTAAGGTTTAGTTGGTGATGATTTAGAGTAGCCGAAGTAATTTAGGTGAGTCTGGCATAGTTTGTTATGATTTGTACACCTTTTTTTGTAATTTTAAGATGATATGGTTTGGTTTGTTGTGGTAAGGGATAGTTGGGGGTGATTTACGGTAGCCGAAGTAATTTAGGTGATTCTGGTACAGTTTGTTATAATTTTTAGCAATTTTTTGTAATTTTAAAGTGATTGGGCTTCGTTTGTTGCTGTAAAGCGTAGTTAGGGGTGATTTTTGATAGCCGAAGTAATTTAGGTAAGTTTGGCATAGTTTGCTATGGTTAGTAGCATTTTTTTGTAATTTAAAAGTGATTGGGTTTAGTTTGTTGTGGTAAGGGTTAGTTGGTGATGATTTATGGTAGCCGAAGTAATTTAGGTGAGTTTGGCATAGTTTGCTGTGGTTAGTAGCATTTTTTTGTAATTTAAAAGTGATTGGGTTTAGTTTGTTGTGGTAAGGGTTAGTTGGTGATGATTTAGAGTAGCCGAAGTAATTTAGGTGAGTCTGGCATAGTTTGTTATGATTTGTACACCTTTTTTTGTAATTTTAAGATGATATGGGTTGGTTTGTTGTGGTAAGGGATAGTTGGGGGTGATTTACGGTAGCCGAAGTAATTTAGGTGATTCTGGTATAGTTTGTTATGATTTTTAGCATTTTTTGTAATTTTAAAGTGATTGGGCTTAGTTTGTTGCTGTAAAGTGTAGTTGGGGGTGATTTTTGATAGCCGAAGTAATTTAGGTGAACTTGGCATAGTTTGCAATGGTTAGTAGCATTTTTTTGTAATTTAAAAGTGATTGGGTTTAGTTCGTTGTGGTAAGGGTTAGTTGGTGATGATTTATGGTAGCCGAAGAAATTTAGGTGACTTAAGCATAGTTTGCTATGGTTAGGAGCATTTTTTTGAAATTTAAAAGTGATTGGGTTTAGTTTGTTGTGGTAAGGGTTAGTTGGTGATGATTTAGAGTAGCCGAAGTAATTTAGGTGAGTCTGGCATAGTTTGTTATGATTTGTACACCTTTTTTTGTAATTTTAAGATGATATGGTTTGGTTTGTTGTGGTAAGGCATAGTTGGGGGTGATTTACGGTAGCCAAAGTAATTTAGGTGATTCTGGTATAGTTTGTTATGATTTTTAGCATTTTTTTTGTAATTTTAATGTGATTGGGCTTAGTTTGTTGCTGTAAAGTGTAGTTGGGGGTGATTTTTGATAGCCGAAGTAATTTAGGTGAGTTTGGCATAGATTGCTATGGTTAGTAGCATTTTTTTGTAATTTTAAAGTGATTGGGCTTAGTTTGTTGCTGTAAAGTATAGTTGGGGGTGATTTTTGAGAGCCGAAGTAATTTAGGTGAGTTTGGCATAGTTTGCTATGATTAGTAGCATTTTTTTGTAATTTAAAAGTGATTGGGTTTAGTTTGTTGTGGTAAGGGTTAGTTGGTGATAATTTAGAGTAGCCGAAGTAATTTAGGTGAGTCTGGCATAGTTTGTTATGATTTATACACCTTTTTTTGTAATTTTAAGATGATATGGTTTGGTTTGTTGTGGTAAGGGATAGTTGGGGGTGATTTACGGTAGCCGAAGTAATTTAGGTGGTTCTGGTATAGTTTGTTATGATTTTTAGCATTTTTTTGTAATTTTAAAGTGATTGGGCTTAGTTTGTTGCTGTAAAGTGTAGTTGAGGGTGATTTTTGATAGCCGAAGTAATTTAGGTGAGTTTGGCATAGTTTGCTATGGTTAGTAGCATTTTTTTGTAATTTAAAAGTGATTGGGTTTAGTTTGTTGTGGTAAGGGTTAGTTGGTGATGATTTAGAGTAGCCGAAGTAATTTAGGTGAGTCTGGCATAGTTTGTTATGATTTGTACACCTTTTTTTGTAATTTTAAGATTATATGGTTTGTTTTGTTGTGGTAAGGGATAGGTGGGGGTGATTTACGGTAACCGAAGTAATTTAGGTGGTTTTGGTATAGCTTGTTATGATTTTTAGCATTTTTTTGTAATTTTAAAGTGATTGGGCTTAGTTTGTTGCTGTAAAGTATAGTTGGGGGTGATTTTTGAGAGCCGAAGTAATTTAGGTGAGTTTGGCATAGTTTGCTATGATTAGTAGCATTTTTTTGTAATTTAAAAGTGATTGGGTTTAGTTTGTTGTGGTAAGGGTTAGTTGGTGATAATTTAGAGTAGCCGAAGTAATTTAGGTGAGTCTGGCATAGTTTGTTATGATTTATACACCTTTTTTTGTAATTTTAAGATGATATGGTTTGGTTTGTTGTGGTAAGGGATAGTTGGGGGTGATTTACAATAGCCGAAGTAATTTAGGTGGTTCTGGTATAGTTTGTTATGATTTTTAGCATTTTTTTGTAATTTTAAAGTGATTGGGCTTAGTTTGTTGCTGTAAAGTGTAGTTGAGAGTGATTTTTGATAGCCGAAGTAATTTAGGTGAGTTTGGCATAGTTTGCTATGGTTAGTAGCATTTTTTTGTAATTAAAAATGATTGGGTTTAGTTTGTTGTGGTAGGGGTTAGTTGGTGATGATTTAGAGTAGCCGAAGTAATTTAGGTGAGTCTGGCATAGTTTGTTATGATTTGTACACCTTTTTTGTAATTTTAAGATGATATGGTTTGGTTTGTTGTGGTAAGGGATAGTTGGGGGTGATTTACGATAGCCGAAGTAATTTAGGTGATTCTGGTATAGTTTGTTATGATTTTTAGCATTTTTTTGTAATTTTAATGTGATTGGGCTTAGTTTGTTGCTGTAAAGTGTAGTTGGGGGTGATTTTTGATAGCCGAAGTAATTTAGGTGAGTTTGGCATAGTTTGCTATGGTTAGTAGCATTTTTTTGTAATTTAAAAGTGATTGGGTTTAGTTTGTTGTGGTAAGGGTTAGTTGGTGATGATTTAGAGTAGCCGAAGTAATTTAGGTGAGTCTGGCATAGTTTGTTATGATTTGTACACCTTTTTTTGTAATTTTAAGATGATATGGTTTGGTTTGTTGTGGTAAGGAATAGTTGGGGGAGATTTACGGTAGCCGAAGTAATTTAGGTGATTCTGGTATAGTTTGTTATGATATTTAGCATTTTTTGTAATTTTAAAGTGATTGGGTTTAGTTTGTTGCTGTAAAGTGTAGTTGGGGGTGATTTTTGATAGCCGAAGTAATTTAGGTGAGTTTGGCATAGTTTGCTATGGTTAGTAGCATTTTTTTGTAATTTAAAAGTGATTGGGTTTAGTTTGTTGTGGAAAGGGTTAGTTGGTGATGATTTATGGTAGCCGAAGTAATTTAGGTGAGTTTGGCATAGTTTGCTATGGTTAGTAGCATTTTTTTGTAATTTAAAAGTGATTGGGTTTAGTTTGTTGTGGTAAGGGTAAGTTGATAATGATTTAGAGTAGCCGAAGTAATTTAGGTGAGTCTCGCATAGTTTGTTATGATTTGTACACCTTTTTTTGTAATTTTAAGATGATATGGTTTGGATTGTTGTGGTAAGGGATAGTTGGGGGTGATTTACGGTAGCCGAAGTAATTTAGGTGATTCTGCTATAGTTTGTTATGATTTTTAGCATTTTTTGTAATTTCAAACTGATTGGGCTTAGTTTGTTGCTGTAAAGTGTAGTTGGGGGTGATTTTTGATAGCCGTAGTAATTTGGGTGAGTTTGGCATAGTTTGCTATGGTTAGTAGCATTTTTTTGTAATTTAAAAATGATTGGGTTTAGTTTGTTGTGGTAAGGGTTAGTTGGTGATGATTTATGGTAGCCGAAGTAATTTAGGTGAGTTTGGCATAGTTTGCTATGGTTAGTAGCATTTTTTTGTAATTTAAAAGTGATTGGGTTTAGTTTGTTGTGGTAAGGGTTAGTTGGTGATGATTTAGAGTAGCCGAAGTAATTTAGGTGAGTCTGGCATAGTTTGTTATGATTTGTACACCTTTTTTTGTAATTTTAAGATGATATGGTTTGGTTTGTTGTGGTAAGGGATAGTTGGGGGTGATTTACGGTAGCCGAAGTAATTTAGGTGATTCTGGTATAGTTTGTTATGATTTTAGGCATTTTTTTGTAATTTTAAAGTGATTGGGCTTAGTTTGTTGCTGTAAAGTGTAGTTGGGGGTGATTTTTGATAGCCGAAGTAATTTAGGTGAGTTTTTTCATAGTTTGCTATGGTTAGTAGCATTTTTTTTGTAATTTAAAATTGATTGGGTTTAGTTTGTTGTGGTAAGGGTTAGTTGGTGATGATTTATAGTAGCCGAAGTAATTTAGGTGAGTTTGGCATAGTTTGCTACAAAAATGCTACAAACCATAGCAAACTATGCCTAACTCACCTAAATTACTTCGGCTACCATAAATCACCTCCAACTACCCCTTACCACCCCAAAATAAGCCCAATCACTTTAAAATTACGAAAAATGCTACAAGCCTTAGCAAACTATCTCAAACTCACCTGAATTACTTCGGCTACCATAAATCACCCCCAACTACCCCTTACCGCCCCAAATTTAGCCTAATCACTTTAAAATTACAAAAATGCTACAAAACATAGCAAGCTATGCCAAACTCACTTAAATTACTTCGGCTACCATAAATTAATAATCGTTTTCAATCAAAATCTTCTATTTGGTTGTGTTATTTATAAATGCCTTATCGTATTAAATCATAAAATATTAATAAATACCTGCACATAAAATATATTGTTCCGACTAATAGTCGTTATTCTGAATATTAAATAGGCTGATACCTATTTCGATTCTCTTCCACCTTCCAATAAATATTTGTTCCAGTTGAGATGCAAACATAAACGTATTTCTGAATTGCAACACGCTGACGGGGCAAGCCCTACCTTTTCAACATGCGTGCATTTGTATAAACAGCTCTATGGTTTTTAACTTTAAAGAGGTATAAAGGCGGTGTAAGCGCTAGAGTTTCGTAAAAATATCTGAAAAATTCGAAATTCTGCAATTGAATCAGAACTATCTTTGTGTTCGATAGTAAATTTATACTTGGAGTGGCACTGCCAACCCTGCCACCCCTGACGAGGCACCTGCTGACTACTCTCCTTCCAGGGAAACTTTATAAATCAACGTCAAAATAATTTAGGGCGCTTGAATGTGAAAATATCACTGTGTAATAAGTTCAGACTGACATGGAACACTTGAAATTTCGATATTTGTTTGTAATTCGTCACAGGTCCATGAAGGAATGCATGTTAATGTAAACAAGTGTTAGTTTGTCGGAGAGACCGAATAAGATTTTTAACATTCCTGTCAAAATATTTATTTACTTTAAAATGTTAATTTCTTAAATTGATTTTGTGAAAATTATGACGGGCCATACGAGTACACCTGTGCGAGTATTATTTGGTACATACAAATTAATCTCTTTTGTTATCCAAATTGTTTTTATACGCACTAGGCACGTGGACCTAATATAATTGTGAAAATTGCTGCTTCAGCGTCTGGAACGCTGGTACTCAACGTCGCCAAGGTCGAGGCGACGCATCGGTATTCAAAGTTCTATCGCTATTAAATAAATTATTTTAATATAATATTCCCGATTTGTTCTTGCCGTTAACCAAAACTCTCCCCCAATCGATTTTCGAAAAATTTCCAGCGTCGGACCGGACTTCACTTATTTTCGTACGCTAATTTTTACCGTTCAGTTAATGATAGTGGTGTATTTGTTCTTTACCAAACCTGCTCCGGCCGAAATCCGAAATTTTCACTGACATCATACGCTTAAGTATTGTATGCTTAGACACGATTTATTTACACTATTTATTTTACGTACATTGCGTTCATTATTGTTCTGCATTATTTATAAGATGGAGCAGTTTGAAAATCTAATAGTAAGCGGAGAACAAATACCACCACGTATAATTCCCGTGCAAAGTGATGGAAATAGTCTTTCTTACTATCTTTCCTATTGCATTTTTAATACCGGAAATAGAGCTCAAGAGCGAAGAATAACTTCGACTTTTTTTATACATAATTCCTAAATACTTCGTTTTTATGGTGTAAAATTTTGTATTTATATATTTCAACATTATCTTTAACGTTGTCAGAGAACTAAATGGGAATAATTTGGAATAATTTAGCTTCTATGTCAACTCTCCTTCTCTTGAAACTTTTGAAAACAACGACAAAATTATTTAGGGCGCCTGGATTTGAAAATATCACTCTGTGTAATAAGTTCAGACTGACTAGAGTGAAAAGAAAGGAGCTTGCACCCAGAAACGAAATTAAATGGAACACTTGAAGTTGCAATATTTGTTTGTAATTCGTCACAAGTCCATGGAGGAATGCGTGTTAATGTAAACAAATGTGAGTTTATTGGAGATGCCGAATAAGATTTTTACATTATTGAAGCAGCTTGAGCCTGCCACGTCAAGGGCAAGGTCACAAACGTGAAAAGGCGATGCTCGATTTGGTTTGATTTAATATCTATGCAGATCAAATAAAGTATTTTAATTTAACATTCCCTTGGTGGTTGATTTGTTCCTCGCGTTAACCAAATCTGCCCCAATCAATTTTCGAAAAATTACCAGAGTTGGACAGGACTCCACTTATATTTGTACGCTAATTTTTACGTTCAGTTAATGAAAGTGGTGTATTTGTTTTTCACCAAATTTGCCCCGGCTGAAATCCGAAATTTGCACCGTTGTACGAGACTTCACTGACATTCATACCCTTAATAATTCTGTGCTTATACACGTTTTACACTATTTCTTTTACGTACATTCTGTTCATTATTGCTTTACATCATTTATAACTAATATGGAGAAGTTTGAAAATATAGCGATGTACAAATACCACACCGTATTATTCCCGTGAAAGGTGATGGATATCTTTTTTACTATCTATGGTATTGGTATTGAAATTTTAAAACTGGAAAGTGAGCTCAAAAGGTTCGCACTTTAATTGTCAAACAAGTTGCGGCCAGGTTTTAATAATTTTTGTGCAGTTCAGAAGGAGATAATTATGCTGAAGAGTTTGTTTATGCTGAAGACAAGTCAAAATAATCCACATACTGTTCCGTTTGTGAGATGACTGCAGCAGGAGAAATGTTTGCATTGTGTTTTCAACTTTATCATAACATGATCAGCTAATTTGTAAACTTCTATTTTCCCGAACGTTAATTACGATTTCCTGGAATCCCTTATAGAACACTTCCAAACTGCGTCTTTGCCTAAATAGTCTATTCAAGATTTTTCATCTCAGATATCAACCAAGGTATCCTCTTTGTCCAAATCATATTGAAGTCCTGCCAACGCAGGTTAATTGCAGCAAATTTTTTTATTTTGTGATTGGCAAGGTAGAGCATTCCCATTGTATTATAATGTCGATTAGTCAACATCGCCACTTGACAATGTCTTTTGTCAACACTGCGTTTATTTAATCTACGTCCGGGCAACGCCGGGTACATTCAGCTAGTGATTTATACACTTTTGATGAGATGAGATGATATGGTTTGGTTTGTTGTGGTAAGGGATAGTTGGGGGTGATTTACGGTAGCCAAAGTAATTTAGGTGATTCTGGTATAGTTTGTTATGATTTTTAGCATTTTTTTGTAATTTTAAAGTGATTGGGCTTAGTTTGTTGCTGTAAAGTGTAGTTGGGGGTGATTTTTGATAGCCCAAGTAATTTAGGTGAGTTTGGCATAGTTTGCAATGGTTAGTAGCATTTTTTTGTAATTTAAAAGTGATTGGATTTAGTTTGTTGTGGTAAGGGTCAGTTGGTGATGATTTAGAGTAGCCGAAGTAAATTAGGTGAGTCTGGCATAGTTTGTTATGATTTGTACACCTTTTTTTGTAATTTTAAGATGATATGGGTTGGTTTGTTGTGGTAAGGGATAGTTGGGGGTGATTTACGGTAGCCGAAGTAATTTAGGTGATTCTGGTATAGTTTGTTATGATTTTTAGCATTTTTTGTAATTTTAAAGTGATTGGGCTTAGTTTGTTGCTGTAAAGTGTAGTTGGGGGTGATTTTTGATAGCCGAAGTAATTTAGGTGAACTTGGCATAGTTTGCAATGGTTAGTAGCATTTTTTTTGTAATTTAAAAGTGATTGGGTTTAGTTCGTTGTGGTAAGGGTTAGTTGGTGATGATTTATGGTAGCCGAAGAAATTTAGGTGACTTAAGCATAGTTTGCTATGGTTAGGAGCATTTTTTTGAAATTTAAAAGTGATTGGGTTTAGTTTGTTGTGGTAAGGGTTAGTTGGTGATGATTTAGAGTAGCCGAAGTAATTTAGATGAGTCTGGCATAGTTTGTTATGATTTGTACAATTTTTTTTGTAATTTTAAGATGATATGGTTTGGTTTGTTGTGGTAAGGAATAGTTGGGGGTGATTTACGGTAGCCAAAGTAATTTAGGTGATTCTGGTATAGTTTGTTATGATTTTTAGCATTTTTTTGTAATTTTAATGTGATTGGGCTTAGTTTGTTGCTGTAAAGTGTAGTTGGGAGTGATTTTTGATAGCCGAAGTAATTTAGGTGAGTTTGGCATAGTTTGCTATGGTTAGTAGCATTTTTTTGTAATTTAAAAGTGATTGGGTTTAGTTTGTTGTGGTAAGGGATAGTTGGGGGTGATTTACGGTAGCCGAAGTAATTTAGGTGATTCTGGTGTAGTTTGTTATGATTTTTAGCATTTTTTGTAATTTTAAAATGATTGGGCTCAGTTTGTTGCTGTAAAGTGTGGTTGGGGGTGATTTTTGATAGCCGAAGTAATTTAGGTGAGTTTGGCATAGTTTGCTATGGTTAGTAGCATTTTTTTTAAATTTAAAAGTGATTGGGTTTAGTTTGTTGTGGTAAGGGTTAGTTGGTGATGATTTATGGAAACCAAAGCAATTTAGGTGAGTTTGGCATAGTTTGCTATGGTTAGTAGCATTTTTTTGTAATTTAAAAGTGATTGGGTTTAGTTTGTTGTGGTAAGGGATAGTTGGTGATGATTTATGTTAGCCGAAGTAATTTAGGTGAGTTTGGCATAATTTGCTATGGTTAGGAGCATTTTTTTGTAATTTAAAAGTGATTGGGTTTAGTTTGTTGTGGTAAGGGTTAGTTAGTGATGATTTAGAGTAGCCGAAGTAATTTAGGTGAGTCTGGCATAGTTTGTTATGATTTGTACACCTTTTTTTGTAATTTTAAGATGATATGGTTTGGTTTGTTGTGGTAAGGGATAGTTGGGGGTGATTTACGGTAGCCGAAGTAATTTAGGTGATTCTGGTATAGTTTGTTATGATTTTTAGCATTTTTTTGTAATTTTAAAGTGATTGGGCTTAATTTGTTGCTGTAAAGTGTAGATGGGGGTGATTTTTGATAGCCGAAGTAATTTAGGTGAGTTTGGCATAGTTTGCTATGGTTAGTAGCATTTTTTTGTAATTTAAAAGTGATTGGGTTTAGTTTGTTGTGGTAAGGGTTAGTTGGTGATGATTTATGGTACCCGAAGTAATTTAGGTGAGTTTGGCATAGTTTTCTATGGTTAGTAGCATTTTTTGTAATTTAAAAGTGATTGGGTTTAGTTTGTTGTGGTAAGGGTTAGTTGGTGATGATTTAGAGTAGCCGAAGTAATTTAGGTGAGTCTGGCATAGTTTGTTATGATTTGTACACCTTTTTTTGTAATTTTAAGATGATATGGTTTGGTTTGTTGTGGTAAGGGATAGTTGGGGGTGATTTACGGTAGCCGAAGTAATTTAGGTGATTCTGGTATAGTTTGTTATGATTTTTAGCATTTTTTTGTAATTTTAAAGTGATTGGGCTTAGTTTGTTGCTGTAAAGTGTAGTTGGGGGTGATTTTTGATAGCCGAAGTAATTTAGGTGAGTTTGGCATAGTTTGCTATGGTTAGTAGCATTTTTTTGTAATTTAAAAGTGATTGGGTTTAGTTTGTTGTGGTAAGGGTTAGTTGGTGATGATTTATGGTAGCCGAAGTAATTTAGGTGAATTTGGCATAGTTTGCTATGGTTTAAAAGCATTTTTTTGTAATTTAAATGTGATTGGGTTTAGTTTGTTGTGGTAAGGGTTAGTTGGTGATGATTTAGAGTAGCCGAAGTAATTTAGGTGAGTCTGGCATAGTTTGTTATGATTTGTACACCTTTTTTTGTAATTTTAAGATGATATGGATTGGTTTGTTGTGGTAAGGGATAGTTGGGGGTGATTTACGGTAACCGAAGTAATTTAGGTAATTCTGGTATAGTTTGTTATGATTTTTAGCATTTTTTTGTAATTTTAAAGTGATTGGGCTTAGTTTGTTGCTGTAAAGTGTAGTTGGGGGTGATTTTTGATAGCCGAAGTAATTTAGGTGAGTTTGGCATAGTTTGCTATGGTTAGTAGCATTTTTTTGTAATTTAAAAGTGATTGGGTTTAGTTTGTTGTGGTAAGGGTTAGTTGGTGATGATTTATGGTAGCCGAAGTAATTTAGGTGAGTTTGTCATTGTTTGCTATGGTTAGTAGCATTTTTTTGTAATTTAAAAGTGATTGGGTTTAGTTTGTTGTGGTAAGGATTAGTTGGTGATGATTTAGAGTAGCCGAAGTAATTTAGGTGAGTCTGGCATAGTTTGTTATGATTTGTTCACCTTTTTTGTAATTTTAAGATGATATGGTTTGGTTTGTTGTGGTAAGGGATAGTTGGGGGTGATTTACGGTAGCCGAAGTAATTTAGGTGATTCTGGTATAGTTTGTTATGATTGTTAGCATTTTTTTGTAATTTTAAAGTGATTGGGCTTAGTTTGTTGCTGTAAAGTGTAGTTGGGGGTGATTTTTGATAGCCGAAGTAATTTAGGTGATTTTGGCTTAGTTTGCTATGGTTAGTAGCATTTTTTTGTAATTTAAAAGTGATTGGGTTTAGTTTGTTGTGGTAAGGGTTAGTAGGTGATGATTTATGGTAGCCGAAGTAATTTAGGTGAGTTTGGCCTAGTTTGCTATGGTTAGGAGCATTTTTTTTAATTTAAGAGTGATTGGGTTTAGTTTGTTGTGGTAAGGGTTAGTTGGTGATGATTTAGAGTAGCCGAAGTAATTTAGGTCAGTCTGGCATAGTTTGTTATGATTTGTACACCTTTTTTTGTAATTTTAAGATGATATGGTTTGGTTTGTTGTGGTAAGGGATAGTTGGGGGTGATTTACGGTAGCCGAAGTAATTTAGGTGATTCTGGTGTAGTTTGTTATAATTTTTAGCATTTTTTTGTAATTTTAAAGTGATTGGGCTTAGTTTGTTGCTGTAAAGTGTAGCTGGGGGTGATTTTTGATAGCCGAAGTAATTTAGGTGAGTTTGGCATAGTTTGCTATGGTTAGTAGCATTTTTTTGTAATTTAAAAGTGATTGGGTTTAGTTTGTTGTGGTAAGGGTTAGTTGGTAATGATTTATGGTAGCCGAAGTAATTTAGGTGAGTTTGGCATAGTTTGCTATGGTTAGTAGCATTTTTTTGTAACTTAAAAGTGATTGAGTTTAGTTTGTTGTGGTAAGGGATAGTTGGTAATGATTTATGGTAGCCGAAGTAATTTAGGTGAGTTTGGCATAGTTTGCTATGGTTAGTAGCATTTTTTTGTAACTTAAAAGTGATTGGGTTTAGTTTGTTGTGGTAAGGGTTAGTTGGTGATGATTTATGGTAGCCGAAGTAATTTAGGTGAGTTTGGCATAGTTTGCTATGGTTAGTAGCATTTTTTTGTAATTTAAAAGTGATTGGGTTTAGTTTGTTGTGGTAAGGGTTAGTTGGTGATGATTTAGAGTAGCCGAAGTAATTTAGGTGAGTCTCGCATAGTTTGTTATGATTTGTACACCTTTTTTTGTAATTTTAAGATGATATGGTTTGGTTTGTTGTGGTAAGGGATAGTTGGGGGTGATTTACGGTAGCCGAAGTAATTTAGGTGATTCTGGTATAGTTTGTTACGATTTTTAGCATTTTGTTGTAATTTTAAAGTGATTGGGCTTAGTTTGTTGCTGTAAAGTGTAGTTGGGGGTGATTTTTAATAGCCGAAGTAATTTAGGTGAGTTTGGCATAGTTTGCTATGGTTAGTAGCATTTTTTTGTAATTTAAAAGTGATTGGGTTTAGTTTGTTGTGGTAAGGGATAGTTGGTGATGATTTATGGTAGCCGAAGTAATTTAGGTGAGTTTGGCATAGTTTGCTATGGTTAGGAGCATTTTTTTGTAATTTAAAAGTGATTGGGTTTAGTTTGTTGTGGTAAGGGTTAGTTGGTGATGATTTAGAGTAGCCGAAGTAATTTAGGTGGGTCTGGCATAGTTTGTTATGATTTGTACACCTTTTTTTGTAATTTTAAGATGATATGGTTTGGTTTGTTGTGGTAAGGGATAGTTGGGGGTGATCTACGGTAGCCGAAGTAATTTAGGTGATTCTGGTATAGTTTGTTATGATTTTTAGCATTTTTTTGTAATTTTAAAGTGATTGGGCTTAGTTTGTTGCTGTAAAATGTAGTTGGCGGTGATTTTTGAGAGCCGAAGTAATTTAGGTGAGTTTGGCATAGTTTGCTATGGTTAGTAGCATTTTTTTGTAATTTAAAAGTGATTGGGTTTAGTTTGTTGTGGTAAGGGTTAGTTGGTGATGATTTAGAGTAGCCGAAGTAATTTAGGTGAGTCTGGCATAGTTTGTTATGATTTGTACACCTTTTTTTGTAATTTTAAGATGATATGGTTTGGTTTGTTGTGGTAAGGGAGTGTTGGGGGTGATTTACGGTAGCCGAAGTAATTTAGGTGATTTTGGTATAGTTTTTTATGATTTTTAGCATTTTTTGTAATTTTAAAGTGATTGGGCTTAGTTTGTTGCTGTAAAGTGTAGTTGGAGGTAATTTTTGATAGCCGAAGTAATTTAGGTGAGTTTGGCATAGTTTGCTGTGGTTAGTAGCATTTTTTTTGTAATTTAAAAGTGATTGGGTTTTGTTTGTTGTGGTAAGGGTTAGTTGGTGATGATTTATGTTAGCCGAAGTAATTTAGGTGAGTTTGGCATAGTTTGCTATGGTTAGTAGCATTTTGTTGTAATTTAAAAGTGATTGGGTTTAGTTTGTTGTGGTAAGGGTTTGTTGGTGATAATTTAGAGTAACCGAAGTAATTTAGGTGAGTCTGGCATAGCTTGTTATGATTTGTACACCTTTTTTTGTAATTTTAAGATGATATGGTTTGGTTTGTTGTGGTAAGGGATAGTTGGGGGTGATTTACGGTAGCCGAAGTAATTTAGGTGATTCTGGTATAGCTTGTAATGATTTTTAGCATTTTTTTGTAATTTTAAAGTGATTGGGCTTAGTTTGTTGCTGTAAAGTGTAGTTGGGGGTGATTTTTGATAGCCGAAGTAATTTAGGTGAGTTTGGCATAGTTTGCTATGGTTAGTAGCATTTTTTTTTAATTTAAAAGTGATTGGGTTTAGTTTGTTGTGGTAAGGGTTAGTTGGTGATGATTTATGGTAGCCGATCTAATTTAGGTGAGTTTGGCATAATTTGCTATGGTTAGTAGCATTTTTTTGTAATTTAAAAGTGATTGGGTTTAGTTTGTTGTGGTAAGGGTTAGTTGGTGATGATTTAGAGTAGCCGAAGTATTTTAGGTGAGTCTGGCATAGTTTGTTATGATTTGTACACCTTTTTTTGTAATTTTAAGATGATATGGTTTGGTTTGTTGTGGTAAGGGATAGTTGGGGGTGATTTACGGAAGCCGAAGTACTTTAGGTGATTCTGGTATTGTTTGTTATGATTTTTAGCATTTTTTTGTAATTTAAAGTGATTGGGCTTAGTTTGTTGCTGTAAAGTGTAGTTGGTGGTGATTTTTGATAGCCGAAGTAATTTAGGTGAGTTTGGCATAGTTTGCTATGGTTAGTAACATTTTTTTGTATTTTAAATGTGATTGGGTTTAGTTTGTTGTGGTAAGGGTTAGTTGGTGATGATTTATGGTAGCCGAAGTAATTTAGGTGAGTTTGGCATAGTTTGCTATGGTTAGTAGCATTTTTTTGTAATTTAAAAGTGATTGGGTTTAGTTTGTTGTGGTAAGGGTTAGTTGGTGATGATTTAGAGTAGCCGAAGTAATTTAGGTGAGTCTGGCATAGTTTGTTATGATTTGTACACCTTTTTTTGTAATTTTAAGATGATATAGTTTGGTTTGTTGTGGTAAGAGAGTGTTGGGGGTGATTTACGGTAGCGGAAGTAATTTAGATGATTTATAGTTTGTTATGATTTTTAGCATTTTTTTGTAATTTTAAAATGATTGGGCTTAGTTTGTTGCTGTAAAGTGTAGTTGGGGGTGATTTTTGATAGCCGAAGTAATTTAGGTGAGTTTGGCATAGTTTGCTGTGGTTAGTAGCATTTTTTTGTAATTTAAAAGTGATTGGGTTTAGTTTGTTGTGGTAAGGGTTAGTTGGTGATGATTTGGAGTAGCCGAAGTAATTTAGGTGAGTCTGGCATAGTCTGTTAAGATTTGTACACCTTTTTTTGTAATTCTAAGATGATATGGTTTGGTTTGTTGTGGTAAGGAATAGTTGGGGGTGATTTACGGTAGCCGAAGTAATTTAGGTGATTCTGGTATAGTTTGTTATGATTTTTAGCATTTTTTTGTAATTTTAAAGTGATTGGTCTTAGTTTGTTGCTGTAAAGTGTAGTTGGGGGTGATTTTTGATAGCCGAAGTAATTTAGGTGAGTTTGGCATAGTTTGCTATGGTTAGTAGCATTTTTTTGTAATTTAAAAATGATTGGGTTTAGTTTGTTGTGGTAAGGGTTAGTTGGTGATGATTTAGAGTAGCCGAAGTAATTTAGGTGAGTCTGGCATAGTTTGTTATGATTTGTACACCTTTTTTGTAATTTTAAAATGATATGGTTTGGTTTGTTGTGGTAAGGGATATTTGGGGGTCATTTACGGTAGCCGAAGTAATTTAGGTGATTCTGGTATAGTTTGTTATGATTTTTAGCATTTTTTGTAATTTTAAAGTGATTGGGCTTAGTTTTTTGCTGTAAAGTGTAGTTGGGGGTGATTTTTGAAAGCCGAAGTAATTTAGGTGAGTTTGGCATAGTTTGCTATGGTTAGTAGCATTTTTTTGTAATTTAAAAGTTTTTGGGTTTAGTTTGTTGTGGTAAGGGTTAGTTGGTGATGATTTAGAGTAGCCGAAGTAATTTAGGTGAGTCTGGCATAGTTTGTTAAGATTTGTACACCTTTTTTTGTAATTCTAAGATGATATGGTTTGGTTTGTTGTGGTAAGGAATAGTTGGGGGTGATTTACGGTAGCCGAAGTAATTTAGGTGATTCTGGTATAGTTTGTTATGATTTTTAGCATTTTTTTGTAATTTTAAAGTGATTGGTCTTAGTTTGTTGCTGTAAAGTGTAGTTGGGGGTGATTTTTAATAGCCGAAGTAATTTAGGTGAGTTTGGCATAGTTTGCTATGGTTAGTAGCATTTTTTTGTAATTTAAAAATGATTGGGTTTAGTTTGTTGTGGTAAGGGTTAGTTGGTGATGATTTAGAGTAGCCGAAGTAATTTAGGTGAGTCTGGCATAGTTTGTTATGATTTGTACACCTTTTTTGTAATTATAAAATGATATGGTTTGGTTTGTTGTGGTAAGGGATATTTGG
Source organism: Eledona agricola (assembly GCA_964023215.1). NCBI lineage: Eukaryota > Metazoa > Arthropoda > Insecta > Coleoptera > Tenebrionidae > Eledona > Eledona agricola. The sequence continues at coordinate 2,307,963 of CAXIEJ010000091.1, read as the reverse complement.
GGGTCATTTACGGTAGCCGAAGTAATTTAGGTGATTCTGGTATAGTTTGTTATGATTTTTAGCATTTTTTGTAATTTTAAAGTAATTGGGCTGAGTTTGTTGCTGTAAAGTGTAGTTGGGGGTGATTTTTGATAGCCGAAGTAATTTAGGTGAGTTTGGCATAGTTTGCTATGGTTAGTAGCATTTTTTTGTAATTTAGAAGTTATTGGGTTTAGTTTGTTTTGGTAAGGGTTAGTTGGTGATGATTTAGAGTAGTCGAAGTAATTTAGGTGAGTCTGGCATAGTTTGTTATGATTTGTACACCTTTTTTTGTAATTTTAAGATGATATGGTTTGGTTTGTTGTGGTAAGGGATAGTTGGGGGTGATTTACGGTAGCCGATGTAATTTAGGTGATTCTGGTATAGTTTGTTATGATTTTTAGCATTTTTTTGTAATTTTAAAGTGATTGCGTTTAGTTTGTTGCTGTAAAGTGTAGTTGGGGGTGATTTTTGAAAGTCGAAGTAATTTAAGTGAGTTTGGCATAGTTTGCTATGGTTAGTAGCATTTTTTTGTAATTTAAAAGTGATTAGGTTTAGTTTGTTGTGGTAAGGGTTAGTTGGTGATGATTTATGGTAGCCGAAGTAATTTAGGTGAGTTTGGCATAGTTTGCTATGGCTAGTAGCATTTTTTTGTAATTTAAAAGTGATTGAGTTTAGTTTGTTGAGTAAGGGTTAGTTGGTGATGATTTAGAGTAGCCGAAGTAATTTAGGTGGGTCTGGCATAGTTTGTTATGATTTGTACACCTTTTTTTGTAATTTTAAGATGATATGGTTTGGTTTGTTGTGGTAAGGGAGTGTTGGGGGTGATTTACGGTAGCCGAAGTAATTTAGGTGATTCTGGTATAGTTTGTTATGATTTTTAGCATTTTTTGTAATTTTAAAGTGATTGGGCTTAGTTTGTTGCTGTAAAGTGTAGTTGGAAGTGATTTTTGATAGCCGAAGTAATTTAGGTGAGTTTGGCATAGTTTGCTATGGTTAGTAGCATTTTTTTTGTAATTTAAAAGTGATTGGGTTTAGTTTGTTGTGGTAAGGGTTAGTTGGTGATGATTTATGTTAGCCGAAGTAATTTAGGTGAGTTTGGCATAGTTTGCTATGGTTAGTAGCATTTTGTTGTAATTTAAAAGTGATTGGGTTTAGTTTGTTGTGGTAAGGGTTTGTTGGTTATAATTTAGAGTAACCGAAGTAATTTAGGTGAGACTGGCATAGCATGTTATGATTTGTACACCTTTTTTTGTAATTTTAAGATGATATGGTTTGGTTTGTTGTGGTAAGGGATAGTTGGGGGTGATTTACGGTAGCCGAAGTAATTTAGGTGATTCTGGTATAGTTTGTTATGATTTTTAGCATTTTTTTGTAATTTTAAAGTGATTGGGCTTAGTTTGTTGCTGTAAAGTGTAGTTGGGGGTGATTTTTGATAGCCGAAGTAATTTAGGTGAGTTTGGCATGGTTTGCTATGGTTAGTAACATTTTTTTGTATTTTAAATATGATTGGGTTTAGTTTGTTGTGATAAAGGTTAGTTGCTGATGATTTATGGTAGCCGAAGTAATTTAGGTGAGTTTGGCATAGTTTGCTATGGTTAGTAGCATTTTTTTTGTAATTTAAAAGTGATTGGGTTTTGTTTGTTGTGGTAAGGGTTAGTTGGTGATGATTTATGTTAGCCGAAGTAATTTAGGTGAGTTTGGCATAGTTTGCTATGGTTAGTAGCACTTTGTTGTAATTTAAAAGTGATTGGGTTTAGTTTGTTGTGGTAAGGGTTTGTTGGTGATAATTTAGAGTAACCGAAGTAATTTAGGTGAGTCTGGCATAGCTTGTTATGATTTGTACACCTTTTTTTGTAATTTTAAGATGATATGGTTTGGTTTGTTGTGGTAAGGGATAGTTGGGGGTGATTTACGGTAGCCGAAGTAATTTAGGTGATTCTGGTATAGCTTGTAATGATTTTTAGCATTTTTTTGTAATTTTAAAGTGATTGGGCTTAGTTTGTTGCTGTAAAGTGTAGTTGGGGGTGATTTTTGATAGCCGAAGTAATTTAGGTGAGTTTGGCATAGTTTGCTATGGTTAGTAGCATTTTTTTTAAATTTAAAAGTGATTGGGTTTAGTTTGTTGTGGTAAGGGTTAGTTGGTGATGATTTATGGTAGCCGATCTAATTTAGGTGAGTTTGGCATAATTTGCTATGGTTAGTAGCATTTTTTTGTAATTTAAAAGTGATTGGGTTTAGTTTGTTGTGGTAAGGGTTAGTTGGTGATGATTTAGAGTAGCCGAAGTATTTTAGGTGAGTCTGGCATAGTTTGTTATGATTTGTACACCTTTTTTTGTAATTTTAAGATGATATGGTTTGGTTTGTTGTGGTAAGGGATAGTTGGGGGTGATTTACGGAAGCCGAAGTACTTTAGGTGATTCTGGTATTGTTTGTTATGATTTTTAGCATTTTTTTGTAATTTAAAGTGATTGGGCTTAGTTTGTTGCTGTAAAGTGTAGTTGGTGGTGATTTTTGATAGCCGAAGTAATTTAGGTGAGTTTGGCATAGTTTGCTATGGTTAGTAACATTTTTTTGTATTTTAAATGTGATTGGGTTTAGTTTGTTGTGGTAAGGGTTAGTTGGTGATGATTTATGGTAGCCGAAGCCGGTGCGGTACGGTAGTGGTTAGAGGCGCAGTGGCTTGCTCGGCGGAGTCAAGCAAGTCACACAGCGTCCCGCATTTGGATGGGTGACCGAATCCCACCAAAGGCCATTACGGCTCGGTGCGACACCAGGCAAATAAAATCTGAGCGGCTTTGGCAACACTTCCGCTAAAGGGGGCTGGACAAGGGGCCCAATGGGGCCTAAGTCCTGTGGTCGTCAGGCCACACCCCCACAAATATACATACATACATACATGGTAGCCGAAGTAATTTAGGTGAGTTTGGCATAGTTTGCTATGGTTAGTAGCATTTTTTTGTAATTTAAAAGTGATTGGGTTTAGTTTGTTGTGGTAAGGGTTAGTTGGTGATGATTTAGAGTAGCCGAAGTAATTTAGGTGAGTCTGGCATAGTTTGTTATGATTTGTACACCTTTTTTTGTAATTTTAAGATGATATAGTTTGGTTTGTTGTGGTAAGAGAGTGTTGGGGGTGATTTACGGTAGCGGAAGTAATTTAGATGATTTATAGTTTGTATTGATTTTTAGCATTTTTTTGTAATTTTAAAATGATTGGGCTTAGTTTGTTGCTGTAAAGTGTAGTTGGGGGTGATTTTTGATAGCCGAAGTAATTTAGGTGAGTTTGGCATAGTTTGCTGTGGTTAGTAGCATTTTTTTGTAATTTAAAAGTGATTGGGTTTAGTTTGTTGTGGTAAGGGTTAGTTGGTGATGATTTGGAGTAACCGAAGTAATTTAGGTGAGTCTGGCATAGTTTGTTATGATTTGTACACGTTTTTTTGTAATTTTAAGATGATATCGTTTAGTTTGTTGTGGTAAGGGATAGTTGGGGGTGATTTACGGTAGCCGAAGTAATTTAGGTGATTCTGGTATAGTTTGTTTTGATTTTTAGCATTTTTTTGGAATTTTAAAGTGATTGGGCTTAGTTTGTTGCTGTAAAGTGTAGTTGGGGGTGATTTTTGATAGCCGAAGTAATTTAGGTGAGTTTGGCATAGTTTGCTATGGTTAGTAACATTTTTTTGTATTTTAAATGTGATTGGGTTTAGTTTGTTGTGGTAAGGGTTAGTTGGTGATGATTTATTGTAGCCGAAGTAATTTAGGTGAGTTTGGCATAGTTTGCTATGGTTAGTAGCATTTTTTTGTTATTTAAAAGTGATTGGGTTTAGTTTGGTGTGGTAAGGGTTAGTTGGTGATGATTTAGAGTAGCCGAAGTAATTTAGGTGAGTCTGGCATAGTTTGATATGATTTGTACACCTTTTTTTGTAATTTTAAGATGATATGGTTTGGTTTGTTGTGGTAAGGGAGTGTTGGGGGTGATTTTCGGTAGCCGAAGTAATTTAGGTGATTCTGGTATAGTTTGTTATGATTTTTAGCATTTTTTGTAATTTTAAAGTGATTGGGCTTAGTTTGTTGCTGTAAAGTGTAGTTGGGGGTGATTTTTGATAGCCGAAGTAATTTAGGTGGGTTTGGCATAGTTTGCTATGGTTAGTAGCATTTTTTTGTAATTTAAAATTGAATGGGTTTAGTTTGTTGTGGTAAGGGTTAGTTGGTGATGATTTATGGTAGCCGAAGTAATTTAGGTGAGTTTGGCATAGTTTGCTATGGTTAGTAGCATTTTTTAAAATTTAAAAGTGATTGGGTTTAGTTTGTTGCGGTAAGGGTTAGTTGGTGATGATTTAGAGTAACCGAAGCAATTTAGGTGAGTCTGGCATAGCTTGTTATGATTTGTACACCTTTTTTTGTAATTTTAAGATGATATGGTTTGGTTTGTTGTGGTAAGGGATAGTTGGGGGTGATTTACGGTAGCCGAAGTAATTTAGGTGATTCTGGTATAGTTTGTTATGATTTTTAGCATTTTTTTGTAATTTTAAAGTGATTGGGCTTAGTTTGTTGCTGTAAATTGTAGTTGGGGGTGATTTTTGATAGCAGAAGTAATTTAGCTGAGTTTGGCATAGTTTGCTATGGTTAGTAGCATTTTTTTGTAATTTAAAAGTGATTGGGTTTAGTTTGTTGTGGTAAGGGTTAGTTGGTGATGATTTAGAGTAGCCGAAGCAATTTAGGTGAGTCTGGCATTGTTTGTTATGATTTGTACACCTTTTTTTGTAATTTTAAGATGATCTGGTTTGGTTTGTTGTAGTAAGGGATAGTTGGGGGTGATTTACGGTAGCCGAAGTAATTTAGGTGATTCTGGTATAGTTTGTTATGATTTTTATCATTTTTTTGTAATCTTAAAGTGATTGGGCTTAGTTTGTTGCTGTAAAGTGTAGTTGGAGGTGATTTTTCATAGCCGAAGTAATTTAGGTGAGTTTGGCATAGTTTGCTATGGTTAGTAGCATTTTTTTGTAATTTAAAAATGATTGGGTTTAGTTTGTTGTGGTAAGGGTTAGTTGGTGATGATTTATGGTAGCCGAAGTAATTTAGGTGAGTTTGGCATAGTTTGCTATGGTTAGTAGCTTTTTTTTTAATTTAAAAGTGATTGGGTTTAGTTTGTTGTGGTAAGGGTTAGTTGGTGATGATTTAGAGTAGCCGAAGTAATTTAGGGGAGTCTAGCATAGTTTGTTATGATTTGTACACCTTTTTTTGTAATTTTAAGATGATATGGTTTGGTTTGTTGTGGTAAGGGATAGTTCTTGGTGATTTACGGTAGCCCAAGTAATTTAGGTGATTCTGGTATAGTTTGTTATGATTTTTAGCATTTTTTTGTAATTTTAAAGTGATTGGGATTAGTTTGTTGCTGTAAAGTGTAGTTGGGGGTGATTTTTGATAGCCGAAGCAATTTAGGTGAGTTTGGCATAGTTTGCTATGGTTAGTAGCATTTTTTTGTAATTTAAAATTGAATGGGTTTAGTTTGTTGTGGTAAGGGTTAGTTGGTGATGATTTATGGTAGCCGAAGTAATTTAGGTGAGTTTGGCATAGTTTGCTATGGTTAGTAGCATTTTTTTGTAATTTAAAAGTGATTGGGTTTAGTTTGTTGTGGTAAGGGTTAGTTGGTGGTGATTTGGAGTAACCGAAGTAATTTAGGTGAGTCTGGCATAGTTTGTTATGATTTGTACACATTTTTTTGTAATTTTAAGATGATATCGTTTAGTTTGTTGTGGTAAGGGATAGTTGGGGGTGATTTACGGTAGCCGAAGTAATTTAGGTGATTCTGGTATAGTTTGTTTTGATTTTTAGCATTTTTTTGTAATTTTAAAGTGATTGGGCTTAGTTTGTTGCTGTAAAGTGTAGTTGGGGGTGATTTTTGATAGCCGAAGTAATTTAGGTGAGTTTGGCATAGTTTGCTATGGTTAGTAGCATTTTTTTTTAATTTAAAAGTGATTGGGTTTAGTTTGTTGTGGTAAGGGTTAGTTGGTGATGATTTATGGTAGCCGATCTAATTTAGGTGAGTTTGGCATAATTTGCTATGGTTAGTAGCATTTTTTTGTAATTTAAAAGTGATTGGGTTTAGTTTGTTGTGGTAAGGGTTAGTTGGTGATGATTTAGAGTAGCCGAAGTATTTTAGGTGAGTCTGGCATAGTTTGTTATGATTTGTACACCTTTTTTTGTAATTTTAAGATGATATGGTTTGGTTTATTGTGGTAAGGGATAGTTGGGGGTGATTTACGGAAGCCGAAGTACTTTAGGTGATTCTGGTATTGTTTGTTATGATTTTTAGCATTTTTTTGTAATTTAAAGTGATTGGGCTTAGTTTGTTGCTGTAAAGTGTAGTTGGTGGTGATTTTTGATAGCCGAAGTAATTTAGGTGAGTTTGGCATAGTTTGCTATGGTTAGTAACATTTTTTTGTATTTTAAATGTGATTGGGTTTAGTTTGTTGTGGTAAGGGTTAGTTGGTGATGATTTATGGTAGCCGAAGTAATTTAGGTGAGTTTGGCATAGTTTGCTATGGTTAGTAGCATTTTTTTGTAATTTAAAAGTGATTGGGTTTAGTTTGTTGTGGTAAGGGTTAGTTGGTGATGATTTAGAGTAGCCGAAGTAATTTAGGTGAGTCTGGCATAGTTTGTTATGATTTGTACACCTTTTTTTGTAATTTTAAGATGATATAGTTTGGTTTGTTGTGGTAAGAGAGTGTTGGGGGTGATTTACGGTAGCGGAAGTAATTTAGATGATTTATAGTTTGTATTGATTTTTAGCATTTTTTTGTAATTTTAAAATGATTGGGCTTAGTTTGTTGCTGTAAAGTGTAGTTGGGGGTGATTTTTGATAGCCGAAGTAATTTAGGTGAGTTTGGCATAGTTTGCTGTGGTTAGTAGCGTTTTTTTGTAATTTAAAAGTGATTGGGTTTAGTTTGTTGTGGTAAGGGTTAGTTGGTGATGATTTGGAGTAACCGAAGTAATTTAGGTGAGTCTGGCATAGTTTGTTATGATTTGTACACGTTTTTTTGTAATTTTAAGATGATATCGTTTAGTTTGTTGTGGTAAGGGATAGTTGGGGGTGATTTACGGTAGCCGAAGTAATTTAGGTGATTCTGGTATAGTTTGTTTTGATTTTTAGCATTTTTTTGGAATTTTAAAGTGATTGGGCTTAGTTTGTTGCTGTAAAGTGTAGTTGGGGGTGATTTTTGATAGCCGAAGTAATTTAGGTGAGTTTGGCATAGTTTGCTATGGTTAGTAACATTTTTTTGTATTTTAAATGTGATTGGGTTTAGTTTGTTGTGGTAAGGGTTAGTTGGTGATGATTTATTGTAGCCGAAGTAATTTAGGTGAGTTTGGCATAGTTTGCTATGGTTAGTAGCATTTTTTTGTTATTTAAAAGTGATTGGGTTTAGTTTGGTGTGGTAAGGGTTAGTTGGTGATGATTTAGAGTAGCCGAAGTAATTTAGGTGAGTCTGGCATAGTTTGTTATGATTTGTACACCTTTTTTTGTAATTTTAAGATGATATGGTTTGGTTTGTTGTGGTAAGGGAGTGTTGGGGGTGATTTTCGGTAGCCGAAGTAATTTAGGTGATTCTGGTATAGTTTGTTATGATTTTTAGCATTTTTTGTAATTTTAAAGTGATTGGGCTTAGTTTGTTGCTGTAAAGTGTAGTTGGGGGTGATTTTTGATAGCCGAAGTAATTTAGGTGGGTTTGGCATAGTTTGCTATGGTTAGTAGCATTTTTTTGTAATTTAAAAGTGATTGAGTTTAGTTTGTTGTGGTAAGGGTTAGTTGGTGATGATTTATGGTAGCCGAAGTAATTTAGGTGAGTTTGGCATAGTTTGCTATGGTTAGTAGCATTTTTTAAAATTTAAAAGTGATTGGGTTTAGTTTGTTGCGGTAAGGGTTAGTTGGTGATGATTTAGAGTAACCGAAGCAATTTAGGTGAGTCTGGCATAGCTTGTTATGATTTGTACACCTTTTTTTGTAATTTTAAGATGATATGGTTTGGTTTGTTGTGGTAAGGGATAGTTGGGGGTGATTTACGGTAGCCGAAGTAATTTAGGTGATTCTGGTATAGTTTGTTATGATTTTTAGCATTTTTTTGTAATTTTAAAGTGATTGGGCTTAGTTTGTTGCTGTAAATTGTAGTTGGGGGTGATTTTTGATAGCAGAAGTAATTTAGCTGAGTTTGGCATAGTTTGCTATGGTTAGTAGCATTTTTTTGTAATTTAAAAGTGATTGGGTTTAGTTTGTTGTGGTAAGGGTTAGTTGGTGATGATTTAGAGTAGCCGAAGCAATTTAGGTGAGTCTGGCATTGTTTGTTATGATTTGTACACCTTTTTTTGTAATTTTAAGATGATCTGGTTTGGTTTGTTGTAGTAAGGGATAGTTGGGGGTGATTTACGGTAGCCGAAGTAATTTAGGTGATTCTGGTATAGTTTGTTATGATTTTTATCATTTTTTTGTAATTTTAAAGTGATTGGGCTTAGTTTGTTGCTGTAAAGTGTAGTTGGAGGTGATTTTTCATAGCCGAAGTAATTTAGGTGAGTTTGGCATAGTTTGCTATGGTTAGTAGCATTTTTTTGTAATTTAAAAATGATTGGGTTTAGTTTGTTGTGGTAAGGGTTAGTTGGTGATGATTTATGGTAGCCGAAGTAATTTAGGTGAGTTTGGCATAGTTTGCTATGGTTAGTAGCTTTTTTTTTAATTTAAAAGTGATTGGGTTTAGTTTGTTGTGGTAAGGGTTAGTTGGTGATGATTTAGAGTAGCCGAAGTAATTTAGGGGAGTCTAGCATAGTTTGTTATGATTTGTACACCTTTTTTTGTAATTTTAAAATGATATGGTTTGGTTTGTTGTGGTAAGGGATAGTTCTTGGTGATTTACGGTAGCCCAAGTAATTTAGGTGATTCTGGTATAGTTTGTTATGATTTTTAGCATTTTTTTGTAATTTTAAAGTGATTGGGATTAGTTTGTTGCTGTAAAGTGTAGTTGGGGGTGATTTTTGATAGCCGAAGCAATTTAGGTGAGTTTGGCATAGTTTGCTATGGTTAGTAGCATTTTTTTGTAATTTAAAATTGAATGGGTTTAGTTTGTTGTGGTAAGGGTTAGTTGGTGATGATTTATGGTAGCCGAAGTAATTTAGGTGAGTTTGGCATAGTTTGCTATGGTTAGTAGCATTTTTTTGTAATTTAAAAGTGATTGGGTTTAGTTTGTTGTGGTAAGGGTTAGTTGGTGGTGATTTGGAGTAACCGAAGTAATTTAGGTGAGTCTGGCATAGTTTGTTATGATTTGTACACATTTTTTTGTAATTTTAAGATGATATCGTTTAGTTTGTTGTGGTAAGGGATAGTTGGGGGTGATTTACGGTAGCCGAAGTAATTTAGGTGATTCTGGTATAGTTTGTTTTGATTTTTAGCATTTTTTTGTAATTTTAAAGTGATTGGGCTTAGTTTGTTGCTGTAAAGTGTAGTTGGGGGTGATTTTTGATAGCCGAAGTAATTTAGGTGAGTTTGGCATAGTTTGCTATGGTTAGTAACATTTTTTTGTATTTTAAATGTGATTGGGTTTAGTTTGTTGTGGTAAGGGTTAGTTGGTGATGATTTATGGTAGCCGAAGTAATTTAGGTGAGTTTGGCATAGTTTGCTATGGTTAGTAGCATTTTTTTGTAATTTAAAAATGATTGGGTTTAGTTTGTTGTGGTAAGGGTTAGTTGGTGATGATTTAGAGTAGCCGAAGTAATTTAGGTGAGTCTGGCATAGTTTGTTATGATTTGTACACCTTTTTTTGTAATTTTAAGATGATATGGTTTGGTTTGTTGTGGTAAGGGAGTGTTGGGGGTGATTTACTTTAGCCGAAGTAATTTAGGTGATTCTGGTATAGTTTGTTATGATTTTTAGCATTTTTTTGTAATTTTAAAGTGATTGGGCTTAGTTTGTTGCTGTAAAGTGTAATTGGTGGTGATTTTTGATAGCCGAAGTAATTTAGGTGAGTTTGGCATAGTTTGCTATGGTTAGTAGCATTTTTTTGTAATTTAAAAGTGATTGGGTTTAGTTTGTTGTGGTAAGGGTTAGTTGGTGATGATTTAGAGTAGCCGAAGTAATTTAGGTGAGTCTGGCATTGTTTGTTATGATTTGTACACCTTTTTTTGTAATTTTAAGATGATCTGGTTTGGTTTGTTGTAGTAAGGGAAAGTTGGGGGTGATTTACGGTAGCCGAAGTAATTTAGGTGATTATGGTATAGTTTGTTATGATTTTTAGCATTTTTTTGTAATTTAAAAGTGATTGGGCTTAGTTTGTTGCTGTAAAGTGGAGTTGTAGGTGATTTTTGATTGCCGAAGTAATTTATGTGAGTTTGGCATAGTTTGCTATGGTTAGTAGCATTTTTTTGTAATTTAAAAGTGATTGGGTTTAGTTTGTTGTGGTAAGGGTTAGTTGGTGATGATTTATAGTAGCCGAAGTAATTTAGGTGAGTCTGGCATAGTTTGTTATGATTTGTACACCTTTTTTTGTAATTTTAAGATGATATGGTTTGGTTTGTTGTGATAAGGGATAGTTGGGGGTGATTTACGGTAGCCGAAGTAATTTAGGTGATTCTGGTACAGTTTGTTATGATTTTTAACATTTTTTTGTAATTTTAAAGTGATTGGGCTTAGTTTGTTGCTGTAAAGTGTAGTTGGGGGTGATTTTTGATAGCCGAAGTAATTTAGGTGAGTTTGGCATAGTTTGCCATGGTTAGTAGCATTTTTTTGTAATTTAAAAGTGATTGGGTTTAGTTTGTTGTGGTAAGGTTTAGTTGGTGATGATTTAGAGTAGCCGAAGTAATTTAGGTGAGTCTGGCATAGTTTGTTATGATTTGTACACCTTTTTTTGTAATTTTAAGATGATATGGTTTGGTTTGTTGTGGTAAGGGATAGTTGGGGGTGATTTACGGTAGCCGAAGTAATTTAGGTGATTCTGGTACAGTTTGTTATAATTTTTAGCAATTTTTTGTAATTTTAAAGTGATTGGGCTTCGTTTGTTGCTGTAAAGCGTAGTTAGGGGTGATTTTTGATAGCCGAAGTAATTTAGGTAAGTTTGGCATAGTTTGCTATGGTTAGTAGCATTTTTTTGTAATTTAAAAGTGATTGGGTTTAGTTTGTTGTGGTAAGGGTTAGTTGGTGATGATTTATGGTAGCCGAAGTAATTTAGGTGAGTTTGGCATAGTTTGCTGTGGTTAGTAGCATTTTTTTGTAATTTAAAAGTGATTGGGTTTAGTTTGTTGTGGTAAGGGTTAGTTGGTGATGATTTAGAGTAGCCGAAGTAATTTAGGTGAGTCTGGCATAGTTTGTTATGATTTGTACACCTTTTTTTGTAATTTTAAGATGATATGGTTTGGTTTGTTGTGGTAAGGGATAGTTGGGGGTGATTTACGGTAGCCGAAGTAATTTAGGTGATTCTGGTATAGTTTGTTATGATTTTTAGCATTTTTTTGTCATTTTAAAGTGATTGGGCTTAGTTTGTTGCTGTAAAGTGTAGTTGGGGGTGATTTTTGATAGCCCAAGTAATTTAGGTGAGTTTGGCATAGTTTGCAATGGTTAGTAGCATTTTTTTGTAATTTAAAAGTGATTGGATTTAGTTTGTTTTGGTAAGGGTTAGTTGGTGATGATTTATGGTAGCCGAAATAATTTAGGAGAGTTTGGCATAGTTTGCTGTGGTTAGTAGCATTTTTTTGTAATTTAAAAGTGATTGGTTTTAGTTTGTTGTGGTAAGGGTCAGTTGGTGATGATTTAGAGTAGCCGAAGTAAATTAGGTGAGTCTGGCATAGTTTGTTATGATTTGTACACCTTTTTTTGTAATTTTAAGATGATATGGGTTGGTTTGTTGTGGTAAGGGATAGTTGGGGGTGATTTACGGTAGCCGAAGTAATTTAGGTGATTCTGGTATAGTTTGTTATGATTTTTAGCATTTTTTGTAATTTTAAAGTGATTGGGCTTAGTTTGTTGCTGTAAAGTGTAGTTGGGGGTGATTTTTGATAGCCGAAGTAATTTAGGTGAACTTGGCATAGTTTGCAATGGTTAGTAGCATTTTTTTGTAATTTAAAAGTGATTGGGTTTAGTTCGTTGTGGTAAGGGTTAGTTGGTGATGATTTATGGTAGCCGAAGAAATTTAGGTGACTTAAGCATAGTTTGCTATGGTTAGGAGCATTTTTTTGAAATTTAAAAGTGATTGGGTTTAGTTTGTTGTGGTAAGGGTTAGTTGGTGATGATTTAGAGTAGCCGAAGTAATTTAGGTGAGTCTGGCATAGTTTGTTATGATTTGTACACCTTTTTTTGTAATTTTAAGATGATATGGTTTGGTTTGTTGTGGTAAGGCATAGTTGGGGGTGATTTACGGTAGCCAAAGTAATTTAGGTGATTCTGGTATAGTTTGTTATGATTTTTAGCATTTTTTTTGTAATTTTAATGTGATTGGGCTTAGTTTGTTGCTGTAAAGTGTAGTTGGGGGTGATTTTTGATAGCCGAAGTAATTTAGGTGAGTTTGGCATAGATTGCTATGGTTAGTAGCATTTTTTTGTAATTTTAAAGTGATTGGGCTTAGTTTGTTGCTGTAAAGTATAGTTGGGGGTGATTTTTGAGAGCCGAAGTAATTTAGGTGAGTTTGGCATAGTTTGCTATGATTAGTAGCATTTTTTTGTAATTTAAAAGTGATTGGGTTTAGTTTGTTGTGGTAAGGGTTAGTTGGTGATAATTTAGAGTAGCCGAAGTAATTTAGGTGAGTCTGGCATAGTTTGTTATGATTTATACACCTTTTTTTGTAATTTTAAGATGATATGGTTTGGTTTGTTGTGGTAAGGGATAGTTGGGGGTGATTTACGGTAGCCGAAGTAATTTAGGTGGTTCTGGTATAGTTTGTTATGATTTTTAGCATTTTTTTGTAATTTTAAAGTGATTGGGCTTAGTTTGTTGCTGTAAAGTGTAGTTGAGGGTGATTTTTGATAGCCGAAGTAATTTAGGTGAGTTTGGCATAGTTTGCTATGGTTAGTAGCATTTTTTTGTAATTTAAAAGTGATTGGGTTTAGTTTGTTGTGGTAAGGGTTAGTTGGTGATGATTTAGAGTAGCCGAAGTAATTTAGGTGAGTCTGGCATAGTTTGTTATGATTTGTACACCTTTTTTTGTAATTTTAAGATTATATGGTTTGTTTTGTTGTGGTAAGGGATAGGTGGGGGTGATTTACGGTAACCGAAGTAATTTAGGTGGTTTTGGTATAGCTTGTTATGATTTTTAGCATTTTTTTGTAATTTTAAAGTGATTGGGCTTAGTTTGTTGCTGTAAAGTATAGTTGGGGGTGATTTTTGAGAGCCGAAGTAATTTAGGTGAGTTTGGCATAGTTTGCTATGATTAGTAGCATTTTTTTGTAATTTAAAAGTGATTGGGTTTAGTTTGTTGTGGTAAGGGTTAGTTGGTGATAATTTAGAGTAGCCGAAGTAATTTAGGTGAGTCTGGCATAGTTTGTTATGATTTATACACCTTTTTTTGTAATTTTAAGATGATATGGTTTGGTTTGTTGTGGTAAGGGATAGTTGGGGGTGATTTACAATAGCCGAAGTAATTTAGGTGGTTCTGGTATAGTTTGTTATGATTTTTAGCATTTTTTTGTAATTTTAAAGTGATTGGGCTTAGTTTGTTGCTGTAAAGTGTAGTTGAGAGTGATTTTTGATAGCCGAAGTAATTTAGGTGAGTTTGGCATAGTTTGCTATGGTTAGTAGCATTTTTTTGTAATTAAAAATGATTGGGTTTAGTTTGTTGTGGTAGGGGTTAGTTGGTGATGATTTAGAGTAGCCGAAGTAATTTAGGTGAGTCTGGCATAGTTTGTTATGATTTGTACACCTTTTTTGTAATTTTAAGATGATATGGTTTGGTTTGTTGTGGTAAGGGATAGTTGGGGGTGATTTACGATAGCCGAAGTAATTTAGGTGATTCTGGTATAGTTTGTTATGATTTTTAGCATTTTTTTGTAATTTTAATGTGATTGGGCTTAGTTTGTTGCTGTAAAGTGTAGTTGGGGGTGATTTTTGATAGCCGAAGTAATTTAGGTGAGTTTGGCATAGTTTGCTATGGTTAGTAGCATTTTTTTGTAATTTAAAAGTGATTGGGTTTAGTTTGTTGTGGTAAGGGTTAGTTGGTGATGATTTAGAGTAGCCGAAGTAATTTAGGTGAGTCTGGCATAGTTTGTTATGATTTGTACACCTTTTTTTGTAATTTTAAGATGATATGGTTTGGTTTGTTGTGGTAAGGAATAGTTGGGGGAGATTTACGGTAGCCGAAGTAATTTAGGTGATTCTGGTATAGTTTGTTATGATATTTAGCATTTTTTGTAATTTTAAAGTGATTGGGTTTAGTTTGTTGCTGTAAAGTGTAGTTGGGGGTGATTTTTGATAGCCGAAGTAATTTAGGTGAGTTTGGCATAGTTTGCTATGGTTAGTAGCATTTTTTTGTAATTTAAAAGTGATTGGGTTTAGTTTGTTGTGGAAAGGGTTAGTTGGTGATGATTTATGGTAGCCGAAGTAATTTAGGTGAGTTTGGCATAGTTTGCTATGGTTAGTAGCATTTTTTTGTAATTTAAAAGTGATTGGGTTTAGTTTGTTGTGGTAAGGGTAAGTTGATAATGATTTAGAGTAGCCGAAGTAATTTAGGTGAGTCTCGCATAGTTTGTTATGATTTGTACACCTTTTTTTGTAATTTTAAGATGATATGGTTTGGATTGTTGTGGTAAGGGATAGTTGGGGGTGATTTACGGTAGCCGAAGTAATTTAGGTGATTCTGCTATAGTTTGTTATGATTTTTAGCATTTTTTGTAATTTCAAACTGATTGGGCTTAGTTTGTTGCTGTAAAGTGTAGTTGGGGGTGATTTTTGATAGCCGTAGTAATTTGGGTGAGTTTGGCATAGTTTGCTATGGTTAGTAGCATTTTTTTGTAATTTAAAAATGATTGGGTTTAGTTTGTTGTGGTAAGGGTTAGTTGGTGATGATTTATGGTAGCCGAAGTAATTTAGGTGAGTTTGGCATAGTTTGCTATGGTTAGTAGCATTTTTTTGTAATTTAAAAGTGATTGGGTTTAGTTTGTTGTGGTAAGGGTTAGTTGGTGATGATTTAGAGTAGCCGAAGTAATTTAGGTGAGTCTGGCATAGTTTGTTATGATTTGTACACCTTTTTTTGTAATTTTAAGATGATATGGTTTGGTTTGTTGTGGTAAGGGATAGTTGGGGGTGATTTACGGTAGCCGAAGTAATTTAGGTGATTCTGGTATAGTTTGTTATGATTTTAGGCATTTTTTTGTAATTTTAAAGTGATTGGGCTTAGTTTGTTGCTGTAAAGTGTAGTTGGGGGTGATTTTTGATAGCCGAAGTAATTTAGGTGAGTTTTTTCATAGTTTGCTATGGTTAGTAGCATTTTTTTTGTAATTTAAAATTGATTGGGTTTAGTTTGTTGTGGTAAGGGTTAGTTGGTGATGATTTATAGTAGCCGAAGTAATTTAGGTGAGTTTGGCATAGTTTGCTACAAAAATGCTACAAACCATAGCAAACTATGCCTAACTCACCTAAATTACTTCGGCTACCATAAATCACCTCCAACTACCCCTTACCACCCCAAAATAAGCCCAATCACTTTAAAATTACGAAAAATGCTACAAGCCTTAGCAAACTATCTCAAACTCACCTGAATTACTTCGGCTACCATAAATCACCCCCAACTACCCCTTACCACCCCAAACTAAGCCCAATCACTTTAAAATTACAAAAAATGCTACAAACCATAGCAAACTATTCCAAACTCACCTAAATTACTTCGGCTACCATAAATCACCCCCAACTACCCCTTACCGCCCCAAATTTAGCCTAATCACTTTAAAATTACAAAAATGCTACAAAACATAGCAAGCTATGCCAAACTCACTTAAATTACTTCGGCTACCATAAATTAATAATCGTTTTCAATCAAAATCTTCTATTTGGTTGTGTTATTTATAAATGCCTTATCGTATTAAATCATAAAATATTAATAAATACCTGCACATAAAATATATTGTTCCGACTAATAGTCGTTATTCTGAATATTAAATAGGCTGATACCTATTTCGATTCTCTTCCACCTTCCAATAAATATTTGTTCCAGTTGAGATGCA
This sequence comes from Eledona agricola, assembly GCA_964023215.1. Lineage (NCBI taxonomy): Eukaryota > Metazoa > Arthropoda > Insecta > Coleoptera > Tenebrionidae > Eledona > Eledona agricola. Next base: position 2,291,766 of record CAXIEJ010000091.1, on the reverse strand, counting down.
AACATAAACGTATTTCTGAATTGCAACACGCTGACGGGGCAAGCCCTACCTTTTCAACATGCGTGCATTTGTATAAACAGCTCTATGGTTTTTAACTTTAAAGAGGTATAAAGGCGGTGTAAGCGCTAGAGTTTCGTAAAAATATCTGAAAAATTCGAAATTCTGCAATTGAATCAGAACTATCTTTGTGTTCGATAGTAAATTTATACTTGGAGTGGCACTGCCAACCCTGCCACCCCTGACGAGGCACCTGCTGACTACTCTCCTTCCAGGGAAACTTTATAAATCAACGTCAAAATAATTTAGGGCGCTTGAATGTGAAAATATCACTGTGTAATAAGTTCAGACTGACATGGAACACTTGAAATTTCGATATTTGTTTGTAATTCGTCACAGGTCCATGAAGGAATGCATGTTAATGTAAACAAGTGTTAGTTTGTCGGAGAGACCGAATAAGATTTTTAACATTCCTGTCAAAATATTTATTTACTTTAAAATGTTAATTTCTTAAATTGATTTTGTGAAAATTATGACGGGCCATACGAGTACACCTGTGCGAGTATTATTTGGTACATACAAATTAATCTCTTTTGTTATCCAAATTGTTTTTATACGCACTAGGCACGTGGACCTAATATAATTGTGAAAATTGCTGCTTCAGCGTCTGGAACGCTGGTACTCAACGTCGCCAAGGTCGAGGCGACGCATCGGTATTCAAAGTTCTATCGCTATTAAATAAATTATTTTAATATAATATTCCCGATTTGTTCTTGCCGTTAACCAAAACTCTCCCCCAATCGATTTTCGAAAAATTTCCAGCGTCGGACCGGACTTCACTTATTTTCGTACGCTAATTTTTACCGTTCAGTTAATGATAGTGGTGTATTTGTTCTTTACCAAACCTGCTCCGGCCGAAATCCGAAATTTTCACTGACATCATACGCTTAAGTATTGTATGCTTAGACACGATTTATTTACACTATTTATTTTACGTACATTGCGTTCATTATTGTTCTGCATTATTTATAAGATGGAGCAGTTTGAAAATCTAATAGTAAGCGGAGAACAAATACCACCACGTATAATTCCCGTGCAAAGTGATGGAAATAGTCTTTCTTACTATCTTTCCTATTGCATTTTTAATACCGGAAATAGAGCTCAAGAGCGAAGAATAACTTCGACTTTTTTTATACATAATTCCTAAATACTTCGTTTTTATGGTGTAAAATTTTGTATTTATATATTTCAACATTATCTTTAACGTTGTCAGAGAACTAAATGGGAATAATTTGGAATAATTTAGCTTCTATGTCAACTCTCCTTCTCTTGAAACTTTTGAAAACAACGACAAAATTATTTAGGGCGCCTGGATTTGAAAATATCACTCTGTGTAATAAGTTCAGACTGACTAGAGTGAAAAGAAAGGAGCTTGCACCCAGAAACGAAATTAAATGGAACACTTGAAGTTGCAATATTTGTTTGTAATTCGTCACAAGTCCATGGAGGAATGCGTGTTAATGTAAACAAATGTGAGTTTATTGGAGATGCCGAATAAGATTTTTACATTATTGAAGCAGCTTGAGCCTGCCACGTCAAGGGCAAGGTCACAAACGTGAAAAGGCGATGCTCGATTTGGTTTGATTTAATATCTATGCAGATCAAATAAAGTATTTTAATTTAACATTCCCTTGGTGGTTGATTTGTTCCTCGCGTTAACCAAATCTGCCCCAATCAATTTTCGAAAAATTACCAGAGTTGGACAGGACTCCACTTATATTTGTACGCTAATTTTTACGTTCAGTTAATGAAAGTGGTGTATTTGTTTTTCACCAAATTTGCCCCGGCTGAAATCCGAAATTTGCACCGTTGTACGAGACTTCACTGACATTCATACCCTTAATAATTCTGTGCTTATACACGTTTTACACTATTTCTTTTACGTACATTCTGTTCATTATTGCTTTACATCATTTATAACTAATATGGAGAAGTTTGAAAATATAGCGATGTACAAATACCACACCGTATTATTCCCGTGAAAGGTGATGGATATCTTTTTTACTATCTATGGTATTGGTATTGAAATTTTAAAACTGGAAAGTGAGCTCAAAAGGTTCGCACTTTAATTGTCAAACAAGTTGCGGCCAGGTTTTAATAATTTTTGTGCAGTTCAGAAGGAGATAATTATGCTGAAGAGTTTGTTTATGCTGAAGACAAGTCAAAATAATCCACATACTGTTCCGTTTGTGAGATGACTGCAGCAGGAGAAATGTTTGCATTGTGTTTTCAACTTTATCATAACATGATCAGCTAATTTGTAAACTTCTATTTTCCCGAACGTTAATTACGATTTCCTGGAATCCCTTATAGAACACTTCCAAACTGCGTCTTTGCCTAAATAGTCTATTCAAGATTTTTCATCTCAGATATCAACCAAGGTATCCTCTTTGTCCAAATCATATTGAAGTCCTGCCAACGCAGGTTAATTGCAGCAAATTTTTTTATTTTGTGATTGGCAAGGTAGAGCATTCCCATTGTATTATAATGTCGATTAGTCAACATCGCCACTTGACAATGTCTTTTGTCAACACTGCGTTTATTTAATCTACGTCCGGGCAACGCCGGGTACATTCAGCTAGTGATTTATACACTTTTGATGAGATGAGATGATATGGTTTGGTTTGTTGTGGTAAGGGATAGTTGGGGGTGATTTACGGTAGCCAAAGTAATTTAGGTGATTCTGGTATAGTTTGTTATGATTTTTAGCATTTTTTTGTAATTTTAAAGTGATTGGGCTTAGTTTGTTGCTGTAAAGTGTAGTTGGGGGTGATTTTTGATAGCCCAAGTAATTTAGGTGAGTTTGGCATAGTTTGCAATGGTTAGTAGCATTTTTTTGTAATTTAAAAGTGATTGGATTTAGTTTGTTGTGGTAAGGGTCAGTTGGTGATGATTTAGAGTAGCCGAAGTAAATTAGGTGAGTCTGGCATAGTTTGTTATGATTTGTACACCTTTTTTTGTAATTTTAAGATGATATGGGTTGGTTTGTTGTGGTAAGGGATAGTTGGGGGTGATTTACGGTAGCCGAAGTAATTTAGGTGATTCTGGTATAGTTTGTTATGATTTTTAGCATTTTTTGTAATTTTAAAGTGATTGGGCTTAGTTTGTTGCTGTAAAGTGTAGTTGGGGGTGATTTTTGATAGCCGAAGTAATTTAGGTGAACTTGGCATAGTTTGCAATGGTTAGTAGCATTTTTTTTGTAATTTAAAAGTGATTGGGTTTAGTTCGTTGTGGTAAGGGTTAGTTGGTGATGATTTATGGTAGCCGAAGAAATTTAGGTGACTTAAGCATAGTTTGCTATGGTTAGGAGCATTTTTTTGAAATTTAAAAGTGATTGGGTTTAGTTTGTTGTGGTAAGGGTTAGTTGGTGATGATTTAGAGTAGCCGAAGTAATTTAGGTGAGTCTGGCATAGTTTGTTATGATTTGTACACCTTTTTTTGTAATTTTAAGATGATATGATTTGGTTTGTTGTGGTAAGGCATAGTTGGGGGTGATTTACGGTAGCCAAAGTAATTTAGGTGATTCTGGTATAGTTTGTTATGATTTTTAGCATTTTTTTTGTAATTTTAATGTGATTGGGCTTAGTTTGTTGCTGTAAAGTGTAGTTGGGGGTGATTTTTGATAGCCGAAGTAATTTAGGTGAGTTTGGCATAGATTGCTATGGTTAGTAGCATTTTTTTGTAATTTTAAAGTGATTGGGCTTAGTTTGTTGCTGTAAAGTATAGTTGGGGGTGATTTTTGAGAGCCGAAGTAATTTAGGTGAGTTTGGCATAGTTTGCTATGATTAGTAGCATTTTTTTGTAATTTAAAAGTGATTGGGTTTAGTTTGTTGTGGTAAGGGTTAGTTGGTGATAATTTAGAGTAGCCGAAGTAATTTAGGTGAGTCTGGCATAGTTTGTTATGATTTATACACCTTTTTTTGTAATTTTAAGATGATATGGTTTGGTTTGTTGTGGTAAGGGATAGTTGGGGGTGATTTACGGTAGCCGAAGTAATTTAGGTGGTTCTGGTATAGTTTGTTATGATTTTTAGCATTTTTTTGTAATTTTAAAGTGATTGGGCTTAGTTTGTTGCTGTAAAGTGTAGTTGAGGGTGATTTTTAATAGCCGAAGTAATTTAGGTGAGTTTGGCATAGTTTGCTATGGTTAGTAGCATTTTTTTGTAATTTAAAAGTGATTGGGTTTAGTTTGTTGTGGTAAGGGTTAGTTGGTGATGATTTAGAGTAGCCGAAGTAATTTAGGTGAGTCTGGCATAGTTTGTTATGATTTGTACACCTTTTTTTGTAATTTTAAGATTATATGGTTTGTTTTGTTGTGGTAAGGGATAGTTGGGGGTGATTTACGGTAACCGAAGTAATTTAGGTGGTTTTGGTATAGCTTGTTATGATTTTTAGCATTTTTTTGTAATTTTAAAGTGATTGGGCTTAGTTTGTTGCTGTAAAGTATAGTTGGGGGTGATTTTTGAGAGCCGAAGTAATTTAGGTGAGTTTGGCATAGTTTGCTATGATTAGTAGCATTTTTTTGTAATTTAAAAGTGATTGGGTTTAGTTTGTTGTGGTAAGGGTTAGTTGGTGATAATTTAGAGTAGCCGAAGTAATTTAGGTGAGTCTGGCATAGTTTGTTATGATTTATACACCTTTTTTTGTAATTTTAAGATGATATGGTTTGGTTTGTTGTGGTAAGGGATAGTTGGGGGTGATTTACGGTAGCCGAAGTAATTTAGGTGGTTCTGGTATAGTTTGTTATGATTTTTAGCATTTTTTTGTAATTTTAAAGTGATTGGGCTTAGTTTGTTGCTGTAAAGTGTAGTTGAGGGTGATTTTTGATAGCCGAAGTAATTTAGGTGAGTTTGGCATAGCTTGCTATGGTTAGTAGCATTTTTTTGTAATTAAAAATGATTGGGTTTAGTTTGTTGTGGTAGGGGTTAGTTGGTGATGATTTAGAGTAGCCGAAGTAATTTAGGTGAGTCTGGCATAGTTTGTTATGATTTGTACACCTTTTTTGTAATTTTAAGATGATATGGTTTGGTTTGTTGTGGTAAGGGATAGTTGGGGGTGATTTACGGTAGCCGAAGTAATTTAGGTGATTCTGGTATAGTTTGTTATGATTTTTAGCATTTTTTTGTAATTTTAATGTGATTGGGCTTAGTTTGTTGCTGTAAAGTGTAGTTGGGGGTGATTTTTGATAGCCGAAGTAATTTAGGTGAGTTTGGCATAGTTTGCTATGGTTAGTAGCATTTTTTTGTAATTTAAAAGTGATTGGGTTTAGTTTGTTGTGGTAAGGGTTAGTTGGTGATGATTTAGAGTAGCCGAAGTAATTTAGATGAGTCTGGCATAGTTTGTTATGATTTGTACAATTTTTTTTGTAATTTTAAGATGATATGGTTTGGTTTGTTGTGGTAAGGAATAGTTGGGGGTGATTTACGGTAGCCAAAGTAATTTAGGTGATTCTGGTATAGTTTGTTATGATTTTTAGCATTTTTTTGTAATTTTAATGTGATTGGGCTTAGTTTGTTGCTGTAAAGTGTAGTTGGGAGTGATTTTTGATAGCCGAAGTAATTTAGGTGAGTTTGGCATAGTTTGCTATGGTTAGTAGCATTTTTTTGTAATTTAAAAGTGATTGGGTTTAGTTTGTTGTGGTAAGGGATAGTTGGGGGTGATTTACGGTAGCCGAAGTAATTTAGGTGATTCTGGTGTAGTTTGTTATGATTTTTAGCATTTTTTGTAATTTTAAAATGATTGGGCTCAGTTTGTTGCTGTAAAGTGTGGTTGGGGGTGATTTTTGATAGCCGAAGTAATTTAGGTGAGTTTGGCATAGTTTGCTATGGTTAGTAGCATTTTTTTTAAATTTAAAAGTGATTGGGTTTAGTTTGTTGTGGTAAGGGTTAGTTGGTGATGATTTATGGAAACCAAAGCAATTTAGGTGAGTTTGGCATAGTTTGCTATGGTTAGTAGCATTTTTTTGTAATTTAAAAGTGATTGGGTTTAGTTTGTTGTGGTAAGGGATAGTTGGTGATGATTTATGTTAGCCGAAGTAATTTAGGTGAGTTTGGCATAATTTGCTATGGTTAGGAGCATTTTTTTGTAATTTAAAAGTGATTGGGTTTAGTTTGTTGTGGTAAGGGTTAGTTAGTGATGATTTAGAGTAGCCGAAGTAATTTAGGTGAGTCTGGCATAGTTTGTTATGATTTGTACACCTTTTTTTGTAATTTTAAGATGATATGGTTTGGTTTGTTGTGGTAAGGGATAGTTGGGGGTGATTTACGGTAGCCGAAGTAATTTAGGTGATTCTGGTATAGTTTGTTATGATTTTTAGCATTTTTTTGTAATTTTAAAGTGATTGGGCTTAATTTGTTGCTGTAAAGTGTAGATGGGGGTGATTTTTGATAGCCGAAGTAATTTAGGTGAGTTTGGCATAGTTTGCTATGGTTAGTAGCATTTTTTTGTAATTTAAAAGTGATTGGGTTTAGTTTGTTGTGGTAAGGGTTAGTTGGTGATGATTTATGGTACCCGAAGTAATTTAGGTGAGTTTGGCATAGTTTTCTATGGTTAGTAGCATTTTTTGTAATTTAAAAGTGATTGGGTTTAGTTTGTTGTGGTAAGGGTTAGTTGGTGATGATTTAGAGTAGCCGAAGTAATTTAGGTGAGTCTGGCATAGTTTGTTATGATTTGTACACCTTTTTTTGTAATTTTAAGATGATATGGTTTGGTTTGTTGTGGTAAGGGATAGTTGGGGGTGATTTACGGTAGCCGAAGTAATTTAGGTGATTCTGGTATAGTTTGTTATGATTTTTAGCATTTTTTTGTAATTTTAAAGTGATTGGGCTTAGTTTGTTGCTGTAAAGTGTAGTTGGGGGTGATTTTTGATAGCCGAAGTAATTTAGGTGAGTTTGGCATAGTTTGCTATGGTTAGTAGCATTTTTTTGTAATTTAAAAGTGATTGGGTTTAGTTTGTTGTGGTAAGGGTTAGTTGGTGATGATTTATGGTAGCCGAAGTAATTTAGGTGAATTTGGCATAGTTTGCTATGGTTTAAAAGCATTTTTTTGTAATTTAAATGTGATTGGGTTTAGTTTGTTGTGGTAAGGGTTAGTTGGTGATGATTTAGAGTAGCCGAAGTAATTTAGGTGAGTCTGGCATAGTTTGTTATGATTTGTACACCTTTTTTTGTAATTTTAAGATGATATGGATTGGTTTGTTGTGGTAAGGGATAGTTGGGGGTGATTTACGGTAACCGAAGTAATTTAGGTAATTCTGGTATAGTTTGTTATGATTTTTAGCATTTTTTTGTAATTTTAAAGTGATTGGGCTTAGTTTGTTGCTGTAAAGTGTAGTTGGGGGTGATTTTTGATAGCCGAAGTAATTTAGGTGAGTTTGGCATAGTTTGCTATGGTTAGTAGCATTTTTTTGTAATTTAAAAGTGATTGGGTTTAGTTTGTTGTGGTAAGGGTTAGTTGGTGATGATTTATGGTAGCCGAAGTAATTTAGGTGAGTTTGTCATTGTTTGCTATGGTTAGTAGCATTTTTTTGTAATTTAAAAGTGATTGGGTTTAGTTTGTTGTGGTAAGGATTAGTTGGTGATGATTTAGAGTAGCCGAAGTAATTTAGGTGAGTCTGGCATAGTTTGTTATGATTTGTTCACCTTTTTTGTAATTTTAAGATGATATGGTTTGGTTTGTTGTGGTAAGGGATAGTTGGGGGTGATTTACGGTAGCCGAAGTAATTTAGGTGATTCTGGTATAGTTTGTTATGATTGTTAGCATTTTTTTGTAATTTTAAAGTGATTGGGCTTAGTTTGTTGCTGTAAAGTGTAGTTGGGGGTGATTTTTGATAGCCGAAGTAATTTAGGTGATTTTGGCTTAGTTTGCTATGGTTAGTAGCATTTTTTTGTAATTTAAAAGTGATTGGGTTTAGTTTGTTGTGGTAAGGGTTAGTAGGTGATGATTTATGGTAGCCGAAGTAATTTAGGTGAGTTTGGCCTAGTTTGCTATGGTTAGGAGCATTTTTTTTAATTTAAGAGTGATTGGGTTTAGTTTGTTGTGGTAAGGGTTAGTTGGTGATGATTTAGAGTAGCCGAAGTAATTTAGGTCAGTCTGGCATAGTTTGTTATGATTTGTACACCTTTTTTTGTAATTTTAAGATGATATGGTTTGGTTTGTTGTGGTAAGGGATAGTTGGGGGTGATTTACGGTAGCCGAAGTAATTTAGGTGATTCTGGTGTAGTTTGTTATAATTTTTAGCATTTTTTTGTAATTTTAAAGTGATTGGGCTTAGTTTGTTGCTGTAAAGTGTAGCTGGGGGTGATTTTTGATAGCCGAAGTAATTTAGGTGAGTTTGGCATAGTTTGCTATGGTTAGTAGCATTTTTTTGTAATTTAAAAGTGATTGGGTTTAGTTTGTTGTGGTAAGGGTTAGTTGGTAATGATTTATGGTAGCCGAAGTAATTTAGGTGAGTTTGGCATAGTTTGCTATGGTTAGTAGCATTTTTTTGTAACTTAAAAGTGATTGAGTTTAGTTTGTTGTGGTAAGGGATAGTTGGTAATGATTTATGGTAGCCGAAGTAATTTAGGTGAGTTTGGCATAGTTTGCTATGGTTAGTAGCATTTTTTTGTAACTTAAAAGTGATTGGGTTTAGTTTGTTGTGGTAAGGGTTAGTTGGTGATGATTTATGGTAGCCGAAGTAATTTAGGTGAGTTTGGCATAGTTTGCTATGGTTAGTAGCATTTTTTTGTAATTTAAAAGTGATTGGGTTTAGTTTGTTGTGGTAAGGGTTAGTTGGTGATGATTTAGAGTAGCCGAAGTAATTTAGGTGAGTCTCGCATAGTTTGTTATGATTTGTACACCTTTTTTTGTAATTTTAAGATGATATGGTTTGGTTTGTTGTGGTAAGGGATAGTTGGGGGTGATTTACGGTAGCCGAAGTAATTTAGGTGATTCTGGTATAGTTTGTTACGATTTTTAGCATTTTGTTGTAATTTTAAAGTGATTGGGCTTAGTTTGTTGCTGTAAAGTGTAGTTGGGGGTGATTTTTAATAGCCGAAGTAATTTAGGTGAGTTTGGCATAGTTTGCTATGGTTAGTAGCATTTTTTTGTAATTTAAAAGTGATTGGGTTTAGTTTGTTGTGGTAAGGGATAGTTGGTGATGATTTATGGTAGCCGAAGTAATTTAGGTGAGTTTGGCATAGTTTGCTATGGTTAGGAGCATTTTTTTGTAATTTAAAAGTGATTGGGTTTAGTTTGTTGTGGTAAGGGTTAGTTGGTGATGATTTAGAGTAGCCGAAGTAATTTAGGTGGGTCTGGCATAGTTTGTTATGATTTGTACACCTTTTTTTGTAATTTTAAGATGATATGGTTTGGTTTGTTGTGGTAAGGGATAGTTGGGGGTGATCTACGGTAGCCGAAGTAATTTAGGTGATTCTGGTATAGTTTGTTATGATTTTTAGCATTTTTTTGTAATTTTAAAGTGATTGGGCTTAGTTTGTTGCTGTAAAATGTAGTTGGCGGTGATTTTTGAGAGCCGAAGTAATTTAGGTGAGTTTGGCATAGTTTGCTATGGTTAGTAGCATTTTTTTGTAATTTAAAAGTGATTGGGTTTAGTTTGTTGTGGTAAGGGTTAGTTGGTGATGATTTAGAGTAGCCGAAGTAATTTAGGTGAGTCTGGCATAGTTTGTTATGATTTGTACACCTTTTTTTGTAATTTTAAGATGATATGGTTTGTTTTGTTGTGGTAAGGGATAGTTGGGGGTGATTTACGGTAACCGAAGTAATTTAAGTGGTTTTGGTATAACTTGTTATGATTTTTAGCATTTTTTTGTAATTTTAAAGTGATTGGGCTTAGTTTGTTGCTGTAAAGTGTAGTTGGGGGTGATTTTTGAGAGCCGAAGTAATTTAGGTGAGTTTGGCATAGTTTGCTATGGTTAGTAGCATTTTTTTGTAATTTAAAAATGATTGGGTTTAGTTTGTTGTGGTAAGGGTTAGTTGGTGATGATTTAGAGTAGCCGAAGTAATTTAGGTGAGTCTGGCATAGTTTGTTATGATTTGTACACCTTTTTTTGTAATTTTAAGATGATATGGTTTGGTTTGTTGTGGTAAGGGATAGTTGGGGGTGATTTACGGTAGCCGAAGTAATTTAGGTGGTTCTGGTATAGTTTGTTATGATTTTTAGCATTTTTTTGTAATTTTAAAGTGATTGGGCTTAGTTTGTTGCTGTAAAGTGTAGTTGAGGGTGATTTTTGATAGCCGAAGTAATTTAGGTGAGTTTGGCATAGTTTGCTATGGTTAGTAGCATTTTTTTGTAATTAAAAATGATTGGGTTTAGTTTGTTGTGGTAGGGGTTAGTTGGTGATGATTTAGAGTAGCCGAAGTAATTTAGGTGAGTCTGGCATAGTTTGTTATGATTTGTACACCTTTTTTGTAATTTTAAGATGATATGGTTTGGTTTGTTGTGGTAAGGGATAGTTGGGGGTGATTTACGGTAGCCGAAGTAATTTAGGTGATTCTGGTATAGTTTGTTATGATTTTTAGCATTTTTTTGTAATTTTAATGTGATTGGGCTTAGTTTGTTGCTGTAAAGTGTAGTTGGGGGTGATTTTTGATAGCCGAAGTAATTTAGGTGAGTTTGGCATAGTTTGCTATGGTTAGTAGCATTTTTTTGTAATTTAAAAGTGATTGGGTTTAGTTTGTTGTGGTAAGGGTGAGTTGGTGATGATTTAGAGTAGCCGAAGTAATTTAGGTGAGTCTGGCATAGTTTGTTATGATTTGTACAATTTTTTTTGTAATTTTAAGATGATATAGTTTGGTTTGTTGTGGTAAGGAATAGTTGGGGGTGATTTACGGTAGCCAAAGTAATTTAGGTGATTCTGGTATAGTTTGTTATGATTTTTAGCATTTTTTTGTAATTTTAAAGTGATTGGGCTTAGTTTGTTGCTGTAAAGTGTAGTTGGGGGTGATTTTTGATAGCCGAAGTAATTTAGGTAAGTTTGGCATAGTTTGCTATGGTTAGTAGCATTTTTTTGTAATTTAAAAGTGATTGGGTTTAGTTTGTTGTGAAAAGGGTTAGTTGGTGATGATTTATGGTAGCCGAAGTAATTTAGGTGAATTTGGCATAGTTTGCTATGGTTAGTTGCATTTTTTTGTAATTTAAAAGTGATTGGGTTTAGTTTGTTGTGGTAAGGGTGAGTTGGTGATGATTTAGAGTAGCCGAAGTAATTTAGGTGAGTCTGGCATAGTTTGTTATGATTTGTACAATTTTTTTTGTAATTTTAAGATGATATAGTTTGGTTTGTTGTGGTAAGGAATAGTTGGGGGTGATTTACGGTAGCCAAAGTAATTTAGGTGATTCTGGTATAGTTTGTTATGATTTTTAGCATTTTTTTGTAATTTTAAAGTGATTGGGCTTAGTTTGTTGCTGTAAAGTGTAGTTGGGGGTGATTTTTGATAGCCGAAGTAATTTAGGTAAGTTTGGCATAGTTTGCTATGGTTAGTAGCATTTTTTTGTAATTTAAAAGTGATTGGGTTTAGTTTGTTGTGAAAAGGGTTAGTTGGTGATGATTTATGGTAGCCGAAGTAATTTAGGTGAATTTGGCATAGTTTGCTATGGTTAGTTGCATTTTTTTGTAATTTAAAAGTGATTGGGTTTAGTTTGTTGTGGTAAGGGTTAGTTGGTGATGATTTAGTGTAGCCGAAGTAATTTAGGTGAGTCTGGCATAGTTTGTTATGATTTGTACACCTTTTTTTGTAATTTTAAGATGATATGGTTTGGTTTGTTGTGGTAAGGGATAGTTGGGGGTGATTTACGGTAGCCGAAGTAATTTAGGTGATTCTGGTGTAGTTTGTTATGATTTTTAGCATTTTTTTGTAATTTTAAAGTGATTGGGCTTAGTTTGTTGCTGTAAAGTGTAGTTGGGAGTGATTTTTGATAGCCGAAGTAATTTAGGTGAGTTTGGCATAGTTTGCTATGGTTAGTAGAATTTTTTTGTAATTTAAAAGTGATTGGGTTTAGTTTGTTGTGGTAAGGGATAGTTGGTGATGATTTATGGTAGCCGAAGTAATTTAGGTGAGTTTGGCATAGTTTGCTATGGTTAGGAGCATTTTTTTGTAATTTAAAAGTGATTGGGTTTAGTTTGTTGTGGTAAGGGTTAGTTGGTGATGATTTAGAGTAGCCGAAGTAATTTAGGTGGGTCTGGCATAGTTTGTTATGATTTGTACACCTTTTTTTGTAATTTTAAGATGATATGGTTTGGTTTGTTGTGGTAAGGGATAGTTGGGGGTGATCTACGGTAGCCGAAGTAATTTAGGTGATTCTGGTATAGTTTGTTATGATTTTTAGCATTTTTTTGTAATTTTAAAGTGATTGGGCTTAGTTTGTTGCTGTAAAGTGTAGTTGGGGTGATTTTTGATAGCCAAAGTAATTTAGGTGAGTTTGGCATAGTTTGCTATGGTTAGTAGCATTTTTTTGTAATTTAAAATGATTAGGTTTAGTTTGTTGTGGTAAGGGTTAGTTGGTGATGATTTAGAGTAGCCGAAGTAATTTAGGTGAGTCTGGCATAGTTTGTTATGATTTGTACACCTTTTTTTGTAATTTTAAGATGATATGGTTTGTTTTGTTGTGGTAAGGGATAGTTGGGGTGATTTACGGTAACCGAAGTAATTTAGGTGGTTTTGGTATAGCTTGTTATGATTTTTAGCATTTTTTTGTAATTTTAAAGTGATTGGGCTTAGTTTGTTGCTGTAAAGTGTAGTTGGGGGTGATTTTTGAGAGCCGAAGTAATTTAGGTGAGTTTGGCATAGTTTGCTATGGTTAGTAGCATTTTTTTGTAATTTAAATGTGATTGGGTTTAGTTTGTTGTGGTAAGGGTTAGTTGGTGATGATTTAGAGTAGCCGAAGTAATTTAGGTGAGTCTGGCATAGTTTGTTATGATTTGTACACCTTTTTTTGTAATTTTAAGATGATATGGTTTGTTTTGTTGTGGTAAGGGATAGTTGGGGGTGATTTACGGTAACCGAAGTAATTTAGGTGGTTTTGGTATAGCTTGTTATGATTTTTAGCATTTTTTTGTAATTTTAAAGTGATTGGGCTTAGTTTGTTGCTGTAAAGTGTAGTTGGCGGTGATTTTTGAGAACCGAAGCAATTTAGGTGAGTTTGGCATAGTTTGTTATGGTTAGTAGCATTTTTTTGTAATTTAAAAGTGATTGGGTTTAGTTTGTTGTGGTAAGGGTTAGTTGGTGATGATTTAGAGTAGCCGAAGTAATTTAGGTGAGTCTGGCATAGTTTGTTATGATTTGTACACCTTTTTTTGTAATTTTAAGATGATATGGTTTGTTTTGTTGTGGTAAGGGATAGTTGGGGGTGATTTACGGTAACCGAAGTAATTTAAGTGGTTTTGGTATAGCTTGTTATGATTTTTAGCATTTTTTTGTAATTTTAAAGTGATTGGGCTTAGTTTGTTGCTGTAAAGTGTAGTTGGGGGTGATTTTTGGGGGTAAGGGTTAGTTGGTGATGATTTAGAGTAGCCGAAGTAATTTAGGTGAGTCTGGCATAGTTTGTTATGATTTGTACACCTTTTTTTGTAATTTTAAGATGATATGGTTTGGTTTGTTGTGGTAAGGGATAGTTGGGGGTGATTTACGGTGGCCGAAGTAATTTAAGTGATTCTGGTGTAGTTTGTTATGATTTTTAGCATTTTTTTGTAATTTTAAAGTGATTGGGCTTAGTTTGTTGCTGTAAAGTGTAGTTGGGAGTGATTTTTGATAGCCGAAGTAATTTAGGTGAGTTTGGCATAGTTTGCTATGGTTAGTAGCATTTTTTTGTAATTTAAAAGTGATTGGGTTTAGTTTGTTGTGGTAAGGGTTAGTTGGTAATGATTTATGGTAGCCGAAGTAATTTAGGTGAGTTTGGCATAGTTTGCTATGGTTAGTAGCATTTTTTTGTAACTTAAAAGTGATTGGGTTTAGTTTGTTGTGGTAAGGGATAGTTGGTAATGATTTTTGATAGCCGAAGTAATTTAGGTGAGTTTGGCATAGTTTGCTATGGTTAGTAGCATTTTTTTGTAATTTAAAAGTGATTGGGTTTAGTTTGTTGTGGTAAGGGATAGTTGGTGATGATTTATGGTAGCCGAAGTAATTTAGGTGAGTTTGGCATAGTTTGCTATGGTTAGGAGCATTTTTTTGTAATTTAAAAGTGATTGGGTTTAGTTTGTTGTGGTAAGGGTTAGTTGGTGATGATTTAGAGTAGCCGAAGTAATTTAGGTCAGTCTGGTTTGTAATTTTAAGATGATATGGTTTGGTTTGTTGTGGTAAGGGATAGTTGGGGGTGATTTACGGTGGCCGAAGTAATTTAGGTGATTCTGGTGTAGTTTGTTATGATTTTTAGCATTTTTTTGTAATTTTAAAGTGATTGGGCTTAGTTTGTTGCTGTAAAGTGTAGTTGGGAGTGATTTTTGATAGCCGAAGTAATTTAGGTGAGTTTGGCATAGTTTGCTATGGTTAGTAGCATTTTTTTGTAATTTAAAAGTGATTGGGTTTAGTTTGTTGTGGTAAGGGTTAGTTGGTAATGATTTATGGTAGCCGAAGTAATCTAGGTGAGTTTGGCATAGTTTGCTATGGTTAGTAGCATTTTTTTGTTAATTAAAAGTGATTGGGTTTAGTTTGTTGTGGTAAGGGATAGTTGGTAATGATTTATGGTAGCCGAAGTAATTTAGGTGAGTTTGGCATAGTTTGCTATGGTTAGTAGCATTTTTTTGTAACTTAAAAGTGATTGGGTTTAGTTTGTTGTGGTAAGGGTTAGTTGGTGATGATTTATGGTAGCCGAAGTAATTTAGGTGAGTTTGGCATAGTTTGCCATGGTTAGTAGCATTTTTTTGTAATTTAAAAGTGATTGGGTTTAGTTTGTTGTGGTAAGGGTTAGTTGGTGATGATTTAGAGTAGCCGAAGTAATTTAGGTGAGTCTGGCATAGTTTGTTATGATTTGTACACCTTTTTTTGTAATTTTAAGATGATATGGTTTGGTATGTTGTGGTAAGGGATAGTTGGGGTTGATTTACGGTAGCCGAAGTAATTTAGGTGATTCTGGTATAGTTTGTTATGATTTTTAGCATTTTTTTTTAATTTTAAAGTGATTGGGCTTAGTTTGTTGCTGTAAAGTGTAGTTGGGAGTGATTTTTGATAGCCGAAGTAATTTAGGTGAGTTTGGCATAGTTTGCTATGGTTAGTAGCATTTTTTTGTAATTTAAAAGTGATTGGGTTTAGTTTGTTGTGAAAAGGGTTAGTTGGTGATGATTTATGGTAGCCGAAGTAATTTAGGTGAGTTTGGCATAGTTTGCTATGGTTAGTTGCATTTTATTGTAATTTAAAAGTGATTGGGTTTAGTTTGTTGTGGTAAGGGTTAGTTGGTGATGATTTAGAGTAGCCGAAGTAATTTAGGTGAGTCTGGCATAGTTTGTTATGATTTGTACACCTTTTTTGTAATTTTAAGATGATATGGTTTGGTTTGTTGTGGTAAGGGATAGTTGGGGGTGATTTACGGTAGCCGAAGTAATTTAGGTGATTCTGGTATAGTTTGTTACGATTTTTAGCATTTTGTTGTAATTTTAAAGTGATTGGGCTTAGTTTGTTGCTGTAAAGTGTAGTTGGGGGTGATTTTTGATAGCCGAAGTAATTTAGGTGAGTTTGTCATAGTTTGCTATGGTTAGTAGCATTTTTTTGTAACTTAAAAGTGATTGGGTTTAGTTTGTTGTGGTAAGGGTTAGTTGGTGATGATTTATGGTAGCCGAAGTAATTTAGGTGAGTTTGGCATAGTTTGCTATGGTTAGTAGCATTTTTTTGTAATTTAAAAGTGATTGGGTTTAGTTTGTTGTGGTAAGGGTTAGTTGGTGATGATTTAGAGTAGCCGAAGTAATTTAGGTGAGTCTCGCATAGTTTGTTATGATTTGTACACCTTTTTTTTTAATTTTAAGATGATATGGTTTGGTTTGTTGTGGTAAGGGATAGTTGGGGGTGATTTACGGTAGCCGAAGTAATTTAGGTGATTCTGGTATAGTTTGTTACGATTTTTAGCATTTTGTTGTAATTTTAAAGTGATTGGGCTTAGTTTGTTGCTGTAAAGTGTAGTTGGGTGTGATTTTTGATAGCCGAAGTAATTTAGGTGAGTTTGGCATAGTTTGCTATGGTTAGTAGCATTTTTTTGTAATTTAAAAGTGATTGGGTTTAGTTTGTTGTGGTAAGGGTTAGTTGGTGATGATTTAGAGTAGCCGAAGTAATTTAGGTGAGTCTGGCATAGTTTGTTATGATTTGTACACCTTTTTTTGTAATTTTAAGATGATATGGTTTGGTATGTTGTGGTAAGGGATAGTTGGGGTTGATTTACGGTAGCCGAAGTAATTTAGGTGATTCTGGTATTGTTTGTTATGATTTTTAGCATTTTTTTGTAATTTTAAAGTGATTGGGCTTAGTTTGTTGCTGTAAAGTGTAGTTGGGGGTGATTTTTTATACCCGAAGTAATTTAGGTGAGTTTGGCATAGTTTGCTATGGTTAGTAGCATTTTTTTGTAATTTAAAAGTGATTGGGTTTAGTTTGTTGTGGTAAGGGTTAGTTGGTGATGATTTAGAGTAGCCGAAGTAATTTAGGTGAGTCTGGCATAGTTTGTTATAATATGTACACCTTTTTTTGTAATTTTAAGATGATATGGTTTGTTTTGTTGTGGTAAGGGATAGTTGGGGGTGATTTACGGTAACCGAAGTAATTTAGGTGGTTTTGGTATAGCTTGTTATAATTTTTGACATTTTTTTGTAATTTTAAAGTGATTGGGCTTAGTTTGTTGCTGTAAAGTGTAGTTGGGGGTGATTTTTGAGAGCCGAAGTAATTTAGGTGAGTTTGGCATAGTTTGCTATGGTTAGTAGGATTTTTTTGTAATTTAAAAGTGGTTGGGTTTAGTTTGTTGTGGTAAGGGTTATTTGGTGATGATTTAGAGTAGCCGAAGTAATTTAGGTGAGTCTGGCATAGTTTGTTATGATTTGTACACCTTTTTTTGTAATTTTAAGATGATATGGTTTGGTTTGTTGTGGTAAGGGATAGTTGGGGGTGATTTACGGTAGCCGAAGTAATTTAGGTGGTTCTGGTATAGTTTGTTATGATTTTTTGCATTTTTTTGTAATTTTAAAGTGATTGGGCTTAGTTTGTTGCTGTAAAGTGTAGTTGAGGGTGATTTTTGATAGCCGAAGTAATTTAGGTGAGTTTGGCATAGTTTGCTATGGTTAGTAGCATTTTTTTGTAATTAAAAATGATTGGGTTTAGTTTGTTGTGGTAGGGGTTAGTTGGTGATGATTTACAGTAGCCGAAGTAATTTAGGTGAGTCTGGCATAGTTTGTTATGATTTGTACACCTTTTTTGTAATTTTAAGATGATATGGTTTGGTTTGTTGTGGTAAGGAATAGTTGGGGGTGATTTACGGTAGCCGAAGTAATTTAGGTGATTCTGGTATAGTTTGTTATGATTTTTAGCATTTTTTTGTAATTTTAATGTGATTGGGCTTAGTTTGTTGCTGTAAAGTGTAGTTGGGGGTGATTTTTGATAGCCGAAGTAATTTAGGTGAGTTTGGCATAGTTTGCTATGGTTAGTAGCATTTTTTTGTAATTTAAAAGTGATTGGGTTTAGTTTGTTGTGGTAAGGGTTAGTTGGTGATGATTTAGAGTAGCCGAAGTAATTTAGGTGAGTCTGGCATAGTTTGTTATGATTTGTACACCTTTTTTTGTAATTTTAAGATGATATGGTTTGGTTTGTTGTGGTAAGGGATAGTTGGGGGTGATTTACGGTAGCCGAAGTAATTTAGGTGATTCTGGTATAGTTTGTTACGATTTTTAGCATTTTGTTGTAATTTTAAAGTGATTGGGCTTAGTTTGTTGCTGTAAAGTGTAGTTGGGTGTGATTTTTGATAGCCGAAGTAATTTAGGTGAGTTTGGCATAGTTTGCTATGGTTAGTAGCATTTTTTTTTAATTTAAAAGTGATTGGGTTTAGTTTGTTGTGGTAAGGGTTAGTTGGTGATGATTAATGGAAGCCAAAGCAATTTAGGTGAGTTTGGCATAGTTTGCTATGGTTAGTAGCATTTTTTTGTAATTTAAAAGTGATTGGGTTTAGTTTGTTGTGGTAAGGGTTAGTTGGTGATGATTTAGAGTAGCCGAAGTAATTTAGGTGAGTCTGGCATAGTTTGTTATGATTTGTACACCTTTTTTTGTAATTTTAAGAAGAGATGGTTTGGTTTGTTGTGGTAAGGGATAGTTGGGGGTGATTTACGGTAGCCAAAGTAATTTAGGTGATTCTGGTATAGTTTGTTATGATTTTTAGCATTTTTTTGTAATTTTAAAGTGATTGGGCTTTGTTTGTTGCAGTAAGGTGTAGTTGGGGGTGATTTTTGATAGCAGAAGTAATTTAGTTGAGTTTGGCATAATTTGCTATGGTTAGTAGCATTTTTTTGTAACTTAAAAGTGATTGGGTTTAGTTTGTTGGGGTAAGGGTTAGTTGGTGATGATTTATGGTAGCCGAAGTAATTTAGGTGTGTTTGGCATAGTTTGCTATGGTTAGTAGCATTTTTTTGTAATTTAAAAGTGATTGGGTTTATTTTGTTGTGGTAAGGGTTAGTTGGTGATGATTTAGAGTAGCCGAAGTAATTTAGGTGAGTCTCGCATAGTTTGTTATGATTTGTACACCTTTTTTTGTAATTTTAAGATGATATGGTTTGGTTTGTTGTGGTAAGGGATAGTTGGGGGTGATTTACGGTAGCCGAAGTAATTTAGGTAATTTTGGTATAGTTTGTTATGATTTTTAGCATTTTTTTGTAATTTTAAAGTGATTCGGCTTAGTTTGTTGCTGTAAAGTGTAGTTGGGGGTGATTTTTGATAGCCGAAGTAATTTAGGTGAGTTTGGCATAGTTTGCTATGGTTAGTAGCATTTTTTTGTAATTTAAAAGTGATTGGGTTTAGTTTGTTGTGGTAAGGGTTAATTGGTGATGATTTATGGTAGCCGAAGTAATTTAGGTGAGTTTGTCATAGTTTGCTACGGTTAGTAAGTAGCATTTTTTTGTAATTTAAAAGTGATTGGGTTTAGTTTGTTGTGGTAAGTGTTAGTTGGTGATGATTTAGAGTAGCCGAAGTAATTTAGGTGAGTCTGGCATAGTTTGTTATGATTTGTGCACCTTTTTTTGTAATTTTAAGATGATATGGTTTGGTTTGTTGTAGTAAGGGATAGTTGGAAGTGGCTTACGGTAGCCGAAGTAATTTAGGTGATTCTGGTATAGTTTGTTATGATTTTTAGCATTTTTTTGTAATTTTAAAGTGATTGGGCTTAGTTTGTTGCTGTAAAGTGTAGTTGGGGGTGATTTTTGATAGCCGAAGTAATTTAGGTGAGTTTGGCTTAGTTTGCTATGGTTAGTAGCATTTTTTTGTAATTTAAAAGTGATTGGGTTTATTTTGTTGTGGTAAGGGTTAGTAGCTGATGATTTATGGTAGCAGAAGTTATTTAGGTGAGTTTGGCATAGTGTGCTAAGGTTATGAGCATTTTTTTGTAATTTAATAGTGATTGGGTTTAGTTTGTTGTGGTAAGGTGATGATTTAGAGTAGCCGAAGTAATTTAGGTGAGTCTGGCATAGTTTGTTATGATTTGTACACCTTTTTTTGTAATTTTAAGATGATATGGTTTGGTTTGTTGTGGTGAGGGATAGTTGGGGGTGATTTACGGTAGCCGAAGTAATTTAGGTGATTCTGGTATAGTTTGTTATGATTTTTAGCATTTTTTTGTAATTTTAAAGTGATTGGGCTTAGTTTGTTGCTGTAAAGTGTAGTTGGGGGTGATTTTTGATAACCGAAGTAATTTAGGTGAGTTTGGCATAGTTTGCTATGGTTAGTAGCATTTTTTTGTAATTTAAAAGTGATTGGGTTTAGTTTGTTGTGGTAAGGGATAGTTGGTGATGATTTATGTTAGCCGAAGTAATTTAGGTGAGTTTGGCATAGTTTGCTATGGTTAGGAGCATTTTTTTGTGATTTAAAAGTGATTGGTATTAGTTTGTTGTGGTAAGGGTTAGTTGGTGATGATTTAGAGTAGCCGAAGTAATTTAGGTGAGTCTGGCATAGTTTGTTATGATTTGTACACCTTTTTTTGTAATTTTAAGATGATATGGTTTGGTTTGTTGTGGTAAGGGATAGTTGGGGGTGATTTACGGTAGCCGAAGTAATTTAGGTGATTCTGGTATAGTTTGTTATGATTTTTAGCATTTTTTTGTAATTTTAAAGTGATTGGGCTTATTTTGTTGCTGTAAAGTGTAGTTGGGGGTGATTTTTGATAGCCGAAGTAATTTAGGTAAGTTTGGCATAGTTTGCTATGGTTAGTAGCATTTTTTTGTAATTTAAAAGTGATTGGGTTTAGTTTGTTGTGAAAAGGGTTAGTTGGTGATGATTTATGGTAGCCGAAGTAATTTAGGTGAGTTTGGCATAGTTTGCTATGGTTAGTTGCATTTTTTTGTAATTTAAAAGTGATTGGGTTTAGTTTGTTGTGGTAAGGGTTAGTTGGTGATGATTTAGTGTAGCCGAAGTAATTTAGGTGAGTCTGGCATAGTTTGTTATGATTTGTACACCTTTTTTTGTAATTTTAAGATGATATGGTTTGGTTTGTTGTGGTAAGGGATAGTTGGGGGTGATTTACGGTAGCCGAAGTAATTTAGGTGATTCTGGTATAGTTTGTTACGATTTTTAGCATTTTGTTGTAATTTTAAAGTGATTGGGCTTAGTTTGTTGCTGTAAAGTGTAGTTGGGGGTGATTTTTGATAGCCGAAGTAATTTAGGTGAGTTTGGCATAGTTTGCTATGGTTAGTAGCATTTTTTTGTAATTTAAAAGTGATTGGGTTTAGTTTGTTGTGGTAAGGGTTAGTTGGTGATTATTTAGAGTAGCCGAAGTAATTTGGGTGAGTCTGGCAGAGTTTGTTATGATTTGTACACCTTTTTTTGTAATTTTAAGATGATATGGTTTGGTATGTTGTGGTAAGGGATAGTTCGGGTTGATTTACGGTAGCCGAAGTAATTTAGGTGATTCTGGTATAGTTTGTTATGATTTTTAGCATTTTTTTGTAATTTTAAAGTGATTGGGCTTAGTTTGTTGCTGTAAAGTGTAGTTGGGGGTGATTTTTGATAGCCGAAGTAATTTAGGTGAGTTTGGCATAGTTTGCTATGGTTTAAAAGCATTTTTTTGTAATTTAAATGTGATTGGGTTTAGTTTGTTGTGGTAAGGGTTAGTTGGTGATGATTTAGAGTAGCCGAAGTAATTTAGGTGAGTCTGGCATAGTTTGTTATGATTTGTACACCTTTTTTTGTAATTTTAAGATGATATGGATTGGTTTGTTGTGGTAAGGGATAGTTGGGGGGTGATTTACGGTAGCCGAAGTAATTTAGGTGATTCTGGTATAGTTTGTTATCATTTTTAGCATTTTTTTGTAATTTTAAAGTGATTGGGCTTATTTGTTGCTGTAAAGTGTAGTTGGGGGTGATTTTTGATAGCCGAAGTAATTTAGGTAAGTTTGGCATAGTTTGCTATGGTTAGTAGCATTTTTTTGTAATTTAAAAGTGATTGGGTTTAGTTTGTTGTGAAAAGGGTTAGTTGGTGATGATTTATGGTAGCCGAAGTAATTTAGGTGAGTTTGGCATAGTTTGCTATGGTTAGTTGCATTTTTTTGTAATTTAAAAGTGATTGGGTTTAGTTTGTTGTGGTAAGGGTTAGTTGGTGATGATTTAGTGTAGCCGAAGTAATTTAGGTGAGTCTGGCATAGTTTGTAATGATTTGTACACCTTTTTTTGTAATTTTAAGATGATATGGTTTGGTTTGTTGTGGTAAGGGATAGTTGGGGGTGATTTACGGTAGCCGAAGTAATTTAGGTGATTCTGGTATAGTTTGTTACGATTTTTAGCATTTTGTTGTAATTTTAAAGTGATTGGGCTTAGTTTGTTGCTGTAAAGTGTAGTTGGGGGTGATTTTTGATAGCCGAAGTAATTTAGGTGAGTTTGGCATAGTTTGCTATGGTTAGTAGCATTTTTTTGTAATTTAAAAGTGATTGGGTTTAGTTTGTTGTGGTAAGGGTTAGTTGGTGATGATTTATGGTAGCCGAAGTAATTTAGGTGAGTTTGTCATTGTTTGCTATGGTTAGTAGCATTTTTTTGTAATTTAAAAGTGATTGGGTTTAGTTTGTTGTGGTAAGGATTAGTTGGTGATGATTTAGAGTAGCCGAAGTAATTTAGGTGAGTCTGGCATAGTTTGTTATGATTTGTTTACCTTTTTTGTAATTTTAAGATGATATGGTTTGGTTTGTTGTGGTAAGGGATAGTTGGGGGTGATTTACGGTAACCGAAGTAATTTAGGTGATTCTGGTATAGTTTGTTATGATTTTTAGCATTTTTTTGTAATTTTAAAGTGATTGGGCTTAGTTTGTTGCTGTAAAGTGTAGTTGGGGGTGATATTTGATAGCCGAAGTAATTTAGGTGAGTTTGGCTTAGTTTGCTATGGTTAGTAGCATTTTTTTGTAATTTAAAAGTGATTGGGTTTAGTTTGTTGTGGTAAGGGATAGTAGGTGATGATTTATGGTAGCCGAAGTAATTTAGGTGAGTTTGGCATAGTTTGCTATGGTTAGGAGCATTTTTTTTAATTTAATAGTGATTGGGTTTAGTTTGTTGTGGTAAGGGTTAATTGGTGATGATTTAGAGTAGCCGAAGTAATTTAGGTCAGTCTGGCATAGTTTGTTATGATTTGTACACCTTTTTTTGTAATTTTAATATGATATGGTTTGGTTTGTTGTGGTAAGGAATAGTTGGGGGTGATTTACGGTAGCCGAAGTAATTTAGGTGATTCTGGTGTAGTTTGTTATGATTTTTAGCATTTTTTTGTAATTTTAAAGTGATTGGGCTTAGTTTGTTGCTGTAAAGTGTAGTTGGGGGTGATTTTTGATAACCGAAGTAATTTAGGTGAGTTTGGCATAGTTTGCTATGGTTAGTAGCATTTTTTTGTAATTTAATAGTGATTGGGTTTAGTTTGTTGTGGTAAGGGATAGTTGGTAATGATTTATGGTAGCCGAAGTAATTTAGGTGAGTTTGGTCTAGTTTGCTATGGTTAGTAGAATTTTTTTGTAACTTAAAAGTGATTGGGTTTAGTTTGTTGTGGTAAGGATTAGTTGGTGATGATTTATGGTAGCCGAAGTAATTTAGGTGAGTTTGGCATAGTTTGCTATGGTTAGTAGCATTTTTTTGTAATTTAAAAGTGATTGGGTTTAGTTTGTTGTGAAATGGGTTAGTTGGTGATGATTTATGGTAGCCGAAGTAATTTAGGTGAGTTTGGCATAGTTTGCTATAGTTAGTTGCATTTTTTTGTAATTTAAAAGTGATTGGGTTTAGTTTGTTGTGGTAAGGGTTAGTTGGTGATGATTTAGAGTAGCTGAAGTAATTTAGGTGAGTCTGGCATAGTTTGTTATGATTTGTACACCTTTTTTGTAATTTTAAGATGATATGGTTTGGTTTGTTGTGGTAAAGGATAGTTGGGGGTGATTTACGGTAGCCGAAGTAATTTAGGTGATTCTGGTATAGTTTGTTACGATTTTTAGCATTTTGTTGTAATTTTAAAGTGATTGGGCTTAGTTTGTTGCTGTAAAGTGTAGTTGGGGGTGATTTTTGATAGCCGAAGTAATTTAGGTGAGTTTGGCATAGTTTGCTATGGTTAGTAGCATTTTTTTGTAATTTAAAAGTGATTGGGTTTAGTTTGTTGTGGTAAGGGTTAGTTGGTGATGATTTAGAGTAGCCGAAGTAATTTAGGTGAGTCTGACATAGTTTGTTATGATTTGTACACCTTTTTTTGTAATTTTAAGATGATATGGTTTGGTATGTTGTGGTAAGGGATAGTTGGGGGTGATTTACGGTAGCCGAAGTAATTTAGGTGATTCTGGTATAGTTTGTTATGGTTTTTAGCATTTTTTTTGTAATTTTAAAGTGATTGGGCTTAGTTTGTTGCTGTAAAGTGTAGTTGGGGGTGATTTTTAATAACCGAAGTAATTTAGGTGAGTTTGGCTTAATTTGCTATGGTTAGTAGCATTTTATTGTAATTTTAAAATGATTGGGTTTAGTTTGTTGTGGTAACGGTTAGTTGGTGATGATTTATGGTAGCCAAAGTAATTTAGGTGAGTTTGGCATAGTTTGCTATGGTTAGGAGCATTTTTTTGTAATTTAAAATTGATTGGGTTTAGTTTGTTGTGGTAAGGGTTAGTTGGTGATGATTTAGAGTAGCCGAAGTAATTTAGGTGAGTCTGGCATAGTTTGTTATGATTTGTACACCTTTTTTTGTAAGTTTAAGATGATATGGTTTGGTTTGTTGTGGTAAGCGATAGTTGGAGGTGATTTACGGTAGCCGAAGTAATTTAGGTGATTCTGGTATAGTTTCTTATGATTTTTAGCATTTTTTTGTAATTTTATAGTGATTGGGCTTAGTTTGTTGCTGTAAAGTGTAGTTGGGGGTGATTTTTGATAGCCGAAGTAATTTAGGTGAGTTTGGCATAGTTTGCTATGGTTAGTAGCATTTTTTTGTAATTTAAAAGTGATTGGGTTTAGTTTGTTGTGGTAAGGGATAGTTGGTGATGACTTATGGTAGCCGAAGTAATTTAGGTGAGTTTGGCATAGTTTGCTATGGTTAGTAGCATTTTTTTGTAACTTAAAAGTGATTGGGTTTAGTTTGTTGTGAAAAGGGTTAGTTGGTGATGATTTATGGTAGCCGAAGTAATTTAGGTGAGTTTGGCATAGTTTCCTATGGTTAGTTGCATTTTTTTGTAATTTAAAAGTGATTGGGTTTAGTTTGTTGTGGTAAGGGTTAGTTGGTGATGATTTAGAGTAGCTGAAGTAATTTAGGTGAGTCTGGCATAGTTTGTTATGATTTGTACACCTTTTTTGTAATTTTAAGGTGATATGGTTTGGTTTGTTGTGGTAAGGGATAGTTGGGGGTGATTTACGGTAGCCGAAGTAATTTAGGTGATTCTGGTATAGTTTGTTACGATTTTTAGCATTTTGTTGTAATTTTAAAGTGATTGGGCTTAGTTTGTTGCTGTAAAGTGTAGTTGGGGGTGATTTTTGATAGCCGAAGTAATTTAGGTGAGTTTGGCATAGTTTGCTATGGTTAGTAGCATTTTTTTGTAATTTAAAAGTGATTGGGTTTAGTTTGTTGTGGTAAGGGTTAGTTGGTGATGATTTAGAGTAGCCGAAGTAATTTAGGTGAGTCTGGCATAGTTTGTTATGATTTGAACACCTTTTTTTGTAATTTTAAGATGATATGGTTTGGTATGTTGTGGTAAGGGATAGTTGGGGGTGATTTACGGTAGCCGAAGTAATTTAGGTGATTCTGGTATAGTTTGTTATGGTTTTTAGCATTTTTTTTGTAATTTTAAAGTGATTGGGCTTAGTTTGTTGCTGTAAAGTGTAGTTGGGGGTGATTTTTAATAACCGAAGTAATTTAGGTGAGTTTGGCTTAATTTGCTATGGTTAGTAGCATTTTTTTGTAATTTTAAAATGATTGGGTTTAGTTTGTTGTGGTAACGGTTAGTTGGTGATGATTTATGGTAGCCGAAGTAATTTAGGTGAGTTTGTCATTGTTTGCTATGGTTAGTAGCATTTTTTTGTAATTTAAAAGTGATTGGGTTTAGTTTGTTGTGGTAAGGATTAGTTGGTGATGATTTAGAGTAGCCGAAGTAATTTAGGTGAGTCTGGCATAGTTTGTTATGATTTGTTCACCTTTTTTGTAATTTTAAGATGATATGGTTTGGTTTGTTGTGGTAAGGGATAGTTGGGGGTGATTTACGGTAGCCGAAGTAATTTAGGTGATTCTGGTATAGTTTGTTATGATTTTTAGCATTTTTTTGTAATTTTAAAGTGATTGGGCTTTGTTTGTTGCTGTAAAGTGTAGTTGGGGGTGATTTTTGATAGCCGAAGTAATTTAGGTGAGCTTGGCATAGTTTGCTATGGTTAGTAGCATTTTTTTGTAATTTAAAAGTGATTGGGTTTAGTTTGTTGTGGTAAGGGTTAGTTGGTGATGATTTAGAGTAGCCGAAGTAATTTAGGTGAGTCTGGCATAGTTTGTTATGATTTGTACACCTTTTTTTGTAATTTTAAGATGATATGGATTGGTTTGTTGTGGTAAGGGATAGTTGGGGGTGATTTACGGTAGCCGAAGTAATTTAGGTTATTCTGGTATAGTTTGTTATGATTTTTAGCATTTTTTTGTAATTTTAAAGTGATTGGGCTTAGTTTGTCGCTGTAAAGTGTAGTTGGGGGTAATTTTTGATAGCCGAAGTAATTTAGGTGAGTTTGGCCTAGTTTGCTATGGTTAGTAGCATTTTTTTGTATTTTAAAAGTGATTGGGTTTAGTTTGTTGTGAAAAGGATTAGTTGGTGGTGATTTATGGTAGCCGAAGTAATTTAGGTGAGTTTGGCATAGTTTGCTATGTTTAGGAGCATTTTTTTGTGATTTAAAAGTGATTGGGATTAGTTTGTTGTGGTAAGGGTTAGTTGGTGATGATTTAGAGTAGCCGAAGTAATTTAGGTGAGTCTGGCATAGTTTGTTATGATTTGTACACCTTTTTTTTGTAATTTTAAGATGATATGGTTTGGTTTGTTGTGGTAAGGGATAGCTGGGGGTGATTTACGGTAGCCGAAGTAATTTAGGTGATTCTGGTATAGTTTGTTATGATTTTTAGCATTTTTTTGTAATTTTAAAGTGATTGGGCTTAGTTTGTTGCTGTAAAGTGTAGTTGGGGGTGATTTTTGATAGCCGAAGTAATTTAGGTGAGTTTGGCATAGTTTGCTATGGTTAGGAGCATTTTTTTGTAATTTAAAAGTGATTGGGTTTAGTTTGTTGTGGTAAGGGTTAGTTGGTGATGATTTAGAGTAGCCGAAGTCATTTAGGTGAGTCTGGCATAGTTTGTTATGATTTGTACACCTTTTTTTGTAAGTTTAAGATGATATGGTTTGGTTTGTTGTGGTAAGCGATAGTTGGAGTTGATTTACGGTAGCCGAAGTAATTTAGGTGATTCTGGTATAGTTTCTTATGATTTTTAGCATTTTTTTGTAATTTTAAAGTGATTGGGCTTAGTTTGTTGCTGTAAAGTGTAGTTGGGGGTGATTTTTGATAGCCGAAGTAATTTAGGTGAGTTTGGCATAGTTTGCTATGGTTAGTAGCATTTTTTTGTAATTTAAAAGTGATTGGGTTTAGTTTGTTGTGGTAAGGTATAGTTGGTGATGACTTATGGTAGCCGAAGTAATTTAGGTGAGTTTGGCATAGTTTGCTATGGTTAGTAGCATTTTTTTGTAACTTAAAAGTGATTGGGTTTAGTTTGTTGTGAAAAGGGTTAGTTGGTGATGATTTATGGTAGCCGAAGTAATTTAGGTGAGTTTGGCATAGTTTGCTATGGTTAGGAGCATTTTTTTGTGATTTAAAAGTGATTGGGATTAGTTTGTTGTGGTAAGGGTTAGTTGGTGATGATTTAGAGTAGCCGAAGTAATTTAGGTGAGTCTGGCATAGTTTGTTATGATTTTTAGCATTTTTTTGTAATTTTAAAGTGATTGGGTTTAGTTTGTTGCTGTAAAGTGTAGTTGGGGGTGATTTTTGATAGCCGAAGTAATTTAGGTGAGTTTGGCATATTTTGCTATGGTTAGTAGCATTTTTTTGTAATTTAAAAGTGATTGGGTTTAGTTTGTTGTGGTAAGGGTTAGTTGGTGATGCTTTATGGTAGCCGAAGTAATTTAGGTGAGTTTGTCATTGTTTGCTATGGTTAGTAGCATTTTTTTGTAATTTAAAAGTGATTGGGTTTAGTTTGTTGTGGTAAGGATTAGTTGGTGATGATTTAGAGTAGCCGAAGTAATTTAGGTGAGTCTGGCATAGTTTGTTATGATTTGTTCACCTTTTTTGTAATTTTAAGATGATATGGTTTGGTTTGTTGTGGTAAGGGATAGTTGGGGGTGATTTACGGTAGCCGAAGTAATTTAGGTGATTCTGGTATAGTTTGTTATGATTTTTAGCATTTTTTTGTAATTTTAAAGTGATTGGGCTTTGTTTGTTGCTGTAAAGTGTAGTTGGGGGTGATTTTTGATAGCCGAAGTAATTTAGGTGAGTTTGGCATAGTTTGCTATGGTTAGTAGCATTTTTTTGTAATTTAAAAGTGATTGGGTTTAGTTTGTTGTGGTAAGGGTTAGTTGGTGATGATTTAGAGTAGCCGAAGTAATTTAGGTGAGTCTGGCATAGTTTGTTATGATTTGTACACCTTTTTTTGTAATTTTAAGATGATATGGATTGGTTTGTTGTCGTAAGGGATAGTTGGGGGTGATTTACGGTAGCCGAAGTAATTTAGGTTATTCTGGTATAGTTTGTTATGATTTTTAGCATTTTTTTGTAATTTTAAAGTGATTGGGCTTAGTTTGTCGCTGTAAAGTGTAGTTGGGGGTAATTTTTGATAGCCGAAGTAATTTAGGTGAGTTTGGCATAGTTTGCTATGGTTAGTAGCATTTTTTTGTATTTTAAAAGTGATTGGGTTTAGTTTGTTGTGAAAAGGAATAGTTGGTGGTGATTTATGGTAGCCGAAGTAATTTAGGTGAGTTTGGCATAGTTTGCTATGTTTAGGAGCATTTTTTTGTGATTTAAAAGTGATTGGGATTAGTTTGTTGTGGTAAGGGTTAGTTGGTGATGATTTAGAGTAGCCGAAGTAATTTAGGTGAGTCTGGCATAGTTTGTTATGATTTGTACACCTTTTTTTTGTAATTTTAAGATGATATGGTTTGGTTTGTTGTGGTAAGGGATAGCTGGGGGTGATTTACGGTAGCCGAAGTAATTTAGGTGATTCTGGTATAGTTTGTTATGATTTTTAGCATTTTTTTGTAATTTTAAAGTGATTGGGCTTAGTTTGTTGCTGTAAAGTGTAGTTGGGGGTGATTTTTGATAGCCGAAGTAATTTAGGTGAGTTTGGCATAGTTTGCTATGGTTAGTAGCATTTTTTTGTAATTTAAAAGTGATTGGGTTTAGTTTGTTGGGGAAAGGGTTAGTTGGTGATGATTTATGGTAGCCGAAGTAATTTAGGTGAGTTTGGCATTGTTTGTTATGATTTGTACACCTTTTTTTGAAATTTTAAGATGATATGGTTTGGTATGTTGTGGTAAGGGATAGTTGGGGGTGATTTACGGTAGCCGAAGTAATTTAGGTGATTCTGGTATAGTTCGTTATAATTTTTAGCATTTTTTTTTGTAATTTTAAAGTGGTTGGGCTTAATTTGTTGCTGTAAAGTGTAGTTGGGGGTGATTTTTGATAGCCGAAGTAATTTAGGTGAGTTTGTCATAGTTTGCTATGGTTAGTAGCATTTTTTTGTAATTTAAAAATGATTGGGTTTAGTTTGTTGTGGTAAGGGTTAGTAGGTGATGATTTATGGTAGCCGAAGTAATTTAGGTGAGTTTGGCATAGTTTGCTATGGTTAGGAGCATTTTTTTGTAATTTAATAGTGATTGGGTTTAGTTTGTTGTGGTAAGGGTTAGTTGGTGATGATTTAGAGTAGCCGAAGTAATTTAGGTGAGTCTGGCATAGTTTGTTATGATTTGTACACCTTTTTTTGTAATTTTAAGATGATATGGATTGGTTTGTTGTCGTAAGGGATAGTTGGGGGTGATTTACGGTAGCCGAAGTAATTTAGGTTATTCTGGTATAGATTGTTATGATTTTTAGCATTTTTTTGTAATTTTAAAGTGATTGGGCTTAGTTTGTCGCTGTAAAGTGTAGTTGGGGGTAATTTTTGATAGCCGAAGTAATTTAGGTGAGTTTGGCATAGTTTGCTATGGTTAGTAGCATTTTTTTGTATTTTAAAAGTGATTGGGTTTAGTTTGTTGTGAAAAGGATTAGTTGGTGGTGATTTATGGTAGCCGAAGTAATTTAGGTGAGTTTGGCATAGTTTGCTATGTTTAGGAGCATTTTTTTGTGATTTAAAAGTGATTGGGATTAGTTTGTTGTGGTTAGGGTTAGTTGGTGATGATTTAGAATAGCCGAAGTAATTTAGGTGAGTCTGGCATAGTTTGTTATGATTTGTACACCTTTTTTTGTAATTTTAAGATAATATGGTTTGGTTTGTTGTGGTAAGGGATAGTTGGGGGTGATTTACGGTGGTCGAAGTAATTTAGGTGATTCTGGTATAGTTTGTTACGATTTTTAGCATTTTGTTGTAATTTTAAAGTAATTGGGCTTAGTTTGTTGCTGTAAAGTGTAGTTTGGGGTGATTTTTGATAGCCGAAGTAATTTAGGTGAGTTTGGCATAGTTTGCTATGGTTAGTAGCATTTTTTTGTAATTTAAAAGTGATTGGGTTTAGTTTGTTGTGGTAAGGGTTAGTTGGTGATGATTTAGAGTAGCCGAAGTAATTTAGGTGAGTCTGGCATAGTTTGTTATGATTTGTACACCTTTTTTTGAAATTTTAAGATGATATGGTTTGGTATGTTGTGGTAAGGGATAGTTGGGGGTGATTTACGGTAGCCGAAGTAATTTAGGTGATTCTGGTATAGTTCGTTATAATTTTTAGCATTTTTTTTGTAATTTTAAAGTGATTGGGCTTAATTTGTTGTTGTAAAGTGTAGTTGGGGGTGATTTTTGATAGCCGAAGTAATTTAGGTGAGTTTGTCATAGTTTGCTATGGTTAGTAGCATTTTTTTGTAATTTAAAAATGATTGGGTTTAGTTTGTTGTGGTAAGGGTTAGTAGGTGATGATTTATGGTAGCCGAAGTAATTTAGGTGAGTTTGGCATAGTTTGCTATGGTTAGGAGCATTTTTTTGTAATTTAAT
The DNA here is from genome assembly GCA_964023215.1 of Eledona agricola. NCBI lineage: Eukaryota > Metazoa > Arthropoda > Insecta > Coleoptera > Tenebrionidae > Eledona > Eledona agricola. Next base: position 2,260,854 of record CAXIEJ010000091.1, on the reverse strand, counting down.
AGTGATTGGGTTTAGTTTGTTGTGGTAAGGGTTAGTTGGTGATGATTTAGAGTAGCCGAAGTAATTTAGGTGAGTCTGGCATAGTTTGTTATGATTTGTACACCTTTTTTCGTAATTTTAAGATTATATGGTTTGGTTTGTTGTGGCAAGGGATAGTTGGGGGTGATTTACGGTAGCCGAAGTAATTTAGGTGATTCTGGTATAGTTTGTTATGATTTTTAGCATTTTTTTGTAATTTTAAAGTGATTGGGCTTAATTTGTTTCTGTAAAGTGTAGTTGGGGGTGATTTTTGATAGCCGAAGTAATTTAGGTGAGTTTGGCATAGTTTGCTATGGTTAGTAGCATTTTTTTTTTAATTTAAAAGTGATTGGGTTTAGTTTGTTGTGGTAAGGGATAGTTGGTGATGATTTATGGTAGCCGAAGTAATTTAGGTGAGCTTGGCATAGTTTGCTATGGTTAGTAGCATTTTTTTGTAACTTAAAAGTGATTGGGTTTAGTTTGTTGTGGTAAGGGTTAGTTGGTGATGATTTATGGTAGCCGAAGTAATTTAGGTGAGTTTGGCATAGTTTGCTATGGTTAGTAGCATTTTTTTGTAATTTAAAAGTGATTGGGTTTAGTTTGTTGTGGTAAGGGTTAGTTGGTGATGATTTATGGTAGCCGAAGTAATTTAGGTGAGTTTGGCATAGTTTGCTATGGTTAGGAGCATTTTTTTGTAATTTAATAGTGATTGGGTTTAGTTTGTTGTGGTAAGGGTTAGTTGGTGATGATTTAGAGTAGCCGAAGTAATTTAGGTGAGTCTGGCATAGTTTGTTATGATTTGTACACCTTTTTTCGTAATTTTAAGATTATATGGTTTGGTTTGTTGTGGCAAGGGATAGTTGGGGGTGATTTACGGTAGCCGAAGTAATTTAGGTGATTCTGGTATAGTTTGTTATGATTTTTAGCATTTTTTTGTAATTTTAAATTGATTGGGCTTAGTTTGTTGCTGTAAAGAGTAGTTGGGGGTGATTTTTGATAGCCGAAGTAATTTAGGTGAGTTTGGCATAGTTTGCTATGGTTAGTAGCATTTTTTTGTAATTTAAAAGTGATTGGGTTTAGTTTGTTGTGGTAAGGGTTAGTTGGTGATGATTTATGGTAGCCGAAGTAATTTAGGTGAGTTTGGCATAGTTTGCTATGGTTAGTAGCATTTTTTTGTAATTTAAAAGTGATTGGGATTAGTTTGTTGTGGTAAGGGTTAGTTGGTGATGATTTAGAGTAGCCGAAGTAATTTAGGTGAGTCTGGCATAGTTTGTTATGATTTGTACACCTTTTTTTTGTAATTTTAAAATGATATGGTTTGGTTTGTTGTGGTAAGGGATAGTTGGGGGTGATTTACGGTAGCCGAAGTAATTTAGGTGATTCTGGTATAGTTTGTTATGATTTTTAGCATTTTTTTGTAATTTTAAAGTGATTGGGCTTAGTTTGTTGCTGTAAAGTGTAGTTGGGGGTGATTTTTGATAGCCGAAGTAATTTAGGTGAGTTTGCCATAGTTTGCTATGGTTAGTAGCATTTTTTTGTAATTTAAAAGTGATTGGGTTTAGTTTGTTGTGGTAAGGGTTAGTTGGTGATGATTTATGGTAGCCGAAGTAATTTAGGTGAGTTTGGCATAGTTTGCTATGATTTAAAAGCATTTTTTTGTAATTTAAATGTGATTGGGTTTAGTTTGTTGTGGTAAGGGTTAGTTGGTGATGATTTAGAGTAGCCGAAGTAATTTAGGTGAGTCTGGCATAGTTTGTTATGATTTGTACACCTTTTTTTGTAATTTTAAGATGATATGGATTGGTTTGTTGTGGTAAGGGATAGTTGGGGGTGATTTACGGTAGCCGAAGTAATTTAGGTTATTCTGGTATAGTTTGTTATGATTTTTAGCATTTTTTTGTAATTTTAAAGTGATTGGGCTTAGTTTGTTGCTGTAAAGTGTAGTTGGGGGTGATTTTTGATAGCCGAAGTAATTTAGGTGAGTTTGGCATAGTTTGCTATGGTTAGTAGCATTTTTTTGTAATTTAAAAGTGATTGGGTTTAGTTTGTTGTGAAAAGGGTTAGTTGATGATGATTTATGGTAGCCGAAGTAATTTAGGTGAGTTTGGCATAGTTTGCTATGGTTAGGAGCATTTTTTTGTGATTTAAAAGTGATTGGGATTAGTTTGTTGTGGTAACGGTTAGTTGGTGATGATTTAGAGTAGCCGAAGTAATTTAGGTGAGTCTGGCATAGTTTGTTATGATTTGTACACCTTTTTTTGTAATTTTAAGATGATATGGATTGGTTTGTTGTGGTAACGGATAGTTGGGGGTGATTTACGGTAGCCGAAGTAATTTAGGTGATTCTGGTATAGTTTGTTATGATTTTTAGCATTTTTTTTGTAATTTTAAAGTGATTGGGCTTAGTTTGTTGCTGTAAAGTGTAGTTGGGGGTGATTTTTGGTAGCCGAAGTAATTTAGGTGAGTTTGGCTTAATTTGCTATGGTTAGTAGCATTTTTTTGTAATTTAAAAATGATTGGGTTTAGTTTGTTGTGGTAACGGTTAGTTGGTGATGATTTATGGTAGCCGAAGTAATTTAGGTGAGTTTGGCATAGTTTGCTATGGTTAGGAGCATTTTTTTGTAATTTAAAAGTGAATGGGTTTAGTTTGTTGTGGTAGGGGTTAGTTGGTGATGATTTAGAGTAGCCGAAGTAATTTAGGTGAGTCTGGCATAGTTTGTTATGATTTGTACACCTTTTTTTGTAATTTTAAGATGATATGGTTTGGTTTGTTGTGGTAAGGGATAGTTGGGGGTGATTTACGGTAGCCGAAGTAATTTAGGTTATTCTGGTATAGTTTGTTATGATTTTTAGCATTTTTTTGTAATTTTAAAGTGATTGGGCTTAGTTTGTTGCTGTAAAGTGTAGTTGGGGGTGATTTTTGATAGCCGAAGTAATTTAGGTGAGTTTGGCATAGTTTGCTATGGTTAGTAGCATTTTTTTGTAATTTAAAAGTGATTGGGTTTAGTTTGTTGTGAAAAGGGTTAGTTGGTGATGATTTATGGTAGCCAAAGTAATTTAGGTGAGTTTGGCATAGGTTGCTATGGTTAGTAGCATTTTTTTGTAATTTAAAAGTGATTGGGTTTAGTTTGTTGTGAAAAGGGTTAGTTGGTGATGATTTATGGTAGCCGAAGTAATTTAGGTGAGTTTGGCATAGTTTGCTATGGTTAGTTGCATTTTTTTGTAATTTAAAAGTGATTGGGTTTAGTTTGTTGTGGTAAGGGTTAGTTGGTGATGATTTAGAGTAGCCGAAGTAATTTAGGTTAGTCTGGCATAGTTTGTTATGATTTGTACACCTTTTTTTGTAATTTTAAGATGATATGGTTTGGTTTGTTGTGGTAAGGGATAGTTGGGGGTGATTTACGGTAGCCGAAGTAATTTAGGTGATTCTGGTATAGTTTGTTACGATTTTTAGCATTTTGTTGTAATTTTAAAGTGATTGGGCTTAGTTTGTTGCTGTAAAGTGTAGTTGGAGGTGATTTTTGATAGCCGAAGTAATTTAGGTGAGTTTGGCATAGTTTGCTATGGTTAGTAGCATTTTTTTGTAATTTAAAAGTGATTGGGTTTAGTTTGTTGTGGTAAGGGATAGTTGGTGATGACTTATGGTAGCCGAAGTAATTTAGGTGAGTTTGGCATAGTTTGCTATGGTTAGTAGCATTTTTTTGTAATTTAAAAGTGATTGGGTTTAGTTTGTTGTGGTAAGGGATAGTTGGTGATGACTTATGGTAGCCGAAGTAATTTAGGTGAGTTTGGCATAGTTTGCTATGGTTAGTAGCATTTTTTTGTAACTTAAAAGTGATAGGGTTTAGTTTGTTGTGGTAAGGGATAGTTGGTGATGACTTATGGTAGCCGAAGTAATTTAGGTGAGTTTGGCATAGTTTGCTATGGTTAGTTGCATTTTTTTGTAATTTAAAAGTGATTGGGTTTAGTTTGTTGTGGTAAGGGTTAGTTGGTGATGATTTAGAGTAGCCGAAGTAATTTAGGTGAGTCTGGCATAGTTTGTTATGATTTGTACACCTTTTTTTGTAATTTTAAGATGATATGGTTTGGTTTGTTGTGGTAAGGGATAGTTGGGGGTGATTTACGTTAGCCGAAGTAATTTAGGTGATTCTGGTATAGTTTTTTATGATTTTTAGCATTTTATTGTAATTTTAAAGTGATAGGGCTTAGTTTGTTGCTGTAAAGTGTAGTTGGGGGTGGTTTTTGATAGCCGAAGTAATTTAGGTGAGTTTGGCATAGTTTGCTATGGTTAATAGAATTTTTTTGTAATTTAAAAGTGATTGGGTTTAGTTTGTTGTGGTAAGGGTTAGTTGGTGATAATTTATGGTAGCCGAAGTAATTTAGGTGAGTTTGGCATAGTTTGCTATGGTTAGTAGCATTTTTTTGAAATTTAAAAGTGATTGGGTTTAGTTTGTTGTGGTTAGGGTTAGTTGGTGATGATTTAGAGTAGCCGAAGTAATTTAGGTGAGTCTGGCATAGTTTGTTATGATTTGTACAAATTTTTGTAATTTTAAGATGATATGGTTTGGTTTGTTGTGGTAAGGGATAGTTGGGGGTGATTTACGGTAGCCGAAGTAATTTAGGTGATTCTGGTATAGTTTGTTATGATTTTTAGCATTTTTTTGTAATTTTAAAGTGATTGGGCTTAGTTTGCTGCTGTAAAGTGTAGTTGGGGGTAATTTTTGATAGCCGAAGTAATTTAGGTGAGTGTGGCATAGTTTGCTATGGTTAGTAGCATTTTTTTGTAACTTAAAAGTGATTGGGTTTAGTTTGTTGTGGTAAGGGTTAGTTGGTGAAGATTTACGGTAGCCGAAGTAATTTAGGTGAGTTTGGCATAGTTTGCTATGGTTAGTAGCATTTTTTTGTAATTTAAAAGTGATTGGGTTTAGTTTGTTGTGGTAAGGGTTAGTTGGTGATGATTTTGAGTAGCCGAAGTAATTTAGGTGAGTCTCGCATAGTTTGTTATGATTTGTACACCCTTTTTTGTAATTTTAAGATGATATGGTTTGGTTTGTTGTGGTAAGGGATAGTTGGGGGTGATTTACGGTAACCGAAGTAATTTAGGTGATTCTGGTATAGTTTGTTATGATTTTTAGCATTTTTTTGTAATTTTAAAATGATTGGGCTTAGTTTGTTGCTGTAAAGAGTAGTTGGGGGTGATTATTGATAGCCGAAGTAATTTAGGTGAGTTTGGCATAGTTTGCTATGGTTAGTAGCATTTTTTTGTAATTTAAAAGTGATTGGGTTTAGTTTGTTGTGGTAAGGGTTAGTTGGTGATGATTTATGGTAGCCGAAGTAATTTAGGTGAGTTTGTCATAGTTTGCTATGGTTAGTAGCATTTTTTTGTAATTTAAAAGTGATTGGGTTTAGTTTGTTGTGGTAAGGATTAGTTGGTGATGATTTAGAGTAGCCGAAGTAATTTAGGTGAGTCTGGCATAGTTTGTTATGATTTGTTCACCTTTTTTGTAATTTTTAGATGATATGGTTTGGTTTGTTGTGGTAAGGGATAGTTGGGGGTGATTTACGGTAGCCGAAGTAATTTAGGTGATTCTGGTATAGTTTGTTATGATTTTTAGCATTTTTTTGTAATTTTAAAGTGATTGGGCTTATTTTGTTGCTGTAAAGTGTAGTTGGGGGTGATTTTTGATAGCCGAAGTAATTTAGGTGAGTTTGGCTTAGTTTGCTATGGTTAGTAGCATTTTTTTGTAATTTAAAAGTGATTGGGTTTAGTTTGTTGTGGTAAGGGTTAGTAGGTGATGATTTATGGTAGCCGAAGTAATTTAGGTGAGTTTGGCATAGTTTACTATGGTTAGGAGCATTTTTTTGTAATTTAATAGTGATTGGGTTTAGTTTGTTGTGGTAAGGGTTAGTTGGTGATGATTTAGAGTAGCCGAAGTAATTTAGGTGAGTCTGGCATAGTTTGTTATGATTTGTAAACCTTTTTTTGTAATTTTAAGATGATATGGTTTGGTTTGTTGTGGTAAAGGATAGTTGGGGGTGATTTACGGTACCCGAAGTAATTTAGGTGATTCTGGTATAGTTTGTTATGATTTTTAGCATTTTTTTGTAATTTTAAAGTGATTGGGCTTAGTTTGTTGCTGTAAAGTGTAGTTGGGAGTGATTTTTGATAGCCGAAGTAATTTAGGTGAGTTTGGCATAGTTTGCTATGGTTAGTAGCATTTTTTTGTAATTTAAAAGTGATTGGGTTTAGTTTGTTGTGGTAAAGGATAGTTGGTGATGATTTATGGTAGCCGAAGTAATTTAGGTGAGTTTGGCATAGTTTGCTATGGTTAGTAGCATTTTTTTGTAACTTAAAAGTGATTGGGTTTAGTTTGTTGTGGTAAGGGTTAGTTGGTGATGATTTATGGTAGCCGAAGTAATTTAGGTGAGTTTGGCATAGTTTGCTATGGTTAGTAGCATTTTTTTGTAATTTAAAAGTGATTGGGTTTAGTTTGTTGTGGTAAGGGTTAGTTGGTGATGATTTAGCGTAGCCGAAGTAATTTAGGTGAGTCTCGCATAGTTTGTTATGATTTGTACACCTTTTTTTGTAATTTTAAGATGATATGGTTTGGTTTGTTGTGGTAAGGGATAGTTGGGGGTGATTTACGGTAGCCGAAGTAATTTAGGTGATTCTGGTATAGTTTGTTATGATTTTTAGCATTTTTTTGTAATTTTAAAGTGATTGGGCTTAGTTTGTTGCTGTAAAGAGTAGTTGGGGGTGATTTTTGATAGCCGAAGTAATTTAGGTGAGTTTGGCATAGTTTGCTATGGTTAGTAGCATTTTTTTGTAATTTAAAAGTGATTGGGTTTAGTTTGTTGTGGTAAGGGTTAGTTGGTGATGATTTATGGTAGCCGAAGTAATTTAGGTGAGTTTGGCATAGTTTGCTATGGTTAGTAGCATTTTTTTGTAATTTAAAAGTGATTGGGTTTAGTTTGTTGTGGTAAGGGTTAGTTGGTGATGATTTAGAGTATCCGAAGTAATTTAGGTGAGGCTGGCATAGTTTGTTATGATTTGTACACCTTTTTTTGTAATTTTAAGATGATATGGTTTGGTTTGTTGTGGTAGGGGAAAATTGGGGGTGATTTTTGATAGCCGAAGAAATTAGGTTAGTTTGGCATAGTTTGCTATGGTTAGTAGCATTTTTTTGTAATTTAAATGTGATTGGGTTTAGTTTGTTGTGGTAAGGGTTAGTTGGTGATGATTTAGAGTAGTCGAAGTAATTTAGGTGAGTCTGGCATAGTTTGTTATGATTTTTAGCATTTTTTTGTAATTTTAAAGTGATTGGGCTTAGTTTGTTGCTGTAAAGTGTAGTTGGGGGTGATTTTTGATAGCCGAAGAAATTAGGTTAGTTTGGCATAGTTTGCTATGGTTAGTAGCATTTTTTTGTAATTTAAAAGTGATTGGGTTTAGTTTGTTGTGGTAAGGGTTAGTTGGTGATGATTTAGAGTAGCCGAAGTAATTTAGGTGAGTCTGGCATAGTTTGTTATGATTTGTACACCTTTTTTTGTAATTTTAAGATGATATGGTTTGGTTTGTTGTGGTAGGGGAAAATTGGGGGTGATTTTTGATAGCCGAAGAAATTAGGTTAGTTTGGCATAGTTTGCTATGGTTAGTAGCATTTTTTTGTAATTTAAATGTGATTGGGTTTAGTTTGTTGTGGTAAGGGTTAGTTGGTGATGATTTAGAGTAGTCGAAGTAATTTAGGTGAGTCTGGCATAGTTTGTTATGATTTGTACACCTTTTTTTGTAATTTTAAGATGATATGTTTTGGTTTGTTGTGGTAAGGGATAGTTGGGGGTGATTTACGGTAGCCGAAGTAATTTAGGTGATTCTGGTATAGTTTGTTATGATTTTTAGCATTTTTTTGTAATTTTAAAGTGATTGGGCTTAGTTTGTTGCTGTAAAGTGTAGTTGGGGGTGATTTTTGATAGCCGAAGAAATTAGGTTAGTTTGGCATAGTTTGCTATGGTTAGTAGCATTTTTTTGTAATTTAAAAGTGATTGGGTTTAGTTTGTTGTGGTAAGGGTTAGTTGGTGATGATTTAGAGTAGCCGAAGTAATTTAGGTGAGTCTGGCATAGTTTGTTATGATTTGTACACCTTTTTTTGTAATTTTAAGATGATATGGTTTGGTTTGTTGTGGTAGGGGAAAATTGGGGGTGATTTTTGATAGCCGAAGAAATTAGGTTAGTTTGGCATAGTTTGCTATGGTTAGTAGCATTTTTTTGTAATTTAAAAGTGATTGGGTTTAGTTTGTTGTGGTAAGGGTTAGTTGGTGATGATTTAGAGTAGTCGAAGTAATTTAGGTGAGTCTGGCATAGTTTGTTATGATTTGTACACCTTTTTTTGTAATTTTAAGATGATATGTTTTGGTTTGTTGTGGTAAGGGTTAGTTGGTGATGATTTATGGTAGCCGAAGTAATTTAGGTGAGTTTGGCATAGTTTGCCATGGTTAGGAGCATTTTTTTGTAATTTAAAAGTGATTGGGTTTAGTTTGTTGTGGTAAGGGTTAGTTGGTGATGATTTAGAGTAGCCGAAGTAATTTAGGTGAGTCTGGCATAGTTTGTTATGATTTGTACACCTTTTTTTGTAATTTTAAGATGATATGGTTTGGTTTGTTGTGGTAAGGGATAGTTGGGGGTGATTTACGGTAGCCGAAGTAATTTATGTGATTCTGGTATAGTTTGTTATGATTTTTAGAATTTTTTTGTAATTTTAAAGTGATTGGGCTTAGTTTGTTGCTGTAAAGTGTAGTTGGGGGTGATTTTTGATAGCCGAAGAAATTAGGTTAGTTTGGCATAGTTTGCTATGATTAGTAGTAGTAGTAGTTTGTAATTTAAAAAGGGATTGGGTTTAGTTTGTTGGGGAAAGGGTTAGTTGGTGATGATTTTTAGTAGCCGAAGTAATTTAGGAGAGTTTGGCATAGTTTGCTATGGTTAGAAGCATTTTTTTGTAATTTAAAAGTGATTGGGTTTAGTTTGTTGTGGTAAGGGTTAGTTGGTGATGATTTAGAGTAGCCGAAGTAATTTAGGTGAATCTGGCATAGTTTGTTATGATTTGTACACCTTTTTTTTTAATTTTAAGATGATAAGGTTTGGTTTGTTGTGGTAAGGGTTAGTTGGTGATGATTTAGAGTAGCCGAAGTAATTTAAGTGAGTCTGGCATAGTTTGTTATGATTTGTACACTTTTTTTTGTAATTTTAAAATGATATGGTTTGGTTTGTTGTGGTAAGGGATAGTTGGGGGTGATTTACGGTAGCCGAAGTAATTTAGGTGATTCTGGTATAGTTTGTTATGATTTTTAGCATTTTTTTGTAATTTTAAAGTGATTGGGCTTAGTTTGTTGCTGTAAAGTGTAGTTGGGGGTGATTTTTGATAGCCGAAGAAATTAGGTTAGTTTGGCATAGTTTGCTATGGTTAGTAGCATTTTTTTGTAATTTAAAAGTGATTGGGTTTAGTTTGTTGTGGTAAGGGTTAGTTGGTGATGATTTAGTGTAGCCGAAGTAATTTAGGTGAGTCTGGCATAGTTTGTTATGATTTGTACACCTTTTTTTTTAATTTTAAGATGATAAGGTTTGGTTTGTTGTGGTAAGGGTTAGTTGGTGATGATTTAGAGTAGCCGAAGTAATTTAAGTGAGTCTGGCATAGTTTGTTATGATTTGTACACCTTTTTTTGTAATTTTAAAATGATATGGTTTGGTTTGTTGTGGTAAGGGATAGTTGGGGGTGATTTACGGTAGCCGAAGTAATTTAGGTGATTCTGGTATAGTTTGTTATGATTTTTAGCATTTTTTTGTAATTTTAAAGTGATTGGGCTTAGTTTGTTGCTGTAAAGTGTAGTTGGGGGTGATTTTTGATAGCCGAAGAAATTAGGTTAGTTTGGCATAGTTTGCTATGGTTAGTAGCATTTTTTTGTAATTTAAAAGTGATTGGGTTTAGTTTGTTGTGGTAAGGGTTAGTTGGTGATGATTTAGAGTAGCCGAAGTAATTTAGGTGAGTCTGGCATAGTTTGTTATGATTTGTACACCTTTTTTTGTAATTTTAAGATGATATGGTTTGGTTTGTTGTGGTAAGGGATAGTTGGGGGTGATTTACGGTAGCCGAAGTAATTTAGGTGATTCTGGTATAGTTTGTTATGATTTTTGGTATTTTTTTGTAATTTTAAAGTGATTGGGCTTAGTTTGTTGCTGTAAAGTGTAGTTGGGTGTGATTTTTGATAGCCGAAGTAATTTAGGTGAGTTTGGCATAGTTTGCTATGGTTAGTAGTAGTAGTAGTTTGTAATTTAAAAAGTGATTGGGTTTAGTTTGTTGTGGTAAGGGTTAGTTGGTGATGATTTTTGGTAGCCGAAGTAATTTAGGAGAGTTTGGCATAGTTTGCTATGGTTAGGAGCATTTTTTTGTAATTTAAAAGTGATTGGGTTTAGTTTGTTGTGGTAAGGGTTAGTTGGTGATGATTTAGAGTAGCCGAAGTAATTTAGGTGAGTCTGGCAGAGTTTGTTATGATTTGTACACTTTTTTTTGTAATTTTAAGATGATATGGTTTGGTTTGTTGTGGTAAGGGATAGTTGGGGGTGATTTACGGTAGCCGAAGTAATTTAGGTGATTCTGGTATAGTTTGTTATGATTTTTAGCATTTTTTTGTAATTTTAAAGTGATTGGGCTTAGTTTGTTGCTGTAAAGTGTAGTTGGGGGTGATTTTTGATAGCCGAAGAAATTAGGTTATTTTGGCATAGTTTGCTATGGTTAATAGCATTTTTTTGTAATTTAAAAGTGATTGGGTTTAGTTTGTTGTGGTAAGGGTTAGTTGGTGATGATTTAGAGTAGCCGAAGTAATTTAGGTGAGTCTGGCATAGTTTGTTATGATTTGTACACCTTTTTTTTTAATTTTAAGATGATATGGTTTGGTTTGTTGTGGTAGGGGAAAGTTGGGGGTGATTTACGGTAGCCGAAGTAATTTAGGTGATTCTGGTATAGTTTGTTATGATTTTTAGCATTTTTTTGTAATTTTAAAGTGATTGGGCTTAGTTTGTTGCTGTAAAGTGTAGTTGGGGGTGATTTTTGATAGCCGAAGTAATTTAGGTGAGTTTGGCATAGTTTGCAATGGTTAGTAGCATTTTTTTGTAATTTAAAAGTGATTGGGTTTAGTTTGTTGTGGTAAGGGTTAGTTGGTGATGATTTATGGTAGCCGAAGAAATTTAGGTGAGTTTGGCATAATTTGCTATGGTTAGGAGCATTTTTTTGTAATTTAAAAGTGATTGGGTTTAGTTTGTTGTGGTAAGGGTTAGTTGGTGATGATTTAGAGTAGCCAAAGTAATTTAGGTGAGTCTGGCATAGTTTGTTATGATTTGTACACTTTTTTTTGTAATTTTAAGATGATATGGTTTGGTTTGTTGTGGTAGGGGAAAGTTGGGGGTGATTTACGGTAGCCGAAGTAATTTAGGTAATTCTGGTATAATTTGTTATGATTTTTAGCATTTTTTTGTAATTTTAAAGTGATTGGGCTTAGTTTGTTGCTGTAAAGTGTAGTTGGGGGTGATTTTTGATAGCCGAAGTAATTTAGGTAAGTTTGGCATTGTTTGCTATGGTTAGTAGCATTTTTTGTAATTTAAAAGTGATTGGGTTTAGTTTGTTGTGGTAAGGGTTAGTTGGTGATGATTTATGGTAGCCGAAGAAATTTAGGTAAGTTTGGCATAATTTGCTATGTTTAGGAGCATTTTTTTGTAATTTAAAAGTGATTGGGTTTAGTTTGTTGTGGTAAGGGTTAGTTGGTGATGATTTAGAGTAGCCAAAGTAATTTAGGTGAGTCTGGCATAGTTTGTTATGATTTGTACACCTTTTTTTGTAATTTTAAGATGATATGGTTTGGTTTGTTGTGGTAGGGGAAAGTTGGGGGTGATTTACGGTAGCCGAAGTAATTTAGGTGATTCTGGTATAGTTTGTTATGATTTTTAGCATTTTTTTGTAATTTTAAAGTGATTGGGCTTAGTTTGTTGCTGTAAAGTGTAGTTGGGTGTGATTTTTGATAGCCGAAGTAATTTAGGTGAGTTTGGCATTGTTTGCTATGGTTAGTAGCATTTTTTTGTAATTTAAAAGTGATTGGGTTTAGTTTGTTGTGGTAAGGGTTAGTTGGTGATGATTTATGGTAGCCGAAGTAATTTAGGTGAGTTTGGCATAGTTTGCTATGGGTAGGAGCATTTTTTTGTACTTTAAAAGTGATTGGGTTTAGTTTGTTGTGGTAAGGGTTAGTTGGTGATGATTTAGAGTAGCCGAAGTAATTTAGGTGAGTCTGGCATAGTTTGTTATGGTTTGTACACCTTTTTTTGTAATTTTAAGATGATATGGTTTGGTTTGTTGTGGTATGGGATAGTTGGGGGTGATTTACGGTAGCCGAAGTAATTTAGGTGATTCTGGTATAGTTTGTTATGATTTTTAGCATTTTTTTGTAATTTTAAAGTGATTGGGCTTAGTTTGTTGCTGTAAAGTGTAGTTGGGGGTGATTTTTGATAGCCGAAGTAATTTATGTGAGTTTGGCTTAGTTTGCTATGGTTAGTAGCATTTTTTTTGTAATTTAAAAGTGATTGGGTTTAGTTTGTTGTGGTAAGGGTTAGTTGGTGATGATTTATGGTAGCCGAAGTAATTTAGGTGAGTTTGGCATAGTTTGCCATGGTTAGGAGCATTTTTTTGTAATTTAAAAGTGATTGGGTTTAGTTTGTTGTGGTAAGGGTTAGTTGGTGATGATTTAGAGTAGCCGAAGTAATTTAGGTGAGTCTGGCATAGTTTGTTATGATTTGTACACCTTTTTTTGTAATTTTAAGATGATATGGTTTGGTTTGTTGTGGTAAGGGATAGTTGGGGGTGATTTACGGTAGCCGAAATAATTTAGGTGATTCTGGTATAGTTTGTTCTGATTTTTAGCATTTTTTTGTAATTTTAAAGTGATTGGGCTTAGTTTGTTGCTGTAAAGTGTAGTTGGGGGTGATTTTTGATAGCCGAAGTAATTTAGGTGAGTTTGGCATAGTTTGCTATGGTTAGTAGCATTTTTTTGTAATTTAAAAGTGATTGGGTTTAGTTTGTTGTGGTAAGGGTTAGTTGGTGATGATTTAGAGTAGCCGAAGTAATTTAGGTGAGTCTGGCATAGTTTGTTATGATTTGTACAACTTTTTTTGTAATTTTAAGATGATATGGTTTAGTTTGTTGTGGTAAGGGATAGTTGGGGGTGATTTACGGTAGCCGAAGTAATTTAGGTGATTCTGGTATAGTTTGTTATGATTTTTGGTATTTTTTTGTAATTTTAAAGTGATTGGGCTTAGTTTGTTGCTGTAAAGCGTAGTTGGGTGTGATATTTGATAGCCGAAGTAATTTAGGTGAGTTTGGCATAGTTTGCTATGGTTAGTAGTAGTAGTAGTTTGTAATTTAAAAAGTGATTGGGTTTAGTTTGTTGTGGTAAGGGTTAGTTGGTGATGATTTAGAGTAGCCGAAGTAATTTAGGTGAGTCTGGCAGAGTTTGTTATGATTTGTACACTTTTTTTTGTAATTTTAAGATGATATGGTTTGGTTTGTTGTGGTAAGGGATAGTTGGGGGTGATTTACGGTAGCCGAAGTAATTTAGGTTATTCTGGTATGGTTTGTTATGATTTTTAGCATTTTTTTTGTAATTTTAAAGTGATTGGGCTTAGTTTGTTGCTGTAAAGTGTAGTTGGGGGTGATTTTTGATAGCCGAAGAAATTAGATTATTTTGGCATAGTTTGCTATGGTTAATAGCATTTTTTTGTAATTTAAAAGTGATTGGGTTTAGTTTGTTGTGGTAAGGGTTAGTTGGTGATGATTTAGAGTAGCCGAAGTAATTTAGGTGAGTCTGGCATAGTTTGTTATGATTTGTACACCTTTTTTTTTAATTTTAAGATGATATGGTTTGGTTTGTTGTGGTAAGGGTTAGTTGGTGATGATTTAGAGTAGCCGAAGTAATTTAGGTGAGTCTGGCATAGTTTGTTATGATTTGTACACCTTTTTTTGTAATTTTAAGATGATATGGTTTGGTTTGTTGTGGTAAGGGATAGTTGGGGGTGATTTACGGTAGCCGAAGTAATTTAGGTGATTCTGGTATAGTTTGTTATGATTTCTAGCATTTTTTTGTAATTTTAAAGTGATTGGGCTTAGTTTGTTGCTGTAAAGTGTAGTTGGGGGTGATTTTTGATAGCCGAAGAAATTAGGTTAGTTTGGCATAGTTTGCTATGGTTTGTAGCATTTTTTTGTAATTTAAAAGTGATTGGGTTTAGTTTGTTGTGGTAAGGGTTAGTTGGTGATGATTTAGAGTAGCCGAAGTAATTTAGGTGAGTCTGGCATAGTTTGTTATGATTTGTACACCTTTTTTTGTAATTTTAAGATGATATGGTTTGGTTTGTTGTGGTAAGGGATAGTTGGGGGTGATTTACGGTAGCCGAAATAATTTAGGTGATTCTGGTATAGTTTGTTCTGATTTTTAGCATTTTTTTGTAATTTTAAAGTGATTGGGCTTAGTTTGTTGCTGTAAAGTGTAGTTGGGGGTGATTTTTGATAGCCGAAGTAATTTAGGTGAGTTTGGCATAGTTTGCTATGGTTAGTAGCATTTTTTTGTAATTTAAAAGTGATTGGGTTTAGTTTGTTGTGGTAAGGGTTAGTTGGTGATGATTTAGAGTAGCCGAAGTAATTTAGGTGAGTCTGGCATAGTTTGTTATGATTTGTACACCTTTTTTTGTAATTTTAAGATGATATGGTTTAGTTTGTTGTGGTAAGGGATAGTTGGGGGTGATTTACGGTAGCCGAAGTAATTTAGGTGATTCTGGTATAGTTTGTTATGATTTTTGGTATTTTTTTGTAATTTTAAAGTGATTATGCTTAGTTTGTTGCTGTAAAGCGTAGTTGGGTGTGATATTTGATAGCCGAAGTAATTTAGGTGAGTTTGGCATAGTTTGCTATGGTTAGTAGTAGTAGTAGTTTGTAATTTAAAAAGTGATTGGGTTTAGTTTGTTGTGGTAAGGGTTAGTTGGTGATGATTTAGAGTAGCCGAAGTAATTTAGGTGAGTCTGGCAGAGTTTGTTATGATTTGTACACTTTTTTTTGTAATTTTAAGATGATATGGTTTGGTTTGTTGTGGTAAGGGATAGTTGGGGGTGATTTACGGTAGCCGAAGTAATTTAGGTTATTCTGGTATGGTTTGTTATGATTTTTAGCATTTTTTTTGTAATTTTAAAGTGATTGGGCTTAGTTTGTTGCTGTAAAGTGTAGTTGGGGGTGATTTTTGATAGCCGAAGAAATTAGATTATTTTGGCATAGTTTGCTATGGTTAATAGCATTTTTTTGTAATTTAAAAGTGATTGGGTTTAGTTTGTTGTGGTAAGGGTTAGTTGGTGATGATTTAGAGTAGCCGAAGTAATTTAGGTGAGTCTGGCATAGTTTGTTATGATTTGTACACCTTTTTTTTTAATTTTAAGATGATATGGTTTGGTTTGTTGTGGTAAGGGTTAGTTGGTGATGATTTAGAGTAGCCGAAGTAATTTAGGTGAGTCTGGCAGAGTTTGTTATGATTTGTACACTTTTTTTTGTAATTTTAAGATGATATGGTTTGGTTTGTTGTGGTAAGGGATAGTGGGGGGTGATTTACGGTAGCCGAAGTAATTTAGGTGATTCTGGTATAGTTTGTTATGATTTTTAGAATTTTTTTGTAATTTTAAAGTGATTGGGCTTAGTTTGTTGCTGTAAAGTCTAGTTGGGGGTGATTTTTGATTGCCGAAGTAATTTAGGTGAGTTTGGCATAGTTTGCTATGGTTAGTAGCATTTTTTTGTAATTTAAAAGTAATTGGGTTTAGTTTGTTGTGGTAAGGGTTAGTTGGTGATGATTTAGAGTAGCCGAAGTAATTTAGGTGAGTCTGGCATAGTTTGTTATGATTTGTACACCTTTTTTTTTAATTTTAAGATGATATGGTTTGGTTTGTTGTGGTAGGGGAAAGTTGGGTGTGATTTACGGTAGCCGAAGTAATTTAGGTGATTCTAGTATAGTTTGTTATGATTTTTAGCATTTTTTTGTAATTTTAAAGTGATTGGGCTTAGTTTGTTGCTGTAAAGTGTAGTTGGGGGTGATTTTTGATAGCCGAAGTAATTTAGGTGAGTTTGGCATAGTTTGCTATGGTTAGTAGCATTTTTTTGTAATTTAAAAGTAATTGGGTTTAGTTTGTTGTGGTAAGGGATAGTTGGTGATGATTTATGGTAGCCGAAGAAATTTAGGTGAGTTTGGCATAATTTGCTATGGTTAGGAGCATTTTTTTGTAATTTAAAAGTGATTGGGTTTAGTTTGTTGTGGTACGGGTTAGTTGGTGATGATTTAGAGTAGCCAAAGTAATGTAGGTGAGTCTGGCATAGTTTGTTATGATTTTTACACCTTTTTTTGTAATTTTAAGATGATATGGTTTGGTTTGTTGTGGTAGGGGAAAGTTGGGGGTGATTTACGGTAGCCGAAGTAATTTAGGTGATTCTGGTATAGTTTGTTATGATTTTTAGCATTTTTTTGTAATTTTAAAGTGATTGGGCTTAGTTTGTTGCTGTAAAGTGTAGATGGGGTTGATTTTTGATAGCCGAAGTAATTTAGGTGAGTTTGGCATTGTTTGCTATGGTTAGTAGCATTTTTTTGTAATTTAAAAGTGATTGGGTTTAGTTTGTTGTGGTAAGGGTTAGTTGGTGATGATTTATGGTAGCCGAAGTAATTTAGGTGAGTTTGGCATAGTTTGCTATGGTTAGGAGCATTTTTTTGTAGTTTAAAAGTGATTGGGTTTAGTTTGTTGTGGTAAGGGTTAGTTGGTGATGATTTAGAGTAGCCGAAGTAATTTAGGTGAGTCTGGCATAGTTTGTAATGGTTTGTACACCTTTTTTTGTAATTTTAAGATGATATGGTTTGGTTTGTTGTGGTAAGGGATAGTTGGGGGTGATTTACGGTAGCCGAAGTAATTTAGGTGATTCTGGTATAGTTTGTTATGATTTTTAGCATTTTTTTGTAATTTTAAAGTGATTGGGCTTAGTTTGTTGCTGTAAAGTGTAGTTGGGGGTGATTTTTGATAGCCGAAGTAATTTATGTGAGTTTGGCATAGTTTGCTATGGTTAGTAGCATTTTTTTTGTAATTTAAAAGTGATTGGGTTTAGTTTGTTGTGGTAAGGGTTAGTTGGTGATGATTTATGGTAGCCGAAGTAATTTAGGTGAGTTTGGCATAGTTTGCCATGGTTAGGAGCATTTTTTTGTAATTTAAAAGTGATTGGGTTTAGTTTGTTGTGGTAAGGGTTAGTTGGTGATGATTTAGAGTAGCCGAAGTAATTTAGGTGAGTCTGGCATAGTTTGTTATGATTTGTACACCTTTTTTTGTAATTTTAAGATGATATGGTTTGGTTTGTTGTGGTAAGGGATAGTTGGGGGTGATTTACGGTAGCCGAAGTAATTTAGGTGATTCTGGTATAGTTTGTTCTGATTTTTAGCATTTTTTTGTAATTTTAAAGTGATTGGGCTTAGTTTGTTGCTGTAAAGTGTAGTTGGGGGTGATTTTTGATAGCCGAAGTAATTTAGGTGAGTTTGGCATAGTTTGCTATGGTTAGTGGCATTTTTTTGTAATTTAAAAGTGATTGGGTTTAGTTTGTTGTGGTAAGGGTTAGTTGGTGATGATTTAGAGTAGCCGAAGTAATTTAGGTGAGTCTGGCATAGCTTGTTATGATTTGTACACTTTTTTTTGTAATTTTAAGATGATATGGTTTGGTTTGTTGTGGTAAGGGATAGTTGGGGGTGATTTACGGTAGCCGAAGTAATTTAGGTGATTCTGGTATAGTTTGTTATGATTTTTAGCATTTTTTTGTAATTTTAAAGTGATTGGGCTTAGTTTGTTGCTGTAAAGTGTAGTTGGGGGTGATTTTTGATAGCCGAAGAAATTAGGTTAGTTTGGCTTAGTTTGCTATGGTTAGTAGCATTTTTTTGTAATTTAAAAGTGATTGGGTTTAGTTTGTTGTGGTAAGGGTTAGTTGGTGATAATTTAGAGTAGCCGAAGTAATTTAGGTGAGTCTGGCATAGTTTGTTATGATTTGTACACCTTTTTTTGTAATTTTAAGATGATATGGTTTGGTTTGTTGTGGTAGGGGAAAGTTGGGGGTGATTTAAGGTAGCCGAAGTAATTTAGGTGATTCTGGTATAGTTTGTTATGATTTTTAGCATTTTTTTGTAATTTTAAAGTGATTGGGCTTAGTTTGTTGCTGTAAAGTGTAGTTGGGGGTGATTTACGGTAGCCGAAGTAATTTAGGTGATTCTGGTATAGTTTGTTATGATTTTTAGCATTTTTTTGTAATTTTAAAGTGATTGGGCTTAGTTTGTTGCTGTAAAGTGTAGTTGGGGGTGATTTTTGATAGCCGAAGTAATTTAGGTGAGTTTGGCATAGTTTGCTATGGTTAGTAGCATTTTTTTGTAATTTAAAAGTGATTGGGTTTAGTTTGTTGTGGTAAGGGTTAGTTGGTGATGATTTATGGTAGCCGAAGTAATTTAGGTGAGTCTGGCATAGTTTGTTATGATTTGTACACCTTTTTTTGTAATTTTAAGATGATATGGCTTGGTTTGTTGTGGTAAGGGATAGTTGGGGGTGATTTACGGTAGCCGAAGTAATTTAGGTGATTCTGGTATAGTTTGTTATGATTTTTAGCATTTTTTTGTAATTTTAAAGTGATTGGGCTTAGTTTGTTGCTGTAAAGTGTAGTTGGGGGTGATTTTTGATAGCCGAAGTAATTTAGGTGAGTTTGGCATAGTTTGCTATGGTTAGTAGCATTTTTTTGTAATTTAAATGTGATTGGGTTTAGTTTGTTGTGGTAAGGGTTAGTTGGTGATGATTTATGGTAGCCGAAGAAATTTAGGTGAGTTTGGCATAATTTGCTATGGTTAGGAGCATTTTTTTGTAATTTAAATTGATTGGGTTTAGTTTGTTGTGGTAAGGGTTAGTTGGTGATGATTTAGAGTAGCCAAAGTAATTTAGGTGAGTCTGGCATAGTTTGTTATGATTTGTACACCTTTTTTTGTAATTTTAAGATGATATGGTTTGGTTTGTTGTGGTAGGGGAAAGTTGGGGGTGATTTACGGTAGCCGAAGTAATTTAGGTGATTCTGGTATAGTTTGTTATGATTTTTAGAATTTTTTTGTAATTTTAAAGTGATTGGGCTTAGTTTGTTGCTGTAAAGTGTAGTTGGGGGTGATTTTTGATAGCCGAAGTAATTTAGGTGAGTTTGGCATTGTTTGCTATGGTTAGTAGCATTTTTTTGTAATTTAAAAGTGATTGGGTTTAGTTTGTTGTGGTAAGGGTTAGTTGGTGATGATTTATGGTAGCCGAAGTAATTTAGGTGAGTTTGGCATAGTTTGCTATGGTTAGGAGCATTTTTTTGTAGTTTAAAAGTGATTGGGTTTAGTTTGTTGTGGTAAGGGTTAGTTGGTGATGATTTAGAGTAGCCGAAGTAATTTAGGTGAGTCTGGCATAGTTTGTTATGATTTGTACACCTTTTTTTGTAATTTTAAGATGATATGGTTTGGTTTGTTGTGGTAAGGGATAGTTGGGGGTTATTTACGGTACCCGAAGTAATTTAGGTGATTCTGGTATAGTTTGTTATGGTTTTTAGCATTTTTTTGTAATTTTAAAGTGATTGGGCTTAGTTTGTTGCTGTAAAGTGTAGTTGGGGGTGACTTACGGTAGCCGAAGTAATTTAGGTGATTCTGGTATAGTTCGTTATAATTTTTAGCATTTTTTTGTAATTTTAAAGTGATTGGGCTTAGTTTGTTGCTGTAAAGTGTAGTTGGGTTGATTTTTGATAGCCGAAGTAATTTAGGTGAGTTTGGCATAGTTTGCTATGGTTAGTAGCATTTTTTTTAATTTAAAAGTGATTGGGTTTAGTTTGTTGCGGTAAGGGTTAGTTGGTGATGATTTATGGTAGCCCAAGTAATTTAGGAGAGTTTGGCATAGTTTGCTATGGTTAGTAGCATTTTTTTGTAATTTAATAGTGATTGGGTTTAGTTTGTTGTGGTAAGGGTTAGTTGGTGATGATTTAGAGTAGCCGAAGTAATTTAGGTGAGTCTGGCATAGTGTGTTATGATTTGTACACCTTTTTTTGTAATTTTAAGATGATATGGTTTGGTTTGTTGTGGTAGGGGAAAGTTGGGGGTGATTTACGGTAGCCGAAGTAATTTAGGTGATTCTGGTATAGTTTGTTATGATTTTTAGCATTTTTTTGTAATTTTAAAGTGATTGGGCTTAGTTTGTTGCTGTAAAGTGTAGTTGGGGGTGATTTTTGTAGCCGAAGTAATTTAGGTGAGTTTGGCATAGTTTGCTATGGTTAGTAGCATTTTTTTGTAATTTAAATGTGATTGGGTTTAGTTTGTTGTGGTAAGGGTTAGTTGGTGATGATTTATGGTAGCCGAAGAAATTTAGGTGAGTTTGGCATAATTTGCTATGGTTAGGAGCATTTTTTTGTAATTTAAAAGTGATTGGGTTTAGTTTGTTGTGGTAAGGGTTAGTTGGTAATGATTTAGAGTAGCCAAAGTAATTTAGGTGAGTCTGGCATAGTTTGTTATGATTTGTACACCTTTTTTTTTAATTTTAAGATGATATGGTTTGGTTTGTTGTGGTAGGGGAAAGTTGGGGGTGATTTACGGTAGCCGAAGTAATTTAGGTGATTCTGGTATAGTTTGTTATGATTTTTAGCATTTTTTTGTAATTTTAAAGTGATTGGGCTTAGTTTGTTGCTGTAAAGTGTAGTTGGGGGTGATTTTTGATAGCCGAAGTAATTTAGGTGAGTTTGGCATTGTTTGCTAGGGTTAGTAGCATTTTTTTGTAATTTAAAAGTGATTGGGTTTAGTTTGTTGTGGTAAGGGTTAGTTGGTGATGATTTATGGTAGCCGAAGTAATTTAGGTGAGTTTGGCATAGTTTGCTATGGTTAGAAGCATTTTTTTGTAGTTTAAAAGTGATTGGGTTTAGTTTGTTGTGGTAAGGGTTAGTTGGTGATGATTTAGAGTAGCCGAAGTAATTTAGGTGAGTCTGGCATAGTTTGTTATGATTTGTACACCTTTTTTTGTAATTTTAAGATGATATGGTTTGGTTTGTTGTGGTAAGGGATAGTTGGGGGTGATTTACGGTAGCCGAAGTAATTTAGGTGATTCTGGTATAGTTTGTTATGATTTTTAGCATTTTTTTGTAATTTTAAAGTGATTGGGCTTAGTTTGTTGCTGTAAAGTGTAGTTGGGGGTGATTTTTGATAGCCGAAGTAATTTAGGTGAGTTTGGCATTGTTTGCTAGGGTTAGTAGCATTTTTTTGTAATTTAAAAGTGATTGGGTTTAGTTTGTTGTGGTAAGGGTTAGTTGGTGATGATTTATGGTAGCCGAAGTAATTTAGGTGAGTTTGGCATAGTTTGCTATGGTTAGGAGCATTTTTTTGTAGTTTAAAAGTGATTGGGTTTAGTTTGTTGTGGTAAGGGTTAGTTGGTGATGATTTAGAGTAGCCGAAGTAATTTAGGTGAGTCTGGCATAGTTTGTTATGATTTGTACACCTTTTTTTGTAATTTTAAGATGATATGGTTTGGTTTGTTGTGGTAAGGGATAGTTGGGGGTTATTTACGGTACCCGAAGTAATTTAGGTGATTCTGGTATAGTTTGTTATGGTTTTTAGCATTTTTTTGTAATTTTAAAGTGATTGGGCTTAGTTTGTTGCTGTAAAGTGTAGTTGGGGGTGACTTACGGTAGCCGAAGTAATTTAGGTGATTCTGGTATAGTTCGTTATAATTTTTAGCATTTTTTTGTAATTTTAAAGTGATTGGGCTTAGTTTGTTGCTGTAAAGTGTAGTTGGGTTGATTTTTGATAGCCGAAGTAATTTAGGTGAGTTTGGCATAGTTTGCTATGGTTAGTAGCATTTTTTTTAATTTAAAAGTGATTGGGTTTAGTTTGTTGCGGTAAGGGTTAGTTGGTGATGATTTATGGTAGCCCAAGTAATTTAGGAGAGTTTGGCATAGTTTGCTATGGTTAGTAGCATTTTTTTGTAATTTAATAGTGATTGGGTTTAGTTTGTTGTGGTAAGGGTTAGTTGGTGATGATTTAGAGTAGCCGAAGTAATTTAGGTGAGTCTGGCATAGTGTGTTATGATTTGTACACCTTTTTTTGTAATTTTAAGATGATATGGTTTGGTTTGTTGTGGTAGGGGAAAGTTGGGGGTGATTTACGGTAGCCGAAGTAATTTAGGTGATTCTGGTATAGTTTGTTATGATTTTTAGCATTTTTTTGTAATTTTAAAGTGATTGGGCTTAGTTTGTTGCTGTAAAGTGTAGTTGGGGGTGATTTTTGTAGCCGAAGTAATTTAGGTGAGTTTGGCATAGTTTGCTATGGTTAGTAGCATTTTTTTGTAATTTAAATGTGATTGGGTTTAGTTTGTTGTGGTAAGGGTTAGTTGGTGATGATTTATGGTAGCCGAAGAAATTTAGGTGAGTTTGGCATAATTTGCTATGGTTAGGAGCATTTTTTTGTAATTTAAAAGTGATTGGGTTTAGTTTGTTGTGGTAAGGGTTAGTTGGTAATGATTTAGAGTAGCCAAAGTAATTTAGGTGAGTCTGGCATAGTTTGTTATGATTTGTACACCTTTTTTTTTAATTTTAAGATGATATGGTTTGGTTTGTTGTGGTAGGGGAAAGTTGGGGGTGATTTACGGTAGCCGAAGTAATTTAGGTGATTCTGGTATAGTTTGTTATGATTTTTAGCATTTTTTTGTAATTTTAAAGTGATTGGGCTTAGTTTGTTGCTGTAAAGTGTAGTTGGGGGTGATTTTTGATAGCCGAAGTAATTTAGGTGAGTTTGGCATTGTTTGCTAGGGTTAGTAGCATTTTTTTGTAATTTAAAAGTGATTGGGTTTAGTTTGTTGTGGTAAGGGTTAGTTGGTGATGATTTATGGTAGCCGAAGTAATTTAGGTGAGTTTGGCATAGTTTGCTATGGTTAGAAGCATTTTTTTGTAGTTTAAAAGTGATTGGGTTTAGTTTGTTGTGGTAAGGGTTAGTTGGTGATGATTTAGAGTAGCCGAAGTAATTTAGGTGAGTCTGGCATAGTTTGTTATGATTTGTACACCTTTTTTTGTAATTTTAAGATGATATGGTTTGGTTTGTTGTGGTAAGGGATAGTTGGGGGTGATTTACGGTAGCCGAAGTAATTTAGGTGATTCTGGTATAGTTTGTTATGATTTTTAGCATTTTTTTGTAATTTTAAAGTGATTGGGCTTAGTTTGTTGCTGTAAAGTGTAGTTGGGGGTGATTTTTGATACCCGAAGAAATTAGGTTAGTTTGGCATAGTTTGCTATGGTTAGTAGCATTTTTTTGTAATTTAAAAGTGATTGGGTTTAGTTTGTTGTGGTAAGGGTTAGTTGGTGATGATTTAGAGTAGCCGAAGTAATTTAGGTGAGTCTGGCATAGTTTGTTATGATTTGTACACCTTTTTTTGTAATTTTAAGATGATATGGTTTGGTTTGTTGTGGTAGGGGAAGTTGGGGGTGATTTGCGGTAGCCAAAGTAATTTAGGTGATTCTGGTATAGTTTGTTATGATTTTTAGCATTTTTTTGTAATTTTAAAGTGATTGGGCTTAGTTTGTTGCTGTAAAGTGTAGTTGGGGGTGATTTTTGATAGCCGAAGTAATTTAGGTGAGTTTGGCATAGTTTGCTATGGTTAGTAGCATTTTTTTGTAATTTAAATGTGATTGGGTTTAGTTTGTTGTGGTAAGGGTTAGTTGGTGATGATTTATGGTAGCCGAAGAAATTTAGGTGAGTTTGGCATAATTTGCTATGGTTAGGAGCATTTTTTTGTAATTTAAAAGTGATTGGGTTTAGTTTGTTGTGGTAAGGGTTAGTTGGTGATGATTTAGAGTAGCCAAAGTAATTTAGGTGAGTCTGGCATAGTTTGTTATGATTTGTACACCTTTTTTTGTAATTTTAAAATGATATGGTTTGGTTTGTTGTGGTAGGGGAAAGTTGGGGGTGATTTGCGGTAGCCGAAGTAATTTAGGTGATTCTGGTATAGTTTGTTATGATTTTTAGCATTTTTTTGTAATTTTAAAGTGATTGGGCTTAGTTTGTTGCCGTAAAGTGTAGTTGGGGGTGATTTTTGATAGCCGAAGTAATTTAGGTGAGTTTGGCATAGTTTGCTATGGTTAGTAGCATTTTTTTGTAATTTAAATGTGATTGGGTTTAGTTTGTTGTGGTAAGGGT
Organism: Eledona agricola; assembly: GCA_964023215.1. Lineage (NCBI taxonomy): Eukaryota > Metazoa > Arthropoda > Insecta > Coleoptera > Tenebrionidae > Eledona > Eledona agricola. The sequence continues at coordinate 2,236,527 of CAXIEJ010000091.1, read as the reverse complement.
TAGTTGGTGATGATTTATGGTAGCCGAAGAAATTTAGGTGAGTTTGGCATAATTTGCTATGGTTAGGAGCATTTTTTTGTAATTTTAAAGTGATTGGGTTTAGTTTGTTGTGGTAAGGGTTAGTTGGTGATGATTTAGAGTAGCCAAAGTAATTTAGGTGAGTCTGGCATAGTTTGTTATGATTTGTACATCTTTTTTTGTAATTTTAAGATGATATGGTTTGGTTTGTTGTGGTAGGGGAAAGTTGGGGGTGATTTACGGTAGCCGAAGTAATTTAGGTGATTCTGGTATAGTTTGTTATGATTTTTAGCATTTTTTTGTAATTTTAAAGTGATTGGGCTTAGTTTGTTGCTGTAAAGTGTAGTTGGGGGTGATTTTTGATAGCCGAAGTAATTTAGGTGAGTTTGGCATAGTTTGCTATGGTTAGTAGAATTTTTTTGTAATTTAAAAGTGATTGGGTTTAGTTTGTTGTGGTAAGGGTTAGTTGGTGATGATTTATGGTAGCCGAAGTAATTTAGGTGAGTTTGGCATAGTTTGCTATGGTTAGTAGCATTTTTTTGTAATTTAAAAGTTATTGGGTTTAGTTTGTTGTGGTAAGGGTTAGTTGGTGATGATTTAGGGTAGCCGAAGTAATTTAGGTGAGTCTGGCATAGTTTGTTATGATTTGTACACCTTTTTTTTAATTTTAAGATGATATGGTTTGGTTTCTTGTGGTAAGGGATAGTTGGGGGTGATTTACGGTAGCCGAAGTAATTTAGGTGATTCTGGTGTAGTTTGTTATGATTTTTAGCATTTTTTTGTCATTTTAAAGTGATTGGGCTTAGTTTGTTGCTGTAAAGTGTAGTTGGGGGTGATTTTTGATAGCCGAAGTAATTTAGGTTAGTTTGGCATAGTTTGCTATGGTTAGTAGCATTTTTTTGTAATTTAAAAGTGATTGGGTTTAGTTTGTTGTGGTAAGGGTTAGTTGGTGATGATTTATGGTAGCCGAAGTAATTTAGGTGAGTTTGGTATAGTTTGCTATGGTTAGTAGCATTTTTTTGTAATTTAAAAGTGATTGGGTTTAGTTTGTTGTGGTAAGGGTTAGTTGGTGATGATTTAGAGTAGCCGAAGTAATTTAGGTGTGTCTGGCATAGTTTGTTATGATTTGTACACCTTTTTTTGTTATTTTAAGATGATATGGTTTGTTTTGTTGTGGTAAGGGATAGTTGGGGGTGATTTACGGTAGCCGAAGTAATTTAGGTGATTCTGGTATAGTTTGTTATGATTGTTAGCATTTTTTTGTAATTTTAAAGTGATTGGTCTTAGCTTGTTGCTGTAAATTGTAGCTGGGGGTGATTTTTGATAGCCGAAATAATTTAGGTGAGTTTGGCATAGTTTGCTATGGTTAGTAGCATTTTTTTGTAATTTAAAAAGTGATTGGGTTTAGTTTGTTGTGGTAAGGGTTAGTTGGTGATGATTTATGGTAGCCGAAGTAATTTAGGTGAGTTTGGCATAGTTTGCTATGGTTAGTAGCATTTTTTTGTAATTTGAAAGTGATTGGGTTTAGTTTGTTGTGGTAAGGGTTAGTTGGTGATGATTTAGAGTAGCCGAAGTAATTTAGGTGAGTCTGGCATAGTTTGTTATGATTTGTACATCTTTTTTTGTAATCTTAAGATGATATGGTTTGGTTTGTTGTGGTAAAGGATAGTTGGGGGTGATTTACGGTAGCCGAAGTAATTTAGGTGATTCTGGTATAGTTTGTTATGATTTTTAGCATTTTTTTGTAATTTTAAAGTGATTGGGCTTAGTTTGTTGCTGTAAAGTGTAGTTGGGGGTGATTTTTGATAGCCGAAGTAATTTAGGTGCGTTTGGCATAGTTTGCTATGGTTAGTAGCATTTTTTTGTAATTTAAAAGTGATTGGGTTTAGTTTGTTGTGGTAAGGGTTAGTTGGTGATGTTTTATGGTAGCCGAAGTAATTTAGGTGAGTTTGGCATGGTTTGCTATGGTTAGTAGCATTTTTTTGTAATTTAAAAGTGATTGGGTTTAGTTTGTTGTGGTAAGGGTTAGTTGGTGATGATTTAGAGTAGCCGAAGTAATTTAGGTGAGTCTGGCATAGTTTGTTACGATTTGTACACCTTTTTTTGTAATTTCAAGATGATATGGTTTGGTTTGTTGTGGTAAGTGATAGTTGGGGGTGATTTACGGTAGCCGAAGTAATTTAGGTGATTCTGGTATAGTTTGTTATGATTTTTAGCATTTTTTTGTAATTTTAAAGTGATTGGGCTTAGTTTGTTGCTGTAAAGTGTAGTTGGGGGTGATTTTTGATAGCCGAAGTAATTTAGGTGAGTTTGGCATAGTTTGCTATGGTTAGTAGCATTTTTTTGTAATTTAAAAGTCATTGGGTTTAGTTTGTTGTGGTAAGGGTTAGTTGGTGATGATTTAGAGTAGCCGAAGTAATTTAGGTGAGTCTGGCATAGTTTGTTATGATTTGTACACTTTTTTTTGTAATTTTAAGATGATATGGTTTGGTTTGTTGTGGTAAGGAATAGTTGGGGGTGATTTACAGTAGCCGAAGTAATTTAGGTGATTCTGGTATAGTTTGTTATGATTTTTAGCATTTTTTTGTAATTTTAAAGTGATTGGGCTTAGTTTGTTGCTGTAAAGTGTAGTTGGGCGTGATTTTTGATAGCCGAAGTAATTTAGGTGCGTTTGGCATAGTTTGCTATGGTTAGTAGCATTTTTTTGTAATTTAAAAGTGATTGGGTTTAGTTTGTTGTGGTAAGGGTTAGTTGGTGATGTTTTATGGTAGCCGAAGTAATTTAGGTGAGTTTGGCATGGTTTGCTATGGTTAGTATCATTTTTTTGTAATTTAAAAGTGATTGGGTTTAGTTTGTTGTGGTAAGGGTTAGTTGGTGATGATTTAGAGTAGCCGAAGTAATTTAGGTGAGTCTGGCATAGTTTGTTATGATTTGTACACCTTTTTTTGTAATTTCAAGATGATATGGTTTGGTTTGTTGTGGTAAGTGATAGTTGGGGGTGATTTACGGTAGCCGAAGTAATTTAGGTGATTCTGGTATAGTTTGTTATGATTTTTAGCATTTTTTTGTAATTTTAAAGTGATTGGGCTTAGTTTGTTGCTGTAAAGTGTAGTTGGGGGTGATTTTTGATAGCCGAAGTAATTTAGGTGAGTTTGGCATAGTTTGCTATGGTTAGTAGCATTTTTTTGTAATTTAAAAGTCATTGGGTTTAGTTTGTTGTGGTAAGGGTTAGTTGGTGATGATTTAGAGTAGCCGAAGTAATTTAGGTGAGTCTGGCATAGTTTGTTATGATTTGTACACTTTTTTTTGTAATTTTAAGATGATATGGTTTGGTTTGTTGTGGTAAGGAATAGTTGGGGGTGATTTACAGTAGCCGAAGTAATTTAGGTGATTCTGGTATAGTTTGTTATGATGTTTAGCATTTTTTTGTAATTTTAAAGTGATTGGGCTTAGTTTGTTGCTGTAAAGTGTAGTTGGGGGTGATTTTTGATAGCCGAAGTAATTTAGGTGAGTTTGGCATAGTTTGCTATGGTTAGTAGCATTTTTTTGTAATTTAAAAGTGATTGGGTTTAGTTTGTTGTGGTAAGGGTTAGTTGGTGATGATTTATGGTAGCCGAAGTAATTTAGGTGAGTTTGGCATAGTTTGCTATGGTTAGTAGCATTTTTTTGTAATTTAAAAGTGATTGGGTTTAGATTGTTGTGGTAAGGGTTAATTGGTGATGATTTAGAATAGCCGAAGTAATTTAGGTGAGTCTGGCATAGTTTGTTATGATTTGTACACCTTTTTTTGTAATTTTAAGATGATATGGTTTGGTTTGTTGTGGTAAGGGATAGTTGGGGGTGATTTACGGTAGCCGAAGTAATTTAGGTGATTCTGGTATAGATTGTTATGATTTTTAGCATTTTTTTGTAATTTTAAAGTGATTGGGCTTAGTTTGTTGCTGTAAAGTGTAGTTGGGGGTGATTTTTGATAGCCGAAGTAATTTAGGTGAGTTTGGCATAGTTTGCTATGGTTAGTAGCATTTTTTTGTAATTTAAAAATTATTGGGTTTAGTTTGTTGTGGTAAGGGTTAGTTGGTGATGATTTATGGTAGCCGAAGTAATTTAGGTGAGTTTGGCATAGTTTTCTATGGTTAGTAGCATTTTTTTGTAATTTAAAAGTGATTGGGTTTAGTTTGTTGTGGTAAGGGTTAGTTGGTGATGATTTAGAGTAGCCGAAGTAATTTAGGTGAGTCTGGCATAGTTTGTTATGATTTTTACATCTTTTTTTAAATTTTAATATGATATGGTTTGGTTTGTTGTGGTAAGGGATAGTTGGGGGTGATTTACGGTAGCCGAAGTAATTTAGGTGATTCTGGTATAGTTTGTTATAATTTGTAACGAAGCAAAATTTGGAAAATTCCATATGCCCCCCCCCAACCCCGCCCAACGGCGCATCCACCAGGCGCATCCACCAGGCGCATCCACCAAGCGCATCCACCAAGCGCAACCCTACTCACGACTAGAGTGGGGCTTAAAGGAGCCCTATAAATACGACTGCGGAAGCCGTACACATCAGTTGCTGGATGACTGCGCCTTCCAGCTCTGGCAACGCTTGAGGTACCAGTCCACCCTACCCTATCCTGAAGAGGTCTGCGCCCAATTCCAGACCTCTCCCTTCTTCCACCACCCCGGAGTACTGCGCCTTCCAGACTCCGTCCTTCCACCGTCACCGTCACCGTCACCATCACCGTCACCGTCACCGTCACCGTCACCGTCACCGTCACAGTTACCGTCACCGTCACCGTCACCGTCACCGTCACCGTCACCGTCACCGTCACCATCACCGCCGTTAATTTTTATTATTATTTTCCGAAATAAATCATTTAGTTCTGGAAACGTTTTCATCAAGAAGCCCTGGCGATTTTCCGTCTCCACTGAAGCGACCCGGGAGAAAAAACTCCAACGAGACCTAATCCACGAGGAAAGTCTCGTTACAAATTTGGCGCCCGAGCAGGGACCCAAAAGGGTGAAGAACGAAAATGCCGAAACCCAAAGACGACACACCGACCAAAGAAGCCGCCGTTGGCCTAGAAATAGCCGACACCCGTGTAGGTTGGATCTACAACCTGAAGAAAACCGAGCTCACGAGGGAACTGGAGAAATTCGGGATCGACACCGAAGGCACCGTGGAAGAACTACGACGCCGCCTCAGTCGCTTCCTCCGTGAAGGAGATGTTGCCGAGCCAAGTTTTCCGCCACAGTCTGAGCCGTTGATGACACCGCTGATACAGCCGAAAGCCACCGTTGCCCACGTAGATCCCCACCAAGTGAGGAAATAGGGCGTAACGTTCGACGGAAAAGTAGACGCCATATCGTTCATCGAACGAGTCACCGAACTAGCAGAAGAATACGACGTTCCCGACGACCTCCTCCTGCGGGCGCTACCAGAGATGCTCAAAGGACAGGCGATTTTGTGGTACCGGAACGTCAGACCGCGGCTCCGGGAATGGTACGATTTCCTCACGGAATTCAAACTGTTCTACGTCCCCTCCGAATATCGAGAAGACCTCGAGAACGAGATCAGCCGGCGTATGCAGCGCAGGGGCGAATCCGGGTGTGATTTCATCGTCGCCATCCAGACGCTGATTCGACGACATGGAAACTTCACCAGCGACAGAGAATTAGATTGTATATACAAACACCTTCTGCCGGAATACCGAGTATACATCCGCCGTAACTCCATCCACTCTGTCACCGATCTGATACCGCAGGTCCAAGAGTACGAGAGATTGCAGCGAGAGTTAAACAACACCGCCGGAACAAACAGAGGCTTACGGAACGACCGCAGCAGACGGGACCCTTCCAGAATTTCCACCGTGCAGCACCAGGAAGCGCAACGAATCGAAAAGCGCGGTGTCTGCTGGAGATGTGGTCAGGAGGGGCACTTCCGGTCTGAATGTCGAGGAGAAGCCAAGCTGTTTTGTAGCAGGTGCGGGAATCAAGGGGTGATGACACGGAACTGTCCGTGCACCCGTCCGGGAAACGAAGGGGAGGCCGCCGCAAAAGGAACCCCGGTGGGTCCTCAGAACCGGGGTCGCCGCCAGTGAACAAAGGACGCCGATCGACGCCAATCCCCGCTCTGTCCGCCAACGCCAACGACGACCGTTTGAAATGGCGTGTGAAGATCCGGGGTCGTGAAGTAGTCGCCCTGATCGACACAGGGGCCGCGAGGTCCTACATCAACGGGGAAACAGCAAAATTCTGCCAAGACCACGGAATGGTTCCTGCAAAAGTACCGGTCCTGCTTGCTCGCACCGCCACCGGACATGAGGAACGAGTTGACGAGTGTTTTCGGATATCCTTCAGGACAGCAAACGAGAAGTTTACGGCGAATTGTCTGCGACTCGCAACGCTGACGGAGCCAGTGGTATTGGGGATGGATTTCATCCGTCAACACCGACTCGTGTTGGACCTGGAGAAATTACAGGTGAGGAGTCGAGGGAAAATGATTTCCATCGCAGGGTACACACCGAACGGGGGCCTAAGCGCAATTACCGACACATCGGACAATCTCGAAACGTTCATCAAAGACGAGATGGAACGATTCGCCAATCTCAAGGGCCCTACAAGTGCGATTACACATCACATCCGTCTGACGAATTCAACACCGATCAAACAGCGGTACCGAACACGAAACCCGGCAATACAGGACATTATACACAAGGAAGTGGACAATATGCTCAAGGAGGACGTCATCGAACCGAGCAACAGTCCATGGAGCAGTCCGGTGGTCCTGACGAGGAAGAAGAATGGGCAGTACCGCTTTTGCATCGATTTTCGCGCCGTTAACGCCGTATCTCAAAAAGATGCCTACCCCCTACCCATGGTAAACGCCATCCTAGATCGACTAAAAGGCTCTAAATACTTCTCATCAATTGACCTGAAGAACGGGTACTGGCAGGTCCCACTCGCCCCCGAGTCTCGTCCGATAACCGCCTTCACCGTATCGAATAAAGGGTTTTTCCAATTTAAGGTGTTGCCGTTCGGATTGCACGCAGCCCCGTCCACTTTCCAACGTTTATTGGATCAGATTATTGGACCAGAGATGGAATCCAGAGCCTTTGCATATCTTGACGACATCATTGTCCTAGGAGGCAGCATTGAGGAGCACAAGCAGAATCTGAAGGAAGTGTTTAGGAGACTTCGTATCGCAAAACTCAGACCAAACCCGGAAAAATGCAAATTTTTCGAGGAAAAACTGGTGTACCTGGGACACACCGTTTCCGCTGACGGCATATCCACTGATCCGGCCAAAGTAGAAGCCATCGAGAGGATACCGCCTCCGACCAAAGTGCGGGAGCTCCGCCAGTTCCTGGGTATAGCCAGTTGGTACCGGAAGTTCATTACAGCGTTCTCCACCGTAGCGGCACCATTAACCCGCCTGCTCAAGAAGGCGCAGAAGTGGACCTGGGGCGAACCGCAGGAGCAGGCGTTTGACGAACTCAAACAGCGACTGACGCAGGCACCAGTGCTAGCATGTCCAGACTTCGCTCTTCCAATCACGCTACAAACCGACGCTTCCAACGAGGGACTTGGCGCCGCATTGATACAGAGGGTGAACGGAGACGATAGGGTGATAAGTTATGCGAGCACTACGCTGACGGGACCGCAGAAGAATTACTCCACCACGGAAAAAGAATGTATGGCCATCGTTTGGGGAATAAAGAAGATGCGACCGTACCTGGAGGGTTACCGTTTCCGGGTGGAAACCGATCACCACTCCCTTAAGTGGCTGATGTCAATCACCGACCCCTCAGGCCGCCTCGCCAGGTGGATAATGTTTCTCCAGCAATTCGACTTTGAAATAACCTACCGCAAAGGAGTCCTCAACAAGGTGGCAGACGCCCTGTCACGACCAATTACATCGTCGCCACTGCTGGAAATAGGCACGGAACCGGCACGATGCAAATGGTACGAGAAAAAAGGGCAGAAGTAGAGGCACACCCCGACCTATTCCCAGATTACCTCATCAAGGACGGCCGCTTGTACCGGCACCTCTTCGACCGGACTGACATCATGGCACAAGGACTCACCGACCCATGGAAGCTATGTGTTCCCACGGGCGAGAGGACGGACGTGCTCCAGGCAAATCACGACGCACCGACTGCCGGACACCTGGGGATAGCAAAGACCATTAGCCGAATTGCGGCACGGTACTATTGGCCAGGGATGTTCCGGGATGTGGCGAAGTACGTGAGGAAATGCTCGTCCTGCCAACGCTACAAGAACAGCCAGCAGCGAACTCCGGGTCTCATGCAACCACCACAACACCAGGGGCCGTGGCACACAGTAAGTGTGGACTTGGTAGGTCCACTCCCGAGGTCCACCTAAGGGCACACCTTCCTACTAGTTATGCAGGATCGCTTTACTAAATGGACGGAACTACAGCCAATTAGGAAAGCGACTTCAACTTCTGCCGTTAGGATATTATACGAGCGAGTGATTTCCCGGTTCGGATGTCCCAAGGTTGTCATCACCGACAACGGAACTCAATTCGGGAGCGGGGTTTTTAGACGCCAGCTGCGTGAATTTGGAATCCACCACCGGCAAACCCCTCCATACACTCCCCAGGCAAATCCCGTTGAGAGGCAGAACAAAGTGATTAAAACCATGCTCGCCCAATACTGTGAGGAAAATCAAAGGAAATGGGACGTTCACGTACACGACTTCATGCTGGCTCTCAACACGGCCCGCCACGAGTCAACAGGATTTACCCCAGCCCTCCTAAATTTCGGGCACGAGCTGAGAATGCCGACCATGGAGGCCACAGGCGAAGGACCTGAGGATGGGACCGATGAAATCCCACGACCTGATACACTACGCCACTCTGACCGGATGAAGCATCTAAAAGAAATCTTTGACATGGTACGAGTAAAATTGACACAAGCCTCCCAGACGCAGAAAAAGTATTATGATTTACGACGAAGAGAATGGACCTGCCACGTGGGAGACCGAGTCCTGAAGAAGGAACATTTCCTGTCATCCGCCGTTAAGGGGTTCGCCGCCAAGTTGGCGCCGAAATATTCCGGGCCGTATATCGTGACAAAAGTCATCTCTCCTGTCGTTTTCCAATTGACCGATCCCATGACCAACCGCCGTTTGAAATCCGTCCACGTCAAGGATCTCAAACCGGCACACTAACAAGGCATCTTTGTTACCAGCATGGGAACCCTCAGCGAGATTGTGATCGATTCGAAGGAGATCCAGGATATCCTAGAAGCGAAGTTTATGGGGCGCCCAAAGATGACCAGTCCGTCATGGTGGCTCCAGACGGGAACATCACCGCCCAACACTCCACCGAGAAGCCGACAGCCGCCGTCAACGCCTGAGCTCCAACTCACCCCGGTACCGAGGCTCCTCACTCCACTGCCGAGCACCCCATTGCCTATCACGCCGGGGAAGAACCTACCCGAGGAAATCCGGCAGATGTTACAAGGCGGGCCACCACAGCCCAAGAGTTTGATGGTGACACTTCCGTTGGCCAGGATTTGGCCCCTGTCACCGGCTCAAAGGCGAAATCGGGTAAGGATTCCGGACCCGAGGATGTCGACCGGACTGCGTTGGGTGACCATACGGCCGATGCCGCCGAAGACGACAAAAGTCGAGGGAATCAAAAGGCTCCCACGGCCGTGATGGACAAGGGCACAAGTTTTTTTGAGTTGCTTTTCGAAGAAGAAATTTTCAGTTTGGAGTTGTTTCGGGGAAGAAACAACTCCTGGAAGTAAGGGGGGAATGTAACGAAGCAAAATTTGGAAAATTCCATATGCCCCCCCCAACCCCGCCCAACGGCGCATCCACCAGGCGCATCCACCAGGCGCATCCACCAAGCGCATCCACCAAGCGCAACCCTACTCACGACTAGAGTGGGGCTTAAAGGAGCCCCATAAATACGACTGCGGAAGCCGTACACATCAGTTGCTGGATGACTGCGCCTTCCAGCTCCGGCAACGCTTGAGGTACCAGTCCACCCTACCCTATCCTAAAGAGGTCTGCGCCCAATTCCAGACCTCTCCCTTCTTCCACCACCCCGGAGTACTGCGCCTTCCAGACTCCGTCCTTCCTCCACCCCGGAGTACTGCGCCTTCCAGACTCCGTCCTTCCACCGTCACCGTCACCGTCACCGTCACCGTCACCGTCACCGTCACCGTCACCGTCACCGTCACCGTCACCGTCACCGTCACCGTCACCGTCACCGTCACCGTCACCGTCACCGTCACCGTCACCGTCACCGTCACAGTTACCGTCACCGTCACCGTCACCGTCACCGTCACCATCACCGCCGTTAATTTTTATTATTATTTTCCGAAATAAATCATTTAGTTCTGGAAACGTTTTCATCAAGAAGCCCTGGCGATTTTCCGTCTCCACTGAAGCGACCCGGGAGAAAAAACTCCAACGAGACCTAATCCACGAGGAAAGTCTCGTTACAAATTTTTAGCATTTTTTTGTAATTTTAAAGTGATTGGGGTTAGTTTGTTGCTGTAAAGTGTAGTTGGGGGTGATTTTTGATAGCCAAAGTAATTTAGGTGAGTTTGGCATAGTTTGCTATGGTTAGTAGCATTTTTTTGTAATTTAAAAGTGATTGGGTTTAGTTTGTTGTGGTAAGGGTTAGTTGGTGATGATTTATGGTAGCCGAAGTAATTTAGGTGAGTTTGGCATAGTTTGCTATGGTTAGTAGCATTTTTTTGTAATTTAAAATTGATTGGGTTTAGTTTGTTGTGGTAAGGGTTAGTTGGTGATGATTTAGAGTAGCCGAAGTAATTTAGGTGAGTCTGGCATAGTTTGTTATGATTTGTACACCTTTTTTTGTAATTTTAAGATGATATGGTTTGGTTTGTTGTGGTAAGGGATAGTTGGGGATGATTTACGGTAGCCGAAGTAATTTAGGTGATTCTGGAATAGTTTGTTATGATTTTTAGCATTTTTTTGTAATTTTAAAGTGATTGGGCTTAGTTTGTTGCTGTAAAGTGTAGTTGGGGGTGATTTTTGATAGCCAAAGTAATTTAGGAAAGTTTGGCATAGTTTGCTATGGTTAGTAGCATTTTTTTGTAATTTAAAAGTGATTGGGTTTAGTTTGTTGTGGTAAGGGTTAGTTGGTGATGATTTATGGTAGCCGAAGTAATTTAGGTGAGTTTGGCATAGTTTGCTATGGTTAGTAGCATTTTTTTATAATTTAAAAGTGATTGGGTTTAGTTTGTTGTGGTAAGGGTTAGTTGGTGATGATTTAGAGTAGCCGAAGTAATTTAGGTGAGTCTGGCATAGTTTGTTATGTTTGTACACCTTTTTTTGTAATTTTAAGATGATATGGTTTGGTTTGTTGTGGTAAGGGATAGTTGGGGGTGATTTACGGTAGCCGAAGTAATTTAGGTGATTCTGGTATAGTTTGTTATGATTTTTAGCATTTTTTTTGTAATTTTAAAGTGATTGGGCTTAGTTTGTTGCTGTAAAGTGTAGTTGGGGGTGATTTTTGATAGCCGAAGTAATTTAGGTGAGTTTGGCATAGTTTGCTATAGTTAGTAGCATTTTTTTGGAATTTAAAAATTATTGGGTTTAGTTTGTTGTGGTAAGGGTTAGTTGGTGATGATTTATGGTAGCCGAAGTAATTTAGGTGAGTTTGGCATAGTTTGCTATGGTTAGTAGCATTTTTTTGTAATTTAAAAGTGATTGGGTTTAGTTTGTTGTGGTAAGGGTTAGTTGGTGATGATTTAGAGTAGCCGAAGTAATTTAGGTGAGGCTGGCATAGTTTGTTATGATTTGTACAACTTTTTTTGTAATTTTAAGATGATATAGTTTGGTTTGTTGTGGTAAGGAATAGTTGGGGGTGATTTACAGTAGCCGAAGTAATTTAGGTGATTCTGGTATAGTTTGTTATGATTTTTAGCATTTTTTTGTAATTTTAAAGTGATTGGGCTCAGTTTGTTGCTGCAAAGTGTAGTTGGGGGTTTTTGGATAGCCGAAGTAATTTAGGTGAGTTTGGCATAGTTTGCTATGGTTAGTAGCATTTTTTTGTAATTTAAAAGTGATTGGGTTTAGTTTGTTGTGGTAAGGGTTAGTTGGGGATGATTTATGGTAGCCGAAGTAATTTAGGTGAGTATGGCATAGTTTGCTATGGTTAGTAGCATTTTTTTGTAATTTAAAAGTGATTGGGTTTAGTTTGTTGTGGTAAGGGTTAGTTGGTGATGATTTAGAGTAGCCGAAGTAATTTAGGTGAGTCTGGCATACTTTGTTTAGATTTGTACACCTTTTTTTGTAATTTTAAGATTATATGGTTTGGTTTGTTGTGGTAAGGGATAGTTGGGGGTGATTTACGGTAGCCGAAGTAATTTAGGTGATTTTGGTATAGTTTGTTATGATTTTTAGCATTTTTTTTGTAATTTTAAAGTGATTGGGCTTAGTTTGTTGCTGTAAAGTGTAGTTGGGGTTGATTTTTGATAGCCGAAGTAATTTAGGTGAGTTTGGCATAGCTTGCTACGGTTAGTGGCATTTTTTTGTAATTTAAATGTGATTGGGTTTAGTTTGTTGTGGTAACTGTTAGTTGGTGATGATTTAGAGTAGCCGAAGTAATTTAGGTGAGTCTGGCATAGTTTGTTATGATTTGTACACCTTTTTTTGTAATTTTAAGATGATATGGTTTGGTTTGTTTTGGTAAGGGATGGTTGGAGGTGATTTACGGTAGCCTAAGTAATTTATTTGATTCTGGTATAGTTTGTTATGATTTTTAGCATTTTTTTGTAATTTTAAAGTGATTGGGCTTAGTTTGTTGCTGTAAAGTGTAGTTGGGGGTGATTTTTGATAGCCGAAGTAATTTAGGTGAGTTTGGCATAGTTTGCTATGGTTAGTAGCATTTTTTTGTAATTTAAAAGTGATTGGCTTTAGTTTGTTGTGGTAAGGGTTAGTTGGTGATGATTTATGGTAGCCGAAGTAATTTAGGTGAGTTTGGCATAGTTTGCTATGGTTAGTAGCATTTTTATGTAATTTAAAATTGATTGGGTTTAGTTTGTTGTGGTAAGGGTTAGTTGGTGATGATTTAGAGTAGCCGAAGTAATTTATGTGAGTCTGGCATAGTTTGTTATGATTTGTACACCTTTTTTTGTAATTTTAAGATGATATGGTTTGGTTCGTTGTGGTAAGGGATAGTTGGGGGTGATTTACGGTAGCCTAAGTAATTTAGGTGATTCTGGTATAGTTTGTTATGATTTTTAGCATTTTTTTGTAATTTTAAAGTGATTGGGCTTAGTTTTTTGCTGTAAAGTGTAGTTGGGGGTGATTTTTTTAGGTGAGTTTGGCATAGTTTGCTATCGTTAGTAGCATTTTTGTGTAATTTAAAAGTTATTGGGTGTAGTTTGTTGTGGTAAGGGTTAGTTGGTGATGATTTATGGTAGCCGAAGTAATTTAGGTGAGTTTGGCATAGTTTGCTATGGTTAGTAGCATTTTTTGGTAATTTAAAGTGATTGGGTTTAGTTTGTTGTGGTAAGGGTTAGTTGGTGATGATTTAGAGCAGCCGAAGTAATTTAGGTGAGTCTGGCATAGTTTGTTATGATTTTTACATCTTTTTTTAAATTTTAATATGATATGGTTTGGTTTGTTGTGGTAAGGGATAGTTGGGGGTGATTTACGGTAGCCGAAGTAATTTAGGTGATTCTGGTATAGTTTGTTATAATTTTTAGCATTTTTTTGTAATTTTAAAGTGATTGGGCTTAGTTTGTTGCTGTAAAGTGTAGTTGGGGGTGATTTTTGATAGCCGAAGTAATTTAGGTGAGTTTGGCATAGTTTGCTATGGTTAGTAGCATTTTTTTGTAATTTAAAAGTGATTGGGTTTAGTTTGTTGTGGTAAAGGTTAGTTGGTGATGATTTATGGTAGCCGAAGTAATTTAGGTGAGTTTGGCATAGTTTGCTATGGTTAGTAGCATTTTTTTGTAATTTAAAAGTGATTGGGTTTAGTTTGTTGTGGTAAGGGTTAGTTGGTGATGATTTAGAGTAGCCGAAGTAATTTAGGTGAGTCTGGCATAGTTTGTTATGATTTGTACACCTTTTTTTGTAATTTTAAGATGATATGGTTTGGTTTGTTGTGGTAAGGGATAGTTGGGGATGATTTACGTTAGCCGAAGTAATTTAGGTTATTCTGGAATAGTTTGTTATGATTTTTAGCATTTTTTTGTAATTTTAAAGTGATTGGGCTTAGTTTGTTGCTGTAAAGTGTAGTTGGGGGTGATTTTTGATAGCCAAAGTAATTTAGGTAAGTTTGGCATAGTTTGCTATGGTTAGTAGCATTTTTTTGTAATTTAAAAGTGATTGGGTTTAGTTTGTTGTGGTAAGGGTTAGTTGGTGATGATTTATGGTAGCCGAAGTAATTTAGGTGAGTTTGGCATAGTTTGCTATGGTTAGTAGCATTTTTTTATAATTTAAAAGTGATTGGGTTTAGTTTGTTGTGGTAAGGGTTAGTTGGTGATGATTTAGAGTAGCCGAAGTAATTTAGGTGAGTCTGGCATAGTTTGTTATGATTTGTACACCTTTTTTTGTAATTTTAAGATGATATAGTTTGGTTTGTTGTGGTAAGGGATAGTTGGGGGTGATTTACGGTAGCCGAAGTAATTTAGGTGATTCTGGTATAGTTTGTTATGATTTTTAGCTTTTTTTTTGTAATTTTAAAGTGGTTGGGCTCAGTTTGTTGCTGCAAAGTGTAGTTGGGGGTTTTTGGATAGCCGAAGTAATTTAGGTGAGTTTGGCATAGTTTGCTATGGTTAGTAGCATTTTTTTGTAATTTAAAAGTGATTGGGTTTAGTTTGTTGTGGTAAGGGTTAGTTGGTGATGATTTATGGTAGCCGAAGTAATTTAGGTGAGTTTGGCATAGTTTGCTATGGTTAGTAGCATTTTTTTGTAATTTAAAAGTGATTGGGTTTAGTTTGTTGTGGTAAGGGTTAGTTGGTGATGATTTATGGTAGCCGAAGTAATTTAGGTGAGTTTGGCATAGTTTGCTATGGTTAGTAGCATTTTTTTATAATTTAAAAGTGATTGGGTTTAGTTTGTTGTGGTAAGGGTTAGTTGGTGATGATTTAGAGTAGCCGAAGTAATTTAGGTGAGTCTGGCATAGTTTGTTATGATTTGTACACCTTTTTTTGTAATTTTAAGATAATATGGTTTGGTTTGTTGTGGTAAGGGATAGTTGGGGGTGATTTACGGTAGCCGAAGTAATTTAGGTGATTCTGGTATAGTTTGTTGTGATTTTTAGCATTTTTTTGTAATTTTAAAGTGATTGGGCTTAGTTTGTTGCTGTAAAGTGTAGTTGGGGGTGATTTTTGATAGCCGAAGTAATTTAGGTGAGTTTGGCATAGTTTGCTATGGTTAGTAGCATTTTTTTGTAATTTAAAAGTGATTGGGTTTAGTTTGTTGTGGTAAGGGTTAGTTGGTGATGATTTATGGTAGCCGAAGTAATTTAGGTGAGTTTGGCATAGTTTGCTATGGTTAGTAGCATTTTTTTGTAATTTAAAAGTGATTGGGTTTAGTTTGTTGTGGTAAGGGTTAGTTGGTGATGATTTAGAGTAGCCGAAGTAATTTAGGTGAGTCTGGCATAGTTTGTTATGATTTGTACACCTTTTTTTGTAATTTTAAGATAATATGGTTTGGTTTGTTGTGGTAAGGGATAGTTGGGGGTGATTTACGGTAGCCGAAGTAATTTAGGTGATTCTGGTATAGTTTGTTGTGATTTTTAGCATTTTTTTGTAATTTTAAAGTGATTGGGCTTAGTTTGTTGCTGTAAAGTGTAGTTGGGGGTGATTTTTGATAGCCGAAGTAATTTAGGTGAGTTTGGCATAGTTTGCTATGGTTAGTAGCATTTTTTTGTAATTTAAATGTGATTGGGTTTAGTTTGTTGTGGTAAGGGTTAGTTGGTGATGATTTAGAGTAGCCGAAGTAATTTAGGTGAGTCTGGCATAATTTGTTATGATTTGTACACCTTTTTTTGTAATTTTAAGATGATATGGTTTGGTTTGTTGTGGTAAGGGATAGTTGGGGGTGATTTACGGTAGCCGAAGTAATTTAGGTGATTCTGGTATAGTTTGTTATGATTTTTAGCATTTTTTTGTAATTTTAAAGTGATTGGGCTTAGTTTGTTGCTGTAAAGTGTAGTTGGGGGTGATTTTTGATAGCCGAAGTAAATTAGGTGAGTTTGGCATAGTTTGCTATGGTTAGTAGCATTTTTTTGTAATTTAAAAGTGATTGGGTTTAGCTTGGTGTGGTAAGGGTTAGTTGGTGATGATTTATGGTAGCCGAAGTAATTTAGGTGAGTTTGGCATAGTTTGCTATGGTTAGTAGCATTTTTTTGTAATTTTAAAGTGATTGGGTTTAGTTTGTTGTGGTAAGGGTTAGTTGGTGATGATTTAGAGTAGCCGAAGTAATTTAGGTGAGTCTGGCATAGTTTGTTATGATTTGTACACCTTTTTTTGTAATTTTAAGATAATATGGTTTGGTTTGTTGTGGTAAGGGATAGTTGGGGGTGATTTACGGTAGCCGAAGTAATTTAGGTGATTCTGGTATTGTTTGTTGTGATTCGCAGAGCAAATGGACTGTATTTTTACTTCTTTTTTATTACAATAAACTTATTATAACAACTTTACAAATTTCTGGTTCTTTATTACTCGTCGTCGCGAGCTGTGACTTTCTCTTCCGAGGCTTGGTCGAGAAGTGCTCCCCACTCGCCACTGTCCAAGTGTCGCGGCCCCGCCGCCATCGTCCCTTGGCGCCACAACTCTGCATTATTGCGAGTAAGGACGTACCATACCGCCGGCCTTGAAATCACAACATTTCAAAACAAACATTAAATTAAAATTGTCTTTGAAGTCCTTGATCTTCTTTCTAATTCGGTAAAACACACAGTTTTTTAATGGAGCGTTTTAAAATTGTACCGTTTGATAATCGCACTGAAACTACGCGAACTATCTTGTCTTCACCAGGGTGTAATTCGTGTACTCGCGCAAGAGCCCACTTAAACGTCGGCTGATTGTCTTCTTGCATTAACACTAACGATCCCACCTTGAGTAACGTTGGAAAGTCCTTTTTCCATTTAAGGCGTTGCTGCAGTTCCGTTATGTATTCATGACTCCACCGTTTCCAAAATCGTTGGACGATGCCTTGTAGACGCCGGAAGTGTTCCAAACGGTTCTCCGGGATGTTCAATACGTTTGCCTCAGGTGTAGTCGAAAGTGGACGTCCAATTAAAAAATGAGCAGGTGTTAGAGGTATCAAGTCTGTTGGGTCAGAGGATAAGGGATATAGTGGCCTCGAGTTAAGAATGCCTTCTATCTGAATCAATACCTTCATCATATCCTCATAATGCAAAGAAGTGTTACCGATCTCGCGTGTTAAATGTCGTTTGACGCACTTCACGTTGGATTCCCAAATACCTCCAAAATTTGGCGATCTCGCCGGAATGAATTTCCACGTTATTCCTTCTTTCGACATAGCGTTTGTAATATTTTCATTCTCGACTTTAAAAAATTGTAATAGTTCCCTATTAGCGCCCACAAATGTAGTTCCGTTATCTGACATGATGACTGAGGGTCTTCCGCGTCGTGCCATAAATCGTTTGAGGCATGCCAAAAAACACCTACTTGTCAGATCAGTTACCAACTCTAAATGAATAGCCTTGGTGGCTAGGCAAACAAAAAGACAAATCCAAGATTTGGTTAATGAGGGTTTTCGAGACTTCCTGTCCTTTAGCAGAACAGGACCGATGTAGTCACAACCAGTATTCTCGAAGGGCATGTACTGATTAACTCGTTCAGGTGGTAAATTGCCCATTAAATACTTACACGGTCTTGGGGATGCTTTAAAGCAAGTGATGCATTGATGTACAATCTGTTTTGCAATGCTACGTCCCGAGGTAGGCCAAATTTTTTGACGTATCGAATAAAGTAATTGCTGAGGACCACAATGTAACAATCTAATGTGCTCATTTCGCAAAATTAAGCTGGTAAGTTTGTGTTTGTGGCTAAGCAAAATGGGGTGTTTCATCTCGTATGAAATGTCAGCGTTGGCTAACCTACCACCGACTCTTATCAAGTTATCCTTTCCTATGAATGGATGTAACGATAGAATATTGCTACGGCTACCGAGCTGCAATTTCTTCTTCAAAGTCGAATATTCTACCGGAAATGACTGGATCTGGGCAATTCTTAATAAAACGGTAAAGGCGTTTTTTTGTTCCTGAACACTCAAAAGGCTTGATTCAGGACCTTCAAATTCACGCTTTTCACGACGTTCTATTTTTGACCGGCAATTGTTAAAAAAGCGTAAACAATAGGCTGTAATACGTTTTAATTTGTCCAGATCAGAATATTTATCAAAAATATAAAAATCGTTAGATTCCGTTAACAAATTAGAAACAATTCTTTGTTCAGGAACGTCAATTTCGGGAATGTCGTCATTTAATTCCGCATCGTTAACGTTTAGAAACTCCGGACCATTCCACCAAATTGTATTTGTTGAAAGTTGCGTAGCTGTGGAGCCTCTAGAAATGCAATCCGCGGGGTTGTTTTGTGAACGAACGTGGTGCCACTGATCACCGTCCGATTCCTTATTTTCTACGCTCATGCAATGTAATGCAACCGATGCCTTCTTTGCAGAATTCGTTTCTGCTTGATCAAACTGACCGCCGATTATCCATCCCAGTTTGGTATTTTGGATAATTAAACCATTTTCCAGTTTCAACCTATGCGGCAAAAAAAGGTCGTAAAACAGACCGACTCCGCAGAGTAAGTCAATTTCGCCCGTTTCGTTGAATGTTGGGTCAGCTAGATTTATGTTTTCCGGAATATTAAAATTAGTCGCGTCAAAACTCACATTCGGTAATGGTTGGGTGATTTTATTTAAGATTAGGCACGTCATATGTTTTGCGAAGCTGTCGTTTCTCGCCCGTATGTCGATCTCGGTTTTGTGTTTTACAGGAAACGAAGTCTCGCCGCCTATACCCGATAAGGTGAAGTTAATCGCGGTTTTCTTTAGATTTAAGCGATTCACCAATTTCTCTGTGATGAAATTACTTTGTGAGCCGGGGTCTAATAATATGCGAACCGGAAATCTTGTTTTGTCTCCGACAATATTAACGACGGCGGTTGAAAGGAGCGAAAAGCTGACTAGCCGATTTGACTTCGAAGAATTGCACACTCCGCCGGCCGTAATATTGTGTGATAACAATGTCGCTACATCAGCGTCTGGGGTTTTATGTAAAAGCGAATTGTGCGATTCCTTGCACTGTTTGCATTTTGGTCTTTCACATTTTTCTGCACCATGATTTGGATTAAAACAATTGAAACATAATTTTAGTTTCTTTACTTCATTAACTCGTTCGTTAATATTGAGTTTCAAGAACTCTTGACACTTAAAAATCGAATGATCCTTCTTACAAAAGTAACACTCAAAACTAGGCCTTTGATGGGTCACGAATGAATTCACCTTAGTACCCTTTTCAGTGACTTTAAATCGATAATTATTCTTGTTTTCTTGTGGTTTAAATGCCAATTGTTCTAGTAACTCGCATTTCTCACGCAAAAAACGCTTCATGTCATTCATCGTCGCTTTTTCCCCGGGCCGTTTAAAGGCCATCCAATCACGCTTGGTACGGGTATCTAATTTAGAACTTATTAGATAAATGAGTAAGGTGTCCCAGTGTTCTGTTGGTTCACCCAGCATTTGCAATTAACGCAAATTTTTATTAAATACGTCATTGATGTGTCGCAAGTCTTGCAAGTTTTCTTTTGTCAACGTTGGAATCTCAAATAATCCCTTCAAATAATTAGAAACAATTAATTCCGTATTTTCGTACCGTTCAATTAATGTTGACCAGGCTACGTTATAATTACTTGCTGTTACCGGAATTGATTCTAATAATGCAAGCGCTTCGCCTTGCAAAACTGATTTCAAATAATGGAACTTTTGGATGCTATCCAGAGAATTATTATTTTCAATCAATGAAACAAATACATCGCGGAACTCTAACCACTTGTCTAAAGATCCTGAAAACGTGGGTAATTTTAACGTCGGCAATTTTTCCGAAAGAGCAAATTGTATCGGAGTATCTGGAAAGCTCATCGGTGAAGGCGTCGCCGTTGAATTCATTAAATTTTGACCATTATTTCTTACTTCAATTTTAGAAATTACATGCGTTATCTCTGCGAACAATTGATAATAATGAGTCTCAAATTTTTCCCTTTCTGAATTCTCGCGTTCAATTTCCTCATCGTTCGCTTTATTTTCAAACAATTCGGTTTCAATGTTTGATTGTATACTTTCAAAGTTACAAAACGCCTCTTTTAACTTATCGAGTCTTAACTTTAATTGTGTAACAATCGTTTCATCGTGTGACGTCACGTCTAAATCATCAAAGTAGGTCTGAACTCGCGTTAAACTACTTTTCGCGGCACCTCTCTGGAATCTTAACTTATTTAGATTCGCCATTCTTAACTCTTAACCACGGAAAAATGGAAAGGACTCACGGGTTTGTCTTTCTTCCACCTGGAAGCTTCCTGCTGCTCGTCTTTTCTTTTCGGGAGATCCTCGTCTACCTCGAACTCGTTCTGGGCCAGTCGTCGCTGCCACCCAAACTTCTGTGTGAGATCCTCGGATGATCGTCGTCAACCTCGAACTCTCTTCCTTGGCCAGTCGTCGCTGCCACCCAAACTCCTTTGTGAGATCCTCGGATGATCGTCGTCAACCTCGAACTCTCTTCCTGGGCCAGTCGTCGCTGCCACCCAAACTTCTGTGTGAGATCCTCGGATGATCGTCGTCAACCTCGAACTCTCTTCCTGGGCCAGTCGTCGCTGCCACCCAAACTCCTTTGTGAGATCCTCGGATGATCGTCGTCAACCTCGAACTCTCTTCCTGGGCCAGTCGTCGCTGCCACCCAAACTTCTTTTTCTCTGGGATTCACGATCCGGCTCGAAGGACCAAATGGAATATCGCAGAGCAAATGGACTGTATTTTTACTTCTTTTTTATTACAATAAACTTATTATAACAACTTTACAAATTTCTGGTTCTTTATTACTCGTCGTCGCGAGCTGTGACTTTCTCTTCCGAGGCTTGGTCGAGAAGTGCTCCCCACTCGCCACTGTCCAAGTGTCGCGGCCCCGCCGCCATCGTCCCTTGGCGCCACAACTCTGCATTATTGCGAGTAAGGACGTACCAGTGATTTTTAGCATTTTTTTGTAATTATAAAGTGATTGGGCTTAGTTTGTTGCTGTAAAGTGTAGTTGGGGGTGATTTTTGATAGCCGAAGTAATTTAGGTGAGTTTGGCATAGTTTGCTATGGTTAGTAGCATTTTTTTGTAATTTAAATGTGATTGGGTTTAGTTTGTTGTGGTAAGGGTTAGTTGGTGATGATTTATGGTAGCCGAAGTAATTTAGGTGAGTTTAGCATATTTTGCTATGGTTAGTAGCATTTTTTTTGTAATTTAAAAGTGATTGGGTTTAGTTTGTTGTGGTAAGGTTTAGTTGGTGATGATTTAGAGTAGCCGAAGTAATTTAGGTGAGTCTGGCATAGTTTGTTATGATTTGTACACCTCTTTTTGTAATTTTAAAATGATATGGTTTGGTTTGTTGTGGTAAGAGATAGTTGGGGGTGATTTACGGTAGCCGAAGTAATTTAGGTGATTCTGGTATTGTTTGTTATGATTTTTAGCATTTTTTTTGTAATTTTAAAGCGATTGGGCTTAGGTTGTTGCTGTAAATTGTAGTTGGGGGTGATTTTTGATAGCCGAAGTAATTTAGGTAAGTTTGGCATAGTTTGCTATGGTTAGTAGCATTTTTTTTGTAATGTAAAAGTGATTGGGTTTAGTTTGTTGTGGTAAGGGTTAGTTGGTGATGATTTAGAGTAGCCGAAGTAATTTAGGTGGGTCTGGCATAGTTTGTTATGATTTGTACACCTTTTTTGTAATTTTAAGATGATATGGTTTGGTTTGTTGTGGTAAGGGATAGTTGGGGGTGATTTACGGTAGCCGAAATAATTTAGGTGATTCTGGTATAGTTTGTTATGATTTTTAGCATTTTTTTGTAATTTTAAAGCGATTGGGCTTAGGTTGTTGCTGTATATTGTAGTTGGGGGTGATTTTTGATAGCCGAAGTAATTTAGGTAAGTTTGGCATAGTTTGCTATGGTTAGTAGCATTTTTTTTGTAATGTAAAAGTGATTGGGTTTAGTTTGTTGTGGTAAGGGTTAGTTGGTGATGATTTAGAGTAGCCGAAGTAATTTAGGTGAGTCTGGCATAGTTTGTTATGGTTAGTAGCATTTTTTTGTAATTTAAAAGTGATTGGATTTAGTTATGTTTTGGTAAGGGTTAGTTGGTGATGATTTATGGTAGCCTAAGTAATTTAGGTGAGTTTGGCATAGTTTGCTATGGTTAGTAGCATTTTTTTGTAATTTAAAAGTGATTGGGTTTAGTTTGTTGTGGTAAGGGTTAGTGGTGATGATTTAGAGTAGCCGAAGTAATTTAGGTGAGTCTGGCATAGTTTGTTACGATTTGTACACTTTTTTTTGTAATTTTAAGATGATATGGTTTGGTTTGTTGTGGTAAGGGATAGTTGGGGGTGATTTACGGTAGCCGAAGTAATTTAGGTGATTCTGGTATAGTTTGTTATGATTTTTAGCATTTTTTTGTAATTTTAAAGTGATTGGGCTTAGTTTGTTGCTGTAAAGTGTTGTTGGGGGTGATTTTTGATAGCCGAAGTAATTTAGGTGAGTTTGGCATAGTTTGCTATGGTTAGTAGCATTTTTTTGTAATTTAAATGTGATTGGGTTTAGTTTGTTGTGGTAAGGGTTAGTGGTGATGATTTAGAGTAGCCGAAGTAATTTAGGTGAGTCTGGCATAGTTTGTTACGATTTGTACACTTTTTTTGTAATTTTAAGATGATATGGTTTGGTTTGTTGTGGTAAGGGTTAGTTGGGGGTGATTTACGGTAGCCGAAGTAATTTAGGTGATTCTGGTATAGTTTGTTATGATTTTTAGCATTTTTTTGTAATTTTAAAGTGATTGGGCTTAGTTTGTTGCTGTAAAGTGTTGTTGGGGGTGATTTTTGATAGCCGAAGTAATTTAGGTGAGTTTGGCATAGTTTGCTATGGTCAGTAGCATTTTTTTGTAATTTAAAAATGATTGGGTTTAGTTTGTTGTGGTAAGGGTTAGTTGGTGATGATTTAGAGTAGCCGAAGTAATTTAGGTGAGTCTGGCATAGTTTGTTATGATTTGTACACCTTTTTTTGTAATTTTAAGATGATATGGTTTGGTTTGTTGTGGTAAGGGATAGTTGGGGGTGATTTACGGTTGCCGAAGTAATTTAGGTGAATCTGGTATAGTTTGTTATGATTTTAGGCATTTTTTTGTAATTTTAAAGTGATTGGGCTTAGTTTGTTGCTGTAAAGTGTAGTTGGGGGTGATTTTTGATAGCCGAAGTAATTTAGGTGAGTTTGGCATAGTTTGCTATGGTTAGTAGCATTTTTTTTGTAATTTAAAAGTGATTGGGTTTAGTTTGTTGTGGTAAGGGTTAGTTGGTGATGATTTAGAGTAGCCGAAGTAATTTAGGTGAGTCTGGCATAGTTTGTTATGATTTGTACACCTTTTTTTGTAATTTTAAGATGATATGGTTTGGTTTGTTGTGGTAAGGGATAGTTGGGGGTGATTTACGGTAGCCGAAGTAATTTAATTGATTCTGGTATAGTTTGTTATGATTTTTAGCATTTTTTTGTAATTTTAAAGTGATTGGGCTTAGTTTGTTGCTGTAAAGTGTAGTTGGGGGTGATTTTTGATAGCCGAAGTAATTTAGGTGAGTTTGGCATAGTTTGCTATGGTTAGTAGCATTTTTTTGTAATTTAAAAGTGATTGGGTTTAGTTTGGTGTGGTAAGGGTTAGTTGGTGATGATTTATGGTAGCCGAAGTAATTTAGGAGAGTTTGGCATAGTTTGCTATAGTTAGTAGCATTTTTTTGTAATTTTAAAGTGATTGGGTTTAGTTTGTTGTGGTAAGGGTTAGTTGGTGATGATTTAGAGTAGCCGAAGTAATTTAGGTGAGTCTGGCATAGTTTGTTATGATTTGTACACCTTTTTTTGTAATTTTAAGATAATATGGTTTGGTTTGTTGTGGTAAGGGATAGTTGGGGGTGATTTACGGTAGCCGAAATAATTTAGGTGATTCTGGTATAGTTTGTTATGATTTTTAGCATTTTTTTGTAATTTTAAAGCGATTGGGCTTAGTTTGTTGCTGTAAATTGTAGTTGGGGGTGATTTTTGATAGCCGAAGTAATTTAGGTAAGTTTGGCATAGTTTGCTATGGTTAGTAGCATTTTTTTTGTAATTTAAAAGTGATTGGGTTTAGTTATGTTTTGGTAAGGGTTAGTTGGTGATGATTTATGGTAGCCTAAGTAATTTAGGTGAGTTTGGCATAGTTTGCTATGGTTAGTAGCATTTTTTTTTGTAATTTAAAAGTGATTGGGTTTAGTTTGTTGTGGTAAGGGTTAGTTGGTGATGATTTAGAGTAGCCGAAGTAATTTAGGTGAGTCTGGCATAGTTTGTTATGATTTGTACACCTTTTTTTGTAATTTTAAGATGATATGGTTTGGTTTGTTGTGGTAAGGGATAGTTGGGGGTGATTTACGGTAGCCGAAGTAATTTAGGTGATTCTGGTATAGTTTGTTGTGATTTTTAGCATTTTTTTGTAATTTTAAAGTGATTGGGCTTAGTTTGTTGCTGTAAAGTGTAGTTGGGGGTGATTTTTGATAGCCGAAGTAATTTAGGTGAGTTTGGCATAGTTTGCTATGGTTAGTAGCATTTTTTTGTAATTTAAATGTGATTGGGTTTAGTTTGTTGTGGTAAGGGTTAGTTGGTGATGATTTATGGTAGCCGAAGTAATTTAGGTGAGTTTAGCATAGTTTGCTATGGTTAGTAGCATTTTTTTGTAATTTAAAAGTGCTTGGGTTTAGTTTGTTGTGGTAAGGGTTAGTTGGTGATGATTTAGAGTAGCCGAAGTAATTTAGGTTAGTCTGGCATAGTTTGTTAAGATTTGTACACCTTTTTTTGTAATTTTAAGATGATATGGTTTGGTTTGTTGTGGTAAGGGATAGTTGGGGGTGATTTACGGTAGCCGAAGTAATTTAGGTGACTCTGGGATAGTTTGTTATGATTTTTAGCATTTTTTGTAATTTTAAAGTAATTGGGCTTAGTTTGGTGCTGTAAAGTGTAGTTGGGGGTGATTTTTGATAGCCGAAGTAATTTAGGTAAGTTTGGCATAGTTTGCTATGGTTAGTAGCATTTTTTTGTAATTTAAAAGTGATTGGATTTAGTTATGTTTTGGTAAGGGTTAGTTGGTGATGATTTATGGTAGCCTAAGTAATTTAGGTGAGTTTGGCATAGTTTGCTATGGTTAGTAGCATTTTTTTGTAAATTAAAAGTGATTGGGTTTAGTTTGTTGTGGTAAGGGTTAGTTGGTGATGATTTAGAGTAGCCGAAGTAATTTAGGTGAGTCTGGCATAGTTTGTTATGATTTGTACACTTTTTTTTGTAATTTTAAGAAGATATGGTTTGGTTTGTTGTCGTAAGGGATAGTTGGGGGTGATTTACGGTAGCCGAAGTAATTTAGGTGATTCTGGTATAGTTTGTTATGATTTTTAGCATTTTTTTGTAATTTTAAAGTGATTGGGCTTAGTTTGTTGCTGTAAAGTGTTGTTGGGGGTGATTTTTGATAGCCGAAGTAATTTAGGTAAGTTTGGCATAGTTTGCTATGGTTAGTAGCATTTTTTTGTAATTTAAAAGTGATTGGGTTTAGTTTGTTGTGGTAAGGGTTAGTTGGTGATGATTTAGAGTAGCCGAAGTAATTTAGGTGAGTCTGGCATAGTTTGTTATGATTTGTACACCTTTTTTTGTAATTTTAAGATGATATGGTTTGGTTTGTTGTGGTAAGGGATAGTTGGGGGTGATTTACGGTAGCCGAAGTAATTTAGGTGATTCTGGTATAGTTTGTTATGATTTTAGGCATTTTTTTGTAATTTTAAAGTGATTGGGCTTAGTTTGTTGTTGTAAAGTGTAGTTGGGGGTGATTTTTGATAGCCGAAGTAATTTAGGTGAGTTTGGCATAGTTTGCTATGGTTAGTAGCATTTTTTTGTAATTTAAAAGTGATTGGGTTTAGTTTGTTGTGGTAAGGGTTAGTTGGTGATGACTGATGGTAGCCGAAGTAATTTAGGTGAGTTTGGCATAGTTTGCTATGGTTTGTAGCATTTTTTTTGTAATTTAAAAGTGATTGGGTTTAGTTTGTTGTGGTAAGGGTTAGTTGGTGATGATTTAGAGTAGCCGAAGTAATTTAGGTGAGTCTGGCATAGATTGTTATGATTTGTACACCTTTTTTTGTAATTTTAAGATGATATGGTTTGGTTTGTTGTGGTAAGGGATAGTTGGGGGTGATTTACGGTAGCCGAAGTAATTTAGGTGATTCTGGTATAGTTTGTTATGATTTTAGGCATTTTTTTGTAATTTTAAAGTAATTGGGCTTAGTTTGTTGCTGTAAAGTGTAGTTGGGGGTGATTTTTGATAGCCGAAGTAATTTAGGTGATTTTGGCATAGTTTGCTATGGTTAGTAGCATTTTTTTGTAATTTAAAAGTGATTGGGTTTAGTTTGTTGTGGTAAGGGTTAGTTGGTGATGATTTATGGTAGCCGAAGTAATTTAGCTGAGTTTGGCATAGTTTGCTATGGTTAGTAGCATTTTTTTGTAATTTTAAAGTGATTGGGTTTAGTTTGTTGTGGTAAGGGTTAGTTGGTGATGATTTAGAGTAGCCGAAGTAATTTAGGTGAGTCTGGCATAGTTTGTTATGATTTGTACACCTTTTTTTGTAATTTTAAGATAATATGGTTTGGTTTGTTGTGGTAAGGGATAGTTGGGGGTGATTTACGGTAGCCGAAGTAATTTAGGTGATTCTGGTATAGTTTGTTATGATTTTTAGCATTTTTTTGTAATTTTAAAGTGATTGGGCTTAGTTTGTTGCTGTAAAGTGTAGTTGGGGGTGATTTTTGATAGCCGAAGTAATTTAGGTTAGTTGGGCATAGTTTGCTATGGTTAGTAGCATTTTTTTGTAATTTAAAAGTGATTGGGTTTAGTTTGTTTTGGTAAGGGTTAGTTGGTGATGATTTATGGTAGCCGAAGTAATTTAGGTGAGTTTGGCATAGTTTGCTATGGTTAGTAGCATTTTTTTGTAATTTAAAAGTGATTGGGTTTAGTTTGTTGTGGTAAGGGTTAGTTGGTGATGATTTAGAGTAGCCGAAGCAATTTAGGTGAGTCTGGCATTGTTTGTTATGATTTGTACACCTTTTTTTGTAATTTTAAGATGATATGGTTTGGTTTGTTGTGGTAAGGGATAGTTGGGGGTGATTTACGGTAGCCGAAGTAATTTAGGTGATTCTGGTATAGTTTGTTATGATTTTTAGCATTTTTTTGTAATTTTAAAGTGATTGGGCTTAGTTTGTTGCTGTAAAGTGTAGTTGGGGGTGATTTTTGATAGCCGAAGTAATTTAGGTAACTTTGGCATAGTTTGCTATGGTTAGTAGCATTTTTTTTGTAATTTAAAAGTGATTGGGTTTAGTTTGTTGTGGTAAGGGTTAGTTGGTGATGATTTAGAGTAGCCGAAGTAATTTAGGTGAGTCTGGCATAGTTTGTTATGATTTGTACACCTTTTTTTGTAATTTTAAGATGATATGGTTTGGTTTGTTGTGGTAAGGTATAGTTGGGGGTGATTTACGTTAGCCGAAGTAATTTAGGTGATTCTGGTATAGTTTGTTATGATTTTAGGCATTTTTTTGTAATTTTAAAGTGATTGGGCTTAGTTTGTTGCTGTAAAGTGTAGTTGGGGGTGATTTTTGATAGCCGAAGTAATTTAGGTGAGTTTGGCATAGTTTGCTATGGTTAGTAGCATTTTTTTGTAATTTTAAAGTAATTGGGTTTAGTTTGTTGTGGTAAGGGTTAGTTGGTGATGATTTAGAGTAGCCGAAGTAATTTAGGTGAGTCTGGCATAGTTTGTTATGATTTGTACACCTTTTTTTGTAATTTTAAGATAATATGGTTTGGTTTGTTGTGGTAAGGGATAGTTGGGGGTGATTTACGGTAGCCGAAATAATTTAGGTGATTCTGGTATAGTTTGTTATGATTTTTAGCATTTTTTTGTAATTTTAAAATGATTGGGCTTAGTTTGTTGCTGTAAAGTGTTGTTGGGGGTGATTTTTGATAGCCGAAGTAATTTAGGTGAGTTTGGCATAGTTTGCTATGGTCAGTAGCATTTTTTTGTAATTTAAAAATGAATGGGTTTAGTTTGTTGTGGTAAGGGTTAGTTGGTGATGATTTAGAGTAGCCGAAGTAATTTAGGTAAGTCTGGCATAGTTTGTTATGATTTGTACACCTTTTTTTGTAATTTTAAGATGATATGGTTTGGTTTGTTGTGGTAAGGGATAGTTGGGGGTGATTTACGGTAGCCGAAATAATTTAGGTGATTCTGGTATAGTTTGTTATGATTTTTAGCATTTTTTTGTAATTTTAAAGTGATTGGGCTTAGTTTGTTGCTGTAAAGTGTTGTTGGGGGTGATTTTTGATAGCCGAAGTAATTTAGGTGAGTTTGGCATAGTTTGCTATGGTCAGTAGCATTTTTTTGTAATTTAAAAATGATTGGGTTTAGTTTGTTGTGGTAAGGGTTAGTTGGTGATGATTCAGAGTAGCCGAAGTAATTTAGGTGAGTCTGGCATAGTTTGTTATGATTTGTACACCTTTTTTTGTAATTTTAAGATAATATGGTTTGGTTTGTTGTGGTAAGGGATAGTTGGGGGTGATTTACGGTAGCCGAAGTAATTTAGGTGATTCTAATATAGTTTGTTGTGATTTTTAGCATTTTTTTGTAATTTTAAAGTGGTTGGGCTCAGTTTGTTGCTGCAAAGTGTAGTTGGGGGTTTTTGGATAGCCGAAGTAATTTAGGTGAGTTTGGCATAGTTTGCTATGGTTAGTAGCATTTTTTTGTAATTTAAAAGTGATTGGGTTTACTTTGTTGTGGTAAGGGTTAGTTGGTGATGATTTATGGTAGCCGAAGTAATTTAGGTGAGTTTGACATAGTTTGCTTTGGTTAGTAGCATTTTTTTGTAATTTAAAAGTGATTGGGTTTAGTTTGTTGTGGTAAGGGTTAGTTGGTGATGATTTAGAGTAGCCGAAGTAATTTAGGTGAGTCTGGCATACTTTGTTATGATTTGTACACCTTTTTTTGTAATTTTAAGATGATATGGTTTGGTTTGTTGTGGTAAGGGATAGTTGGGGGTGATTTACGGTAGCCGAAATAATTTAGGTGATTCTGGTATAGTTTGTTATAATTTTTAGCATTTTTTTGTAATTTTAAAGCGATTGGGCTTAGTTTGTTGCTGTAAATTGTAGTTGGGGGTGATTTTTGATAGCCGAAGTAATTTAGGTAAGTTTGGCATAGTTTGCTATGGTTAGTAGCATTTTTTTTGTAATTTAAAAGTGATTGGGTTTAGTTTGTTGTGGTAAGGGTTAGTTGGTGATGATTTAGAGTAGCCGAAGTAATTTAGGTGAGTCTGGCATAATTTGTTATGATTTGTACACCTTTTTTTGTAATTTTAAGATGATATGGTTTGGTTTGTTGTGGTAAGGGATAGTTGGGGGTGATTTATGGTAGCCGAAGTAATTTAGGTGAGTTTGGCATAGTTTGCTATGGTTAGTAGCATTTTTTTGTAATTTTAAAGTGATTGGGTTTAGTTTGTTGTGGTAAGGGTTAGTTGGTGATGATTTAGAGTAGCCGAAGTAATTTAGGTGAGTCTGGCATAGTTTGTTATGATTTGTACACCTTTTTTTGTAATTTTAAGATAATATGGTTTGGTTTGTTGTGGTAAGGGATAGTTGGGGGTGATTTACGGTAGCCGAAGTAATTTAGGTGATTCTGGTATAGTTTGTTGTGATTTTTAGCATTTTTTTGTAATTTTAAAGTGATTGGGCTTAGTTTGTTGCTGTAAAGTGTAGTTGGGGGTGATTTTTGATAGCCGAAGTAATTTAGGTGAGTTTGGCATAGTTTGCTATGGTTAGTAGCATTTTTTTGTAATTTAAATGTGATTGGGTTTGGTTTGTTGTGGTAAGGGATAGTTGGGGGTGATTTACGGTAGCCGAAGTAATTTAGGTGATTCTGGTATAGTTTGTTATGATTTTTAGCATTTTTTTGTAATTTTAAAGTGATTGGGCTTAGTTTGCTGCTGTAAAGTGTAGTTGGGGGTGATTTTTGATAGCCGAAGTAATTTAGGTGAGTTTGGCATAGTTTGCTATGGTTAGTAGCATTTTTTTGTAATTTAAATGTGATTGGGTTTAGTTTGTTGTGGTAAGGGTTAGTTGGTGATGATTTATGGTAGCCGAAGTAATTTAGGTGAGTTTAGCATATTTTGCTATGGTTAGTAGCATTTTTTTTGTAATTTAAAAGTGATTGGGTTTAGTTTGTTGTGGTAAGGTTTAGTTGGTGATGATTTAGAGTAGCCGAAGTAATTTAGGTGAGTCTGGCATAGTTTGTTATGATTTGTACACCTTTTTTTGTAATTTTAAAATGATATGGTTTGGTTTGTTGTGGTAAGAGATAGTTGGGGGTGATTTACGGTAGCCGAAGTAATTTAGGTGATTCTGGTATTGTTTGTTATGATTTTTAGCATTTTTTTGTAATTTTAAAGTGATTGGGCTTAGTTTGTTGCTGTAAAGTGTAGTTGGGGGTGATTTTTGATAGCCGATGTAATTTAGGTGAGTTTGGCATAGTTTGCTATGGTTAGTAGCATTTTTTTGTAATTTAAAAGTGATTGGGTTTAGTTTGGTGTGGTAAGGGTTAGTTGGTGATGATTTATAATAGCCGAAGTAATTTAGGTGAGTTTGGCATAGTTTGCTATGGTTAGTAGCATTTTTTTGTAATTTTAAAGTGATTGGGTTTAGTTTGTTGTGGTAAGGGTTAGTTGGTGATGATTTAGAGTAGCCGAAGTAATTTAGGTGAGTCTGGCATAGTTTGTTATGATTTGTACACCTTTTTTTGTAATTTTAAGATAATATGGTTTGGTTTGTTGTGGTAAGGGATAGTTGGGGGTGATTTACGGTAGCCGAAGTAATTTAGGTGATTCTGGTATAGTTTGTTGTGATTTTTAGCATTTTTTTGTAATTTTAAAGTGATTGGGCTTAGTTTGTTGCTGTAAAGTGTAGTTGGGGGTGATTTTTGATAGCCGAAGTAATTTAGGTGAGTTTGGCATAGTTTGCTATGGTTAGTAGCATTTTTTTTAATTTAAATGTGATTGGGTTTAGTTTGTTGTGGTAAGGGTTAGTTGGTGATGATTTATGGTAGCCGAAGTAATTTAGGTGAGTTTAGCATAGTTTGCTAACGTTAGTAGCATTTTTTTGTAATTTAAAAGTGATTGGGTTTAGTTTGTTGTGGTAAGGGTTAGTTGGTGATGATTTAGAGTAGCCGAAGTAATTTAGGTGAGTCTGGCATAGTTTGTTATGATTTGTACACCTTTTTTTGTAATTTTAAGATGATATGGTTTGGTTTGTTGTGGTAAGGGATAGTTGGGGGTGATTTACGGTAGCCGAAATAATTTAGGTGATTCTGGTATAGTTTGTTATGATTTTTAGCATTTTTTTGTAATTTTAAAGCGATTGGGTTTAGGTTGTTGCTGTAAATTGTAGTTGGGGGTGATTTTTGATAGCCGAAGTAATTTAGGTAAGTTTGGCATAGTTTGCTATGGTTAGTAGCATTTTTTTTGTAATGTAAAAGTGATTGGGTTTAGTTTGTTGTGGTAAGGGTTAGTTGGTGATGATTTAGAGTAGCCGAAGTAATTTAGGTGGGTCTGGCATAGTTTGTTATGATTTGTACACCTTTTTTTGTAATTTTAAGATGATATGGTTTGGTTTGTTGTGGTAAGGGATAGTTGGGGGTGATTTACGGTAGCCGAAATAATTTAGGTGATTCTGGTATAGTTTGTTATGATTTTTAGCATTTTTTTGTAATTTTAAAGCGATTGGGCTTAGGTTGTTGCTGTATATTGTAGTTGGGGGTGATTTTTGATAGCCGAAGTAATTTAGGTAAGTTTGGCATAGTTTGCTATGGTTAGTAGCATTTTTTTTGTAATGTAAAAGTGATTGGGTTTAGTTTGTTGTGGTAAGGGTTAGTTGGTGATGATATAGAGTAGCCGAAGTAATTTAGGTGAGTCTGGCATAGTTTGTTATGGTTAGTAGCATTTTTTTGTAATATAAAAGTGATTGGATTTAGTTATGTTTTGGTAAGGGTTAGTTGGTGATGATTTATGGTAGCCTAAGTAATTTAGGTGAGTTTGGCATAGTTTGCTATGGTTAGTAGCATTTTTTTGTAATTTAAAAGTGATTGGGTTTAGTTTGTTTTGGTAAGGGTTAGTGGTGATGATTTAGAGTAGCCGAAGTAATTTAGGTGAGTCTGGCATAGTTTGTTACGATTTGTACACTTTTTTTTGTAATTTTAAGATGATATGGTTTGGTTTGTTGTGGTAAGGGATAGTTGGGGGTGATTTACGGTAGCCGAAGTAATGTAGGTGATTCTGGTATAGTTTGTTATGATTTTTAGCATTTTTTTGTAATTTTAAAGTGATTGGGCTTAGTTTGTTGCTGTAAAGTGTTGTTGGGGGTGATTTTTGATAGCCGAAGTAATTTAGGTGAGTTTGGCATAGTTTGCTATGGTTAGTAGCATTTTTTTGTAATTTAAAAGTGATTGGGTTTAGTTTGTTGTGGTAAGGGTTAGTGGTGATGATTTAGAGTAGCCGAAGTAATTTAGGTGAGTCTGGCATAGTTTGTTACGATTTGTACACTTTTTTTTGTAATTTTAAGATGATATGGTTTGGTTTGTTGTGGTAAGGGATAGTTGGGGGTGATTTACGGTAGCCGAAGTAATTTAGGTGATTCTGGTATAGTTTGTTATGATTTTTAGCATTTTTTTGTAATTTTAAAGTGATTGGGCTTAGTTTGTTGCTGTAAAGTGTTGTTGGGGGTGATTTTTGATAGCCGAAGTAATTTAGGTGAGTTTGGCATAGTTTGCTATGGTCAGTAGCATTTTTTTGTAATTTAAAAATGATTGGGTTTAGTTTGTTGTGGTAAGGGTTAGTTGGTGATGATTCAGAGTAGCCGAAGTAATTTAGGTGAGTCTGGCATAGTTTGTTATGATTTGTACACCTTTTTTTGTAATTTTAAGATAATATGGTTTGGTTTGTTGTGGTAAGGGATAGTTGGGGGTGATTTACGGTAGCCGAAGTAATTTAGGTGATTCTAATATAGTTTGTTGTGATTTTTAGCATTTTTTTGTAATTTTAAAGTGGTTGGGCTCAGTTTGTTGCTGCAAAGTGTAGTTGGGGGTTTTTGGATAGCCGAAGTAATTTAGGTGAGTTTGGCATAGTTTGCTATGGTTAGTAGCATTTTTTTGTAATTTAAAAGTGATTGGGTTTACTTTGTTGTGGTAAGGGTTAGTTGGTGATGATTTATGGTAGCCGAAGTAATTTAGGTGAGTTTGGCATAGTTTGCTTTGGTTAGTAGCATTTTTTTGTAATTTAAAAGTGATTGGGTTTAGTTTGTTGTGGTAAGGGTTAGTTGGTGATGATTTAGAGTAGCCGAAGTAATTTAGGTGAGTCTGGCATACTTTGTTATGATTTGTACACCTTTTTTTGTAATTTTAAGATGATATGGTTTGGTTTGTTGTGGTAAGGGATAGTTGGGGGTGATTTACGGTAGCCGAAATAATTTAGGTGATTCTGGTATAGTTTGTTATAATTTTTAGCATTTTTTTGTAATTTCAAAGCGATTGGGCTTAGTTTGTT
Source organism: Eledona agricola (assembly GCA_964023215.1). Lineage (NCBI taxonomy): Eukaryota > Metazoa > Arthropoda > Insecta > Coleoptera > Tenebrionidae > Eledona > Eledona agricola. The sequence continues at coordinate 2,202,602 of CAXIEJ010000091.1, read as the reverse complement.
GCTGTAAATTGTAGTTGGGGGTGATTTTTGATAGCCGAAGTAATTTAGGTAAGTTTGGCATAGTTTGCTATGGTTAGTAGCATTTTTTTTGTAATTTAAAAGTGTTTGGGTTTAGTTTGTTGTGGTAAGGGTTAGTTGGTGATGATTTAGAGTAGCCGAAGTAATTTAGGTGAGTCTGGCATAATTTGTTATGATTTGTACACCTTTTTTTGTAATTTTAAGATGATATGGTTTGGTTTGTTGTGGTAAGGGATAGTTGGGGGTGATTTATGGTAGCCGAAGTAATTTAGGTGAGTTTGGCATAGTTTGCTATGGTTAGTAGCATTTTTTTGTAATTTTAAAGTGATTGGGTTTAGTTTGTTGTGGTAAGGGTTAGTTGGTGATGATTTAGAGTAGCCGAAGTAATTTAGGTGAGTCTGGCATAGTTTGTTATGATTTGTACACCTTTTTTTGTAATTTTAAGATAATATGGTTTGGTTTGTTGTGGTAAGGGATAGTTGGGGGTGATTTACGGTAGCCGAAGTAATTTAGGTGATTCTGGTATAGTTTGTTGTGATTTTTAGCATTTTTTTGTAATTTTAAAGTGATTGGGCTTAGTTTGTTGCTGTAAAGTGTAGTTGGGGGTGATTTTTGATAGCCGAAGTAATTTAGGTGAGTTTGGCATAGTTTGCTATGGTTAGTAGCATTTTTTTGTAATTTAAATGTGATTGGGTTTGGTTTGTTGTGGTAAGGGATAGTTGGGGGTGATTTACGGTAGCCGAAGTAATTTAGGTGATTCTGGTATAGTTTGTTATGATTTTTAGCATTTTTTTGTAATTTTAAAGTGATTGGGCTTAGTTTGCTGCTGTAAAGTGTAGTTGGGGGTGATTTTTGATAGCCGAAGTAATTTAGGTGAGTTTGGCATAGTTTGCTATGGTTAGTAGCATTTTTTTGTAATTTAAATGTGATTGGGTTTAGTTTGTTGTGGTAAGGGTTAGTTGGTGATGATTTATGGTAGCCGAAGTAATTTAGGTGAGTTTAGCATATTTTGCTATGGTTAGTAGCATTTTTTTTGTAATTTAAAAGTGATTGGGTTTAGTTTGTTGTGGTAAGGTTTAGTTGGTGATGATTTAGAGTAGCCGAAGTAATTTAGGTGAGTCTGGCATAGTTTGTTATGATTTGTACACCTTTTTTTGTAATTTTAAAATGATATGGTTTGGTTTGTTGTGGTAAGAGATAGTTGGGGGTGATTTACGGTAGCCGAAGTAATTTAGGTGATTCTGGTATTGTTTGTTATGATTTTTAGCATTTTTTTGTAATTTTAAAGTGATTGGGCTTAGTTTGTTGCTGTAAAGTGTAGTTGGGGGTGATTTTTGATAGCCGATGTAATTTAGGTGAGTTTGGCATAGTTTGCTATGGTTAGTAGCATTTTTTTGTAATTTAAAAGTGATTGGGTTTAGTTTGGTGTGGTAAGGGTTAGTTGGTGATGATTTATAATAGCCGAAGTAATTTAGGTGAGTTTGGCATAGTTTGCTATGGTTAGTAGCATTTTTTTGTAATTTTAAAGTGATTGGGTTTAGTTTGTTGTGGTAAGGGTTAGTTGGTGATGATTTAGAGTAGCCGAAGTAATTTAGGTGAGTCTGGCATAGTTTGTTATGATTTGTACACCTTTTTTTGTAATTTTAAGATAATATGGTTTGGTTTGTTGTGGTAAGGGATAGTTGGGGGTGATTTACGGTAGCCGAAGTAATTTAGGTGATTCTGGTATAGTTTGTTGTGATTTTTAGCATTTTTTTGTAATTTTAAAGTGATTGGGCTTAGTTTGTTGCTGTAAAGTGTAGTTGGGGGTGATTTTTGATAGCCGAAGTAATTTAGGTGAGTTTGGCATAGTTTGCTATGGTTAGTAGCATTTTTTTTAATTTAAATGTGATTGGGTTTAGTTTGTTGTGGTAAGGGTTAGTTGGTGATGATTTATGGTAGCCGAAGTAATTTAGGTGAGTTTAACATAGTTTGCTAACGTTAGTAGCATTTTTTTGTAATTTAAAAGTGATTGGGTTTAGTTTGTTGTGGTAAGGGTTAGTTGGTGATGATTTAGAGTAGCCGAAGTAATTTAGGTGAGTCTGGCATAGTTTGTTATGATTTGTACACCTTTTTTTGTAATTTTAAGATGATATGGTTTGGTTTGTTGTGGTAAGGGATAGTTGGGGGTGATTTACGGTAGCCGAAATAATTTAGGTGATTCTGGTATAGTTTGTTATGATTTTTAGCATTTTTTTGTAATTTTAAAGCGATTGGGCTTAGGTTGTTGCTGTAAATTGTAGTTGGGGGTGATTTTTGATAGCCGAAGTAATTTAGGTAAGTTTGGCATAGTTTGCTATGGTTAGTAGCATTTTTTTTGTAATGTAAAAGTGATTGGGTTTAGTTTGTTGTGGTAAGGGTTAGTTGGTGATGATTTAGAGTAGCCGAAGTAATTTAGGTGGGTCTGGCATAGTTTGTTATGATTTGTACACCTTTTTTTGTAATTTTAAGATGATATGGTTTGGTTTGTTGTGGTAAGGGATAGTTGGGGGTGATTTACGGTAGCCGAAATAATTTAGGTGATTCTGGTATAGTTTGTTATGATTTTTAGCATTTTTTTGTAATTTTAAAGCGATTGGGCTTAGGTTGTTGCTGTATATTGTAGTTGGGGGTGATTTTTGATAGCCGAAGTAATTTAGGTAAGTTTGGCATAGTTTGCTATGGTTAGTAGCATTTTTTTTGTAATGTAAAAGTGATTGGGTTTAGTTTGTTGTGGTAAGGGTTAGTTGGTGATGATATAGAGTAGCCGAAGTAATTTAGGTGAGTCTGGCATAGTTTGTTATGGTTAGTAGCATTTTTTTGTAATTTAAAAGTGATTGGATTTAGTTATGTTTTGGTAAGGGTTAGTTGGTGATGATTTATGGTAGCCTAAGTAATTTAGGTGAGTTTGGCATAGTTTGCTATGGTTAGTAGCATTTTTTTGTAATTTAAAAGTGATTGGGTTTAGTTTGTTTTGGTAAGGGTTAGTGGTGATGATTTAGAGTAGCCGAAGTAATTTAGGTGAGTCTGGCATAGTTTGTTACGATTTGTACACTTTTTTTTGTAATTTTAAGATGATATGGTTTGGTTTGTTGTGGTAAGGGATAGTTGGGGGTGATTTACGGTAGCCGAAGTAATGTAGGTGATTCTGGTATAGTTTGTTATGATTTTTAGCATTTTTTTGTAATTTTAAAGTGATTGGGCTTAGTTTGTTGCTGTAAAGTGTTGTTGGGGGTGATTTTTGATAGCCGAAGTAATTTAGGTGAGTTTGGCATAGTTTGCTATGGTTAGTAGCATTTTTTTGTAATTTAAAAGTGATTGGGTTTAGTTTGTTGTGGTAAGGGTTAGTGGTGATGATTTAGAGTAGCCGAAGTAATTTAGGTGAGTCTGGCATAGTTTGTTACGATTTGTACACTTTTTTTTGTAATTTTAAGATGATATGGTTTGGTTTGTTGTGGTAAGGGATAGTTGGGGGTGATTTACGGTAGCCGAAGTAATTTAGGTGATTCTGGTATAGTTTGTTATGATTTTTAGCATTTTTTTGTAATTTTAAAGTGATTGGGCTTAGTTTGTTGCTGTAAAGTGTTGTTGGGGGTGATTTTTGATAGCCGAAGTAATTTAGGTGAGTTTGGCATAGTTTGCTATGGTCAGTAGCATTTTTTTGTAATTTAAAAATGATTGGGTTTAGTTTGTTGTGGTAAGGGTTAGTTGGTGATGATTTAGAGTAGCCGAAGTAATTTAGGTGAGTCTGGCATAGTTTGTTATGATTTGTACACCTTTTTTTGTAATTTTAAGATGATATGGTTTGGTTTGTTGTGGTAAGGGATAGTTGGGGGTGATTTACGGTTGCCGAAGTAATTTAGGTGAGTCTGGTATAGTTTGTTATGATTTTAGGCATTTTTTTGTAATTTTAAAGTGATTGGGCTTAGTTTGTTGCTGTAAAGTGTAGTTGGGGGTGATTTTTGATAGCCGAAGTAATTTAGGTGAGTTTGGCATAGTTTGCTATGGTTAGTAGCATTTTTTTGTAATTTAAAAGTGATTGGGTTTAGTTTGTTGTGGTAAGGGTTAGTTGGTGATGACTGATGGTAGCCGAAGTAATTTAGGTGAGTTTGGCATAGTTTGCTATGGTTTGTAGCATTTTTTTTGTAATTTAAAAGTGATTGGGTTTAGTTTGTTGTGGTAAGGGTTAGTTGGTGATGATTTAGAGTAGCCGAAGTAATTTAGGTGAGTCTGGCATAGTTTGTTATGATTTGTACACCTTTTTTTGTAATTTTAAGATGATATGGTTTGGTTTGTTGTGGTAAGGGATAGTTGGGGGTGATTTACGGTAGCCGAAGTAATTTAATTGATTCTGGTATAGTTTGTTATGATTTTTAGCATTTTTTTGTAATTTTAAAGTGATTGGGCTTAGTTTGTTGCTGTAAAGTGTAGTTGGGGGTGATTTTTGATAGCCGAAGGAATTTAGGTGAGTTTGGCATAGTTTGCTATGGTTAGTAGCATTTTTTTGTAATTTAAAAGTGATTGGGTTTAGTTTGGTGTGGTAAGGGTTAGTTGGTGATGATTTATGGTAGCCGAAGTAATTTAGGAGAGTTTGGCATAGTTTGCTATAGTTAGTAGCATTTTTTTGTAATTTTAAAGTGATTGGGTTTAGTTTGTTGTGGTAAGGGTTAGTTGGTGATGATTTAGAGTAGCCGAAGTAATTTAGGTGAGTCTGGCATAGTTTGTTATGATTTGTACACCTTTTTTTGTAATTTTAAGATAATATGGTTTGGTTTGTTGTGGTAAGGGATAGTTGGGGGTGATTTACGGTAGCCGAAATAATTTAGGTGATTCTGGTATAGTTTGTTATGATTTTTAGCATTTTTTTTAATTTTAAAGCGGTTGGGCTTAGTTTGTTGCTGTAAATTGTAGTTGGGGGTGATTTTTGATAGCCGAAGTAATTTAGGTAAGTTTGGCATAGTTTGCTATGGTTAGTAGCATTTTTTTTGTAATTTAAAAGTGATTGGGTTTAGTTATGTTTTGGTAAGGGTTAGTTGGTGATGATTTATGGTAGCCTAAGTAATTTAGGTGAGTTTGGCATAGTTTGCTATGGTTAGTAGCATTTTTTTTTGCAATTTAAAAGTGATTGGGTTTAGTTTGTTGTGGTAAGGGTTAGTTGGTGATGATTTAGAGTAGCCGAAGTAATTTAGGTGAGTCTGGCATAGTTTGTTATGATTTGTACACCTTTTTTTGTAATTTTAAGATGATATGGTTTGGTTTGTTGTGGTAAGGGATAGTTGGGGGTGATTTACGGTAGCCGAAGTAATTTAGGTGATTCTGGTATAGTTTGTTGTGATTTTTAGCATTTTTTTGTAATTTTAAAGTGATTGGGCTTAGTTTGTTGCTGTAAAGTGTAGTTGGGGGTGATTTTTGATAGCCGAAGTAATTTAGGTGAGTTTGGCATAGTTTGCTATGGTTAGTAGCATTTTTTTGTAATTTAAATGTGATTGGGTTTAGTTTGTTGTGGTAAGGGTTAGTTGGTGATGATTTATGGTAGCCGAAGTAATTTAGGTGAGTTTAGCATAGTTTGCTATGGTTAGTAGCATTTTTTTGTAATTTAAAAGTGCTTGGGTTTAGTTTGTTGTGGTGAGGGTTAGTTGGTGATGATTTAGAGTAGCCGAAGTAATTTAGGTGAGTCTGGCATAGTTTGTTATGATTTGTACACCTTTTTTGTAATTTTAAGATGATATGGTTTGGTTTGTTGTGGTAAGGGATAGTTGGGGGTGATTTACGGTAGCCGAAGTAATTTAGGTGATTCTGGGATAGTTTGTTATGATTTTTAGCATTTTTTGTAATTTTAAAGTAATTGGGCTTAGTTTGGTGCTGTAAAGTGTAGTTGGGGGTGATTTTTGATAGCCGAAGTAATTTAGGTAAGTTTGGCATAGTTTGCTATGGTTAGTAGTATTTTTTTGTAATTTAAAAGTGATTGGATTTAGTTATGTTTTGGTAAGGGTTAGTTGGTGATGATTTATGGTAGCCTAAGTAATTTAGGTGAGTTTGGCATAGTTTGCTATGGTTAGTAGCATTTTTTTGTAATTTAAAAGTGATTGGGTTTAGTTTGTTGTGGTAAGGGTTAGTTGGTGATGATTTAGAGTAGCCGAAGTAATTTAGGTGAGTCTGGCATAGTTTGTTATGATTTGTACACTTTTTTTTGTAATTTTAAGAAGATATGGTTTGGTTTGTTGTCGTAAGGGATAGTTGGGGGTGATTTACGGTAGCCGAAGTAATTTAGGTGATTCTGGTATAGTTTGTTATGATTTTTAGCATTTTTTTGTAATTTTAAAGTGATTGGGCTTAGTTTGTTGCTGTAAAGTGTAGTTGGGGGTGATTTTTGATAGCCGAAGTAATTTAGGTGAGTTTGGCATAGTTTGCTATGGTTAGTAGCATTTATTTGTAATTTAAATGTGATTGGGTTTAGTTTGTTGTGGTAAGGGTTAGTTGGTGATGATTTATGGTAGCCGAAGTAATTTAGGTGAGTTTAGCATAGTTTGCTAACGTTAGTAGCATTTTTTTGTAATTTAAAAGTGATTGTGTTTAGTTTGTTGTGGTAAGGGTTAGTTGGTGATGATTTAGAGTAGCCGAAGTAATTTAGGTGAGTCTGGCATAGTTTGTTATGATTTGTACACCTTTTTTTGTAATTTTAAGATGATATGGTTTGGTTTGTTGTGGTAAGGGATAGTTGGGGGTGATTTACGGTAGCCGAAATAATTTAGGTGATTCTGGTATAGTTTGTTATGATTTTTAGCATTTTTTTGTAATTTTAAAGCGATTGGGCTTAGGTTGTTGCTGTAAATTGTAGTTGGGGGTGATTTTTGATAGCCGAAGTAAATTAGGTAAGTTTGGCATAGTTTGCTATGGTTAGTAGCATTTTTTTTGTAATGTAAAAGTGATTGGGTTTAGTTTGTTGTGGTAAGGGTTAGTTGGTGATGATTTAGAGTAGCCGAAGTAATTTAGGTGGGTCTGGCATAGTTTGTTATGATTTGTACACCTTTTTTTGTAATTTTAAGATGATATGGTTTGGTTTGTTGTGGTAAGGGATAGTTGGGGGTGATTTAAGGTAGCCGAAATAATTTAGGTGATTCTGGTAGAGTTTGTTATGATGTTTAGCATTTTTTTGTAATTTTAAAGCGATTGGGCATAGGTTGTTGCTGTATATTGTAGTTGGGGGTGATTTTTGATAGCCGAAGTAATTTAGGTAAGTTTGGCATAGTTTGCTATGGTTAGTAGCATTTTTTTTGTAATGTAAAAGTGATTGGGTTTAGTTTGTTGTGGTAAGGGTTAGTTGGTGATGATTTAGAGTAGCCGAAGTAATTTAGGTGAGTCTGGCATAGTTTGTTATGGTTAGTAGCATTTTTTTGTAATTTAAAAGTGATTGGATTTAGTTATGTTTTGGTAAGGGTTAGTTGGTGATGATTTATGGTAGCTTAAGTAATTTAGGTGAGTTTGGCATAGTTTGCTATGGTTAGTAGCATTTTTTTGTAATTTAAAAGTGATTGGGTTTAGTTTGTTGTGGTAAGGGTTAGTGGTGATGATTTAGAGTAGCCGAAGTAATTTAGGTGAGTCTGGCATAGTTTGTTACGATTTGTACACTTTTTTTTGTAATTTTAAGATGATATGGTTTGGTTTGTTGTGGTAAGGGATAGTTGGGTGTGATTTACGGTAGCCGAAGTAATTTAGGTGATTCTGGTATAGTTTGTTATGATTTTTAGCATTTTTTTGTAATTTTAAAGTGATTGGGCTTAGTTTGTTGCTGTAAAGTGTTGTTGGGGGTGATTTTTGATAGCCGAAGTAATTTAGGTGAGTTTGGCATAGTTTGCTATGGTTAGTAGCATTTTTTTGTAATTTAAAAGTGATTGGGTTTAGTTTGTTGTGGTAAGGGTTAGTGGTGATGATTTAGAGTAGCCGAAGTAATTTAGGTGAGTCTGGCATAGTTTGTTACGATTTGTACACTTTTTTTTGTAATTTTAAGATGATATGGTTTGGTTTGTTGTGGTAAGGGATAGTTGGGGGTGATTTACGGTAGCCGAAGTAATTTAGGTGATTCTGGTATAGTTTGTTATGATTTTTAGCATTTTTTTGTAATTTTAAAGTGATTGGGCTTAGTTTGTTGCTGTAAAGTGTGGTTGGGGGTGATTTTTGATAGCCGAAGTAATTTAGGTGAGTTTGGCATAGTTTGCTATGGTCAGTAGCATTTTTTTGTAATTTAAAAATGATTGGGTTTAGTTTGTTGTGGTAAGGGTTAGTTGGTGATGATTTAGAGTAGCCGAAGTAATTTAGGTGAGTCTGGCATAGTTTGTTATGATTTGTACACCTTTTTTTGTAATTTTAAGATGATATCGTTTGGTTTGTTGTGGTAAGGGATAGTTGGGGGAGATTTACGGTTGCCGAAGTAATTCAGGTGAGTCTGGTATAGTTTGTTATGATTTTAGGCATTTTTTTGTAATTTTAAAGTGATTGGGCTTAGTTTGTTGCTGTAAAGTGTAGTTGGGGGTGATTTTTGATAGCCGAAGTAATTTAGGTGAGTTTGGCATAGTTTGCTATGGTTAGTAGCATTTTTTTGTAATTTAAAAGTGATTGGGTTTAGTTTGTTGTGGTAAGGGTTAGTTGGTGATGACTGATGGTAGCCGAAGTAATTTAGGTGAGTTTGGCATAGTTTGCTATGGTTAGTAGCATTTTTTTGTAATTTAAAAGTGATTGGGTTTAGTTTGTTGTGGTAAGGGTTAGTTGGTGATGATTTAGAGTAGCCGAAGTAATTTAGGTGAGTCTGGCATAGTTTGTTATGATTTGTACACCTTTTTTTGTAATTTTAAGATGATATGGTTTGGTTTGTTGTGGTAAGGGATAGTTGGGGGTGATTTACGGTAGCCAAAGTAATTTAATTGATTCTGGTATAGTTTGTTATGATTTTTAGCATTTTTTTGTAATTTTAAAGTGATTGGGCTTAGTTTGTTGCTGTAAAGTGTAGTTGGGGGTGATTTTTGATAGCCGAAGTAATTTAGGTGAGTTTGGCATAGTTTGCTATGGTTAGTAGCATTTTTTTGTAATTTAAAATTGATTGGGTTTAGTTTGGTGTGGTAAGGGTTAGTTGGTGATGATTTATGGTAGCCGAAGTAATTTAGGAGAGTTTGGCATAGTTTGCTATAGTTAGTAGCATTTTCTTGTAATTTTAAAGTGATTGGGTTTAGTTTGTTGTGGTAAGGGTTAGTTGGTGATGATTTAGAGTAGCCGAAGTAATTTAGGTGAGTCTGGCATAGTTTGTTATGATTTGTACACCTTTTTTTGTAATTTTAAGATAATATGGTTTGGTTTGTTGTGGTAAGGGATAGTTGGGGGTGATTTACGGTAGCCGAAATAATTTAGGTGATTCTGGTATAGTTTGTTATGATTTTTAGCATTTTTTTGTAATTTTAAAGCGATTGGGCTTAGTTTGTTGCTGTAAATTGTAGTTGGGGGTGATTTTTGATAGCCGAAGTAATTTAGGTAAGTTTGGCATAGTTTGCTATGGTTAGTAGCATTTTTTTTGTAATTTAAAAGTGATTGGGTTTAGTTATGTTTTGGTAAGGGTTAGTTGGTGATGATTTATGGTAGCCTAAGTAATTTAGGTGAGTTTGGCATAGTTTGCTATGGTTAGTAGCATTTTTTTTTGTAATTTAAAAGTGATTGGGTTTAGTTTGTTGTGGTAAGGGTTAGTTGGTGATGATTTAGAGTAGCCGAAGTAATTTAGGTGAGTCTGGCATAGTTTGTTATGATTTGTACACCTTTTTTTGTAATTTTAAGATGATATGGTTTGGTTTGTTGTGGTAAGGGATAGTTGGGGGTGATTTACGGTAGCCGAAGTAATTTAGGTGATTCTGGTATAGTTTGTTGTGATTTTTAGCATTTTTTTGTAATTTTAAAGTGATTGGGCTTAGTTTGTTGCTGTAAAGTGTAGTTGGGGGTGATTTTTGATAGCCGAAGTAATTTAGGTGAGTTTGGCATAGTTTGCTATGGTTAGTAGCATTTTTTTGTAATTTAAATGTGATTGGGTTTAGTTTGTTGTGGTAAGGGTTAGTTGGTGATGATTTATGGTAGCCGAAGTAATTTAGGTGAGTTTAGCATAGTTTGCTATGGTTAGTAGCATTTTTTTGTAATTTAAAAGTGCTTGGGTTTAGTTTGTTGTGGTAAGGGTTAGTTGGTGATGATTTAGAGTAGCCGAAGTAATTTAGGTGAGTCTGGCATAGTTTGTTATGATTTGTACACCTTTTTTTGTAATTTTAAGATGATATGGTTTGGTTTGTTGTGGTAAGGGATAGTTGGGGGTGATTTACGGTAGCCGAAGTAATTTAGGTGATTCTGGGATAGTTTGTTATGATTTTTAGCATTTTTTGTAATTTTAAAGTAATTGGGCTTAGTTTGGTGCTGTAAAGTGTAGTTGGGGGTGATTTTTGATAGCCGAAGTAATTTAGGTAAGTTTGGCATAGTTTGCTATGGTTAGTAGCATTTTTTTGTAATTTAAAAGTGATTGGATTTAGTTATGTTTTGGTAAGGGTTAGTTGGTGATGATATATGGTAGCCTAAGTAATTTAGGTGAGTTTGGCATAGTTTGCTATGGTTAGTAGCATTTTTTTGTAATTTAAAAGTGATTGGGTTTAGTTTGTTGTGGTAAGGGTTAGTTGGTGATGATTTAGAGTAGCCGAAGTAATTTAGGTGAGTCTGGCATAGTTTGTTATGATTTGTACACTTTTTTTTGTAATTTTAAGAAGATATGGTTTGGTTTGTTGTCGTAAGGGATAGTTGGGGGTGATTTACGGTAGCCGAAGTAATTTAGGTGATTCTGGTATAGTTTGTTATGATTTTTAGCATTTTTTTGTAATTTTAAAGTGATTGGGCTTAGTTTGTTGCTGTAAAGTGTTGTTGGGGGTGATTTTTGATAGCCGAAGTAATTTAGGTAAGTTTGGCATAGTTTGCTATGGTTAGTAGCATTTTTTTGTAATTTAAAAGTGATTGGGTTTAGTTTGTTGTAGTAAGGGTTAGTTGGTGATGATTTAGAGTAGCCGAAGTAATTTAGGTGAGTCTGGCATAGTTTGTTATGATTTGTACACCTTTTTTTGTAATTTTAAGATGATATGGTTTGGTTTGTTGTGGTAAGGGATAGTTGGGGGTGATTTACGGTAGCCGAAGTAATTTAGGTGATTCTGGTATAGTTTGTTATGATTTTAGGCATTTTTTTGTAATTTTAAAGTGATTGGGCTTAGTTTGTTGCTGTAAAGTGTAGTTGGGGGTGATTTTTGATAGCCGAAGTAATTTAGGTGAGTTTGGCATAGTTTGCTATGGTTAGTAGCATTTTTTTGTAATTTAAAAGTGATTGGGTTTAATTTGTTGTGGTAAGGGTTAGTTGGTGATGACTGATGGTAGCCGAAGTAATTTAGGTGAGTTTGGCATAGTTTGCTATGGTTTGTAGCATTTTTTTTGTAATTTAAAAGTGATTGGGTTTAGTTTGTTGTGGTAAGGGTTAGTTGGTGATGATTTAGAGTAGCCGAAGTAATTTAGGTGAGTCTGGCATAGATTGTTATGATTTGTACACCTTTTTTTGTTATTTTAAGATGATATGGTTTGGTTTGTTGTGGTAAGGGATAGTTGGGGGTGATTTACGGTAGCCGAAGTAATTTAGGTGATTCTGGTATAGTTTGTTATGATTTTAGGCATTTTTTTGTAATTTTAAAGTGATTGGGCTTAGTTTGTTGCTGTAAAGTGTAGTTGGGGGTGATTTTTGATAGCCGAAGTAATTTAGGTGAGTTTGGCATAGTTTGCTATGGTTAGTAGCATTTTTTTGTAATTTAAAAGTGATTGGGTTTAGTTTGTTGTGGTAAGGGTTAGTTGGTGATGATTTATGGTAGCCGAAGTAATTTAGGTGAGTTTGGCATAGTTTGCTATGGTTAGTAGCATTTTTTTGTAATTTTAAAGTGATTGGGTTTAGTTTGTTGTGGTAAGGGTTAGTTGGTGATGATTTAGAGTAGCCGAAGTAATTTAGGTGAGTCTGGCATAGTTTGTTATGATTTGTACACCTTTTTTTGTAATTTTAAGATAATATGGTTTGGTTTGTTGTGGTAAGGGATAGTTGGGGGTGATTTACGGTAGCCGAAGTAATTTAGGTGATTCTGGTATAGTTTGTTATGATTTTTAGCATTTTTTTGTAATTTTAAAGTGATTGGGCTTAGTTTGTTGCTGTAAAGTGTAGTTGGGGGTGATTTTTGATAGCCGAAGTAATTTAGGTTAGTTGGGCATAGTTTGCTATGGTTAGTAGCATTTTTTTGTAATTTAAAAGTGATTGGGTTTAGTTTGTTTTGGTAAGGGTTAGTTGGTGATGATTTATGGTAGCCGAAGTAATTTAGGTGAGTTTGGCATAGTTTGCTATGGTTAGTAGCATTTTTTTGTAATTTAAAAGTGATTGGGTTTAGTTTGTTGTGGTAAGGGTTAGTTGGTGATGATTTAGAGTAGCCGAAGCAATTTAGGTGAGTCTGGCATAGTTTGTTATGATTTGTACACCTTTTTTTGTAATTTTAAGATGATATGGTTTGGTTTGTTGTGGTAAGGGATAGTTGGGGGTGATTTACGGTAGCCGAAGTAATTTAGGTGATTCTGGTATAGTTTGTTATGATTTTTAGCATTTTTTTGTAATGTTAAATTGATTGGGCTTAGTTTGTTGCTGTAAAGTGTAGTTGGGGGTGATTTTTGATAGCCGAAGTAATTTAGGTAAGTTTGGCATAGTTTGCTATGGTTAGTAGCATTTTTTTTGTAATTTAAAAGTGATTGGGTTTAGTTTGTTGTGGTAAGGGTTAGTTGGTGATGATTTAGAGTAGCCGAAGTAATTTAGGTGAGTCTGGCATAGTTTGTTATGATTTGTACACCTTTTTTTGTAATTTTAAGATGATATGGTTTGGTTTGTTGTGGTAAGGTATAGTTGGGGGTGATTTACGTTAGCCGAAGTAATTTAGGTGATTCTGGTATAGTTTGTTATGATTTTTAGCATTTTTTTGTAATTTTAAAGTGATTGGGCTTAGTTTGTTGCTGTAAAGTGTAGTTGGGGATGATTTTTGATAGCTGAAGTAATTTAGGTGTGTTTGGCATAGTTTGCTATGATTTGTACACCTTTTTTGTAATTTTAAGATGATATGGTTTGGTTTGTTGTGGTAAGAGATAGTTGGGGGTGATTTACGGTAGCCGAAGTAATTTAGGTGATTCTGGTATAGTTTGTTATGATTTTTAGCATTTTTTTGTAATTTTAAAGTGATTGGGCTTAGTTTGTTGCTAAAAAGTGTAGTTGGGGGTGATTTTTGATAGCCGAAGTAATTTAGGTTAGTTGGGCATAGTTTGCTATGGTTAGTAGCATTTTTTTGTAATTTAAAAGTGATTGGGTTTAGTTTGTTGTGGTAAGGGTTAGTTGGTGATGATTTATGGTAGCCGAAGTAATTTAGGTGAGTTTGGCATAGTTTGCTATGGTTAGTAGCATTTTTTTGTAATTTAAAAGTGATTGGGTTTAGTTTGTTTTGGTAAGGGTTAGTTGGTGATGATTTAGAGTAGCCGAAGCAATTTAGGTGAGTCTGGCATAGTTTGTTATGATTTGTACACCTTTTTTTGTAATTTTAAGATGATATGGTTTGGTTTGTTGTGGTAAGGGATAGTTGGGGGTGATTTACGTTAGCCGAAGTAATTTAGGTGATTCTGGTATAGTTTGTTATGATTTTTAGCATTTTTTTGTAATTTTAAAGTGATTGGGCTTAGTTTGATGCTGTAAAGTGTAGTTGGGGATGATTTTTGATAGCTGAAGTAATTTAGGTGTGTTTGGCATAGTTTGCTATGGTTAGTAGCATTTTTTTGTAATTTAAAAGTGAATGGGTTTAGATTGTTGTGGTAAGGGTTAGTTGGTGATGATTTATAGTAGCCGAAGTAATTTAGGTGAGTTTGGCATAGTTTGCTATGGTTAGTAGCATTTTTTTTGTAATTTAAAAGTGATTGGGTTTAGTTTGTTGTGGTAAGGGTTAGTTGGTGATGATTTAGAGTAGCCGAAGTAATTTAGGTGAGTCTGGCATAGTTTGTTATGATTTGTACACCTTTTTTTGTAATTTTAAGATGATATGGTTTGGTTTGTTGTGGTAAGGGATATTTGGGGGTGATTTACGTTAGCCGAAGTAATTTAGGTGATTCTGGTGTAGTTTGTTATGATTTTTAGCATTTTTTTGTAATTTTAAAGTGATTGGGCTTAGTTTGTTGCTGTAAAGTGTAGTTGGGGGTGATTTTTGATAGCCGAAGTAATTTAGTTGAGTTTGGCGTAGTTTGATATGGTTAGTAGCATTTTTTTGTAATTTAAAAGTGAATGGGTTTAGTTTGTTGTGGTAAGGGTTAGTTGGTGATGATTTATGGTAGCCGAAGTAATTTAGGTGAGTTTGGCATAGTTTGCTATGGTTAGTATCATTTTTTTGTAATTTAAATGTGACTGGGTTTAGTTTGTTGTGGTAAGGGTTAGTTGGTGATGATTTAGAGTAGCCGAAGTAATTTAGGTGAGTCTGGCATAGTTTGTTATGATTTGTACACCTTTTTTTGTAATTTTAAGATGATATGGTTTGGTTTGTTGTGGTAAGGGATAGTTATGGGTGATTTACGGTAGCCGAAGTAATTTAGGTGATTCTGGTATAGTTTGTTATGATTTTTAGCATTTTTTTGTAATTTTAAACTGATTGGGCTTAGTTTGTTGCTGTAAAGTGTAGTTGGGGGTGATTTTTGATAGCCGAAGTAATTTAGGTGTGTTTGGCATAGTTTGCTATGGTTAGTAGCATTTTTTTGTAATTTAAAAGTGATTGGGTTTAGTTTGTTGTGGTAAGGGTTAGTTGGTGATGATTTAGAGTAGCCGAAGTAATTTAGGTGAGTCTGGCATAGTTTGTTATGATTTGTACACCGTTTTTTGTAATATTAAGATGATATGGTTTGGTTTGTTGTGGTAAGGGATAGTTGGGGGTGACTTACGGTAGCCGAAGTAATTTAGGTGATTCTGGTATAGTTTGTTATGATTTTTAGCATTTTTTTGTAATTTTAAAGTGATTGGGTTTAGTTTGTTGTGGTAAAGTTTAGTTGGTGATGATTTATGATAGCCGAAGTAATTTAGGTGAGTTTGGCATAGTTTGCTATGGTTAGTAGCATTTTTTTGTAATTTAAAAGTGATTGGGTTTAGTTTGTTGTGGTAAGGGTTAGTTGGTGATGATTTAGAGTAGCCGAAGTAATTTAGGTGAGTCTGGCATAGTTTGTTATAATTTGTACACCTTTTTTTGTAATTTTAAGATGATATGGTTTGGTTTGTTGTGGTAAGGTATAGTTGGGGGTGATTTACATTAGCCGAAGTAATTTAGGTGATTCTGGTATAGTTTGTTATGATTTTTAGCATTTTTTTGTAATTTTAAAGTGATTGGGTTTAGCTTGTTGTGGTAAGGGTTAGTTGGTGATGATTTAGAGTAGCCGAAATAATTTCGGTGGGTCTGGCATAGTTTGTTATGATTTGTACACCTTTTTTTGTAATTTTAAGATTATATGGTTTAGTTTGTTGTGGTAAGGGATACTTGGGGGTGACTTACGGTAGCCGAAGTAATTTAGGTGATTCTGGTATAGTTTGTTATGATTTTTAGCATTTTTTTGTAATTTTAAAGTGATTGGGTTTAGTTTGTTGTGGTAAAGTTTAGTTGGTGATGATTTATGGTAGCCGAAGTAATTTAGGTGAGTTTGGCATAGTTTGCTATGGTTAGTAGCATTTTTTTGTAATTTAAAAGTGATTGGGTTTAGTTTGTTGTGGTAAGGGTTAGTTGGTGATGATTTAGAGTAGCCGAAGTAATTTAGGTGAGTCTGGCATAGTTTGTTATGATTTGTACACCTTTTTTTGTAATTTTAAGATGATATGGTTTGGTTTGTTGTGGTAAGGTATAGTTGGGGGTGATTTACATTAGCCGAAGTAATTTAGGTGATTCTGGTATAGTTTGTTATGATTTTTAGCATTTTTTTGTAATTTTAAAGTGATTGGGCTTAGTTTGTTGCTGTAAAGTGTAGTTGGGGATGATTTTGATAGCTGAAGTAATTTAGGTGTGCTTGGCATAGTTTGCTATGGTTAGTAGCATTTTTTTGTAATTTAAAAGTGATTGGGTTTAGTTTGTTGTGGTAAGGGTTAGTTGGTGATGATTTATGGTAGCCGAAGTAATTTAGGTGAGTTTGGCATAGTTTGCTATGGTTAGTAGCATTTTTTTGTAATTTAAAAGTGATTGGGTTTAGTTTGTTGTGGTAAGGGTTAGTTGGTGATGATTTATGGTAGCCGAAGTAATTTAGGTGAGTTTGGCATAGTTTGCTATGGTTAGTAGCATTTTTTTGTAATTTAAAAGTGATTGGGTTTAGTTTGTTGTGTTAAGGTTTAGTTGGTGATGATTTAGAGTAGCCGAAGTAATTTAGGTGAGTCTGGCATAGTTTGTTATGATTTGTACACTTTTTTTTGTAATTTTAAGATGATATGGTTTGGTTTGTTGTGGTAAGGTATAGTTGGGGGTGATTTACGTTAGCCGAAGTAATTTAGGTGATTCTAATATAGTTTGTTATGATTTTTAGCATTTTTTTGTAATTATAAAGTGGTTGGGCTTAGTTTGTTGCTGTAAAGTGTAGTTGGGGGTGATTTTTGATAGCCGAAGTAATTTAGGTGAGTCTGGCATAGTTTGCTATGGTTAGTAGCATTTTTTTGTAATTTAAAAATGATTGGGTTTAGTTTGTTGTGGTAAGAGTTAGTTGGTGATGATTTAGAGTAGCCGAAGTAATTTAGGTGAGTCTGGCATAGTTTGTTATGATTTGTACACTTTTTTTTGTAATTTTAAGATGATATGGTTTGGTTTGTTGTGGTAAGGTATAGTTGGGGGTGATTTACGTTAGCCGAAGTAATTTAGGTGATTCTGGTATAGTTTGTTATGATTTTTAGCATTTTTTTGTAATTTTAAAGTGATTGGGCTTAGTTTGTTGCTGTAAAGTGTAGTTGGGGATGATTTTTGATAGCTGAAGTAATTTAGGTGTGTTTGGCATAGTTTGCTATGGTTAGTAGCATTTTTTTGTAATTTAAAAGTGAATGGGTTTAGTTTGTTGTGGTAAGGGTCAGTTGGTGATGATTTATGGTAGCCGAAGTAATTTAGGTGAGTTTGGCGTAGCTTGCTATGGTTAGTAGCATTTTTTTGTAATTTAAAATTGATTGGGTTTAGTTTGTTGTGGTAAGGGTTAGTTGGTGATGATTTAGAGTAGCCGAAGTAATTTAGGTGAGTCTGGCATAGTTTGTTATGATTTGTACACCTTTTTTTTGTAATTTTAAGATGATATGGTTAGGTTTGTTGTGGTAAGGGATAGTTGGGGGTGATTTACGGTAGCCGAAGTAATTTAGGTGATTCTGGTATAGTTTGTTATGATTTTTAGCATTTTTTTGTAATTTTAAAGTGATTGGTCTTAGTTTGTTGCTGTAAAGTGTAGTTGGGGGTGATTTTTGATAGCCGAAGTAATTTAGGTGAGTTTGGCATAGTTTGCTATGGTTAGTAGCATTTTTTTGTAATTTAAAAATGATTGGGTTTACTTTGTTGTGGTAAGGGTTAGTTGGTGATGATTTATGGTAGCCGAAGTAATTTAGGTGAGTCTGGCATAGTTTGTTATGATTTGTTCACCTTTTTTTGTCATTTTAAGATGATATGGTTTGGTTTGTTGTGGTAAGGAATATTTGGGGGTGATTTACGGTAGCCGAAGTAATTTAGGTGATTCTGGTATAGTTTGTTATGATTTTTAGCATTTTTTTGTAATTTTAAAGTGATTGGGCTTAATTTGTTGCTGTAAAGTGCAGTTGGGGCTGATTTTTGATAGCCGATGTAATTTAGGTGAGTTTGGCGTAGTTTGCTATGGTTAGTAGCATTTATTTGTAATTTAAAAGTGATTGGGTTTAGTTTGTTGTGGTAAGGGTTAGTTGGTGATGATTTATGGTAGCCGAAGTAATTTAGGTGAGTTTGGCATAGTTTGCTATGGTTAGTATCATTTTTTTGTAATTTAAATGTGATTGGGTTTAGTTTGTTGTAGTAAGGGTTAGTTGGTGATGATCTAGAGTAGCCGAAGTAATTTAGGTGAGTCTGGCATAGTTTGTTATGATTTGTACACCTTTTTTTGTAATTTTAAGATGATATGGTTTGGTTTGTTGTGGTAAGGGATAGTTATGGGTGATTTACGGTAGCCAAAGTAATTTAGGTGATTCTGGTATAGTTTGTTATGATTTTTAGCATTTTTTTGTAATTTTAAAGTGATTGGGCTTAGTTTGTTGCTGTAAAGTGTAGTTGGGGGTGATTTTTGATAGCCGAAGTAATTTAGGTGAGTTTGGCATAGTTTGCTATGGTTAGTAGCATTTTTTTGTAATTTAAAAGTGATTGGGTTTAGTTTGTTGTGGTAAGGGTTAGTTGGTGATTATTTAGAGTAGCCGAAGTAATTTAGGTGAGTCTGGCATAGTTTGTTATGATTTGTACACCGTTTTTTGTAATATTAAGATGATATGGTTTGGTTTGTTGTGGTAAGGGATAGTTGGGGGTGATTTACGGTAGCTGAAGTAATTTAGGTGATTCTGGTATAGTTTGTTATGATTTTTAGCATTTTTTTGTAATTTTAAAGTGATTGAGCTTAGTTTGTTGCTGTAAAGTGTAGTTGGGGGTGATTTTTGATAGCCGAAGTAATTTAGGTGTGTTTGGCATAGTTTGCTATGGTTAGTAGCATTTTTTTGTAATTTAAAAGTGATTGGGTTTAGTTTGTTGTGGTAAGGGTTAGTTGGTGATGATTTAGAGTAGCCGACATAATTTCGGTGGGTCTGGCATAGTTTGTTATGATTTGTACACCTTTTTTTGTAATTTTAAGATGATATGGTTTGGTTTGTTGTGGTAAGGGATAGTTGGGGGTGATTTACGGTAGCCGAAGTAATTTAGGTGATTCTGGTATAGTTTGTATATGATTTTTAGCATTTTTTTGTAATTTTAAAGTTATTGGGCTTAGTTTGTTGCTGTAAAGTGTAGTTGGGGGTGATTTTTGATAGCCGAAGTAATTTAGGTAAGTTTGGCATAGTTTGCTATGGTTAGTAGCATTTTTTTGTAATTTAAAAGTGATTGAGATTTGTTTGTTGTGGTAAGGGTTAGTTGGTGATGATTTATGGTAGCCGAAGTAATTAAGGTAAGTTTGGCATAGTTAGCTATGGTTAGTAGCATTTTTTTGTAATTTAAAAATGATTGGGTTTAGTTTGTTGTGGTAAGGGTTAGTTGGTGATGATTTAGAGTAGCCGAAGTAATTTAGGTGATTCTGGTATAGTTTGTTATGATTTTTAGCATTTTTTTGTAATTTTAAAGTGATTGGGCTTAGTTTGTTGCTGTAATGTGTAGTTGGGGGTGATTTTTGATAGCCGAAGAAATTTAGGTGAGTTTGGCATAGTTTGCTATGGTTAGTAGCATTTTTTTGTAATTTAAAAGTGATTGGGTTTAGTTTGTTGTGGTAAGGGTTACTTGGTGATGATTTATGG
Source organism: Eledona agricola (assembly GCA_964023215.1). NCBI lineage: Eukaryota > Metazoa > Arthropoda > Insecta > Coleoptera > Tenebrionidae > Eledona > Eledona agricola. Next base: position 2,182,954 of record CAXIEJ010000091.1, on the reverse strand, counting down.
TAGCCGAAGTAATTTAGGTGAGTCTGGCATAGTTTGCTATGGTTAGTAGCATTTTTTTAGTAATTAAAAAATAATTGGGTTTAGTTTGTTGTGGTAAGGGTTAGTTGGTGATGATTTAGAGTTGCCGAAGTAATTTAGGTGAGTCTGGCATAGTTTGTTATGATTTGTACACCTTTTTTTGTAATTTTAAGATGATATGATTTGGTTTGTTGTGGTAAGGGATAGTTGGGGGTGATTTACGGTAGCCGAAGTAATTTAGGTGATTCTGGTATAGTTTGTTATGATTTTTAGCATTTTTTTTGTAATTTTAAAGTGATTAGGCTAAGTTTGTTTATGTAAAGTGTAGTTGGGGGTGATTTTGGATAGCCGAAGTAATTTATATGAGTTTGGCATAGTTTGCTATGGTTAGTAGCATTTTTTTGTAATTTAAAAGTGATGGGTTTTGTTTGTTGTGGTAAGTGTTAGTTGGTGATGATTTATGGTAGCCGAAGTAATTTAGGTAAGTTTGGCATAGTTTGCTATGGTCAGTAGCATTTTTTTGTGTTTTAAAGTGATTGGGTTTAGTTTGTTGTGGTAAGGGTTAGTTGGTGATGATTTAGAGTAGCCGAAGTAATTTAGGTGAGTCTGGCATAGTTTGTTATGATTTGTACACCTTTTTTTGTAATTTTAAGATGATATGGTTTGGTTTGTTGTGGTAAGGGATACTTGGGGGTGATTTACGGTAGCCGAAGTACTTTAAGTGATTCTGGTATAGTTTGTTATGATTTTTAGCATTTTTTTGTAATTTTAAAGTGATTGGGCTTAATTTGTTGCTGTAAAGTGTAGTTGGGAGCGATTTTTGATAGCCAAAGTAATTTAGGTGAGTTTGGCATAGTTTGCTATGGTTAGTAGCATTTTTTTGTAATTTAAAAATGATTGGGTTTAGTTTGTTGTGGTAAGGGTTAGTTGGTGATGATTTAGAGTAGCCGAAGTAATTTAGGTGATTCTGGTATAGTTTGTTATGATTTTTAGCATTTTTTTGTAATTTTAAAGTGATTGGGCTTAGTTTGTTGCTGTAATGTGTAGTTGGGGGTGATTTTTGATAGCCGAAGAAATTTAGGTGATTCTGGTATAGTTTGTTATGATTTTTAGCATTTTTTTGTAATTTTAAAATGATTGGGTTTAGTTTGTTGTGGTAAAGGTTAGTTGGTGATGATTTATGGTAGCCGAAGTAATTTAGGTGAGTTTGGCATAGTTTGCTATGGTTAGTAGCATTTTTTTGTAATTTAAAAGTGATTGGGTTTAGTTTATTGTGGTAAGGGTTAGTTGGTGATGATTTAGAGTAGCCGAAGTAATTTAGGTGAGTCTGGCATAGTTTGTTATGATTTGTACACCTTTTTTTGTAATTTTCAAATGATATGGTTTGGTTTGTTGTGGTAAGGTATAGTTGGGGGTGATTTACGTTAGCCGAAGTAATTTAGGTGATTCTGGTATAGTTTGTTATGATTTTTAGCATTTTTTTGTAATTTTAAAGTGATTGGGCTTAGTTTGTTGCTGTAAAGTGTAGTTGGGGATGATTTTTGATAGCTGAAGTAATTTAGGTGTGTTTGGCATAGTTTGCTATGGTTAGTAGCATTTTTTTGTAATTTAAAAGTGAATGGGTTTAGTTTGTTGTGGTAAGGGTCAGTTGGTGATGATTTATGGTAGCCGAAGTAATTTAGGTGAGTTTGGCATAGTTTGCTATGGTTAGTAGCATTTTTTTGTAATTTAAAATTGATTGGGTTTAGTTTGTTGTGGTAAGGGTTAGTTGGTGATGATTTAGAGTAGCCGAAGTAATTTAGGTGAGTCTGGCATAGTTTGTTATGATTTGTACACCTTTTTTTGTAATTTTAAGATGATATGGTTAGGTTTGTTGTGGTAAGGGATAGTTGGGGGTGATTTACGGTAGCCGAAGTAATTTAGGTGATTCTGGTATAGTTTGTTATGATTTTTAGCATTTTTTTGTAATTTTAAAGTGATTGGGCTTAGTTTGTTGCTGTAAAGTGTAGTTGGGGGTGATTTTTGATAGCCGAAGTAATTTAGGTGAGTTTGGCATAGTTTGCTATGGTTAGTAGCATTTTTTTCTAATTTAAAAGTGATTGGGTTTACTTTGTTGTGGTAAGGGTTAGTTGGTGATGATTTATGGTAGCCGAAGTAATTTAGGTGAGTCTGGCATAGTTTGTTATGATTTGTACACCTTTTTTTGTCATTTTAAGATGATATGGTTTGGTTTGTTGTGGTAAGGAATATTTGGGGGTGACTTACGGTAGCCGAAGTAATTTAGGTGATTCTGGTATAGTTTGTTATGATTTTTAGCATTTTTTTGTAATTTTAAAGTGATTGGGCTTAATTTGTTGCTGTAAAGTGCAGTTGGGGCTGATTTTTGATAGCCGATGTAATTTAGGAGAGTTTGGCGTAGTTTGCTATGGTTAGTAGCATTTTTTTGTAATTTAAAAGTGATTGGGTTTAGTTTGTTGTGGTAAGGGTTAGTTGGTGATGATTTATGGTAGCCGAAGTAATTTAGGTGAGTTTGGCATAGTTTGCTATGGCTAGTATCATTTTTTTGTAATTTAAATGTGATTGGGTTTACTTTGTTGTGGTAAGGGTTAGTTGGTGATGATCTAGAGTAGCCGATGTAATTTAGGTGAGTCTGGCATAGTTTGTTATGATTTGTACACCTTTTTTTGTAATTTTAAGATGATATGGTTTGGTTTGTTGTGGTAAGGGATAGTTATGGGTGATTTACGGTAGCCGAAGTAATTTAGGTGATTCTGGTATAGTTTGTTATGATTTTTAGCATTTTTTTGTAATTTTAAAGTGATTGGGCTTAGTTTGTGGCTGTAAAGTGTAGTTGGGGGTGATTTTTGATAGCCGAAGTAATTTAGGTGAGTTTGGCATAGTTTGCTATGGTTAGTAGCATTTTTTTGTAATTTAAAAGTGATTGGGTTTAGTTTGTTGTGGTAAGGGTTAGTTGGTGATGATTTAGAGTAGCCGAAGTAATTTAGGTGAGTCTGGCATAGTTTGTTATGATTTGTACACCGTTTTTTGTAATATTAAGATGATATGGTTTGGTTTGTTGTGGTAAGGGATAGTTGGGGGTGATTTACGGTAGCTGAAGTAATTTAGGTGATTCTGCTATAGTTTGTTATGATTTCTAGCATTTTTTTGTAATTTTAAAGTGATTGAGCTTAGTTTGTTGCTGTAAAGTGTAGTTGGGGGTGATTTTTAATAGCCGAAGTAATTTAGGTGTGTTTGGCATAGTTTGCTATGGTTAGTAGCATTTTTTTGTAATTTAAAAGTGATTGGGTTTAGTTTGTTGTGGTAAGGGTTAGTTGGTGATGATTTAGAGTAGCCGAAATAATTTCGGTGGGTCTGGCATAGTTTGTTATGATTTGTACACCTTTTTTTGTAATTTTAAGATGATATGGTTTGGTTTGTTGTGGTAAGGGATACTTGGGGGTGACTTACCGTAGCCGAAGTAATTTAGGTGATTCTGGTATAGTTTGTTATGATTTTTAGCATTTTTTTGTAATTTTAAAGTGATTGGGTTTAGTTTGTTGTGGTAAAGTTTAGTTGGTGATGATTTATGGTAGCCGAAGTAATTTAGGTGAGTTTGGCATAGTTTGCTATGGTTAGTAGCATTTTTTTGTAATTTAAAAGTGATTGGGTTTAGTTTGTTGTGGTAAGGGTTAGTTGGTGATGATTTAGAGTAGCCGAAGTAATTTAGGTGAGTCTGGCATAGTTTGTTATGATTTGTACACCTTTTTTTGTAATTTTAAGATGATATGGTTTGGTTTGTTGTGGTAAGGTATAGTTGGGGGTGATTTACATTAACCGAAGTAATTTAGGTGATTCTGGTATAGTTTGTTATGATTTTTAGCATTTTTTTGTAATTTTAAAGTGATTGGGTTTAGTTTGTTGCTGTAAAGTGTAGTTGGGGATGATTTTGATAGCTGAAGTAATTTAGGTGTGCTTGGCATAGTTTGCTATGGTTAGTAGCATTTTTTTGTAATTTAAAAGTGATTGGGTTTAGTTTGTTGTGGTAAGGGTTAGTTGGTGATGCTTTATGGTAGCCGAAGTAATTTAGGTGAGTTTGGCATAGTTTGCTATGGTTAGTAGCATTTTTTTGTAATTTAAAAGTGATTGGGTTTAGTTTGTTGTGGTAAGGGTTAGTTGGTGATGATTTATGGTAGCCGAAGTAATTTAGGTGAGTTTGGCATAGTTTGCTATGCTTAGTAGCATTTTTTTGTAATTTAAAAGTGATTGGGTTTAGTTTGTTGTGTTAAGGTTTAGTTTGTGATGATTTAGAGTAGCCGAAGTAATTTAGGTGAGTCTGGCATAGTTTGTTATGATTTGTACACCTTTTTTTGTAATTTTAAGATGATATGGTTAGGTTTGTTGTGGTAAGGGATAGTTGGGGTTGATTTACGGTAGCCGAAGTAATTTAGGTGATTCTGGTATAGTTTGTTATGATTTTTAGACTTTTTTTGTAATATTAAAGTGGTTGGGCTTAGTTTGTTGCTGTAAAGTGTAGTTGGGGGTGATTTTTGATAGCCGAAGTAATTTAGGTGAGTCTGGCATAGTTTGCTATGGTTAGTAGCATTTTTTTGTAATTTAAAAATGATTGGGTTTAGTTTGTTGTGGTAAGAGTTAGTTGGTGATGATTTAGAGTAGCCGAAGTAATTTAGGTGAGTCTGGCATAGTTTGTTAGGATTTGTACACCTTTTTTTGTAATTTTAAGATGATATGGTTTGGTTTGTTGTGGTAAGAGATAGTTGGGGGTGATTTACGGTAGCCGAAGTAATTTAGGTGATTCTGGTATAGTTTGTTATGATTTGTAGCATTTTTTTGTAATTTTAAAGTGATTGGGCTTAGTTTGTTTATGTAAAGTGTAGTTGGGGGTGATTTTGGATAGCCGAAGTAATTTATATGAGTTTGGCATAGTTTTCTATGGTTAGTAGCATTTTTTTGTAATTTAAAAGTGATTGGGTTTTGTTTGCTGTGGTAAGTGTTAGTTGGTAATGATTTAGAGTAGCCGAAGTAATTTAGGTGAGTCTGGCATAGTTTGTTATGATTTGTACACCTTTTTTTGTAATTTTAAGATGATATGGTTTGGTTTGTTGTGGTAAGGGATAGTTGTTGGTGATTTACGGTAGCCGAAGTAATTTAGGTGATTCTGGTATAGTTTACTAGCTGAATGTACCCGGCGTTGCCCGGACGTAGATTAAATAAACGCATTGTTGACAAAAGTGGTGTATTGGTGATGTAGACTAATCGACCTTATAATACAATTAAACAGGAATACTCTACTTTTCCAATCACAAAATAAACAAATTTGCTGAAATTAACCTGCATCGCCAGGGTCGGATACTTCGATATGATTTGGAAAAAGAGGATACCTTAGTTGATTATCAAACTGCTCCATCTTAGTTATAAATGATGTAAAGCAATAATGAACACAATGTATTTACGTAAAATAAATAATGTAAAACGCGTATCAATGTAAGTAAAGTCTGGTCCAACGCTGCAAATTTCGGATTTCAGCCGGGGCAGGTTTGGTGAAAAATAAATACAGCACTGTCATTAACTGAACGTAAGAATTAGCGTACGAATATAAGTGGAGTCCGGTACGACGATGGTAATTTTTCGGAAATCGATTGGGAGCAATTGGGAGCAAATTTGTTTAACGGAAAAATGAACATTCTAATGTAAATAAATATTTTGACGGGAATGTGGTGGATGTAAAAATCTTATTCGGCCTCTCCGATGGACTCACACTTGTTTACATTAACACACACTTGTTGAACAATCAAAGTTCGGACCTCTTGAGCCCCCGTTCCAGTATTAAAATATCAATACCAATACCATAGATAGTAAAAAAGACAATTTTCATCACCTTTCACGGGAATAATATTGTGTGATATTTGTACTCCGCTATATTTTCAAACTTCTCCACCTTAGTTATAAATGATGTACGTAATGTACGTAAAATAAATAGTGTAATATATAAATTTTCAAAAATTGATTGGGGGCAGATTTGGTTAACGCGAGGAACAAATCAACCACCAAGGGAATGTTAAATTAAAATACTTTATTTGATAGCGATAGACCTTCGAACACTGATGCGTCGCCTCATCGAATTTGGAGACTTTGTGAACAGTTTCCGACGCTGGAGCAGCAATTTTCACAATTGTAGTTGTGTTAAAATTAAACACCGCGATCGAGTACTGCTCCACACGCTGAACCAGCAATTCTCGAATTCTAAGAAACGATAAACGATAACTAGAATTCTCGAATTCTAGAAAGGCTTATCCAAAGCTTGGAATGTGCGAATTTCTGCATAAATATTGAATAAAACCAAATCGAACATCGCCTTTTAACGTTTGTGACCTTGCCCTTGACGTGGCAAGCTCCAGCTGCTTCAATAATGTAAAAATCTTATTCGGCCTCTCCAATAAACTCACATTTGTGGCGCAGCAAATGGTTGGGGGTGGTTTTCTCCCTCCTCTGTTTTTAACTGTGCGAGGTGCATATAAGGGCAGGACCGAGAACACCAAAACATTATTATACATTACATTCATTACACATAACGTTATATTACAGTCCATTTATACTTATTGTTTTGTGCATAATTAAATACAGACAGTGTTATTGTTATTGTATTGATTAATTTCAAACTCCACACTTGCGGCCATCCCAAGTGTTCAAAAACTCTTCATGTTCGCCGGAACACATTCCTTCATGGACTTGTGACGAATTACAAACAAATATTGCAACTTTAAGTGTTCCATTTTATTTAGTTTCTGGGTGCAAGCTCCTTTTTTTTCACTCCAGTCAGTCTGAACTTATTACACAGAGTGATATTTTCAAATCCAGGCGCCCTAAATAATTTTGTTGTTGCTTTCAAAAGTTTCAAGAGAAGGAGAGTTGACAGAGAAGCTAAATTATTCCAATTTAGTTCTCTGACAACGTTAAAGACAATGTTGAAATATATAAATATAAAATTTCACACTATAAAAATGAAGTATTTGGGAATTATGTATAAAAAGTCGAAGTTATTTATGTTAATTTGGCGTGATTTGCTATGGTTCAAAAAAATTCAAAAATATTAGGTTGATTTGGGGTTGTTTCAGATGATAAGGGTTTCTTTGAGGATTGTTTGGAATGGCTATTGATGGTTTGCGGGGTTTAGCTTTGGCGGATTAAACGATATTTTTGGTAATTATAATGTGATTGGGCTTTGTTTGGCTTGGTTAGAAGTGGTTGTGGTGATTTAGGGGAAGTTTGGCGTAGTTTGCTTAGAATTCGTAATTTTTATTTAATTATGGGTTGACCTGGGGTAGTTTTGATAGGTAAGTGTATGACTTTTGGGGGTAGTTTGGAATGGTACCTTATGTTTGCGGTGTTTAACGTATTTAGGTAAATTTCACAGAAATTTTGGTAATTTTAAAATGAACAATTAAAGTGCGAACCTCTTGAGCTCTATTTCCGGTATTAAAAATGCAATAGGAAAGATAGTAAAAAAGACTATTTCCATCACTTTTCACGGGAATTATACGTGGTGGTATTTGTACTCCGCTTACTATTAGATTTTCAAACTGCTCCATCTTAGCTATAAATAATGCAGAACAATAATGAACACAATGTACGTAAAATAAATAGTGTAAATCGTGTATAAGCACACAATACTTAAGCGTATGATGTCAGTGAAAATTTCGGATTTCGGCCGGAGACCTTGGCGACGTTGAGTACCAGCGTTTCAGACGCTGAAGCAGCAATTTTCACAATTATATGAGGTGCACGTGCCTAGTGCGTATGAAAACAATTTGGATAACAAAAGAGATTAATTTGTAAGTACCAAATAATACTCGAACAGGTGTACTCGTATGGCCCCTCATAATTTTCATTAAATGAAATTAAAAAATTAACATTCTAAAGTAAATAAATACATATATTGACGGGAATGTTAAAAATCTTATTCGGTCTCTCCAACAAACTAACACTTGTTTACATTAACATGCATTCCTTCATGGACCTGTGACGAATTACAAACAAATATCGAAATTTCAAGTGTTCCATGTCAGTCTGAACTTATTACGCAGTGATATTTTCACATTCAGGCGCCCTAAATTATTTTGAATTTATGGTAGCCGAAGTCATTTAGGTGAGTTTGACATGATTTGCAGCATTTTTTGTAATTTTAAAGCGATTGGGCTTATTTTGGGGTGGTAAGGGGTAGTTGGGGGTGATTTCTGGTAACCGAAGTAATTTAAGTGAGTTTGACATAGTTTGCTATGGTTTGTAGCATTTTTTGTAATTTTAAAGTGATTGGGCTTAGTTTGAGGTGGTAACGGGTAGTTGGGGGTGATTTATGGTAGCCGAAGTAATTTAAGTGAGTTTGACATAGTTTGCTATGGTTTGTAGCATTTTTCGTAATTTTAAAGTGATTGGGCTAATTTTGGGGTCGTAAGGGGTAGTTGGGGGTGATTTATGGTAGCCGAAGTAATTTAGGTGACTTTGACATAGTTTGCTATGGTTTGTATAATTTTTTGTAATTTTAAAGTAATAGGGCTTATTTTGGGGTGGTAAGGGGTAGTTCGGGGTGATTTATGGTAGCCGAAGTAATTTAGGGGAGTTTGGCATAGTTTGCTACGGTTTGTAGAATTTTTTTGTAATTTTAAAGTGATCGAGTCTATTTTGGGGGGTAAGGGGTAGTTGGGGGTGATTTATGGAAGCCAAAGTAATTTAGATGAGTTTGGCATAGTTTGATATGGCTTGTAACATTTTTTGTAATTTTAAAGTGATTGGGCTGAGTTTGGGGTGGTAAGGGGTAGTTGGGGGTGATTTATGATCGCCGAAGTAATTTAAGTGAGTTTGGCATAGTTTGTAGAATTTTTTGTAATTTTAAAGTGATTGGGTTTAGTTTGTGGTTGGTAAGGGGTAGTTGGGGGTGATTTATGGTAGCCGAAGTAATTTAGGTGAGTTTGGAATAGTTTGCTATGGTTTGTAGCATTTTTTATAATTTTAAAGTGATTGGGCTTATTTTGGGGTGGTAAGGGGTAGTTGGGGGTGATTTATGGTAGCCGAAGTAATTTAGGTGAGTTAGGCATAGTTTGCTATGATTTGTTGAATATTTTGTAATTTTAAAGTGATTGGGTTTATTTTGGGGTTGTAAGGGGTAGTTCGGGGTGATTTATGGTAGCCGAAGTAATTTAGGGGAGTTTGGCATAGTTTGCTACTGTTTGTAGAATTTTTTTGTAATTTTAAAGTGATTGAGCCTATTTTGGGGTGGTAAGGGGGTAGTTGGGGGTGATTTATAGAAGGCAAAGTAATTTAAGTGAGTTTGGCATAGTTTGATACGGTTTGTAGCATTTTTTGTAAATTTAAAGTGATTGGGCTTATTTTGGGGTGGTAAGGGGTAGTTGGGGGTGATTTATGGTAGCCGAAGTAATTTAGGTGAGTTAGGCATAGTTTGCTATGATTTGTTGAATATTTTGTAATTTTAAAGTGATTGAGCCTATTTTGGGGTGGTAAGGTTTAGTTGGGGGTGATTTATGGAAGCCAAAGTAATTTAGATGAGTTTGGCATAGTTTGATATGGCTTGTAACATTTTTTGTAATTTTAAAGTGATTGGGCTGAGTTTGGGGTGGTAAGGGGTAGTTGGGGGTGATTTATGAAAGCCGAAGTAATTTAAGTGAGTTTGGCATAGTTTGCTATGGTTTGTAGCATTTTTTGTAATTTTAAAGTGATTGGGCTTATTTTGGGGTAGTAGGGGGTTGTTGGGGGTGATTTATGTTAGCCGAAGTAATTTAGGAGAGTTAGGCATAGTTTGCTATGGTTTGTAGCATTTTTTATAATTTGAAAGTGATTGGGCTTATTTTGGGGTAGTAAGGGGTAGTTGGGGGTGATTTATGTTAGCCGAAGTAATTTAGGTGAGTTAGGCATAGTTTGCTATGGTTTGTAGCATTTTTGTAATTTTAAAGTGATTGGGATGAGTTAGGGGTGGTAAGGGGTAGTCGGGGGTGATTTATGATAACCGAAGTAATTTAAGTGAGTTTGGCATAGTTTGGTATGGTTTGTAGCATTTTTTGTAATTTTAAAGTGATTGGGTTTATTTTGGGGTGGTAAGGGGTAGTTGGGGGTGATTTATGGTAGCCGAAGTAATTTAGGTGAGTTAGGCTTAGTTTGCTATGGTTTGTGGCATTTTTTGTAATTTTAAAGTGATTGGGTTTATTTTGGGGCCGGTAAGGGGTAGTTTGTGGTGATTTATGGAAGTCAAAGTAATTTAGATGAGTTTGGCATAGTTTGATATGGCTTGTAACATTTTTTGTAATTTTAAAGTGATTGGGCTTATTTTGGGGTAGTAAGGGGTTGTTGGGGGTGATTTATGTTAGCCGAAGTAATTTAGGAGAGTTAGGCATAGTTTGCTATGGTTTGTAGCATTTTTTATAATTTGAAAGTGATTGGACTTATTTTGGGGTAGTAAGGGGTAGTTGGGGGTGATTTATGTTAGCCGAAGTCATTTAGTTGAGTTAGGCATAGTTTGCTATGGTTTGTAGCATTTTTTGTAATTTTAAAGTGATTGGGATGAGTTAGGGGTGGTAAGGGGTAGTCGGGGGTGATTTATGATAACCGAAGTAATTTAAGTGAGTTTGGCATAGTTTGGTATGGTTTGTAGCATTTTTTGTAATTTTAAAGTGATTGGGCTTATTTTGGGGAGGTAAGGGGTAGTTGGGGGTGATTTATGGTAGCCGAAGCCGAAGCCAACCTGAGGGTTGAGATACCTACCGGGGGCGTCCCCAGGTGGTGGATAGGGGAACGGTGGATGCCTTTACGGGCTGAAACTAGTGGGAGTAAGTAGGGAAGCCTCGTGGACATACTCTGGTGAGATAATCAGGGTTGTCTGCGACAACGACAAAGGAATACAGTGGCTTAAGGCCACTGTAAACACCCTAAAGCCCTGGAAGGACGCCGAGCTAGCCGTCATCCGTTCGGACCAGCTTCCTAGGCTGACGAAGGCATCGCTCTGGATCCCTGAGGAGGAGGAAACTCCCCTCGCCGAGAAGGAGCTTGTCATCCGTCGCCTAGCGAGTCAGAACGCGGAGGTGACGGTGGGCAAATGGTGCGTCTTCCACCATGAGGCGAAGACCAACCTGCGAGGGCATCTCCTCGTCTTCGGCATCGGAGATGAGGACATGAAGACCCTAAGAGAGGAAGGCATGAAGATATCTTATCTCTTCCGCCACCTCACCCTGAGGGTCAAACGGGAAGAACCAGGAAAGGAGGAAGCAGCAACACACGAAGCTGCACCTCCAGACCTGGAAACAACAGCGGCCAAGGCAGCCTCCCCACAAGGGATGGAAACCGAGGCCACCAACTAAAAAAAAAACAACCACCAGGCAGCCCAATGGGCACTGCAAACAAGGAGGTAAAAATAGTCCAGTGCAATCTGCACCATAGCAGGGCTGCAACGGCAACTTTATGCCGGCACCTGGATATGGATCAGAATGCACTGGCACTAATTCAGGAACCCTGGATAGTCAAATCCAAGATTTCAGGGTTATCAAAACTAACTGGACGCACTTTTAGCACGCCCACTACAGAGAAGCCGAGGACAGCGGTCTACGTCCCTCGGCATATAAAAACCGAACCACTCCAACACCTGTCAACATCTGACCTAACGGCCGTAAAGGTGGAATGGGTAGTGGCCGGCAAACCGACCGTTTTAGTCCTAGCTTCAGCGTACCTCCCAATAGACGCGACCATCCCACCACCAACAAGGGAACTGGAGGACCTGATAGCGTACTGTCACTCCCAGAAATGGGAAGTCATCGTGGGATGCGACGCAAACGCACACCACGTGACCTGGGGCAGTAAGGACAACAACGCAAGGGGTGAGTGTCTTTTCGATTACATAAGCGGAAACAACCTCTGCATCACCAACAGAGGCTGCGTTCCGACATTTGTCAACGCTAAGAGTCAAACTGTAATAGATATAACGTTCGCTACGGCGCACATATCGAGAACAATCCGCAACTGGCGCGTATCAGATTCGATTACGATGTCTGACCACCAGTGGATAAAATTCGAAATCGACCTCACTAGGACACCCGCGAGATTGTTTAGGGACCCCCGAAGGACAGACAGAGATAAATATCTCAGTCAACTCCGGGAGGGACTTAAACATACACAATGTCGCGCACCTAACAGCTGCGTCGAAATAGAACAATATGTCAAGGACATACAAAATAAGATTAAAAAAGCTTTTGAAACATCCTGCCCCCTGAGGACATCGGCTCAACCTGGAGAAGCTACCAAATGGTGGACCCAGGAATTGAGCGACCTCAAAATTAGAACTCGGGCAGCTTTCAACAAAGCCAAACGAAAGGGACCCGGCTCAGACTGGGACCAATACAAAACACTCCTAAGAGAGTTTAAAAAAACAGTCAGGAAAAGACAAAGAGCAGCGTGGAGAGCCTACAGCGAGGAGATCGAAAATCACTCGCAGGTGGCAAGACTTTATAAGATCCTCGCAAAAGATAAGGAGCATGACTTGGGTCTCCTAACCAAGGAAGATGGTACACGAACCACCGACCTACAAGAAAGCCTAGAGCTGCTTATGCAGACTCACTTCCCGGACTCGGTTCCAACCGAACGGGAAGAATGGCCAGATGAACCTGACACCAACCCTTCGGATCCGGAATGGGAAATTTCAGAACGAATTGTTGGAGAAGAAAGAATAAGATGGGCACTACAGAGCTTCTCCCCATTCAAATCACCAGGAAGCGACGGCATACATCCAGCACTACTCCAGTGGGGCCTGGAAGAACTGCTGCCGCACCTGGTGGGACTGTTCAGGTCGTGCCTTGCACACCAGTACATCCCAAAAGACTGGAGAGAGGTAAAAGCCGTGCTCATCCCAAAAGCGGGGAGAATGGATTACACCACCCCCAAAGCATACCGGTCCATAAGCCTGACCTCGTTCTTACTAAAGACGATGGAAAGACTGTGCGAACGCCATCTGAGGGAAACAATTGCTGACACATTGCATCCCAACCAACAGGCATACACTCCAGGCAGATCCACTGACAGTGCCCTACACTTGGTCACTAGTCGGATTGAAAGATCATTGGACAACAAAGAGTCCACCCTGGGTATATTTCTAGACATAGAAGGTGCATTTGATAAAACCACCTTCCAAAAGATTGATGCAGCCCTGACGGAAAGGAACGTACACCCCACCATCCGGGGCTGGATAGCAAACATGCTCTCAAACAGAGCAGTAAAAATCAGTGTGGGAGACAAGATGGTGAGATGTAAAGTCGCGAGAGGCTGTCCGCAGGGCGGAGTTTTATCTCCGCTGCTGTGGAACTTGGTTCTCGACAGCCTTTTGCGTCGACTCAACTCCCAAGGCTTCTACACCATTGCATACGCAGACGATTTAACAATCCTGCTTAGTGGTAAGTTCGAAAGCATCCTGTGCGACAGAGCACAGGAGGCGCTGAGAATAACTGAAAAATGGTGCAGTGAACACACTCTGTCTGCAAACCCCAGGAAGACAGAGATGGTTCTCTTCACGAAAAAAAGAAAGACGGAGAAGCTAAAAGCACCAAGCTTTCTAAACACAAAACTAAGCTTTGCGACCGAAGTGAAATACCTTGGAGTAACCTTTGATAGCAAGCTAACATGGAACCTTCACATCGACAGAAGGATAAAAAAGGCGTACATCTTCTACGAGCAGTGCCGCAGGACCGTGGGGAAAACCTGGGGAATGAAACCCAAGGTCCTGATGTGGGTATACACTGCAATTGTGAGACCGATGATTGCCTATGGTAGCGTCGTCTGGTGGCCAAAAAGTCAACAGACAACAGCCAAACACAAACTTAGCCGACCACAGAGAACCGCATGTCTGTGCATAACCGGCGCTATGCGGACAACACCGACACGAGCGATGGAAGTGATGTTGTGCTTGCCACCACTTGATATCTATCTCGAGGAAACGGCACTGACAACGATGGCACGCCTCAAGAGTCTCGGTGTACAGTCCAGCGTAGGATGTGGCGAGATAAGGCGCCGACTGTGGGATGAGGCGGTCAAGAAGATACCTCAACTACAGGCAGGCACCAACGATATCTCCCCCCAGTTTGTCTTTAAAAAACCCTACGCAATCGACATAAAACCAAACGAAACATCTGATGAAGAGACCATAAAGGTCTTCACGGATGGATCGAAAAAAAAGAAGGAGCGGGCTGTGGAATATTTTCAAGAAGCCTGCGAATTCGAAGCAGCTGGACTATGGATAAATACGCCAACGTAACGGATACCGAGCTGGCAGGTATATCCATAGCCGCAAAAGAAATTGCACGCAGACAGGCCAGCGGCAAAAAGATACGAATCTACACAGATAGTAGACAAGCACTACTGTCCCTTCAAAGATACAAAACTGTATCGAGGGCAGTATTAGAAACCCATAAAGCGCTCGCGGAGATCGCCACAGCGAACACAATTTCTGTTTGCTGGGTTAGAGGCCACGCGGAAAACATGGGTAACATAAAAGCTGACGAGTTGGCGGCGAGAGCAGCCAAAAGAAAGATCTTAGGCCCCTCAAATACGCTATCAACCTCAGCAAGAACAAAACTTATAAAGGAAAACACCCACTCTCAATTCAAAGAGAGATGGGATGACACAACCAGCTGTCGCCATGCCAAGGAATTACTAATGTATCCTAGCAAGGACGCAGCAAACAAATTTTTGACAATGACCAATAAGAACCTGCGCCTCGCGACTGGCATTCTGACCGGGCACTGTCATTTAAGAAAACACCTTCACCAAATGAAGCTAGAACACACACCACTTTGTAGAGGATGTGAACAAGAAGACGAAACACTGCAGCACGTACTTTGCGAATGCACTGCGCTTTCGTCCATCAGAGAATCCATACTTGGGGACAAATGGCCATCAATGGCCAACATAAGGGAGATCCCCCTGGGCACGGTGGTCAACTATTTCAACCAAATAGGATGGCTATCGACCCAGCTGGAGTGATCCCCTAACGGAGGCAGGACAAGGGGCCCGCTGGGGCCTAAGTCCAGTGGTCGCACAGACTACCCTCCACTAATTTAATACATACATACATGGTAGCCGAAGTAATTTAGGTGAGTTAGGCTTAGTTTGCTATGGTTTGTGGCATTTTTTGTAATTTTAAAGTGATTGGGCTTATTTTGGGGCCGGTAAGGGGTAGTTTGGGGTGATTTATGGAAGTCAAAGTAATTTAGATGAGTTTGGCATAGTTTGATATGGCTTGTAACATTTTTTATAATTTTAAAGTGATTGGGCTGTGTTTTGGGTGGTAAGGGGTAGTTGGGGGTGATTTATGATAGCCGAAGTAATTTAGGGGTGTTTGGCATAGTTTGCTACGGTTTGTAGAATTTTTTTGTAATTTTAAAGTGATTGGGCTTATTTTGGGGTGGTAAGGGGTAGTTGGGGGTGATTTTTGGTAGACGAAATAATATGTGTGATTTCAACATAATCTGCCATGATTTGTGTCATTTTGTTTTATTTTAAAGTGATTGGAGTTACTTGGGGTTGCTAAGGGGTGGTAAGGGATGATTTAAAATAACGGATCTAGTTTATGTCAGTTTGGCATAGTTCGGGAATTTTTTGGGGTTGATTTGGTAAAGTTTGCAGTAGTAAGAGATATTTGAGGATGTTTAATGTTGACGGATTAAATTTGGAGTGATTTGGTAATTTTTAATTGAGTCACGGATCGACATTATAATTGAAATCAAAATTATAATTGAAATATCTGCGGCCTCGCTAGGTACGGCAAAAGTATGATCACGAAAGCAGAAACTCGACGTTGAAATTATTTAGGTTAAATAAGTGCTTTTAATGTAAACCGGTCGCCCGTCGTCGAAGTTGTTTTGGCTAGATACCTGCTTCTAACATAAACACGGTCTCCGCGATCGGATCATTTTTTGTTTATTTTAGCCGGTTTTTATTGAATTACAAAGGAACCGGGCCGAATTTCGCAAAATCCCTTCTTAGTGTTCAGTTTCGGCACATGATACACCCGTGTCTAAAATTTCAAGTCTGGGTTGATTATGAATCAGTGTGTAGATGAATGAGTGTGTCAGTGAGGACACTTCGCTTTATATAATAGATTATGATTTTTAGCACTTTTTTGTAATTTTAAAGTGATTGGGCTTAGTTTGTTGCTGTAAAGTGTAGTTGGGGGTGATTTTTGATAGCCGAAGTAACTTAGGTGAGTTTGGCATAGTTTGCTATGGTTAGTAACATTTTTTTGTAATTTAAAAGTGATTGGGTTTAGTTTGTTGTGGTAAGGGTTAGTTGGTGATGATTTATGGTAGCCGAAGTAATTTAGGTGAGTTTGGCATAGTTTGCTATGGTTAGTAGCATATTTTTATAATTTAAAAGTGATTGGGTTTAGTTTGTTGTGGTAAGGGTTAGTTGGTGATGATTTAGAGTAGCCGAAGTAATTTAGGTGAGTCTGGCATAGTTTGTTATGATTTGTACACCTTTTTTGTAATTTTAAGATCATATGGTTTGGTTTGTTGTGGTAAGGGATAGTTGGGGGTGATTTACGGTAGCTGAAGTAATTTAGGTGATCCTGGTATAGTTTGTTATGATTTTTAGCATTTTTTTGTAATTTTAAAGTGATTGGGCTTAGTTTGTTGCTGTAAAGTGTAGTTGGGGGTGATTTTTGATAGCCGAAGTAATTTAGGTAAGTTTGGCATAGTTTGCTATGGTTAGTAGCATTTTTTTGTAATTTAAAAGTGATTGAGATTTGTTTGTTGTGGTAAGGGTTAGTTGGTGATGATTTATGGTAGCCGAAGTAATTTAGGTGAGTTTGGCATAGTTAGCTATGGTTAGTAGCATTTTTTTGTAATTTAAAAATGATTGGGTTTAGTTTGTTGTGGTAAGGGTTAGTTGGTGATGATTTAGAGTTGCCGAAGTAATTTAGGTGAGTCTGGCATAGTTTGTTATGATTTGTACACCTTTTTTTGTAATTTTAAGATGATATGGTTTGGTTTGTTGTGGTAAGGGATAGTTGGGGGTGATTTACGGTAGCCGAAGTAATTTAGGTGATTCTGGTATAGTTTGTTATGATTTTTAGCATTTTTTTTGTATTTTTAAAGTGATTAGGCTAAGTTTGTTTATGTAAAGTGTAGTTGGGGGTGATTTTGGATAGCCGAAGTAATTTATATGAGTTTGGCATAGTTTGCTATGGTTAGTAGCATTTTTTTGTAATTTAAAAGTGATTGGGTTTTGTTTGTTGTGGTAAGTGTTAGTTGGTGATGATTTATGGTAGCCGAAGTAATTTAGGTAAGTTTGGCATAGTTTGCTATGGTCAGTAGCATTTTTTTGTGATTTAAAAGTGATTGGGTTTAGTTTGTTGTGGTAAGGGTTAGTTGGTGATGATTTAGAGTAGCCGAAGTAATTTAGGTGAGTTTGGCATAATTTGTTATGATTTGTACACCTTTTTTGTATATTTAAGATGATATGGTTTGGTTTGTTGTGGTAAGGGATAGTTGGGGGCGATTTACGGTAGCCGAAATAATTTAGGTGATTCTGGTATAGTTTGTTATGATTTTTAGAATTTTTTTGTAATTTTAAAGTGATTGGGCTTAGTTTGTTGCTGTAAAGTGTAGTTGGGGCTGATTTTTGATAGCCGAAGTAATTTAGGTGAGTTTGGCATAGTTTGCTATGGTTAGCAGCATTTTTTTGTAATTTTAAAGTGATTGGGCTTAGTTTGTTGTGGTAAGGGTAAGTTGGTGTTGCTTTATGGTAGCCGAAGTAATTTAGGTGAGTTTGGCATAGTTTGCTATGGTTAGTAGCATTTTTTTGTAATTTAAAAGTGATTGGGTTTAGTTTGTTGTGGTAAGGGTTACTTGGTGATGATTTATGGTAGCCGAAGTAATTTAGGTGAGTCTGGCATAGTTTGCTATAGTTAGTAGCATTTTTTTAGTAATTAAAAAATAATTGGGTTTAGTTTGTTGTGGTAAGGGTTAGTTGGTGATGATTTAGAGTTGCCGAAGTAATTTAGGTGAGTCTGGCATAGTTTGTTATGATTTGTACACCTTTTTTTGTAATTTTAAGATGATATGGTTTGGTTTGTTGTGGTAAGGGATAGTTGGGGGTGATTTACGGTAGCCGAAGTAATTTAGGTGATTCTGGTATAGTTTGTTATGATTTTTAGCATTTTTTTTGTATTTTTTAAGTGATTAGGCTAAGTTTGTTTATGTAAAGTGTAGTTGGGGGTGATTTTGGATAGCCGAAGTAATTTATATGAGTTTGGCATAGTTTGCTATGGGTAGTAGCATTTTTTTGTAATTTAAATGTGATTGGGTTTTGTTTGTTGTGGTAAGTGTTAGTTGGTGATGATTTATGGTAGCCGAAGTAATTTAGGTAAGTTTGGCATAGTTTGCTATGGTCAGTAGCATTTTTTTGTGATTTAAAAGTGATTGGGTTTAGTTTGTTGTGGTAAGGGTTAGTTGGTGATGATTTTGAGTAGCCGAAGTAATTTAGGTGAGTCTGGCATAGTTTGTTATGATTTGTACACCTTTTTTTGTAATTTTAAGATGATATCGTTTGGTTTGTTGTGGTATGGGATAGTTGGGGGTGATTTACGGTAGCCGAAGTAATTTAGGTGATTCTGGTATAGTTTGTTATGATTTTTAGCATTTTTTTGTAATTTTAAAGTGATTGGGCTTAGTTTGTTGCTGTAAAGTGTAGTTGGGAATGATTTTTGATAGCCGAAGTAATTTAGGTAAGTTTGGCATAGTTTGCTATGGTTAGTAGCATTTTTTTGTAATTTAAAAGTGATTGAAATTAGTTTGTTGTGGTAAGGGTTAGTTGGTGACGATTTATGGTAGCCGAAGTAATTTAGGTGAGTTTGGCATAGTTTGCTATGGTTAGCAGCATTTTTTTGTAATTTAAAAGTGATTGGGTTTAGTTTGTTGTGGTAAGGGTTAGTTGGTGATGATTTAGAGTAGCCGAAGTAATTTAGGTGAGTCTGGCATAGTTTGTTATGATTTTTAGGATTTTTTTGTAATTTTAAAGTGATTGGGCTTAGTTTGTTGCTGTAATGTGTAGTTGGGGGTGATTTTTGATAGCCGAAGGAATTTAGGTGAGTTTGGCATAGTTTGCTATGGTTAGTAGCATTTTTTTGTAATTTAAAAGTGATTGGGTTTAGTTTGTTGTGGTAAGGGTTAGTTGGTGATGATTTATGGTAGCCGAAGTAATTTAGGTGAGTTTGGCATAGTTTGCTATGGTTAGTATCATTTTTTTGTAATTTAAATGTGATTGGGTTTAGTTTGTTGTAGTAAGGGTTAGTTGGTGATGATCTAGAGTAGCCGAAGTAATTTAGGTGAGTCTGGCATAGTTTGTTATGATTTGTACACCTTTTTTTGTAATTTTAAGATGATATGGTTTGGTTTGTTGTGGTAAGGGATAGTTATGGGTGATTTACGGTAGCCGAAGTAATTTAGGTGATTCTGGTATAGTTTGTTATGATTTTTAGCATTTTTTTGTAATTTTAAAGTGATTGGGCTTAGTTTGTTGCTGTAAAGTGTAGTTGGGGGTGATTTTTGATAGCCGAAGTAATTTAGGTGAGTTTGGCATAGTTTGCTATGGTTAGTAGCATTTTTTTGTAATTTAAAAGTGATTGGGTTTAGTTTGTTGTGGTAAGGGTTAGTTGGTGATGATTTAGAGTAGCCGAAGTAATTTAGGTGAGTCTGGCATAGTTTGTTATGATTTGTACACCGTTTTTTGTAATATTAAGATGATATGGTTTGGTTTGTTGTGGTAAGGGATAGTTGGGGGTGATTTACGGTAGCTGAAGTAATTTAGGTGATTCTGGTATAGTTTGTTATGATTTTTAGCATTTTTTTGTAATTTTAAAGTGATTGAGCTTAGTTTGTTGCTGTAAAGTGTAGTTGGGGGTGATTTTTGATAGCCGAAGTAATTTAGGTGTGTTTGGCATAGTTTGCTATGGTTAGTAGCATTTTTTTGTAATTTAAAAGTGATTGGGTTTAGTTTGTTGTGGTAAGGGTTAGTTGGTGATGATTTAGAGTAGCCGACATAATTTCGGTGGGTCTGGCATAGTTTGTTATGATTTGTACACCTTTTTTTGTAATTTTAAGATGATATGGTTTGGTTTGTTGTGGTAAGGGATAGTTGGGGGTGATTTACGGTAGCCGAAGTAATTTAGGTGATTCTGGTATAGTTTGTATATGATTTTTAGCATTTTTTTGTAATTTTAAAGTGATTGGGCTTAGTTTGTTGCTGTAAAGTGTAGTTGGGGGTGATTTTTAATAGCCGAAGTAATTTAGGTAAGTTTGGCATAGTTTGCTATGGTTAGTAGCATTTTTTTGTAATTTAAAAGTGATTGAGATTTGTTTGTTGTGGTAAGGGTTAGTTGGTGATGATTTATGGTAGCCGAAGTAATTAAGGTAAGTTTGGCATAGTTAGCTATGGTTAGTAGCATTTTTTTGTAATTTAAAAATGATTGTTTTTAGTTTGTTGTGGTAAGGGTTAGTTGGTGATGATTTAGAGTAGCCGAAGTAATTTAGGTGATTCTGGTATAGTTTGTTATGATTTTTAGCATTTTTTTGTAATTTTAAAGTGATTGGGCTTAGTTTGTTGCTGTAATGTGTAGTTGGGGGTGATTTTTGATAGCCGAAGAAATTTAGGTGAGTTTGGCATAGTTTGCTATGGTTAGTAGCATTTTTTTGTAATTTAAAAGTGATTGGGTTTAGTTTGTTGTGGTAAGGGTTACTTGGTGATGATTTATGGTAGCCGAAGTAATTTAGGTGAGTCTGGCATAGTTTGCTATGGTTAGTAGCATTTTTTTAGTAATTAAAAAATAATTGGGTTTAGTTTGTTGTGGTAAGGGTTAGTTGGTGATGATTTAGAGTTGCCGAAGTAATTTAGGTGAGTCTGGCATAGTTTGTTATGATTTGTACACCTTTTTTTGTAATTTTAAGATGATATGGTTTGGTTTGTTGTGGTAAGGGATAGTTGGGGGTGATTTACGGTAGCCGAAGTAATTTAGGTGATTCTGGTATAGTTTGTTATGATTTTTAGCATTTTTTTTGTAATTTTAAAGTGATTAGGCTAAGTTTGTTTATGTAAAGTGTAGTTGGGGGTGATTTTGGATAGCCGAAGTAATTTATATGAGTTTGGCATAGTTTGCTATGGTTAGTAGCATTTTTTTGTAATTTAAAAGTGATTGGGTTTTGTTTGTTGTGGTAAGTGTTAGTTGGTAATGATTTATGGTAGCCGAAGTAATTTAGGTAAGTTTGGCATAGTTTGCTATGGTCAGTAGCATTTTTTTGTGATTTAAAGTGATTGGGTTTAGTTTGTTGTGGTAAGGGTTAGTTGGTGATGATTTAGAGTAGCCGAAGTAATTTAGGTGAGT
The DNA here is from genome assembly GCA_964023215.1 of Eledona agricola. Lineage (NCBI taxonomy): Eukaryota > Metazoa > Arthropoda > Insecta > Coleoptera > Tenebrionidae > Eledona > Eledona agricola. The sequence continues at coordinate 2,161,494 of CAXIEJ010000091.1, read as the reverse complement.
CTGGCATAGTTTGTTATGATTTGTACACCTTTTTTTGTAATTTTAAGATGATATGGTTTGGTTTGTTGTGGTAAGGGATACTTGGGGGTGATTTACGGTAGCCGAAGTACTTTAAGTGATTCTGGTATAGTTTGTTATGATTTTTAGCATTTTTTTGTAATTATAAAGTGATTGGGCTTAATTTGTTGCTGTAAAGTGTAGTTGGGAGTGATTTTTGATAGCCAAAGTAATTTAGGTGAGTTTGGCATAGTTTGCTATGGTTAGTAGCATTTTTTTGTAATTTAAAAGTGATTGGGTTTAGTTTGTTGTGGTAAGGGTTAGTTGGTGATGATTTAAAGTAGCCGAAGTAATTTAGGTGAGTCTGGCATAGTTTTTTATGATTTGTACACCTTTTTTTGTAATTTTATAATGAGATGGTTTGGTTTGTTGTGGCAAGGGATAGTTGGGGGTGATTTACGGTAGCCGAAGTAATTAAGGTGATTCTGGTATAGTTTGTTATGATTTGTACACCTTTTTTTGTAATTTTAAGATGATATGGTTTGGTTTGTTGTGGTAAGGGATAGTTGGGGGTGATTTACCGTAGCCGAAGTAATTTAGGTGATTCTGGAATAGTTTGTTATGATTTTTAGCATTTTTGAGTAATTTTAAAGTGATTGGGTTTAGCTTGTTGTGGTAAGGGTTAGTTGGTGATGATTTAGAATAGCCGAAGTAATTTAGGTGAGTCTGGCATAGTTTGTTATAATTTGTTCACTTTTTTTTGTAATTTTAAGATGATATGGTTAGGTTTGTTGTGGTAAGGGAGAGTTGGGGGTGATTTACGGTAGCCGAAGTAACTTAGGTGATTCTGGTATAGTTTGTTATGATTTTTAGCATTTTTTTGTAATTTTAAAATGATTGGGCTTAGTTTGTTGCTGTAAAGTGTAGTTGGGGGTGATTTTTGATAGCCGAAGTTTTTAGGTGAGTTTGGCATAGTTTGCTATGGTTAGTAGCATTTTTTTGTAATTTAAAAATGATTGGGTTTAGTTTGTTGTGGTAAGGGTTAGTTGGTGATGATTTAAAGTAGCCGAAGTAATTTAGGTGAGTCTGGCATAGTTTTTTATGATTTGTACACCTTTTTTTGTAATTTTATAATGAGATGGTTTGGTTTGTTGTGGCAAGGGATAGTTGGGGGTGATTTACGGTAGCCGAAGTAATTTAGGTGATTCTGGTATAGTTTGTTATGATTTTTAGCATTTTTTTGTAATTTCAAAGTGATTGGGCTTAGTTTGTTTATGTAAAGTGTAGTTGGGGGTGATTTTGGATAGCCGAAGTAATTTATATGAGTTTGGCATAGTTTGCTATGGTTAGTAGCATTTTTTTGTAATTTAAAAGTGATTGGGTTTTGTTTGTTTTAGTAAGTGTTAGTTGGTGATGATTTATGGTAGCCGAAGTAATTTAAGTGATTCTGGTATAGTTTGTTATGATTTTTAGCATTTTTTTGTAATTTTAAAGTGATTGGGCTTAATTTGTTGCTGTAAAGTGTAGTTGGGAGTGATTTTTGATAGCCAAAGTAATTTAGGTGAGTTTGGCATAGTTTGCTATGGTTAGTAGCATTTTTTTGTAATTTAAAAGTGATTGGGTTTAGTTTGTTGTGGTAAGGGTTAGTTGGTGATGATTTAGAGTAGCCGAAGTAATTTCGGTGAGTCTGGCATAGTTTGTTATGATTTGTACACCTTTTTTTGTAATTTTAAGATGATATGGTTTGGTTTGTTGTGGTAAGGGATAGTTGGGGGTGATTTACCGTAGCCGAAGTAATTTAGGTGATTCTGGAATAGTTTGTTATGATTTTTAGCATTTTTGAGTAATTTTAAAGTGATTGGGTTTAGCTTGTTGTGGTAAGGGTTAGTTGGTGATGATTTAGAATAGCCGAAGTAATTTAGGTGAGTCTGGCATAGTTTGTTATAATTTGTTCACTTTTTTTTGTAATTTTAAGATGATATGGTTAGGTTTGTTGTGGTAAGGGAGAGTTGGGGGTGATTTACGGTAGCCGAAGTAACTTAGGTGATTCTGGTATAGTTTGTTATGATTTTTAGCATTTTTTTGTAATTTTAAAATGATTGGGCTTAGTTTGTTGCTGTAAAGTGTAGTTGGGGGTGATTTTTGATAGCCGAAGTTTTTAGGTGAGTTTGGCATAGTTTGCTATGGTTAGTAGCATTTTTTTGTAATTTAAAAATGATTGGGTTTAGTTTGTTGTGGTAAGGGTTAGTTGGTGATGATTTAAAGTAGCCGAAGTAATTTAGGTGAGTCTGGCATAGTTTTTTATGATTTGTACACCTTTTTTTGTAATTTTATAATGAGATGGTTTGGTTTGTTGTGGCAAGGGATAGTTGGGGGTGATTTACGGTAGCCGAAGTAATTTAGGTGATTCTGGTATAGTTTGTTATGATTTTTAGCATTTTTTTGTAATTTCAAAGTGATTGGGCTTAGTTTGTTTATGTAAAGTGTAGTTGGGGGTGATTTTGGATAGCCGAAGTAATTTATATGAGTTTGGCATAGTTTGCTATGGTTAGTAGCATTTTTTTGTAATTTAAAAGTGATTGGGTTTTGTTTGTTTTAGTAAGTGTTAGTTGGTGATGATTTATGGTAGCCGAAGTAATTTAAGTGAGTTTGGCATAGTTTGCTATGGTCAGTAGCATTTTTTTGTGATTTAAAAGTGATTGGGCTTAGTTTGTTGTGGTAAGGGTAAGTTGGTGATGATTTATGGTAGCCGAAGTAATTTAGATGAGTTTGGCATAGTTTGCAATGGTTAGTATCATTTTTTTGTAATTTAAATGTGATTGGGTTTAGTTTGTTGTGGTAAGGGTTAGTTGGTGATGATTTAGAGTAGCCGAAGTAATTTCGGTGAATCTGGCATAGTTTGTTATGATTTGTACACCTTTTTTGTAATTTTAAGATGATATGGTTAGGTTTGTTGTGGTAAGAGATAGTTGGGGGTGATTTACGGTAGCCGAAGTAATTTAGGTGATTCTGGTATAGTTTGTTATGATTTTTAGCATTTTTTTGTAGTTTTAAAGTGATTGGGCTTAGTTTGTTGCTGTAAACTGTAGTTGGGGGTGATTTTTGATAGCCGAAGTAATTTAGGTGAGTTTGGCGTAGTTTGCTATGGTTAGTAGCATTTTTTTGTAATTTAAAAGTGATTGGGTTTAGTTTGTTGTGGTAAGGGTTAGTTGGTGATGATTTATGGTAGCCGAAGTAATTTAGGTGAGTTTGGCATAGTTTGCTATGGTTAGTATCATTTTTTTGTAATTTAAATGTGACTGGGTTTAGTTTGTTGTGGTAAGGGTTAGTTGGTGATGATTTAGAGTAGCCGAAGTAATTTAGGTGAGTCTGGCATAGTTTGTTATGATTTGTACACCTTTTTTTGTAATTTTAAGGTGTTATGGTTTGGTTTGTTGTGGCAAGGGATAGTTATGGGTGATTTACGGTAGCCGAAGTAATTTGGGTGATTCTGGTATAGTTTGTTATGATTTTTAGCATTTTTTTGTAATTTTAAAGTGATTGGGCTTAGTTTGTTGCTGTAAAGTGTAGTTGGGGGTGATTTTTGATAGCCGAAGTAATTTAGGTGAGTTTGGCATAGTTTGCTATGGTTAGTAGCATTTTTTTGTAATTTAAAAGTGATTGGGTTTAGTTTGTTGTGGTAAGGGTTAGTTGGTGATGATTTAGAGTAGCCGAAGTAATTTAGGTGAGTCTGGCATAGTTTGTTATGATTTGTACACCGTTTTTTGTAATATTAAGATGATATGGTTTGGTTTGTTGTGGTAAGGGATAGTTGAGGGTGATTTACGGTAGCGGAAGTAATTTAGGTGATTCTGGTATAGTTTGTTATGATTTTTAGCATTTTTTTGTAATTTTAAAGTGATTGAGCTTAGTTTGTTGCTGTAAAGTGTAGTTGGGGGTGATTTTTGATAGCCGAAGTAATTTAGGTGTGTTTGGCATAGTTTGCTATGGTTAGTAGCTTTTTTTTGTAATTTAAAAGTGATTGGGTTTAGTTTGTTGTGGTAAGGGTTAGTTGGTGATGATTTAGAGTAGCCGAAGTAATTTCGGTGAGTCTGGCATAGTTTATGATTTGTACACATTTTTTTGTAATTTTAAGATGATATGGTTTGGTTTGTTGTGGTAAGGGATAGTTGGGGGTGACTTACGTTGGCCGAAGTAATTTAGGTGATTCTGGTATAGTTTGTTATGATTTTTAGCATTTTTTTGTAATTTTAAAATGATTGGGTTTAGTTTGTTGTGGTAAAGGTTAGTTGGTGATGATTTATGGTAGCCGAAGTAATTTAGGTGAGTTTGGCATAGTTTGCTATGGTTAGTAGCATTTTTTTGTAATTTAAAAGTGATTGGGTTTAGTTTATTGTGGTAAGGGTTAGTTGGTGATGATTTAGAGTAGCCGAAGTAATTTAGGTGAGTCTGGCATAGTTTGTTATGATTTGTACACCTTTTTTTGTAATTTTCAAATGATATGGTTTGGTTTGTTGTGGTAAGGTATAGTTGGGGGTGATTTACGTTAGCCGAAGTAATTTAGGTGATTCTGGTATAGTTTGTTATGATTTTTAGCATTTTTTTGTAATTTTAAAGTGATTGGGCTTAGTTTGTTGCTGTAAAGTGTAGTTGGGGATGATTTTTGATAGCTGAAGTAATTTAGGTGTGTTTGGCATAGTTTGCTATGGTTAGTAGCATTTTTTTGTAATTTAAAAGTGAATGGGTTTAGTTTGTTGTGGTAAGGGTCAGTTGGTGATGATTTATGGTAGCCGAAGTAATTTAGGTGAGTTTGGCATAGTTTGCTATGGTTAGTAGCATTTTTTTGTAATTTAAAATTGATTGGGTTTATTTTGTTGTGGTAAGGGTTAGTTGGTGATGATTTAGAGTAGCCGAAGTAATTTAGGTGAGTCTGGCATAGTTTGTTATGATTTGTACACCTTTTTTTGTAATTTTAAGATAATATGGTTAGGTTTGTTGTGGTAAGGGATAGTTGGGGGTGATTTACGGTAGCCGAAGTAATTTAGGTGATTCTGGTATAGTTTGTTATGATTTTTAGCATTTTTTTGTAATTTTAAAGTGATTGGGCTTAGTTTGTTGCTGTAAAGTGTAGTTGGGGGTGATTTTTGATAGCCGAAGTAATTTAGGTGAGTTTGGCATAGTTTGCTATGGTTAGTAGCATTTTTTTCTAATTTAAAAGTGATTGGGTTTACTTTGTTGTGGTAAGGGTTAGTTGGTGATGATTTATGGTAGCCGAAGTAATTTAGGTGAGTCTGGCATAGTTTGTTATTATTTGTACACCTTTTTTTGTCATTTTAAGATGATATGGTTTGGTTTGTTGTGGTAAGGAATATTTGGGGGTGATTTACGGTAGCCGAAGTAATTTAGGTGATTCTGGTATAGTTTGTTATGATTTTTAGCATTTTTTTGTAATTTTAAAGTGATTGGGCTTAATTTGTTGCTGTAAAGTGCAGTTGGGGCTGATTTTTGATAGCCGATGTAATTTAGGAGAGTTTGGCGTAGTTTGCTATGGTTAGTAGCATTTTTTTGTAATTTAAAAGTGATTGGGTTTAGTTTGTTGTGGTAAGGGTTAGTTGGTGATGATTTATGGTAGCCGAAGTAATTTAGGTGAGTTTGGCATAGTTTGCTATGGTTAGTATCATTTTTTTGTAATTTAAATGTGATTGGGTTTAGTTTGTTGTGGTAAGGGTTAGTTGGTGATGATCTAGAGTAGCCGAAGTAATTTAGGTGAGTCTGGCATAGTTTGTTATGATTTGTACACCTTTTTTTGTAATTTTAAGATGATATGGTTTGGTTTGTTGTGGTAAGGGATAGTTATGGGTGATTTACGGTAGCCGAAGTAATTTAGGTGATTCTGGTATAGTTTGTTATGATTTTTAGCATTTTTTTGTAATTTTAAAGTGATTGGGCTTAGTTTGTGGCTGTAAAGTGTAGTTGGGGGTGATTTTTGATAGCCGAAGTAATTTAGGTGAGTTTGGCATAGTTTGCTATGGTTAGTAGCATTTTTTTGTAATTTAAAATTGATTGGGTTTAGTTTGTTGTGGTAAGGGTTAGTTGGTGATGATTTAGAGTAGCCGAAGTAATTTAGGTGAGTCTGGCATAGTTTGTTATGATTTGTACACCGTTTTTTGTAATATTAAGATGATATGGTTTGGTTTGTTGTGGTAAGGGATAGTTGGGGGTGATTTACGGTAGCTGAAGTAATTTAGGTGATTCTGGTATAGTTTGTTATGATTTCTAGCATTTTTTTGTAATTTTAAAGTGATTGAGCTTAGTTTGTTGCTGTAAAGTGTAGTTGGGGGTGATTTTTAATAGCCGAAGTAATTTAGGTGTGTTTGGCATAGTTTGCTATGGTTAGTAGCATTTTTTTGTAATTTAAAAGTGATTGGGTTTAGTTTGTTGTGATAAGGGTTAGTTGGTGATGATTTAGAGTAGCCGAAATAATTTCGGTGGGTCTGGCATAGTTTGTTATGATTTGTACACCTTTTTTTGTAATTTTAAGATGATATGGTTTGGTTTGTTGTGGTAAGGGATACTTGGGGGTGACTTACGGTAGCCGAAGTAATTTAGGTGATTCTGGTATAGTTTGTTATGATTTTTAGCATTTTTTTGTAATTTTAAAGTGATTGGGTTTAGTTTGTTGTGGTAAAGTTTAGTTGGTGATGATTTATGGTAGCCGAAGTAATTTAGGTGAGTTTGGCGTAGTTTGCTATGGTTAGTAGCATTTTTTTGTAATTTAAAAGTGATTGGGTTTAGTTTGTTGTGGTAAGGGTTAGTTGGTGATGATTTAGAGTAGCCGAAGTAATTTAGGTGAGTCTGGCATAGTTTGTTATGATTTGTACACCTTTTTTTGTAATTTTAAGATGATATGGTTTGGTTTGTTGTGGTAAGGTATAGTTGGGGGTGATTTACATTAACCGAAGTAATTTAGGTGATTCTGGTATAGTTTGTTATGATTTTTAGCATTTTTTTGTAATTTTAAAGTGATTGGGTTTAGTTTGTTGCTGTAAAGTGTAGTTGGGGATGATTTTGATAGCTGAAGTAATTTAGGTGTGCTTGGCATAGTTTGCTATGGTTAGTAGCATTTTTTTGTAATTTAAAAGTGATTGGGTTTAGTTTGTTGTGGTAAGGGTTAGTTGGTGATGATTTATGGTAGCCGAAGTAATTTAGGTGAGTTTGGCATAGTTTGCTATGGTTAGTAGCATTTTTTTGTAATTTAAAAGTGATTGGGTTTAGTTTGTTGTGGTAAGGGTTAGTTGGTGATGATTTATGGTAGCCGAAGTAATTTAGGTGAGTTTGGCATAGTTTGCTATGCTTAGTAGCATTTTTTTGTAATTTAAAAGTGATTGGGTTTAGTTTGTTGTGTTAAGGTTTAGTTGGTGATGATTTAGAGTAGCCGAAGTAATTTAGGTGAGTCTGGCATAGTTTGTTATGATTTGTACACCGTTTTTTATAATATTAAGATGATATGGTTTGGTTTGTTGTGGTAAGGGATAGTTGGGGGTGATTTACGGTAGCTGAAGTAATTTAGGTGATTCTGGTATAGTTTGTTATGATTTCTAGCATTTTTTTGTAATTTTAAAGTGATTGAGCTTAGTTTGTTGCTGTAAAGTGTAGTTGGGGGTGATTTTTAATAGCCGAAGTAATTTAGGTGTGTTTGGCATAGTTTGCTATGGTTAGTAGCATTTTTTTGTAATTTAAAAGTGATTGGGTTTAGTTTGTTGTGATAAGGGTTAGTTGGTGATGATTTAGAGTAGCCGAAATAATTTCGGTGGGTCTGGCATAGTTTGTTATGATTTGTACACCTTTTTTTGTAATTTTAAGATGATATGGTTTGGTTTGTTGTGGTAAGGGATACTTGGGGGTGACTTACGGTAGCCGAAGTAATTTAGGTGATTCTGGTATAGTTTGTTATGATTTTTAGCATTTTTTTGTAATTTTAAAGTGATTGGGTTTAGTTTGTTGTGGTAAAGTTTAGTTGGTGATGATTTATGGTAGCCGAAGTAATTTAGGTGAGTTTGGCATAGTTTGCTATGGTTAGTAGCATTTTTTTGTAATTTAAAAGATATTGGGTTTAGTTTGTTGTGGTAAGGGTTAGTTGGTGATGATTTAGAGTAGCCGAAGTAATTTAGGTGAGTCTGGCATAGTTTGTTATGATTTGTACACCTTTTTTTGTAATTTTAAAATGATATGGTTTGGTTTGTTGTGGTAAGGTATAGTTGGGGGTGATTTACATTAACCGAAGTAATTTAGGTGATTCTGGTATAGTTTGTTATGATTTTTAGCATTTTTTTGTAATTTTAAAGTGATTGGGTTTAGTTTGTTGCTGTAAAGTGTAGTTGGGGATGATTTTGATAGCTGAAGTAATTTAGGTGTGCTTGGCATAGTTTGCTATGGTTAGTAGCATTTTTTTGTAATTTAAAAGTGATTGGGTTTAGTTTGTTGTGGTAAGGGTTAGTTGGTGATGATTTATGGTAGCCGAAGTAATTTAGGTGAGTTTGGCATAGTTTGCTATGGTTAGTAGCATTTTTTTGTAATTTAAAAGTGATTGGGTTTAGTTTGTTGTGGTAAGGGTTAGTTGGTGATGATTTATGGTAGCCGAAGTAATTTAGGTGAGTTTGGCATAGTTTGCTATGCTTAGTAGCATTTTTTTGTAATTTAAAAGTGATTGGGTTTAGTTTGTTGTGTTAAGGTTTAGTTGGTGATGATTTAGAGTAGCCGAAGTAATTTAGGTGAGTCTGGAATAGTTTGTTATGATTTGTACACCTTTTTTTGTAATTTTAAGATGATATGGTTAGGTTTGTTGTGGTAAGGGATAGTTGGGGGTGATTTACGGTAGCCGAAGTAATTTAGGTGATTCTGGTATAGTTTGTTATAATTTTTATACTTTTTTTGTAATATTAAAGTGGTTGGGCTTAGTTTGTTGCTGTAAAGTGTAGTTGGGGGTGATTTTTGATAGCCGAAGTAATTTAGGTGAGTCTGGCATAGTTTGCTATGGTTAGTAGCATTTTTTTGTAATTTAAAAATGATTGGGTTTAGTTTGTTGTGGTAAGAGTTAGTTGGTGATGATTTAGAGTAGCCGAAGTAATTTAGGTGAGTCTGGCATAGTTTGTTAGGATTTGTACGCCTTTTTTTGTAATTTTAAGATGATATGGTTTGGTTTGTTGTGGTAAGGGATAGTTGGGGGTGATTTACGGTAGCCGAAGTAATTTAGGTGATTCTGGTATAGTTTGTTATGATTTGTAGCATTTTTTTGTAATTTTAAAGTGATTGGGTTTATTTTGTTGTGATAAGGGTTAGTTGGTGATGATTTAGAGTAGCCGAAATAATTTCGGTGGGTCTGGCATAGTTTGTTATGATTTGTACACCTTTTTTTGTAATTTTAAGATGATATGGTTTGGTTTGTTGTGGTAAGGGATACTTGGGGGTGACTTACGGTAGCCGAAGTAATTTAGGTGATTCTGGTATAGTTTGTTATGATTTTTAGCATTTTTTTGTAATTTTAAAGTGATTGGGTTTAGTTTGTTGTGGTAAAGTTTAGTTGGTGATGATTTATGGTAGCCGAAGTAATTTAGGTGAGTTTGGCATAGTTTGCTATGGTTAGTAGCATTTTTTTGTAATTTAAAATTGATTGGGTTTAGTTTGTTGTGGTAAGGGTTAGTTGGTGATGAATTAGAGTAGCCGAAGTAATTTAGGTGAGTCTGGCATAGTTTGTTATGATTTGTACACCGTTTTTTGTAATATTAAGATGATATGGTTTGGTTTGTTGTGGTAAGGGATAGTTGGGGGTGATTTACGGTAGCTGAAGTAATTTAGGTGATTCTGGTATAGTTTGTTATGATTTCTAGCATTTTTTTGTAATTTTAAAGTGATTGAGCTTAATTTGTTGCTGTAAAGTGTAGTTGGGGGTGATTTTTAATAGCCGAAGTAATTTAGGTGTGTTTGGCATAGTTTGCTATGGTTAGTAGCATTTTTTTGTAATTTAAAAGTGATTGGGTTTAGTTTGTTGTGATAAGGGTTAGTTGGTGATGATTTAGAGTAGCCGAAATAATTTCGGTGGGTCTGGCATAGTTTGTTATGATTTGTACACCTTTTTTTGTAATTTTAAGATGATATGGTTTGGTTTGTTGTGGTAAGGGATACTTGGGGGTGACTTACGGTAGCCGAAGTAATTTAGGTGATTCTGGTATAGTTTGTTATGATTTTTAGCATTTTTTTGTAATTTTAAAGTGATTGGGTTTAGTTTGTTGTGGTAAAGTTTAGTTGGTGATGATTTATGGTAGCCGAAGTAATTTAGGTGAGTTTGGCATAGTTTGCTATGGTTAGTAGCATTTTTTTGTAATTTAAAAGTGATTGGGTTTAGTTTGTTGTGGTAAGGGTTAGTTGGTGATGATTTAGAGTAGCCGAAGTAATTTAGGTGAGTCTGGCATAGTTTGTTATGATTTGTACCCCTTTTTTGGTATTTTTAAAATGATATGGTTTGGTTTGTTGTGGTAAGGTATAGTTGGGGGTGATTTACATTAACCGAAGTAATTTAGGTGATTCTGGTATAGTTTGTTATGATTTTTAGCATTTTTTTGTAATTTTAAAGTGATTGGGTTTAGTTTGTTGCTGTAAAGTGTAGTTGGGGATGATTTTGATAGCTGAAGTAATTTAGGTGTGCTTGGCATAGTTTGCTATGGTTAGTAGCATTTTTTTGTAATTTAAAAGTGATTGGGTTTAGTTTGTTGTGGTAAGGGTTAGTTGGTGATGATTTATGGTAGCCGAAGTAATTTAGGTGAGTTTGGCATAGTTTGCTATGGTTAGTAGCATTTTTTTGTAATTTAAAAGTGATTGGGTTTAGTTTGTTGTGGTAAGGGTTAGTTGGTGATGATTTATGGTAGCCGAAGTAATTTAGGTGAGTTTGGCATAGTTTGCTATGCTTAGTAGCATTTTTTTGTAATTTAAAAGTGATTGGGTTTAGTTTGTTGTGTTAAGGTTTAGTTGGTGATGATTTAGAGTAGCCGAAGTAATTTAGGTGAGTCTGGAATAGTTTGTTATGATTTGTACACCTTTTTTTGTAATTTTAAGATGATATGGTTAGGTTTGTTGTGGTAAGGGATAGTTGGGGGTGATTTACGGTAGCCGAAGTAATTTAGGTGATTCTGGTATAGTTTGTTATGATTTTTAGACTTTTTTTGTAATATTAAAGTGGTTGGGCTTAGTTTGTTGCTGTAAAGTGTAGTTGGGGGTGATTTTTGATAGCCGAAGTAATTTAGGTGAGTCTGGCATAGTTTGCTATGGTTAGTAGCATTTTTTTGTAATTTAAAAATGATTGGGTTTAGTTTGTTGTGGTAAGAGTTAGTTGGTGATGATTTAGAGTAGCCGAAGTAATTTAGGTGAGTCTGGCATAGTTTGTTAGGATTTGTACACCTTTTTTTGTAATTTTAAGATGATATGGTTTGGTTTGTTGTGGTAAGGGATAGTTGGGGGTGATTTACGGTAGCCGAAGTAATTTAGGTGATTCTGGTATAGTTTGTTATGATTTGTAGCATTTTTTTGTAATTTTAAAGTGATTGGGTTTAGTTTGTTGTGATAAGGGTTAGTTGGTGATGATTTAGAGTAGCCGAAATAATTTCGGTGGGTCTGGCATAGTTTGTTATGATTTGTACACCTTTTTTTGTAATTTTAAGATGATATGGTTTGGTTTGTTGTGGTAAGGGATACTTGGGGGTGACTTACGGTAGCCGAAGTAATTTAGGTGATTCTGGTATAGTTTGTTATGATTTTTAGCATTTTTTTGTAATTTTAAAGTGATTGGGTTTAGTTTGTTGTGGTAAAGTTTAGTTGGTGATGATTTATGGTAGCCGAAGTAATTTAGGTGAGTTTGGCATAGTTTGCTATGGTTAATAGCATTTTTTTGTTATTTAAAAGTGATTGGGTTTAGTTTGTTGTGGTAAGGGTTAGTTGGTGATGATTTAGAGTAGCCGAAGTAATTTAGGTGAGTCTGGCATAGTTTGTTATGATTTGTACACCTTTTTTTGTAATTTTAAGATGATATGGTTTGGTTTGTTGTGGTAAGGTATAGTTGGGGGTGATTTACATTAACCGAAGTAATTTAGGTGATTCTGGTATAGTTTGTTATGATTTTTAGCATTTTTTTGTAATTTTAAAGTGATTGGGTTTAGTTTGTTGCTGGAAAGTGTAGTTGGGGATGATTTTGATAGCTGAAGTAATTTAGGTGTGCTTGGCATAGTTTGCTATGGTTAGTAGCATTTTTTTGTAATTTAAAAGTGATTGGGTTTAGTTTGTTGTGGTAAGGGTTAGTTGGTGATGATTTATGGTAGCCGAAGTAATTTAGGTGAGTTTGGCATAGTTTGCTATGGTTAGTAGCATTTTTTTGTAATTTAAAAGTGATTGGGTTTAGTTTGTTGTGGTAAGGGTTAGTTGGTGATGATTTAGAGTAGCCGAAGTAATTTAGGTGAGTCTGGCATAGTTTGTTATGATTTGTACACCTTTTTTTGTAATTTTAAAATGATATGGTTTGGTTTGTTGTGGTAAGGTATAGTTGGGGGTGATTTACATTAACCGAAGTAATTTAGGTGATTCTGGTATAGTTTGTTATGATTTTTAGAATTTTTTTGTAATTTTAAAGTGATTGGGTTTAGTTTGTTGCTGTAAAGTGTAGTTGGGGATGATTTTGATAGCTGAAGTAATTTAGGTGTGCTTGGCATAGTTTGCTATGGTTAGTAGCATTTTTTTGTATTTTAAAAGTGATTGGGTTTAGTTTGTTGTGGTAAGGGTTAGTTGGTGATGATTTATGGTAGCCGAAGTAATTTAGGTGAGTTTGGCATAGTTTGCTATGCTTAGTAGCATTTTTTTGTAATTTAAAAGTGATTGGGTTTAGTTTGTTGTGTTAAGGTTTAGTTGGTGATGATTTAGAGTAGCCGAAGTAATTTAGGTGAGTCTGGCATAGTTTGTTATGATTTGTACACCTTTTTTTGTAATTTTAAGATGATATGGTTAGGTTTGTTGTGGTAAGGGATAGTTGGGGGTGATTTACGGTAGCCGAAGTAATTTAGGTGATTCTGGTATAGTTTGTTATGATTTTTAGACTTTTTTTGTAATATTAAAGTGGTTGGGCTTAGTTTGTTGCTGTAAAGTGTAGTTGGGGGTGATTTTTGATAGCCGAAGTAATTTAGGTGAGTCTGGCATAGTTTGCTATGGTTAGTAGCATTTTTTTGTAATTTAAAAATGATTGGGTTTAGTTTGTTGTGGTAAGAGTTAGTTGGTGATGATTTAGAGTAGCCGAAGTAATTTAGGTGAGTCTGGCATAGTTTGTTAGGATTTGTACACCTTTTTTTGTAATTTTAAGATGATATGGTTTGGTTTGTTGTGGTAAGGGATAGTTGGGGGTGATTTACGGTAGCCGAAGTAATTTAGGTGATTCTGGTATAGTTTGTTATGATTTGTAACATTTTTTTGTAATTTTAAAGTGATTGGGCTTAGTTTGTTTATGTAAAGTGTAGTTGGGGGTGATTTTGGATAGCCGAAGTAATTTATATGAGTTTGGCATAGTTTGCTATGGTTAGTAGCATTTTTTTGTAATTTAAAAGTGATTGGGTTTTGTTTGCTGTTTTAAGTGTTAGTTGGTAATGATTTAGAGTAGCCGAAGTAATTTAGGTGAGTCTGGCATAGTTTGTTATGATTTGTACACCTTTTTTTGTAATTTTAAGATGATATGGTTTGGTTTGTTGTGGTAAGGGATAGTTGTTGGTGATTTACGGTAGCCGAAGTAATTTAGGTGATTCTGGTATAGTTTACTAGCTGAATGTACCCGGCGTTGCCCGGACGTAGATTAAATAAACGCATTGTTGACAAAAGTGGTGTATTGGTGATGTAGACTAATCGACCTTATAATACAATTAAACAGGAATACTCTACTTTTCCAATCACAAAATAAACAAATTTGCTGAAATTAACCTGCATCGCCAGGGTCGGATACTTCGATATGATTTGGAAAAAGAGGATACCTTAGTTGATTATCAAACTGCTCCATCTTAGTTATAAATGATGTAAAGCAATAATGAACACAATGTATTTACGTAAAATAAATAATGTAAAACGCGTATCAATGTAAGTAAAGTCTGGTCCAACGCTGCAAATTTCGGATTTCAGCCGGGGCAGGTTTGGTGAAAAATAAATACAGCACTGTCATTAACTGAACGTAAGAATTAGCGTACGAATATAAGTGGAGTCCGGTACGACGATGGTAATTTTTCGGAAATCGATTGGGAGCAATTGGGAGCAAATTTGTTTAACGGAAAAATGAACATTCTAATGTAAATAAATATTTTGACGGGAATGTGGTGGATGTAAAAATCTTATTCGGCCTCTCCGATAGACTCACACTTGTTTACATTAACACACACTTGTTGAACAATCAAAGTTCGGACCTCTTGAGCCCCCGTTCCAGTATTAAAATATCAATACCAATACCATAGATAGTAAAAAAGACAATTTTCATCATCTTTCACGGGAATAATATTGTGTGATATTTGTACTCCGCTATATTTTCAAACTTCTCCACCTTAGTTATAAATGATGTACGTAATGTACGTAAAATAAATAGTGTAATATATAAATTTTCAAAAATTGATTGGGGGCAGATTTGGTTAACGCGAGGAACAAATCAACCACCAAGGGAATGTTAAATTAAAATACTTTATTTGATAGCGATAGACCTTCGAACACTGATGCGTCGCCTCATCGAATTTGGAGACTTTGTGAACAGTTTCCGACGCTGGAGCAGCAATTTGCACAATTGTAGTTGTGTTAAAATTAAACACCGCGATCGAGTACTGCTCCACACGCTGAACCAGCAATTCTCGAATTCTAAGAAACGATAAACGATAACTAGAATTCTCGAATTCTAGAAAGGCTTATCCAAAGCTTGGAATGTGCGAATTTCTGCATAGATATTGAATAAAACCAAATCGAGCATCGCCTTTTAACGTTTGTGACCTTGCCCTTGACGTGGCAAGCTCCAGCTGCTTCAATAATGTAAAAATCTTATTCGGCCTCTCCAATAAACTCACATTTGTGGCGCAGCAAATGGTTGGGGGTGGTTTTCTCCCTCCTCTGTTTTTATCTGTGCGAGGTGCATATAAGGGCAGGACCGAGAACACCAAAACATTATTATACATTACATTCATTACACATAACGTTATATTACAGTCCATTTATACTTATTGTTTTGTGCATAATTAAATACAGACAGTGTTATTGTTATTGTATTGATTAATTTCAAACTCCACACTTGCGGCCATCCCAAGTGTTCAAAAACTCTTCATGTTCGCCGGAACACATTCCTTCATGGACTTGTGACGAATTACAAACAAATATTGCAACTTTAAGTGTTCCATTTTATTTAGTTTCTGGTTGCAAGCTCCTTTTTTTTCACTCCAGTCAGTCTGAACTTATTACACAGAGTGATATTTTCAAATCCAGGCGCCCTAAATAATTTTGTTGTTGCTTTCAAAAGTTTCAAGAGAAGGGGAGTTGACAGAGAAGCTAAATTATTCCAAATTATTCCAATTTAGTTCTCTGACAACGTTAAAGACAATGTTAAAATATATAAATATAAAATTTCGCACTATAAAAATGAAGTATTTGGGAATTATGTATAAAAAGTCGAAGTTATTTATGTTAATTTGGCGTGATTTGCTATGGTTCAAAAAAATTCAAAAATATTAGGTTGATTTGGGGTTGTTTCAGATGATAAGGGTTTCTTTGAGGATTGTTTGGAATGGCTATTGATGGTTTGCGGGGTTTAGCTTTGGCGGATTAAACGATATTTTTGGTAATTATAATGTGATTGGGCTTTGTTTGGCTTGGTTAGAAGTGGTTGTGGTGATTTAGGGGAAGTTTGGCGTAGTTTGCTTAGAATTCGTAATTTTTTTTTAATTATGGGTTGACCTGGGGTAGTTTTGATAGGTAAGTGTATGACTTTTGGGGGTAGTTTGGAATGGTACCTTATGTTTGCGGTGTTTAACGTATTTAGGTAAATTTCACAGAAATTTTGGTAATTTTAAAATGAACAATTAAAGTGCGAACCTCTTGAGCTCTATTTCCGGTATTAAAAATGCAATAGGAAAGATAGTAAAAAAGACTATTTCCATCACTTTTCACGGGAATTATACGTGGTGGTATTTGTACTCCGCTTACTATTAGATTTTCAAACTGCTCCATCTTAGCTATAAATAATGCAGAACAATAATGAACACAATGTACGTAAAATAAATAGTGTAAATCGTGTATAAGCACACAATACTTAAGCGTATGATGTCAGTGAAAATTTCGGATTTCGGCCGGAGACCTTGGCGACGTTGAGTACCAGCGTTTCAGACGCTGAAGCAGCAATTTTCACAATTATATGAGGTGCACGTGCCTAGTGCGTATGAAAACAATTTGGATAACAAAAGAGATTAATTTGTAAGTACCAAATAATACTCGAACAGGTGTACTCGTATGGCCCCTCATAATTTTCATGAAATGAAATTAAAAAATTAACATTCTAAAGTAAATAAATACATATATTGACGGGAATGTTAAAAATCTTATTCGGTCTCTCCAACAAACTAACACTTGTTTACATTAACATGCATTCCTTCATGGACCTGTGACGAATTACAAACAAATATCGAAATTTCAAGTGTTCCTTGTCAGTCTGAACTTATTACACAGTGATATTTTCACATTCAGGCGCCCTAAATTATTTTGAATTTATGGTAGCCGAAGTCATTTAGGTGAGTTTGACATGATTTGCAGCATTTTTTGTAATTTTAAAGCGATTGGGCTTCTTTTGGGGTGGTAAGGGGTAGTTGGGGGTGATTTCTGGTAACCGAAGTAATTTAAGTGAGTTTGACATAGTTTGCTATGGTTTGTAGCATTTTTTGTAATTTTAAAGTGATTGGGCTTAGTTTGAGGTGGTAAGGGGTAGTTGGGGGTGATTTATGGTAGCCGAAGTAATTTAAGTGAGTTTGACATAGTTTGCTATGGTTTGTAGCATTTTTCGTAATTTTAAAGTGATTGGGCTAATTTTGGGGTCGTAAGGGGTAGTTGGGGGTGATTTATGGTAGCCGAAGTAATTTAGGTGACTTTGACATAGTTTGCTATGGTTTGTATAATTTTTTGTAATTTTAAAGTAATAGGGCTTATTTTGGGGTGGTAAGGGGTAGTTGGGGGTGATTTATGGAAGCCAAAGTAAT
The DNA here is from genome assembly GCA_964023215.1 of Eledona agricola. Lineage (NCBI taxonomy): Eukaryota > Metazoa > Arthropoda > Insecta > Coleoptera > Tenebrionidae > Eledona > Eledona agricola. The sequence continues at coordinate 2,144,209 of CAXIEJ010000091.1, read as the reverse complement.
TTAGATGAGTTTGGCATAGTTTGATATGGCTTGTAACATTTTTTGTAATTTTAAAGTGATTGGGCTGAGTTTGGGGTGGTAAGGGGTAGTTGGGGGTGATTTATGAAAGCCGAAGTAATTTAAGTGAGTTTGGCATAGTTTGCTATGGTTTGTAGCATTTTTTGTAATTTTAAAGTGATTGGGCTTATTTTGGGGTAGTAAGGGGTTGTTGGGGGTGATTTATGTTAGCCGAAGTAATTTAGGAGAGTTAGGCATAGTTTGCTATGGTTTGTAGCATTTTTTATAATTTGAAAGTGATTGGGCTTATTTTGGGGTAGTAAGGGGTAGTTGGGGGTGATTTATGTTAGCCGAAGTAATTTAGGTGAGTTAGGCATAGTTTGCTATGGTTTGTAGCATTTTTGTAATTTTAAAGTGATTGGGATGAGTTAGGGGTGGTAAGGGGTAGTCGGGGGTGATTTATGATAACCGAAGTAATTTAAGTGAGTTTGGCATAGTTTGGTATGGTTTGTAGCATTTTTTGTAATTTTAAAGTGATTGGGCTTATTTTGGGGAGGTAAGGGGTAGTTGGGGGTGATTTATGGTAGCCGAAGTAATTTAGGTAAGTTAGGCTTAGTTTGCTATGGTTTGTGGCATTTTTTGTAATTTTAAAGTGATTGGGTTTATTTTGGGGCCGGTAAGGGGTAGTTTGGGGTGATTTATGGAAGTCAAAGTAATTTAGATGAGTTTGGCATAGTTTGATATGGCTTGTAACATTTTTTATAATTTTAAAGTGATTGGGCTGTGTTTTGGGTGGTAAGGGGTAGTTGGGGGTGATTCATGATAGCCGAAGTAATTTAGGGGTGTTTGGCATAGTTTGCTACGGTTTGTAGAATTTTTTTGTAATTTTAAAGTGATTGGGCTTATTTTGGGGTGGTAAGGGGTAGTTGGGGGTGATTTTTGGTAGACGAAATAATATGTGTGAGTTCGACATAATCTGCCATGATTTGTGTCATTTTGTTTTATTTTAAAGTGATTGGAGTTACTTGGGGTTGTTAAGGGGTGGTAAGGGATGATTTAAAATAACGGATTTAGTTTATGTCAGTTTGGCATAGTTCGGGAATTTTTTGGGGTTGATTTGGTAAAGTTTGCAGTAGTAAGAGATATTTGAGGATGTTTAATGTTGACGGATTAAATTTGGAGTGATTTGGTAATTTTTAATTGAGTCACGGATCGACATTATAATTGAAATCAAAATTATAATTGAAATATCTGCGGCCTCGCTAGGTACGGCAAAAGTATGATCACGAAAGCAGAAACTCGACGTTGAAATTGTTTAGGTTAAATAAGTGCTTTTAATGTAAACCGGTCGCCCGTCGTCGAAGTTGTTTTGGCTAGATACCTGCTTCTAACATAAACACGGTCTCCGCGATCGGATCATTTTTTGTTTATTTTAGCCGGTTTTTATTGAATTACAAAGGAACCGGGCCGAATTTCGCAAAATCCCTTCTTAGTGTTCAGTTTCGGCACATGATACACCCGTGTCTAAAATTTCAAGTCTGGGTTGATTATGAATCAGTGTGTAGATGAATGAGTGTGTCAGTGAGGACACTTCGCTTTATATAATAGATTATGATTTTTAGCACTTTTTTGTAATTTTAAAGTGATTGGGCTTAGTTTGTTGCTGTAAAGTGTAGTTGGGGGTGATTTTTGATAGCCGAAGTAACTTAGGTGAGTTTGGCATAGTTTGCTATGGTTAGTAACATTTTTTTGTAATTTAAAAGTGATTGGGTTTAGTTTGTTGTGGTAAGGGTTAGTTGGTGATGATTTATGGTAGCCGAAGTAATTTAGGTGAGTTAGGCATAGTTTGCTATGATTTGTTGAATATTTTGTAATTTTAAAGTGATTGAGCCTATTTTGGGGTGGTAAGGGGTAGTTGGGGGTGATTTATGGAAGCCAAAGTAATTTAGATGAGTTTGGCATAGTTTGATATGGCTTGTAACATTTTTTGTAATTTTAAAGTGATTGGGCTGAGTTTGGGGTGGTAAGGGGTAGTTGGGGGTGATTTATGAAAGCCGAAGTAATTTAAGTGAGTTTGGCATAGTTTGCTATGGTTTGTAGCATTTTTTGTAATTTTAAAGTGATTGGGCTTATTTTGGGGTTGTAAGGGGTTGTTGGGGGTGATTTATGTTAGCCGAAGTAATTTAGGAGAGTTAGGCATAGTTTGCTATGGTTTGTAGCATTTTTTATAATTTGAAAGTGATTGGGCTTATTTTGGGGTAGTAAGGGGTAGTTGGGGGTGATTTATGTTATCCGAAGTAATTTAGGTGAGTTAGGCATAGTTTGCTATGGTTTGTAGCATTTTTTGTAATTTTAAAGTGATTGGGATGAGTTAGGGGTGGTAAGGGGTAGTCGGGGGTGATTTATGATAACCGAAGTAATTTAAGTGAGTTTGGCATAGTTTGGTATGGTTTGTAGCATTTTTTGTAATTTTAAAGTGATTGGGCTTATTTTGGGGAGGTAAGGGGTAGTTGGGGGTGATTTATGGTAGCCGAAGTAATTTAGGTGAGTTAGGCTTAGTTTGCTATGGTTTGTGGCATTTTTTGTAATTTTAAAGTGATTGGGCTTATTTTGGGGCCGGTAAGGGGTAGTTTGGGGTGATTTATGGAAGTCAAAGTAATTTAGATGAGTTTGGCATAGTTTGATATGGCTTTTAACATTTTTTATAATTTTAAAGTGAATGGGCTGTGTTTTGCGTGGTAAGGGGTAGTTGGGGGTGATTCATGATAGCCGAAGTAATTTAGGGGTGTTTGGCATAGTTTGCTACGGTTTGTAGAATTTTTTTGTAATTTTAAAGTGATTGGGCTTATTTTGGGGTGGTAAGGGGTAGTTGGGGGTGATTTTTGGTAGACGAAATAATATGTGTGAGTTCGACATAATCTGCCATGATTTGTGTCATTTTGTTTTATTTTAAAGTGATTGGAGTTACTTGGGGTTGCTAAGGGGTGGTAAGGGATGATTTAAAATAACGGATTTAGTTTATGTCAGTTTGGCATAGTTCGGGAATTTTTTGGGGTTGATTTGGTAAAGTTTGCAGTAGTAAGAGATATTTGAGGATGTTTAATGTTGACGGATTAAATTTGGAGTGATTTGGTAATTTTTAATTGAGTCACGGATCGACATTATAATTGAAATCAAAATTATAATTGAAATATCTGCGGCCTCGCTAGGTACGGCAAAAGTATGATCACGAAAGCAGAAACTCGACGTTGAAATTGTTTAGGTTAAATAAGTGCTTTTAATGTAAACCGGTCGCCCGTCGTCGAAGTTGTTTTGGCTAGATACCTGCTTCTAACATAAACACGGTCTCCGCGATCGGATCATTTTTTGTTTATTTTAGCAGGTTTTTATTGAATTACAAAGGAACCGGGCCGAATTTCGCAAAATCCCTTCTTAGTGTTCAGTTTCGGCACATGATACACCCGTGTCTAAAATTTCAAGTCTGGGTTGATTATGAATCAGTGTGTAGATGAATGAGTGTGTCAGTGAGGACACTTCGCTTTATATAATAGATTATGATTTTTAGCACTTTTTTGTAATTTTAAAGTGATTGGGCTTAGTTTGTTGCTGTAAAGTGTAGTTGGGGGTGATTTTTGATAGCCGAAGTAACTTAGGTGAGTTTGGCATAGTTTGCTATGGTTAGTAGCATTTTTTTGTAATTTAAAAGTGATTGGGTTTAGTTTGTTGTGGTAAGGGTTAGTTAGTGATGATTTAGAGTAGCCGAAGTAATTTAGGTGAGTCTGGCATAGTTTGTTATGATTTGTACATCTTTTTTGTAATTTTAAGATCATATGGTTTGGTTTGTTGTGGTAAGGGATAGTTGGGGGTGATTTACGGTAGCTGAAGTAATTTAGGTGATCCTGGTATAGTTTGTTATGATTTTTAGCATTTTTTTGTAATTTTAAAGTGATTGGGCTTAGTTTGTTGCTGTAAAGTGTAGTTGGGGGTGATTTTTGATAGCCGAAGTAATTTAGGTAAGTTTGGCATAGTTTGCTATGGTTAGTAGCATTTTTTTGTAATTTAAAAATGATTGGGTTTAGTTTGTTGTGGTAAGGGTTAGTTGGTGATGATTTAGAGTAGCCGAAGTAATTTAGGTGATTCTGGTATAGTTTGTTATGATTTTTAGCATTTTTTTGTAATTTTAAAGTGATTGGGCTTAGTTTGTTGCTGTAATGTGTAGTTGGGGGTGATTTTTGATAGCCGAAGAAATTTAGGTGAGTTTGGCATAGTTTGCTATGGTTAGTAGCATTTTTTTGTAATTTAAAAGTGATTGGGTTTAGTTTGTTGTGGTAAGGGTTACTTGGTGATGATTTATGGTAGCCGAAGTAATTTAGGTGAGTCTGGCATAGTTAGCTATGGTTAGTAGCATTTTTTTGTAATTTAAAAATGATTGGGTTTAGTTTGTTGTGGTAAGGGTTAGTTGGTGATGATTTAGAGTAGCCGAAGTAATTTAGGTGATTCTGGTATAGTTTGTTATGATTTTTAGCATTTTTTTGTAATTTTAAAGTGATTGGGCTTAGTTTGTTGCTGTAATGTGTAGTTGGGGGTGATTTTTGATAGCCGAAGAAATTTAGGTGAGTTTGGCATAGTTTGCTATGGTTAGTAGCATTTTTTTGTAATTTAAAAGTGATTGGGTTTAGTTTGTTGTGGTAAGGGTTACTTGGTGATGATTTATGGTAGCCGAAGTAATTTAGGTGAGTCTGGCATAGTTTGCTATGGTTAGTAGCATTTTTTTAGTAATTAAAAAATAATTGGGTTTAGTTTGTTGTGGTAAGGGTTAGTTGGTGATGATTTAGAGTTGCCGAAGTAATTTAGGTGAGTCTGGCATAGTTTGTTATGATTTGTACACCTTTTTTGGTAATTTTAAGATGATATGGTTTGGTTTGTTGTGGTAAGGGATAGTTGGGGGTGATTTACGGTAGCCGAAGTAATTTAGGTGATTCTGGTATAGTTTGTTATGATTTTTAGCATTTTTTTTGTATTTTTAAAGTGATTAGTCTAAGTTTGTTTATGTAAAGTGTAATTGGGGGTGATTTTGGATAGCCGAAGTAATTTATATGAGTTTGGCATAGTTTGCTATGGTTAGTAGCATTTTTTTGTAATTTAAAAGTGATTGGGTTTTGTTTGTTGTGGTAAGTGTTAGTTGGTGATGATTTATGGTAGCCGAAGTAATTTAGGTAAGTTTGGCATAGTTTGCTATGGTCAGTAGCATTTTTTTGTGATTTAAAAATGATTGGGTTTAGTTTGTTGTGGTAAGGGTTAGTTGGTGATGATTTAGAGTAGCCGAAGTAATTTAGGTGAGTTTGGCATAATTTGTTATGATTTGTACACCTTTTTTGTATATTTAAGATGATATGGTTTGGTTTGTTGTGGTAAGGGATAGTTGGGGGCGATTTACGGTAGCCGAAATAATTTAGGTGATTCTGGTATAGTTTGTTATGATTTTTAGAATTTTTTTGTAATTTTAAAGTGATTGGGCTTAGTTTGTTGCTGTAAAGTGTAGTTGGGGCTGATTTTTGATAGCCGAAGTAATTTAGGTGAGTTTGGCATAGTTTGCTATGGTTAGTAGCATTTTTTTGTAATTTTAAAGTGATTGGGCTTAGTTTGTTGTGGTAAGGGTAAGTTGGTGATGCTTTATGGTAGCCGAAGTAATTTAGGTGAGTTTGGCATAGTTTGCTATGGTTAGTAGCATTTTTTTGTAATTTAAAAGTGATTGGGTTTAGTTTGTTGTGGTAAGGGTTACTTGGTGATGATTTATGGTAGCCGAAGTAATTTAGGTGAGTCTGGCATAGTTTGCTATAGTTAGTAGCATTTTTTTAGTAATTAAAAAATAATTGGGTTTAGTTTGTTGTGGTAAGGGTTAGTTGGTGATGATTTAGAGTTGCCGAAGTAATTTAGGTGAGTCTGGCATAGTTTGTTATGATTTGTACACCTTTTTTTGTAATTTTAAGATGATATGGTTTGGTTTGTTGTGGTAAGGGATAGTTGGGGGTGATTTACGGTAGCCGAAGTAATTTAGGTGATTCTGGTATAGTTTGTTATGATTTTTAGCATTTTTTTTGTATTTTTAAAGTGATTAGGCTAAGTTTGTTTATGTAAAGTGTAGTTGGGGGTGATTTTGGATAGCCGAAGTAATTTATATGAGTTTGGCATAGTTTGCTATGGTTAGTAGCATTTTTTTGTAATTTAAAAGTGATTGGGTTTTGTTTGTTGTGGTAAGTGTTAGTTGGTGATGATTTATGGTAGCCGAAGTAATTTAGGTAAGTTTGGCATTGTTTGCTATGGTCAGTAGCATTTTTTTGTGATTTAAAAGTGATTGGGTTTAGTTTGTTGTGGTAAGGGTTAGTTGGTGATGATTTAGAGTAGCCGAAGTAATTTAGGTGAGTCTGGCATAGTTTGTTATGATTTGTACACCTTTTTTTGTAATTTTAAGATGATATCGTTTGGTTTGTTGTGGTAAGGGATAGTTGGGGGTGATTTACGGTAGCCGAAGTAATTTAGGTGATTCTGGTATAGTTTGTTATGATTTTTAGCATTTTTTTGTAATTTTAAAGTGATTGGGCTTAGTTTGTTGCTGTAAAGTGTAGTTGGGAATGATTTTTGATAGCCGAAGTAATTTAGGTAAGTTTGGCATAGTTTGCTATGGTTAGTAGCATTTTTTTGTAATTTAAAAGTGATTGAAATTAGTTTGTTGTGGTAAGGGTTAGTTGGTGATGATTTATGGTAGCCGAAGTAATTTAGGTGAGTTTGGCATAGTTTGCTATGGTTAGCAGCATTTTTTTGTAATTTAAAAGTGATTGGGTTTAGTTTGTTGTGGTAAGGGTTAGTTGGTGATGATTTAGAGTAGCCGAAGTAATTTAGGTGAGTCTGGCATAGTTTGTTATGATTTGTACACCTTTTTTTGTAATTTTAAGATGATATGGTTTGGTTTGTTGTGGTAAGGGATAGTTGGGGGTGATTTACGGTAGCCGAAGTAATTTAGGTGATTCTGGTATAGTTTGTTATGATTTTTAGCATTTTTTTGTAATTTTAAAGTGATTGGGCTTAGTTTGTTTATGTAAAGTGTAGTTGGGGGTGATTTTGGATAGCCGAAGTAATTTATATGAGTTTCGCATAGTTTGCTATGGTTAGTAGCATTTTTTTGTAATTTTAAAGTGATTGGGCTTAGTTTGTTGTGGTAAGGGTAAGTTGGTGATGCTTTATGGTAGCCGAAGTAATTTAGGTGAGTTTGGCATAGTTTGCTATGGTTAGTAGCATTTTTTTGTAATTTAAAAGTGATTGGGTTTAGTTTGTTGTGGTAAGGGTTACTTGGTGATGATTTATGGTAGCCGAAGTAATTTAGGTGAGTCTGGCATAGTTTGCTATAGTTAGTAGCATTTTTTTAGTAATTAAAAAATAATTGGGTTTAGTTTGTTGTGGTAAGGGTTAGTTGGTGATGATTTAGAGTTGCCGAAGTAATTTAGGTGAGTCTGGCATAGTTTGTTATGATTTGTACACCTTTTTTTGTAATTTTAAGATGATATGGTTTGGTTTGTTGTGGTAAGGGATAGTTGGGGGTGATTTACGGTAGCCGAAGTAATTTAGGTGATTCTGGTATAGTTTGTTATGATTTTTAGCATTTTTTTTGTATTTTTAAAGTGATTAGGCTAAGTTTGTTTATGTAAAGTGTAGTTGGGGGTGATTTTGGATAGCCGAAGTAATTTATATGAGTTTGGCATAGTTTGCTATGGTTAGTAGCATTTTTTTGTAATTTAAAAGTGATTGGGTTTTGTTTGTTGTGGTAAGTGTTAGTTGGTGATGATTTATGGTAGCCGAAGTAATTTAGGTAAGTTTGGCATAGTTTGCTATGGTCAGTAGCATTTTTTTGTGATTTAAAAGTGATTGGGTTTAGTTTGTTGTGGTAAGGGTTAGTTGGTGATGATTTAGAGTAGCCGAAGTAATTTAGGTGAGTCTGGCATAGTTTGTTATGATTTGTACACCTTTTTTTGTAATTTTAAGATGATATCGTTTGGTTTGTTGTGGTAAGGGATAGTTGGGGGTGATTTACGGTAGCCGAAGTAATTTAGGTGATTCTGGTATAGTTTGTTATGATTTTTAGCATTTTTTTGTAATTTTAAAGTGATTGGGCTTAGTTTGTTGCTGTAAAGTGTAGTTGGGAATGATTTTTGATAGCCGAAGTAATTTAGGTAAGTTTGGCATAGTTTGCTATGGTTAGTAGCATTTTTTTGTAATTTAAAAGTGATTGAAATTAGTTTGTTGTGGTAAGGGTTAGTTGGTGATGATTTATGGTAGCCGAAGTAATTTAGGTGAGTTTGGCATAGTTTGCTATGGTTAGCAGCATTTTTTTGTAATTTAAAAGTGATTGGGTTTAGTTTGTTGTGGTAAGGGTTAGTTGGTGATGATTTAGAGTAGCCGAAGTAATTTAGGTGAGTCTGGCATAGTTTGTTATGATTTGTACACCTTTTTTTGTAATTTTAAGATGATATGGTTTGGTTTGTTGTGGTAAGGGATAGTTGGGGGTGATTTACGGTAGCCGAAGTAATTTAGGTGATTCTGGTATAGTTTGTTATGATTTTTAGCATTTTTTTGTAATTTTAAAGTGATTGGGCTTAGTTTGTTTATGTAAAGTGTAGTTGGGGGTGATTTTGGATAGCCGAAGTAATTTATATGAGTTTCGCATAGTTTGCTATGGTTAGTAGCATTTTTGTGTAATTTAAAAGTGATTGGGTTTTGTTTGTTGTGGTAAGTGTTAGTTGGTGATGATTTATGGTAGCCGAAGTAATTTAGGTGAGTTTGGCATAGTTTGCTATGGTCAGTAGCATTTTTTTGTGATTTAAAAGTGATTGGGTTTAGTTTGTTGTGGTAAGGGTTAGTTGGTGATGATTTTGAGTAGCCGAAGTAATTAAGGTGAGTCTGGCATAATTTGTTATGATTTGTACACCTTTTTTTGTAATTTTAAGATGATATGGTTTGGTTTGTTGTGGTAAGGGATAGTTGGGGGCGATTTACGGTAGCCGAAGTAATTTAGGTGATTCTGGTATAGTTTGTTGTGATTTTTAGCATTCTTTTGAAATTTTAAAGTGATTGGGCTTAGTTTGTTGCTGTAAAGTGTAGTTGGGGCTGATTTTTGATAGCCGAAGTAATTTAGGTAAGTTTGGCCTAGTTTGCTATGGTTAGTAGCATTTTTTTTGTAATTTAAAAGTGATTGGGTTTAGTTTGTTGTGGTAAGGTTAAGTTGGTGATGATTTATGGTAGCCGAAGTAATTTAGGTGAGTTTGGCATAGTTTGCTATGGTTAGTATCATTTTTTTGTAATTTAAATGTGATTGGGTTTAGTTTGTTGTGGTAAGGGTTAGTTGGTGATGATTTAGAGTAGCCGAAGTAATTTAGGTGAGTCTGGCATAGTTTGTTATAATTTGTTCACCTTTTTTGTAATTTTAAGATGATATGGTTAGGTTTGTTGTGGTAAGGGATAGTTGGGGGTGATTTACGCTAGCTGAAGTAATTTAGGTGATTCTGGTATAGTTTGTTATGATTTTTAGCATTTTTTTGTAAGTTTAAAGTGATTGGGCTTAGTTTGTTGCTGTAAAGTGTAGTTGGGGGTGATTTTTGAGAGCCGAAGTAATTTAGGTGAGTTTGGCATAGTTTGCTGTGGTTAGTAGCATTTTTTGTAATTTAAAAGTGATTGGGTTTTGTTTGTTGTGGTAAGTGTTAGTTGGTGATGATTTATGGTAGCCGAAGTAATTTAGGTGAGTTTGGCATAGTTTGCTATGGTTAGTATCATTTTTTTGTAATTTAAATGTGATTGGGTTTAGTTTGTTGTGGTAAGGGTTAGTTGGTGATGATTTAGAGTAGCCGAAGTAATTTAGGTGAGTCTGGCATAGTTTGTTATAATTTGTTCACCTTTTTTGTAATTTTAAGATGATATGGTTAGGTTTGTTGTGGTAAGGGATAGTTGGGGGTGATTTACGCTAGCTGAAGTAATTTAGGTGATTCTGGTATAGTTTGTTATGATTTTTAGCATTTTTTTGTAATTTTAAAGTGATTGGGCTTAGTTTGTTTATGTAAAGTGTCGTTGGGGGTGATTTTGGACAGCCGAAGTAATTTATATGAGTTTGGCATAGTTTGCTATGGTTAGCAGCATTTTTTTGTAATTTAAAAGTGATTGGGTTTTGTTTGTTGTGGTAAGTGTTAGTCGGTGATGATTTATGGTAGCCGAAGTAATTTAGGTGAGTTTGGCATAGTTTGCTATGGTCAGTAGCATTTTTTTGTAATTTAAAAGTGATTGGGTTTAGTTTGTTGTGGTAAGGGTTAGTTGGTGATGATTTTGAGTAGCCGAAGTAATTTAGGTGAGTCTGGCATAATTTGTTATGATTTGTACATCTTTTTTTGTAATTTTAAGATGATATGGTTTGGTTTGTTGTGGTAAGGGATAGTTGGGGGCGATTTACGGTAGCCGAAGTAATTTAGGTAATTCTGGTATAGTTTGTTGTGATTTTTAGCATTTTTTTGTAATTTTAAAGTGATTGGGCTTAGTTTGTTGCTGTAAAGTGTAGTTGGGGCTGATTTTTGATAGCCGAAGTAATTTAGGTGAGTTTGGCATAGTTTGCTATGGTTAGTAGCATTTTTTTGTAATTTTAAAGTGATTGGGCTTAGTTTGTTGTGGTAAGGGTAAGTTGGTGATGATTTATGGTAGCCGAAGTAATTTAGGTGAGTTTGGCATAGTTTGCTATGGTTAGTATCATTTTTTTGTAATTTAAATGTGATTGGGTTTAGTTTGTTGTGTTAAGGGTTAGTTGGTGATGATTTAGATTAGCGGAAGTAATTTAGGTGAGTCTGGCATAGTTTGTTATGATTTGTTCACTTTTTTTTGTAATTTTAAGATGATATGGTTTGGTTTGTTGTGGTAAGGGATAGTTGGGGGTGATTTACGGTAGCCGAAGTAATTTAGGTGATTCTGGTATAGTTTGTTATGATTTTTAGCATTTTTTTGTAATTTTAAAGTGATTGGGCTTAGTTTGTTTATGTAAAGTGTCGTTGGGGGTGATTTTGGACAGCCGAAGTAATTTATATGAGTTTGGCATAGTTTGCTATGGTTAGTAGCATTTTTTTGTAATTTAAAAGTGATTGGGTTTTGTTTGTTGTGGTAAGTGTTAGTCGGTGATGATTTATGGTAGCCGAAGTAATTTAGGTGAGTTTGGCATAGTTTGCTATGGTCAGTAGCATTTTTTTGTGATTTAAAAGTGATTGGGTTTAGTTTGTTGTGGTAAGGGTTAGTTGGTGATGATTTTGAGTAGCCGAAGTAATTTAGGTGAGTCTGGCATAATTTGTTATGATTTGTACATCTTTTTTTGTAATTTTAAGATGATATGGTTTGGTTTGTTGTGGTAAGGGATAGTTGGGGGCGATTTACGGTAGCCGAAGTAATTTAGGTGATTCTGGTATAGTTTGTTATGATTTTTAGCATTTTTTTGTAATTTTAAAGTAATTGGGCTTAGTTTGTTGCTGTAAAGTGTAGTTGGGGGTGATTTTGGATAGCCGAAGTAATTTATATGAGTTTGGCATAGTTTGCTATGGTTAGTAGCATTTTTTTGTAATTTAAAAGTGATTGGGTTTTGTTTGTTGTGGTAAGTGTTAGTTGGTGATGATTTATGGTAGCCGAAGTAATTTAGGTGAGTTTGGCATAGTTTGCTATAGTCAGTAGCATTTTTTTGTGATTTAAAAGTGATTGGGTTTAGTTTGTTGTGGTAAGGGTTAGTTGGTGATGATTTTGAGTAGCCGAAGTAATTTAGGTGAGTCTGGCATAATTTGTTATGATTTGTACATCTTTTTTTGTAATTTTAAGATGATATGGTTTGGTTTGTTGTGGTAAGGGATAGTTGGGGGCGATTTACGGTAGCCGAAGTAATTTAGGTAATTCTGGTATAGTTTGTTGTGATTTTTAGCATTTTTTTGTAATTTTAAAGTGATTGGGCTTAGTTTGTTGCTGTAAAGTGTAGTTGCGGCTGATTTTTGATAGCCGAAGTAATTTAGGTGAGTTTGGCATAGTTTGCTATGGTTAGTAGCATTTTTTTGTAATTTTAAAGTGATTGGGCTTAGTTTGTTGTGGTAAGGGTAAGTTGGTGATGATTTATGGTAGCCGAAGTAATTTAGGTGAGTTTGGCATAGTTTGCTATGGTTAGTATCATTTTTTTGTAATTTAAATGTGATTGGGTTTAGTTTGTTGTGGTAAGGGTTAGTTGGTGATGATTTAGATTAGCCGATGTAATTTAGGTGAGTCTGGCATAGTTTGTTATGATTTGTACTTTTTTTTGTAATTTTAAGATGATATGGTTTGGTTTGTTGTGGTAAGGGACAGTTGGGGGTGATTTACGGTAGCCGAAGTAATTTAGGTGATTCTGGTATAGTTTGTTATGATTTTTAGCATTTTTTTGTAATTTAAAAGTGATTGGGTTTTGTTTGTTGTGGTAAGTGTTAGTTGGTGATGATTTATGGTAGCCGAAGTAATTTAGGTGAGTTTGGCATAGTTTGCTATGGTCAGTAGCATTTTTTTGTGATTTAAAAGTGATTGGGTTTAGTTTGTTGTGGTAAGGGTTAGTTGGTGATGATTTTGAGTAGCCGAAGTAATTTAGGTGAGTCTGGCATAATTTGTTATGATTTGTACATCTTTTTTTGTAATTTTAAGATGATATGGTTTGGTTTGTTGTGGTAAGGGATAGTTGGGGGCGATTTACGGTAGCCGAAGTAATTTAGGTAATTCTGGTATAGTTTGTTGTGATTTTTAGCATTTTTTTGTAATTTTAAAGTGATTGGGCTTAGTTTGTTGCTGTAAAGTGTAGTTGCGGCTGATTTTTGATAGCCGAAGTAATTTAGGTGAGTTTGGCATAGTTTGCTATGGTTAGTAGCATTTTTTTGTAATTTTAAAGTGATTGGGCTTAGTTTGTTGTGGTAAGGGTAAGTTGGTGATGATTTATGGTAGCCGAAGTAATTTAGGTGAGTTTGGCATAGTTTGCTATGGTTAGTATCATTTTTTTGTAATTTAAATGTGATTGGGTTTAGTTTGTTGTGGTAAGGGTTAGTTGGTGATGATTTAGATTAGCCGATGTAATTTAGGTGAGTCTGGCATAGTTTGTTATGATTTGTACTTTTTTTTGTAATTTTAAGATGATATGGTTTGGTTTGTTGTGGTAAGGGACAGTTGGGGGTGATTTACGGTAGCCGAAGTAATTTAGGTGATTCTGGTATAGTTTGTTATGATTTTTAGCATTTTTTTGTAATTTAAAAGTGATTGGGTTTTGTTTGTTGTGGTAAGTGTTAGTTGGTGATGATTTATGGTAGCCGAAGTAATTTAGGTGAGTTTGGCATAGTTTGCTATGGTCAGTAGCATTTTTTTGTGATTTAAAAGTGATTGGGTTTAGTTTGTTGTGGTAAGGGTTAGTTGGTGATGATTTTGAGTAGCCGAAGTAATTTAGGTGAGTCTGGCATAATTTGTTATGATTTGTACATCTTTTTTTGTAATTTTAAGATGATATGGTTTGGTTTGTTGTGGTAAGGGATAGTTGGGGGCGATTTACGGTAGCCGAAGTAATTTAGGTGATTCTGGTATAGTTTGTTGTGATTTTTAGCATTTTTTTGTAATTTTAAAGTGATTGGGCTTAGTTTGTTGCTGTAAAGTGTAGTTGGGGCTGATTTTTGATAGCCGAAGTAATTTAGGTGAGTTTGGCATAGTTTGCTATGGTTAGTAGCATTTTTTTGTAATTTTAAAGTGATTGGGCTTAGTTTGTTGTGGTAAGGGTAAGTTGGTGATAATTTATGGTAGCCGAAGTAATTTAGGTGAGTTTGGCATAGTTTGCTATGGTTAGTATCATTTTTTTGTAATTTAAATGTGATTGGGTTTAGTTTGTTGTGGTAAGGGTTAGTTGGTGATGATTTAGATTAGCCGAAGTAATTTAGGTGAGTCTGGCATAGTTTGTTATGATTTGTACACTTTTTTTTGTAATTTTAAGATGATATGGTTTGGTTTGTTGTGGTAAGGGACAGTTGGGGGTGATTTACGGTAGCCGAAGTAATTTAGGTGATTCTGGTATAGTTTGTTATGATTTTTAGCATTTTTTTGTAATTTTAAAGTAATTGGGCTTAGTTTGTTGCTGTAAAGTGTAGTTGGGGGTGATTTTTGATAGCCGAAGTAATTTAGGTGAGTTTGGCATAGTCTGCTATGGTTAGTAGCATTTTTTTGTAATTTAAAAGTGATTGGGTTTAGTTTGTTGTGGTAAGGGTTAGTTGGTGATGATTTATGGTAGCCGAAGTAATTTAGGTGATTCTGGTATAGTTTGTTATGATTTTTAGCATTTTTTTGTAATTTTAAAGTGATTGGGTTTAGTTTGTTGTGGTAAGGGTTAGTTAGTGATGATTTAGAGTAGCCGAAGTAATTTAGGTGAGTCTGGCATAATTTGTTATGATTTGTACACCTTTTTTTGTAATTTTAAAATGATATGGTTTGGTTTGTTGTGGTAAGGGATAGTTGGGGATAATTTACGGTAGCCGAAGTAATTTAGGTGATTCTGGTATAGTTTGTTATGATTTTTAGCATTTTTTTGTAATTTTAAAGTAATTGGGCTTAGTTTGTTGCTGTAAAGTGTAGTTGGGGGTGATTTTGGATAGCCGAAGTAATTTATATGAGTTTGGCATAGTTTGCTATGGTTAGTAGCATTTTTTTGTAATTTAAAAGTGATTGGGTTTTGTTTGTTGTGGTAAGTGTTAGTTGGTGATGATTTATGGTAGCCGAAGTAATTTAGGTGAGTTTGGCATAGTTTGCTATGGTCAGTAGCATTTTTTTGTAATTTTAAAGTGATTGGGTTTAGTTTGTTGTGGTAAGGGTTAGTTAGTGATGATTTAGAGTAGCCGAAGTAATTTAGGTGAGTCTGGCATAGTTTGTTATGATTTGTACACTTTTTTTTGTAATTTTAAGATGATATGGTTTGGTTTGTTGTGGTAAGGGACAGTTGGGGGTGATTTACGGTAGCCGAAGTAATTTAGGTGATTCTGGTATAGTTTGTTATGATTTTTAGCATTTTTTTGTAATTTTAAATTAATTGGGCTTAGTTTGTTGCTGTAAAGTGTAGTTGGGGGTGATTTTGGATAGCCGAAGTAATTTATATGAGTTTGGCATAGTTTGCTATGGTTAGTAGCATTTTTTTGTAATTTAAAAGTGATTGGGTTTTGTTTGTTGTGGTAAGTGTTAGTTGGTGATGATTTATGGTAGCCGAAGTAATTTAGGTGAGTTTGGCATAATTTGCTATGGTCAGTAGCATTTTTTTGTGATTTAAAAGTGATTGGGTTTAGTTTGTTGTGGTAAGGGTTAGTTGGTGATGATTTTGAGTAGCCGAAGTAATTTAGGTGAGTCTGGCATAATTTGTTATGATTTGTACATCTTTTTTTGTAATTTTAAGATGATATGGTTTGGTTTGTTGTGGTAAGGGATAGTTGGGGGTGATTTACGGTAGCCGAAGTAATTTAGGTGATTCTGGTATAGTTTGTTGTGATTTTTAGCATTTTTTTGTAATTTTAAAGTGATTGGGCTTAGTTTGTTGCTGTAAAGTGTAGTTGGGGCTGATTTTTGATAGCCGAAGTAATTTAGGTGAGTTTGGCATAGTTTGCTATGGTTAGTAGCATTTTTTTGTAATTTTAAAGTGATTGGGCTTAGTTTGTTGTGGTAAGGGTAAGTTGGTGATGATTTATGGTAGCCGAAGTAATTTAGGTGAGTTTGGCATAGTTTGCTATGGTTAGTATCATTTTTTTGTAATTTAAATGTGATTGGGTTTAGTTTGTTGTGGTAAGGGTTAGTTGGTGATGATTTAGATTAGCCGAAGTAATTTAGGTGAGTCTGGCATAGTTTGTTATGATTTGTACACTTTTTTTTGTAATTTTAAGATGATATGGTTTGGTTTGTTGTGGTAAGGGACAGTTGGGGGTGATTTACGGTAGCCGAAGTAATTTAGGTTATTCTGGTATAGTTTGTTATGATTTTTAGCATTTTTTTGTAATTTTAAAGTAATTGGGCTTAGTTTGTTGCTGTAAAGTGTAGTTGGGGGTGATTTTTGATAGCCGAAGTAATTTAGGTGAGTTTGGCATAGTCTGCTATGGTTAGTAGCATTTTTTTGTAATTTAAAAGTGATTGGGTTTAGTTTGTTGTGGTAAGGGTTAGTTGGTGATGATTTATGGTAGCCGAAGTAATTTAGGTGATTCTGGTATAGTTTGTTATAATTTTTAGCATTTTTTTGTAATTTTAAAGTGATTGGGTTTAGTTTGTTGTGGTAAGGGTTAGTTAGTGATGATTTAGAGTAGCCGAAGTAATTTAGGTGAGTCTGGCATAATTTGTTATGATTTGTACACCTTTTTTTGTAATTTTAAAATGATATGGTTTGGTTTGTTGTGGTAAGGGATAGTTGGGGGTAATTTACGGTAGCCGAAGTAATTTAGGTGATTCTGGTAGTTTGTTATGATTTTTAGCATTTTTTTGTAATTTTAAAATGATTGGGCTTAGTTTGTTGCTGTAAAGTGTAGTTGGGGGTGATTTTTGATAGCCGAAGTAATTTAGGTAAGTTTGGCATAGTTTGCTATGGTTAGTAGCATTTTTTTGTAATTTAAAAGTGATTGGGTTTAGTTTGTTGTGGTAAGGGTTAGTTGGTGATGATTTAGAGTAGCCGAAGTAATTTAGGTGAGTCTGGCATAATTTGTTATGATTTGTCCACCTTTTTTTGTAATTTTAAGATGATATGGTTTGGTTTGTTGTGGTAAGGGATAGTTGGGGGTGATTTACGGTAGCCGAAGTAATTTAGGTGATTCTGGTATAGTTTGTTATGATTTTTAGAATTTTTTTGTAATTTTAAAGTGATTGGGCTTAGTTTGTTGCTGTAATGTGTAGTTGGGGGTGATTTTTGATAGCCGAAGAAATTTAGGTGAGTTTGGCATAGTTTGCTATGGTTAGTAGCATTTTTTTGTAATTTAAAAGTGATTGGGTTTAATTTGTTGTGGTAAGGGTTAGTTGGTGATGATTTATGGTAGCCGAAGTAATTTAGGTGTGTCTGGCATAGTTTGCTATGGTTAGTATCATTTTTTTTAAATTTAAATGTGATTGGGTTTAGTTAGTTGTGGTAAGGGTTAGTTGGTGATGATTTAGAGTAGCCAAAGTAATTTAGGTGAGTCTGGCATAGTTTGTTATGATTTGTACACCTTTTTTTGTAATTTTAAGATGATATGGTTTGGTTTGTTGTGGTAAGTAATAGTTGGGGGTGATTTACGGTAGCCGAAGTAATTTAGGTGATTCTGGTATAGTTTGTTATGATTTTTAGCATTTTTTTGTAATTTTAAAGTAATTGGGCTTAGTTTGTTGCTGTAAAGTGTAGTTGGGGGTGATTTTTGATAGCCGAAGTAATTTAGGTGAGTTTGGCATAGTTTGCTATGGTTAGTAGCATTTTTTTGTAATTTAAAAGTGATTGGGTTTAGTTTGTTGTGGTAAGGGTTAGTTGGTGATGATTTATGGTAGCCGAAGTAATTTAGGTGATTCTGGTATAGTTTGTTATGATTTTTAGCATTTTTTTGTAATTTTAAAGTGATTGGGTTTAGTTTGTTGTGGTAAGGGTTAGTTAGTGATGATTTAGAGTAGCCGAAGTAATTTAGGTGAGTCTGGCATAATTTGTTATGATTTGTACACCTTTTTTTGTAATTTTTAAAATGATATGGTTTGGTTTGTTGTGGTAAGGGATAGTTGGGGGTAATTTACGGTAGCCGAAGTAATTTAGGTGATTCTGGTAGTTTGTTATGATTTTTAGCATTTTTTTGTAATGTTAAAATGATTGGGCTTAGTTTGTTGCTGTAAAGTGTAGTTGGGGGTGATTTTTGATAGCCGAAGTAATTTAGGTAAGTTTGGCATAGTTTGCTATGGTTAGTAGCATTTTTTTGTAATTTAAAAGTGATTGAGATTAGTTTGTTGTGGTAAGGCTTAGTTGGTGATGATTTATGGTAGCCGAAGTAATTTAGGTGAGTTTGGCATAGTTTGCTATGGTTAGTAGCATTTTTTTGTAATTTAAAAGTGATTGGGTTTAGTTTGTTGTGGTAAGGGTTAGTTGGTGATGATTTAGAGTAGCCGAAGTAATTTAGGTGAGTCTGGCATAGTTTGTTATGATTTGTACACCTTTTTTTGTAATTTTAAGATGATATGGTTTGGTTTGTTGTGGTAAGGGATAGTTGGGGGTGATTTACGGTAGCCGAAGTAATTTAGGTGATTCTGGTATAGTTTGTTATCATTTTTAGCATTTTTTTGTAATTTTAAAGTGATTGGGCTTAGTTTGTTGCTGTAATGTGTAGTTGGGGGTGATTTTTGATAGCCGAAGAAATTTAGGTGAGTTTGGCATAGTTTGCTATGGTTAGTAGCATTTTTTTGTAATTTAAAAGTGATTGGGTTTAATTTGTTGTGGTAAGGGTTAGTTGGTGATGATTTATGGTAGCCGAAGTAATTTAGGTGTGTCTGGCATAGTTTGCTATGGTTAGTAGCATTTTTTTGTAATTTAAAAATGATTGGGTTTAGTTTGTTGTGGTAAGGGTTAGTTGGTGATGATTTAGAGTAACCGAAGTAATTTAGGTGAGTCTGGCATAGTTTGTTATGATTTGTACACCATTTTTTGTAATTTTAAGATGATATGGTTTGGCTTGTTGTGGTAAGGGATAGTTGCGGGTGATTTACGGTAGCCGAAGTAATTTAGGTGATTCTGGTATAGTTTGTTATGATTTTTAGCATTTTTTTGTAATTTTAAAGTGATTGGGCTTAGTTTGTTGCTGTAAAGTGTAGTTGGGGCTGATTTTTGATAGCCGAAGTAATTTAGGTGAGTTTGGCATAGTTTGCTATGGTTAGTAGCATTTTTTTGTAATTTTAAAGTGATTGGGCTTAGTTTGTTGTGGTAAGGGTAAGTTGGTGATGATTTATGGTAGCCGAAGTAATTTAGGTGAGTTTGGCATAGTTTGCTATGGTTAGTATCATTTTTTTTTAATTTAAATGTGATTGGGTTTAGTTTGTTGTGGTAAGGGTTAGTTGGTGATGATTTAGAGTAGCCAAAGTAATTTAGGTGAGTCTGGCATAGTTTGTTATGATTTGTACACCTTTTTTTGTAATTTTAAGATGATATGGTTTGGTTTGTTGTGGTAAGGGATAGTTGGGGGTAATTTACGGTAGCCGAAGTAATTTAGGTGGTTCTGGTATAGTTTGTTATGATTTTTAGCATTTTTTTGTAATTTTAAAGTGATTCGGCTTAGTTTGTTGCTGTAAAGTGTAGTTGGGGGTGATTTTTGATAGCCGAAGTAATTTAGATGAGTTTGGCATAGTTTGCTATGGTTAGTAGCATTTTTTTGTAATTTAAAAGTGATTGGGTTTAGTTTGTTGTGGTAGGGGTTAGTTGGTGATGATTTAGAGTAGCCGAAGTAATTTCGGTGAGTCTGGCATAGTTTGTTATGATTTGTACACCTTTTTTTGTAATTTTAAGATGATATGGTTTGGTTTGTTGTGGTAAGGGTTAGTTGGGGGTGATTTACGGTTGCCGAAGTAATTTAGGTGATTCTGGTATAGTTTGTTATGATTTTTAGCATTTTTTTTAATTTTAAAGTGATTGGTTTTAGTTTGTTGTGGTAAGGGTTCGTTGGTGATGATTTAGAGTAGCCGAAGTAATTTAGGTGAGTCTGGCATAGTTTGTTATAATTTGTTTACCTTTTTTTGTAATTTTAAGATGATATGGTTAGGTTTGTTGTGGTAAGGGATAGTTGGGGGTGATTTACGTTAGCCGAAGTAATTTAGGTGATTCTGGTATAGTTTGTTGTGATTTTTAGCATTTTTTTGTAATTTTAAAGTAATTGGGCTTAGTTTGTTGCTGTAAAGTGTAGTTGGGGGTGATTTTTGATAGCCGAAGTAATTTAGGTGAGTTTGGCATAGTTTGCTATGGTTAGTAGCATTTTTTTGTAATTTAAAAGTGATTGGGTTTAGTTTGTTGTGGTAAGGGTTAGTTGGTGATGATTTAGAGTAGCCGAAGTAATTTAGGTGAGTCTGGCATAATTTGTTATGATTTGTCCACCTTTTTTTGTAATTTTAAGATGATATGGTTTGGTTTGTTGTGGTAAGGGATAGTTGGGGGTGATTTACGGTAGCCGAAGTAATTTAGGTGATTCTGGTATAGTTTGTTATGATTTTTAGAATTTTTTTGTAATTTTAAAGTGATTGGGCTTAGTTTGTTGCTGTAATGTGTAGTTGGGGGTGATTTTTGATAGCCGAAGAAATTTAGGTGAGTTTGGCATAGTTTGCTATGGTTAGTAGCATTTTTTTGTAATTTAAAAGTGATTGGGTTTAATTTGTTGTGGTAAGGGTTAGTTGGTGATGATTTATGGTAGCCGAAGTAATTTAGGTGTGTCTGGCATAGTTTGCTATGGTTAGTATCATTTTTTTTAAATTTAAATGTGATTGGGTTTAGTTAGTTGTGGTAAGGGTTAGTTGGTGATGATTTAGAGTAGCCAAAGTAATTTAGGTGAGTCTGGCATAGTTTGTTATGATTTGTACACCTTTTTTTGTAATTTTAAGATGATATGGTTTGGTTTGTTGTGGTAAGTAATAGTTGGGGGTGATTTACGGTAGCCGAAGTAATTTAGGTGATTCTGGTATAGTTTGTTATGATTTTTAGCATTTTTTTGTAATTTTAAAGTAATTGGGCTTAGTTTGTTGCTGTAAAGTGTAGTTGGGGGTGATTTTTGATAGCCGAAGTAATTTAGGTGAGTTTGGCATAGTTTGCTATGGTTAGTAGCATTTTTTTGTAATTTAAAAGTGATTGGGTTTAGTTTGTTGTGGTAAGGGTTAGTTGGTGATGATTTATGGTAGCCGAAGTAATTTAGGTGATTCTGGTATAGTTTGTTATGATTTTTAGCATTTTTTTGTAATTTTAAAGTGATTGGGTTTAGTTTGTTGTGGTAAGGGTTAGTTAGTGATGATTTAGAGTAGCCGAAGTAATTTAGGTGAGTCTGGCATAATTTGTTATGATTTGTACACCTTTTTTTGTAATTTTTAAAATGATATGGTTTGGTTTGTTGTGGTAAGGGATAGTTGGGGGTAATTTACGGTAGCCGAAGTAATTTAGGTGATTCTGGTAGTTTGTTATGATTTTTAGCATTTTTTTGTAATGTTAAAATGATTGGGCTTAGTTTGTTGCTGTAAAGTGTAGTTGGGGGTGATTTTTGATAGCCGAAGTAATTTAGGTAAGTTTGGCATAGTTTGCTATGGTTAGTAGCATTTTTTTGTAATTTAAAAGTGATTGAGATTAGTTTGTTGTGGTAAGGGTTAGTTGGTGATGATTTATGGTAGCCGAAGTAATTCAGGTGAGTTTGGCATAGTTTGCTATGGTTAGTAGCATTTTTTTGTAATTTAAAAGTGATTGGGTTTAGTTTGTTGTGGTAAGGGTTAGTTGGTGATGATTTAGAGTAGCCGAAGTAATTTAGGTGAGTCTGGCATAGTTTGTTATGATTTGTACACCTTTTTTTGTAATTTTAAGATGATATGGTTTGGTTTGTTGTGGTAAGGGATAGTTGGGGGTGATTTACGGTAGCCGAAGTAATTTAGGTGATTCTGGTATAGTTTGTTATCATTTTTAGCATTTTTTTGTAATTTTAAAGTGATTGGGCTTAGTTTGTTGCTGTAATGTGTAGTTGGGGGTGATTTTTGATAGCCGAAGAAATTTAGGTGAGTTTGGCATAGTTTGCTATGGTTAGTAGCATTTTTTTGTAATTTAAAAGTGATTGGGTTTAATTTGTTGTGGTAAGGGTTAGTTGGTGATGATTTATGGTAGCCGAAGTAATTTAGGTGTGTCTGGCATAGTTTGCTATGGTTAGTAGCATTTTTTTGTAATTTAAAAATGATTGGGTTTAGTTTGTTGTGGTAAGGGTTAGTTGGTGATGATTTAGAGTAACCGAAGTAATTTAGGTGAGTCTGGCATAGTTTGTTATGATTTGTACACCATTTTTTGTAATTTTAAGATGATATGGTTTGGCTTGTTGTGGTAAGGGATAGTTGCGGGTGATTTACGGTAGCCGAAGTAATTTAGGTGATTCTGGTATAGTTTGTTATGATTTTTAGCATTTTTTTGTAATTTTAAAGTGATTGGGCTTAGTTTGTTGCTGTAAAGTGTAGTTGGGGCTGATTTTTGATAGCCGAAGTAATTTAGGTGAGTTTGGCATAGTTTGCTATGGTTAGTAGCATTTTTTTGTAATTTTAAAGTGATTGGGCTTAGTTTGTTGTGGTAAGGGTAAGTTGGTGATGATTTATGGTAGCCGAAGTAATTTAGGTGAGTTTGGCATAGTTTGCTATGGTTAGTATCATTTTTTTTTAATTTAAATGTGATTGGGTTTAGTTTGTTGTGGTAAGGGTTAGTTGGTGATGATTTAGAGTAGCCAAAGTAATTTAGGTGAGTCTGGCATAGTTTGTTATGATTTGTACACCTTTTTTTGTAATTTTAAGATGATATGGTTTGGTTTGTTGTGGTAAGGGATAGTTGGGGGTAATTTACGGTAGCCGAAGTAATTTAGGTGGTTCTGGTATAGTTTGTTATGATTTTTAGCATTTTTTTGTAATTTTAAAGTGATTCGGCTTAGTTTGTTGCTGTAAAGTGTAGTTGGGGGAGATTTTTGATAGCCGAAGTAATTTAGATGAGTTTGGCATAGTTTGCTATGGTTAGTAGCATTTTTTTGTAATTTAAAAGTGATTGGGTTTAGTTTGTTGTGGTAGGGGTTAGTTGGTGATGATTTAGAGTAGCCGAAGTAATTTCGGTGAGTCTGGCATAGTTTGTTATGATTTGTACACCTTTTTTTGTAATTTTAAGATGATATGGTTTGGTTTGTTGTGGTAAGGGTTAGTTGGGGGTGATTTACGGTTGCCGAAGTAATTTAGGTGATTCTGGTATAGTTTGTTATGATTTTTAGCATTTTTTTTAATTTTAAAGTGATTGGTTTTAGTTTGTTGTGGTAAGGGTTCGTTGGTGATGATTTAGAGTAGCCGAAGTAATTTAGGTGAGTCTGGCATAGTTTGTTATAATTTGTTTACCTTTTTTTGTAATTTTAAGATGATATGGTTAGGTTTGTTGTGGTAAGGGATAGTTGGGGGTGATTTACGTTAGCCGAAGTAATTTAGGTGATTCTGGTATAGTTTGTTGTGATTTTTAGCATTTTTTTTGTAATTTTAAAGTGATTGGGCTTAGTTTGTTGCTGTAAAGTGTAGTTGGGGCTGATTTTTGATAGCCGAAGTAATTTAGGTGAGTTTGGCATAGTTTGCTATGGTTAGTAGCATTTTTTTGTAATTTTAAAGTGATTGGGCTTAGTTTGTTGTGGTAAGGGTAAGTTGGTGATGATTTATGGTAGCCGAAGTAATTTAGGTGAGTTTGGCATAGTTTGCTATCGTTAGTATCATTTTTTTGTAATTTAAATGTGATTGGGTTTAGTTTGTTGTGGTAAGGGTTAGTTGGTGATGATTTAGATTAGCCGAAGTAATTTAGGTGAGTCTGGCATAGTTTGTTATGATTTGTACACCTTTTTTTGTAATTTTAAGATGATATGGTTTGGTTTGTTGTGGTAAGTGATAGTTGGGGGTGATTTACGGTAGCCGAAGTAATTTAGGTGATTCTGGTATAGTTTGTTATGATTTTTAGCATTTTTTTGTAATTTTAAAGTAATTGGGCTTAGTTTGTTGCTGTAAAGTGTAGTTGGGGGTGATTTTTGATAGCCGAAGTAATTTAGGTGAGTTTGGCATAGTTTGCTATGGTTAGTAGCATTTTTTTGTAATTTAAAAGTGATTGGGTTTAGTTTGTTGTGGTAAGGGTTAGTTGGTGATGATTTATGGTAGCCGAAGTAATTTGGGTGAGTCTGGCATAGTTTGCTATGGTTAGTAGCATTTTTTTGTAATTTAGAAATGATTGGGTTTAGTTTGTTGTCTTAAAGAATAGTTGGTGATGATTTAGAGTAGCCGAAGTAATTTAGGTGAGTCTGGCATAGTTTGTTATGATTTGTACACCTTTTTATGTAATTTTAAGATGATATGGTTTGGTTTGTTGTGGTAAGGGATAGTTGGGGGTGATTTACGGTAGCCGAAGTAATTTAGGTGATTCTGGTATAGTTTGTTATGATTTTTAGCATTTTTTTGTAATTTTAAAGTGATTGGGCTTAGTTTGTTTATGTAAGGTGTAGTTGGGGGTGATTTTGGATAGCCGAAGTATTTTATATAAGTTTGGCATAGTTTGCTATGGTTAGTAGCATTTTTTTGTAATTTAAAAGTGATTGGGTTTTGTTTGTTGTGGTAAGTGTTAGTTGGTGATGATTCATGGTAGCCGAAGTAATTTAGGTGAGTTTGGCATAGTTTGCTATTGTCAGTAGCATTTTTTTGTGATTTAAAAGTGATTGGGTTTAGTTTGTTGTGGTAAGGGTTAGTTGGTGATGATTTAGAGTAGCCGAAGTAATTTAGGTGAGTCTGGCATAATTTGTTATGATTTGTACATCTTTTTTTGTAATTTTAAGATGATATGGTTTGGTTTGTTGTGGTAAGGGATAGTTGGGGGCGATTTACGGTAGCCGAAGTAATTTAGGTGATTCTGGGGCATAGCTTGCTATGGTTAGTAGCATTTTTTTGTAATTTAAAAGTGATTGGGTTTAGTTTGTTGTGGTAAGGGTTAGTTGGTGATGATTTAGAGTAGCCGAAGTAATTTAGGTGAGTCTGGTATAGTTTGTTATGATTTGTACACCTTTTTTTGTAATTTTAAGATGATATGGTTTGGTTTGTTGTGGTAAGGGTTAGTTGGGGGTGATTTACGGTAGCCGAAGTAATTTAGGTGATTCTGGTATAGTTTGTTATGATTTTTAGCATTTTTTTTAATTTTAAAGTGATTGGTTTTAGTTTGTTGTGGTAAGGGTTCGTTGGTGATGATTTAGAGTAGCCGAAGTAATTTAGGTGAGTCTGGCATAGTTTGTTATAATTTGTTTACCTTTTTTTGTAATTTTAAGATGATATGGTTAGGTTTGTTGTGGTAAGGGATAGTTGGGGGTGATTTACGGTAGCCGAAGTAATTTAGGTGATTCTGGTATAGTTTGTTGTGATTTTTAGAATTTTTGTGTAATTTTAAAGTGTTTGGGCTTAGTTTGTTGCTGTAAAGTGTAGTTGGGGCTGATTTTTGATAGCCGAAGTAATTTAGGTGAGTTTGGCATAGTTTGCTATGGTTAGTAGCATTTTTTTGTAATTTTAAAGTGATTGGGCTTAGTTTGTTGTGGTAAGGGTAAGTTGGTGATGATTTATGGTAGCCGAAGTAATTTAGGTGAGTTTGGCATAGTTTGCTATGGTTAGTATCATTTTTTTGTAATTTAAATGTGATTGGGTTTAGTTTGTTGTGGTAAGGGTTAGTTGGTGATGATTTAGATTAGCCGAAGTAATTTAGGTGAGTCTGGCATAGTTTGTTATGATTTGTACACCTTTTTTTGTAATTTTAAGATGATATGGTTTGGTTTGTTGTGGTAAGGGATAGTTGGGGGTGATTTACGTTAGCCGAAGTAATTTAGGTGATTCTGGTATAGTTTGTTGTGATTTTTAGCATTTTTTTGTAATTTTAAAGTGATTGGGCTTAGTTTGTTGCTGTAAAGTGTAGTTGGGGCTGATTTTTGATAGCCGAAGTAATTTAGGTGAGTTTGGCATAGTTTGCTATGGTTAGTAGCATTTTTTTGTAATTTTAAAGTGATTGGGCTTAGTTTGTTGTGGTAAGGGTAAGTTGGTGATGATTTATGGTAGCCGAAGTAATTTAGGTGAGTTTGGCATAGTTTGCTATCGTTAGTATCATTTTTTTGTAATTTAAATGTGATTGGGTTTAGTTTGTTGTGGTAAGGGTTAGTTGGTGATGATTTAGATTAGCCGAAGTAATTTAGGTGAGTCTGGCATAGTTTGTTATGATTTGTACACCTTTTTTTGTAATTTTAAGATGATATGGTTTGGTTTGTTGTGGTAAGGGATAGTTGGGGGTGATTTACGTTAGCCGAAGTAATTTAGGTGATTCTGGTATAGTTTGTTGTGATTTTTAGCATTTTTTTGTAATTTTAAAGTAATTGGGCTTAGTTTGTTGCTGTAAAGTGTAGTTGGGGCTGATTTTTGATAGCCGAAGTAATTTAGGTGAGTTTGGCATAGTTTGCTATGGTTAGTAGCATTTTTTTGTAATTTTAAAGTGATTGGGCTTAGTTTGTTGTGGTAAGGGTAAGTTGGTGATGATTTATGGTAGCCGAAGTAATTTAGGTGAGTTTGGCATAGTTTGCTATCGTTAGTATCATTTTTTTGTAATTTAAATGTGATTGGGTTTAGTTTGTTGTGGTAAGGGTTAGTTGGTGATGATTTAGATTAGCCGAAGTAATTTAGGTGAGTCTGGCATAGTTTGTTATGATTTGTACACCTTTTTTTGTAATTTTAAGATGATATGGTTTGGTTTGTTGTGGTAAGTGATAGTTGGGGGTGATTTACGGTAGCCGAAGTAATTTAGGTGATTCTGGTATAGTTTGTTATGATTTTTAGCATTTTTTTGTAATTTTAAAGTAATTGGGCTTAGTTTGTTGCTGTAAAGTGTAGTTGGGGGTGATTTTTGATAGCCGAAGTAATTTAGGTGAGTTTGGCATAGTTTGCTATGGTTAGTAGCATTTTTTTGTAATTTAAAAGTGATTGGGTTTAGTTTGTTGTGGTAAGGGTTAGTTGGTGATGATTTATGGTAGCCGAAGTAATTTGGGTGAGTCTGGCATAGTTTGCTATGGTTAGTAGCATTTTTTTGTAATTTAAAAATGATTGGGTTTAGTTTGTTGTGGTAAAGAATAGTTGGTGATGATTTAGAGTAGCCGAAGTAATTTAGGTGAGTCTGGCATAGTTTGTTATGATTTGTACACCTTTTTATGTAATTTTAAGATGATATGGTTTGGTTTGTTGTGGTAAGGGATAGTTGGTGGTGATTTACGGTAGCCGAAGTAATTTAGGTGATTCTGGTATAGTTTGTTATGATTTTTAGCATTTTTTTGTAATTTTAAAGTGATTGGGCTTAGTTTGTTTATGTAAGGTGTAGTTGGGGGTGATTTTGGATAGCCGAAGTATTTTATATAAGTTTGGCATAGTTTGCTATGGTTAGTAGCATTTTTTTGTAATTTAAAAGTGATTGGGTTTTGTTTGTTGTGGTAAGTGTTAGTTGGTGATGATTTATGGTAGCCGAAGTAATTTAGGTGAGTTTGGCATAGTTTGCTATTGTCAGTAGCATTTTTTTGTGATTTAAAAGTGATTGGGTTTAGTTTGTTGTGGTAAGGGTTAGTTGGTGATGATTTAGAGTAGCCGAAGTAATTTAGGTGAGTCTGGCATAATTTGTTATGATTTGTACATCTTTTTTTGTAATTTTAAGATGATATGGTTTGGTTTGTTGTGGTAAGGGATAGTTGGGGGCGATTTACGGTAGCCGAAGTAATTTAGGTGATTCTGGGGCATAGCTTGCTATGGTTAGTAGCATTTTTTTGTAATTTAAAAGTGATTGGGTTTAGTTTGTTGTGGTAAGGGTTAGTTGGTGATGATTTAGAGTAGCCGAAGTAATTTAGGTGAGTCTGGTATAGTTTGTTATGATTTGTACACCTTTTTTTGTAATTATAAGATGATATGGTTTGGTTTGTTGTGGTAAGGGTTAGTTGGGGGTGATTTACGGTAGCCGAAGTAATTTAGGTGATTCTGGTATAGTTTGTTATGATTTTTAGCATTTTTTTTAATTTTAAAGTGATTGGTTTTAGTTTGTTGTGGTAAGGGTTCGTTGGTGATGATTTAGAGTAGCCGAAGTAATTTAGGTGAGTCTGGCATAGTTTGTTATAATTTGTTTACCTTTTTTTGTAATTTTAAGATGATATGGTTAGGTTTGTTGTGGTAAGGGATAGTTGGGGGTGATTTACGGTAGCCGAAGTAATTTAGGTGATTCTGGTATAGTTTGTTGTGATTTTTAGAATTTTTGTGTAATTTTAAAGTGTTTGGGCTTAGTTTGTTGCTGTAAAGTGTAGTTGGGGCTGATTTTTGATAGCCGAAGTAATTTAGGTGAGTTTGGCATAGTTTGCTATGGTTAGTAGCATTTTTTTGTAATTTTAAAGTGATTGGGCTTAGTTTGTTGTGGTAAGGGTAAGTTGGTGATGATTTATGGTAGCCGAAGTAATTTAGGTGAGTTTGGCATAGTTTGCTATGGTTAGTATCATTTTTTTGTAATTTAAATGTGATTGGGTTTAGTTTGTTGTGGTAAGGGTTAGTTGGTGATGATTTAGATTAGCCGAAGTAATTTAGGTGAGTCTGGCATAGTTTGTTATGATTTGTACACCTTTTTTTGTAATTTTAAGATGATATGGTTTGGTTTGTTGTGGTAAGGGATAGTTGGGGTTGATTTACGGTAGCCGAAGTAATTTAGGTTATTCTGGTATAGTTTGTTATGATTTTTAGCATTTTTTTGTAATTTTAAAGTAATTGGGCTTAGTTTGTTGCTGTAAAGTGTAGTTGGGGGTGATTTTTGATAGCCGAAGTAATTTAGGTGAGTTTGGCATAGTTTGCTATGGTTAGTAGCATTTTTTTGTAATTTAAAAGTGATTGGGTTTAGTTTGTTGTGGTAAGGGTTAGTTGGTGATGATTTATGGTAGCTGAAGTAATTTGGGTGAGTCTGGCATAGTTTGCTATGGTTAGTAGCATTTTTTTGTAATTTAAAAATGATTGGGTTTAGTTTGTTGTGGTAAAGAATAGTTGGTGATGATTTAGAGTAGCCGAAGTAATTTAGGTGAGTCTGGCATAGTTTGTTATGATTTGTACACCTTTTTTTGTAATTTTAAGATGATATGGTTTGGTTTGTTGTGGTAAGGGATAGTTGGGGGTGATTTACGGTAGCCGAAGTAATTTAGGTGATTCTGGTATAGTTTGTTATGGTTTTTAGCATTTTTTTGTAATTTTAAAGTGATTGGGCTTAGTTTGTTTATGTAAGGTGTAGTTGGGGGTGATTTTGGATAGCCGAAGTATTTTATATGAGTTTGGCATAGTTTGCTATGGTTAGTAGCATTTTTTTGTAATTTAAAAGTGATTGGGTTTTGTTTGTTGTGGTAAGTGTTAGTTGGTGATGATTTATGGTAGCCGAAGTAATTTAGGTGACTTTGGCATAGTTTGCTATGGTCAGTAGCATTTTTTTTGTGATTTAAAATTGATTGGGTTTAGTTTGTTGTGGTAAGGGTTAGTTGGTGATGATTTAGAATAGCCGAAGTAATTTAGGTGAGTCTGGCATAATTTGTTATGATTTGTACACCTTTTTTTGTAATTTTAAGATGATATGGTTTGGTTTGTTGTGGTAAGGGATAGTTGGGGGCGATTTACGGTAGCCGAAGTAATTTAGGTGATTCTGGGGCATAGTTTGCTATGGTTAGTAGCATTTTTTTGTAATTTAAAAGTGATTGGGTTTAGTTTGTTGTGGTAAGGGTTAGTTGGTGATGATTTAGAGTAGCCGAAGTAATTTAGGTGAGTCTGGCATAGTTTGTTATGATTTGTACACCTTTTTTTGTAATTTTAAGATGATATGGTTTGGCTTGTTGTGGTAAGGGATAGTTGCGGGTGATTTACGGTAGCCGAAGTAATTTAGGTGATTCTGGTATAGTTTGTTATGATTTTTAGCATTTTTTTGTAATTTTAAAGTGATTGGGCTTAGTTTGTTGCTGTAATGTGTAGTTGGGGGTGATTTTTGATAGCCGAAGAAATTTAGGTGAGTTTGGCATAGTTTGCTATGGTTAGTAGCATTTTTTTTTAAATTTAAATGTGATTGGGTTTAGTTTGTTGTGGTAAGGGTTAGTTGGTGATGATTTAGAGTAGCCGAAGTAATTTAGGTGAGTCTGGCATAGTTTGTTATGATTTGTACACCTTTTTTTGTAATTTTAAGATGATATGGTTTGGTTTGTTGTGGTAAGGGAGAGTTGGGGGTAATTTACGGTAGCCGAAGTAATTTAGGTGATTCTGGTATAGTTTGTTATGATTTTTAGCATTTTTTTGTAATTTTAAAGTGATTCGGCTTAGTTTGTTGCTGTAAAGTGTAGTTGGGGGTGATTTTTGATAGCCGAAGTAATTTAGGTGAGTTTGGCATATTTTGCTATGGTTAGTAGCATTTTTTTGTAATTTAAAAGTGATTGGGTTTAGTTTGTTGTGGTAGGGGTTAGTTGGTGATGATTTAGAGTAGCCGAAGTAATTTCGGTGAGTCTGGCATAGTTTGTTATGATTTGTACACCTTTTTTTGTAATTTTAAGATGATATGGTTTGGTTTGTTGTGGTAAGGGATAGTTGGGGGTGATTTACGGAAGCCGAAGTAATTTAGGTGATTCTGGTATAGTTTGTTATGATTTTTAGCATTTTTTTTAATTTTAAAGTGATTGGTTTTAGTTTGTTGTGGTAAGGATTAGTTGGTGATGATTTAGAGTAGCCGAAGTAATTTAGGCGAGTCTGGCATAGTTTGTTATAATTTGTTCACCTTTTTTTGTAATTTTAAGATGATATGGTTAGGTTTGTTGTGGTAAGGGATAGTTGGGGGTGATTTACGGTAGCCGAAGTAATTTAGGTGATTCTGGTATAGTTTGTTATGATTTTTAGCATTTTTTTGTAATTTTAAAGTGATTGGGCTTAGTTTGTTGCTGTAAAGTGTAGTTGGGGGTGATTTTTGATAGCCGAAGTAATTTAGGTGAGTTTGGCATAGTTTGCTATGGTTAGTAGCATTTTTTTGTAATTTAAAAGTGATTGGGTTTAGTTTGTTGTGGTAAGGGTTAGTTGATGATGATTTATGGTAGCCGAAGTAATTTAGGTGAGTCTGGCATAGTTTGCTATGGTTAGTAGCATTTTTTGTAATTTAAAAATGATTGGGTTTAGTTTGTTGTGGTAAGGGTTAGTTGGTGATGATTTAGAGTAGCCGAAGTAATTTAGGTGAGTCTGGCATAGTTTTTTATGATCTGTACACCTTTTTTTCTCATTTTAAGATGATATGGTTTGGTTTGTTGTGGTAAGGGATAGTTGGGGGTGATTTACGGTAGCCGAAGTAATTTAGGTGATTCTGGTATAGTTTGTTATAATTTTTAGCATTTTTTTGTAATTTAAAAGTGATTGGGCTTAGTTTGTTTATGTAAATAGTAGTTGGGGGTGATTTTGGATAGCCGAAGTAATTTATATGAGTTTGGCATAGTTTGCTATGGTTAGTAGCATTTTTTTGTAATTTAAAAGTGATTGGGTTTTGTTTGTTGTGGTAAGTGTTAGTTGGTGATGATTTATGGTAGCCGAAGTAATTTAGGTGAGTTTGGAACAGTTTGCTATGGTCAGTAGCATTTTTTTGTGATTTAAAAGTGATTAGGTTTACTTTGTTGTGGTAAGGGTTAGTTGGTGATGATTTAGAGTAGCCGAAGTAATTTAGGAGAGTCTGGCATAATTTGTTATGATTTGTATACCTTTTTTTGTAATTTTAAGATTATATGGTTTGGTTTGTTGTGGTAAGGGATAGTTGGGGGCGATTTACGGTAGCCGAAGTAATTTAGGTGATTCTGGTATAGTTTGTAATGATTTTTAGCATTTTTTTGTAATTTTAAAGTGATTGGGCTTAGTTTGTTGCTGTAAAGTGTAGTTGGGGGTGATTTTTGATAGCCGAAGTAATTTAGGTGAGTTTGGAATAGTTTGCTATGGTTAGTAGCATTTTTTTGTAATTTAAAAGTGATTGGGTTTAGTTTGTTGTGGTAAGGGTTAGTTGGTGATGATTTATTGTAGCCGAAGTAATTTAGGTGAGTCTGGCATAGTTTGCTATGGTTAGTAGCATTTTTTTGTAATTTAAAAATGATTGGGTTTAGTTTGTTGTGGTAAGGGTTAGTTGGTGATGATTTAGAGTAGCCGAAGTAATTTAGGTGAGTCTGGCATAGTTTGTTATGATTTGTACACCTTTTTTGTAATTTTAAGATGACATGGTTTGGTTTGTTGTGGTAAGGGATAGTTGGGGGTGATTTAGGGTAGCCGAAGTAATTTAGGTGATTCTGGTATATTTTGTTATGATTTTTAGCATTTTTTTGTAATTTTAAAGTGATTGGGCTTAGTTTGTTTATGTAAAGTGTAGTTGGGGGTGATTTTGGATAGCCGAAGTAATTTATATGAGTTTGGCATAGTATGCTATGGTTAGTAGCATTTTTTTGTAACTTAAAAGTGATTGGGTTTTGTTTGTTGTGGTAAGTGTTAGTTGGTGATGATTTATGGTAGCCGAAGTACTGTAGGTGAGTTTGGCATAGTTTGCTATGGTCAGTAGCATTTTTTTGTGATTTAAAAGTGATTGGGTTTAATTTGTTGTGGTAAGGGTTAGTTGGTGATGATTTAGAGTAGCCGAAGTAATTTAGGTGAGTCTGGCATAGTTTGTTATGATTTGTACACCTTTTTTGTAATTTTAAGATGACATGGTTTGGTTTGTTGTGGTAAGGGATAGTTGGGGGTGATTTAGGGTAGCCGAAGTAATTTAGGTGATTCTGGTATATTTTGTTATGATTTTTAGCATTTTTTTGTAATTTTAAAGTGATTGGGCTTAGTTTGTTTATGTAAAGTGTAGTTGGGGGTGATTTTGGATAGCCGAAGTAATTTATATGAGTTTGGCATAGTATGCTATGGTTAGTAGCATTTTTTTGTAACTTAAAAGTGATTGGGCTTAGTTTGTTGTGGTAAGGGTAATTTTGTGATGATTTATGGTAGCCGAAGTAATTTAGGTGATTCTGGTATAGATTGTTATGATTTTTAGCATTTTTTTGTAATTTTAAAGTGATTGGGTTTAGTTTGTTGTGGTAAGGGTTAGTTGGTGATGATTTAGAGTAGCCGAAGTAATTTAGGTGAGTCTGGCATAGTTTGTTATAATTTGTTCACCTTTTTTTGTAATTTTAAGATGATATGGTTAGGTTTGTTGTGGTAAGGGATAGTTGGGGGTGATTTACGGTAGCCGAAGTAATTTAGGTGATTCTGGTATAGTTTGTTTTGATTTTTAGATTTTTTTTGTAATTTTAAAGTGATTGGGCTTAGTTTGTTGCTGTAAAGTGTAGTTGGGGCTGATTTTTGATAGCCGAAGTAATTTAGGTGAGTTTGGCATAGTTTGCTATGGGTAGTAGCATTTTTATGTAATTTAAAACTTATTGGGTTTAGTTTGTTGTGGTAAGGGTTAGTTGGTGATGATTTATGGTAGCCGATGTAAATTAGGTGAGTCTGGCATAGTTTGCTATGGTTAGTAGCATTTTTTTGTAATTTAAAAATGATTGGGTTTAGTTTGTTGTGGTAAGGGTTAGTTGGTGATGATTTAGAGTAGCCGAAGTAATTTAGGTGAGTCTGGCATAGTTTGTTATGATTTGTACACCTTTTTTTGTAATTTTAAGATGATATGGTTTGGTTTGTTGTGGTAAGGGATAGTTGGGGGTGATTTACGTTAGCTGAAGTAATTTAGGTGATTCTGGTATAGTTTGTTATGATTTTTAGGATTTTTTTGTAATTTTAAAGTGATTGGGCTTAGTTTGTTGCTGTAAAGTGTAGTTGGGGGTGATTTCTGATAGCCGAAGTAATTTAGGTGAGTTTGGCATAGTTTGCTGTGGTTAGTAGCATTTTTTTGTAATTTAAAAGTGATTGGGTTTAGTTTGTTGTGGTAAAGGTTAGTTGGTGATGATTTATGGTAGCCGAAGTAATTTAGGTGAGTCTGGCATAGTTTGCTATGGTTAGTAGCATTTTTTTGTAATTTAAAAGTGATTGGGTTTTGTTTGTTGTGGTAAGTGTTAGTTGGTGATGATTTATGGTAGCCGAAGTAATTTAGGTGAGTTTGGCATAGTTTGCTATGGTCAGTAGCATTTTTTTGTGATTTAAAAGTGATTGGGTTTAGTTTGTTGTGGTAAGGGTTAGTTGGTGATGATTTTGAGTAGCCGAAGTAATTTAGGGGAGTCTGGCATAATTTGTTATGATTTGTACACCTTTTTTTGTAATTTTAAGATGATATGGTTTGGTTTGTTGTGGTAAGGGATAGTTGGGGGCGATTTACGGTAGCCGAAGTAATTTAGGTGATTCTGGTATAGTTTGTTGTGATTTTTAGCATTTTTTTGTAATTTTAAAGTGATTGGGCTTAGTTTGTTGCTGTAAAGTGTAGTTGAGGCTGATTTTTGATAGCCGAAGTAATTTAGGTGAATTTGGCATAGTTTGCTATGGTTAGTAGCATTTTTTTGTAATTTTAAAGTGATTGGGCCTGAGGGTTGAGATACCTACCGGGGGCGTCCCCAGGTGGTGGATAGGGGAACGGTGGATGCCTTTACGGGCTGAAACTAGTGGGAGTAAGTAGGGAAGCCTCAGGAGTAAAACCCTGCATGGTGGAACGAAAACAACCGCCGCCAACCATCTCCCACGTGTTTGTGCCGTGCGTGGCGTCCCGTGACGGAGGATGAAAGGATCCTGGTGGTTGAGTTGGGCCCAGGTACGCCTGGAGTCCCAGCAACACACCACTTTGGCCTGGATTTCTCCTAGACGGGCGGTCGGAACTAACCCACTCCGATCAACCGGCTGTGTCGTCCCGTCAGAGGGCCGATAGGGTGAGACTTCTGGAGGCAGAGGGGCGCGTGGGAGACTGCGAAGCTGGGCACCGGTGGCTCCGGTGTACAGCGACGCACAACCTCCTCTCTGCGTTGCTCGCCTCTGGGGTCTATATCCAAACAGTAGCCCTGACGTCCACATGGGCTTGCCATGTGGCGTCCCCGTATGGGACTCCGTGGTGGGTGGGGAGCTGGGAGGATGAAACCTCAAACTCAGGTATGGACAATACAAAAGCCAACCAAAAAACAGTGGCTGAGCGCCAACGCTCGCCACAACCACCAACAGTGGCAGAGCAGCCATGCTCGCCACAAAAAACATCTGTTTCCTCGCAGGAACGGAAAGAAGGCCGACGCAGAGGGAAGCGACTCTGTGGGGCGGAGGTCAAGAGGAGGAAGAAGGCAAAAATGCAGGCTGCTGCCCAAGCACAGCTGCCCTCTACCTCTGGCGGACCAAAACAAGCGCAGGTAGTGCCTCCCAAAGGTGTGCCGCCTCCGAAAAGGGGACAACATCCCCCCAAGGAGGCTAGGAACCCTAGTGGAGTGCCGCCGGCGTCGACAAAAACCAGGGGAGCAAACCCACCCTCGAAAAAACGCAGCCGGTCGGATAATTCGTCGGAGGTGACGCCGAGACGTCACAAAAGGACCAGAACGGCCCCTCCACCGACCAGTTATAAAGAAGCAGCCACGAGCCACCTCAAAGTTGCAATAATAGATAGGAGCAACCCCCTCGGCAAAATAACCGCAGAGAGGGCCGCTCTTGTCAAACGAGCCATGACGGAGGCCCTCGACAAAACAATACTGTCGCCTTCGTCAAGCTCGCAAACTCCAACGTTCAAGTCGTGGACATACTCTGGTGAGATAATCAGGGTTGTCTGCGACAACGACAAAGGAATACAGTGGCTTAAGGCCACTGTAAACACCCTAAAGCCCTGGAAGGACGCCGAGCTAGCCGTCATCCGTTTGGACCAGCTTCCTAGGCTGACGAAGGCATCGCTCTGGATCCCTGAGGAGGAGGAAACTCCCCTCGCCGAGAAGGAGCTTGTCATCCGTCCCCTAGCGAGTCAGAACGCGGAGGTGACGGTGGGCAAATGGTGCGTCTTCCACCATGAGGCGAAGACCAACCCGCGAGGGCATCTCCTCGTCTTCGGCATCGGAGATGAGGACATGAAGACCCTAAGAGAGGAAGGCATGAAAATTTCTTATCTCTTCCGCCACCTCACCCTTAGGGTCAAAAAGGAAGAACCAGGAAAGGAGGAAGCAGCAACACACGAAGCTGCACCTCCAGACCTGGAAACAACAGCGGCCAAGGCAGCCTCCCCACAAGGGATGGAAACCGAGGCCACCAACTAAAAAAAAACAACCACCAGGCAGCCCAATGGGCACTGCAAACAAGGAGGTAAAAATAGTCCAGTGCAATCTGCACCATAGCAGGGCTGCAACGGCAACTTTATGCCGGCACCTGGATATGGATCAGAATGCACTGGCACTAATTCAGGAACCCTGGATAGTCAAATCCAAAATTTCAGGGTTATCAAAACTAACTGGACGCACTTTTAGCACGCCCACTACAGAGAAGCCGAGAACAGCGGTCTACGTCCCTCGGCATATAAAAACCGAACCACTCCAACACCTGTCAACATCTGACCTAACGGCCGTAAAGGTGGAATGGGTAGTGGCCGGCAAACCGACCGTTTTAGTCCTAGCTTCAGCGTACCTCCCAATAGACGCGACCATCCCACCACCAACAAGGGAACTGGAGGACCTGATAGCGTACTGTCACTCCCAGAAATGGGAAGTCATCGTGGGATGCGACGCAAACGCACACCACGTGACCTGGGGCAGTAAGGACAACAACGCAAGGGGTGAGTCTCTTTTCGATTACATAAGCGGAAACAGCCTCTGCATCACCAACAGAGGCTGCGTTCCGACATTTGTCAACGCTAAGAGTCAAACTGTAATAGATATAACGATCGCTACGGCGCACATATCGAGAACAATCCGCAACTGGCGCGTATCAGATTCGATTACGATGTCTGACCACCAGTGGATAAAATTCGAAATCGACCTCACGAGGACACCCGCGAGATTGTTTAGGGACCCCCGAAGGACAGACAGAGATAAATATCTCAGTCAACTCCGGGAGGGACTTAAGCATACACAATGTCGCGCACCAAGCAGCTGCGTCGAAATAGAACAATATGTCAAGGACTTACAAAATAAGATTAAAAAAGCTTTTGAAACATCCTGCCCCCTGAGGACATCGGCTCAACCTGGAGAAGCTACCAAATGGTGGACCCAGGAATTGAGCGACCTCAAAATTAGAACTCGGGCAGCTTTCAACAAAGCCAAACGAAAGGGACCCGGCTCAGACTGGGACCAATACAAAACACTCCTAAGAGAGTTTAAAAAAACAGTCAGGAAAAGACAAAGAGCAGCGTGGAGAGCCTACTGCGAGGAGATCGAAAATCACTCGCAGGTGGCAAGACTTTATAAGATCCTCGCAAAAGATAAGGAGCATGACTTGGGTCTCCTAACCAAGGAAGATGGTACACGAACCACCGACCTACAAGAAAGCCTAGAGCTGCTTATGCAGACTCACTTCCCGGACTCGGTTCCAACCGAACGGGAAGAATGGCCAGATGAACCTGACACCAACCCTTCGGATCCGGAATGGGAAATTTCAGAACGAATTGTTGGAGAAGAAAGAATAAGATGGGCACTACAGAGCTTCTCCCCATTCAAATCACCAGGAAGCGACGGCATACATCCAGCACTACTCCAGTGGGGCCTGGAAGAACTGCTGCCGCACCTGGTGGGACTGTTCAGGTCGTGCCTTGCACACCAGTACATCCCAAAAGACTGGAGAGAGGTAAAAGCCGTGCTCATCCCAAAAGCGGGGAGAATGGATTACACCACCCCCAAAGCATACCGGTCCATAAGCCTGACCTCGTTCTTACTAAAGACGATGGAAAGACTGTGCGAACGCCACCTGAGGGAAACAATTGCTGACACATTGCATCCCAACCAACAGGCATACACTCCAGGCAGATCCACTGACAGTGCCCTACACTTGGTCACTAGTCGGATTGAAAGATCATTGGACAACAAAGAGTCCACCCTGGGTATATTTCTAGACATAGAAGGTGCATTTGATAAAACCACCTTCCAAAAGATTGATGCAGCCCTGACGGAAAGGAACGTACACCCCACCATCCGGGGCTGGATAGCAAACATGCTCTCAAACAGAGCAGTAAAAATCAGTGTGGGAGACAAGATGGTGAGATGTAAAGTCGCGAGAGGCTGTCCGCAGGGCGGAGTTTTATCTCCGCTGCTGTGGAACTTGGTTCTCGACAGCCTTTTGCGTCGACTCAACTCCCAAGGCTTCTACACCATTGCATACGCAGACGATTTAACAATCCTGCTTAGTGGTAAGTTCGAAAGCATCCTGTGCGACAGAGCACAGGAGGCGCTGAGAATAACTGAAAAATGGTGCAGAGAACACACTCTGTCTGCAAACCCCAGGAAGACAGAGATGGTTCTCTTCACGAAAAAAAGAAAGACGGAGAAGCTAAAAGCACCAAGCTTTCTAAACACAAAACTAAGCTTTGCGACCGAAGTGAAATACCTTGGAGTAACCTTTGATAGCAAGCTAACATGGAACCTTCACATCGACAGAAGGATAAAAAAGGCGTACATCTTCTACGAGCAGTGCCGCAGGACCGTGGGGAAAACCTGGGGAATGAAACCCAAGGTCCTGATGTGGGTATACACTGCAATTGTGAGACCGATGATTGCCTATGGTAGCGTCGTCTGGTGGCCAAAAAGTCAACAGACAACAGCCAAACACAAACTTAGCCGACCACAGAGAACCGCATGTCTGTGCATAACCGGCGCTATGCGGACAACACCGACACGAGCGATGGAAGTGATGTTGTGCTTGCCACCACTTGATATATATCTCGAGGAAACGGCACTGACAACGATGGCACGCCTCAAGAGTCTCGGTGTACAGTCCAGCGTAGGATGTGGCGAGATAAGGCGCCGACTGTGGGATGAGGCGGTCAAGAAGATACCTCAACTACAGGCAGGCACCAACGATATCTCCCCCCAGTTTGTCTTTAACAAACCCTACGCAATCGACATAAAACCAAACGAAACATCCGATGAAGAGACCATAAAGGTCTTCACGGATGGATCGAAAAAGAAAGAAGGAGCGGGCTGTGGAATATTTTCAAGAAGCCTGCGAATTCGAAGCAGCTGGACTATGGATAAATACGCCAGCGTAACGGATACCGAGCTGGCAGGTATATCCATAGCCGCAAAAGAAATTGCACGCAGACAGGCCAGCGGCAAAAAGATACGAATCTACACAGATAGTAGACAAGCACTACTGTCCCTTCAAAGATACAAAACTGTATCGAGGGCAGTATTAGAAACCCATAAAGCGCTCGCGGAGATCGCCACAGCGAACACAATTTCTGTTTGCTGGGTTAGAGGCCACGCGGAAAACATGGGTAACATAAAAGCTGACGAGTTGGCGGCGAGGGCAGCCAAAAGAAAGATCTTAGGCCCCTCAAATACGCTATCAACCTCAGCAAGAACAAAACTTATAAAGGAAAACACCCACTCTCAATTCAAAGAGAGATGGGATGACACAACCAGCTGTCGCCATGCCACAGAATTACTAATGTATCCTAGCAAGGACGCAGCAAACAAATTTTTGACAATGACCAAGAAGAACCTGCGCCTCGCGACTGGCATTCTGACCGGGCACTGTCATTTAAGAAAACACCTTCACCAAATGAAGCTAGAACACACACCACTTTGTAGAGGATGTGAACAAGAAGATGAAACAGTGCAGCACGTACTTTGCGAATGCACTGCGCTTTCGTCCATCAGAGAATCCATACTTGGGGACAAATGGCCATCAATGGCCAACATAAGGGAGATCCCCCTGGGCACGGTGGTCAACTATTTCAACCAAATAGGATGGCTATCGACCCAGCTGGAGTGATCCCCTAACGGAGGCAGGACAAGGGGCCCGCTGGGGCCTAAGTCCAGTGGTCGCACAGACTACCCTCCACTAATTTACATACATACATACAAGTGATTGGGCTTAGTTTGTTGTGGTAAGGGTAAGTTGGTGATGATTTATGGTAGCCGAAGTAATTTAGGTGAGTTTGGCATAGTTTGCTATGGTTAGTATCATTTTTTTGTAATTTAAATATGATTGGGTTTAGTTTGTTGTGGTAAGGGTTAGTTGGTGATGATTTAGATTAGCCAAAGTAATTTAGGTGAGTCTGGCATAGTTTGTTATGATTTGTACACCTTTTTTTGTAATTTTAAGATGATATGGTTTGGTTTGTTGTGTAGTAGTTGGGGGTGATTTACGGTAGCCGAAGTAATTTAGGTGATTCTGGTATAGTTTGTTATGATTTTTAGCATTTTTTTGTAATTTTAAAGTAATTGGGCTTAGTTTGTTGCTGTAAAGTGTAGTTGAGGGTGATTTTTGATAGCCGAAGTAATTTAGGTGAGTTTGGCATAGTTTGCTATGGTTAGTAGCATTTTTTTGTAATTTAAAAGTGATTGGGTTTAGTTTGTTATGATTTGTACACCTTTTTTTGTAATTTTAAGATGATATGGTTTGGTTTGTTGTGGTAAGGGATAGTTGGGGGTGATTTACGGTAGCCGAAGTAATTTAGGTGATTCTGGTATAGTTTGTTATGATTTTTAGCATTTTTTTGTAATTTTAAAGTGATTGGGCTTAGTTTGTTTATGCAAGGTGTAGTTGGGGGTGATTTTGGATAGCCGAAGTAATTTATATGAGTTTGGCATAGTTTGCTATGGTTAGTAGCATTTTTTTGTAATTTAAAAGTGATTGGGTTTTGTTTGTTGTGGTAAGTGTTAGTTGGTGATGATTTATGGTAGCCGAAGTAATTTAGGTGAGTTTGGCATAGTTTGCTATGGTCAGTAGCATTTTTTTGTGATTTAAAAGTGATTGGGTTTAGTTTGTTGGGGTAAGGGTTAGTTGGTGATGATTTAGAGTAGCCGAAGTAATTTAGGTGAGTCTGGCATAATTTGTTATGATTTGTACACCTTTTTTTGTAATTTTAAGATGATATGGTTAGGTTTGTTGTGGTAAGGGATAGTTGGGGGCGATTTACGGTAGCCGAAGTAATTTAGGTGATTCTGCTATAGTTTGTTATGATTTTTAGCATTTTTTTGTAATTTTAAAGTGATTGGGCTTAATTTGTTGCTGTAAAGTGTAGTTGGGGCTGATTTTTGATAGCCGAAGTAATTTAGGTGAGTTTGGCATAGTTTGCTATGGTTAGTAGCATTTTTTTGTAATTTTAAAGTGATTGGACTTAGTTTGTTGTGGTAAGGGTAAGTTGATGTTGATTTATGGTAGCCGAAGTAATTTTGGTGAGTTTGGCATAGTTTGCTATGGTTAGTAGCATTTTTTTGTAATTTAAAAGTGATTGGGTTTAGTTTGTTGTGGTAAGGGTTAGTTAGTGATGATTTAGAGTAGCCGAAGTAATTTAGGTAA
Organism: Eledona agricola; assembly: GCA_964023215.1. Classification (NCBI taxonomy): domain Eukaryota; kingdom Metazoa; phylum Arthropoda; class Insecta; order Coleoptera; family Tenebrionidae; genus Eledona; species Eledona agricola. Next base: position 2,102,947 of record CAXIEJ010000091.1, on the reverse strand, counting down.
GTCTGGCATAGTTTGTTATGATTTGTACACCTTTTTTCTAATTTTAAGATGATATGGTTTGGTTTATTGTGGTAAGGGATAGTTGGGGTAATTTACGGTAGCTGAAGTAATTTAGGTGATTCTGGTATAGTTTGTTATGATTTTTAGCATTTTTTTGTAATTTTAAAATGATTGGGCTTAGTTTGTTGCTGTAAAGTGTAGTTGGGGGTGATTTTTGATAGCCGAAGTAATTTAGGTAAGTTTGGCATAGTTTGCTATGGTTAGTAGCATTTTTTTGTAATTTAAAAGTGATTGAGATTAGTTTGTTGTGGTAAGGGTTAGTTGGTGATGATTTATGGTAGCCGAAATAATTTAGGTGAGTTTGGCATAGTTTGCTATGGTTAGTAGCATTTTTTTGTAATTTAAAACTGATTGGGTTTAGTTTGTTGTGGTAAGGGTTAGTTGGTGATGATTTAGAGTAGCCGAAGTAATTTAGGTGAGTCTGGCATAGTTTGTTATGATTTGTACACCTTTTTTGTAATTTTAAGATGATATGGTTTGGTTTGTTGTGGTAAGGGATAGTTGGGGGTGATTTACGGTAGCCGAAGTAATTTAGGTGATTCTGGTATAGTTTGTTATGATTTTTGGCATTTTTTTGTAATTTTAAAGTGATTGGGCTTAGTGTGTTGCTGTAATGTGTAGTTGGGGGTGATTTTTGATAGCCGAAGAAATTTAGGTGAGTTTGGCATAGTTTGCTATGGTTAGTAGCATTTTTTTGTAATTTAAAAGTGATTGGGTTTAATTTGTTGTGGTAAGGGTTAGTTGGTGATGATTTATGGTAGCCGAAGTAATTTAGGTGAGTCTGGCATAGTTTGCTATGGTTAGTAGCATTTTTTTGTAATTTAAAAATGATTGGGTTTAGTTTGTTGTGGTAAGGGTTAGTTGGTGATGATTTAGAGTAGCCGAAGTAATTTAGGTGAGTCTGGCATAGTTTGTTATGATTTGTACACCTTTTTTTGTAATTTTAAGATGATATGGTTTGGCTTGTTGTGGTAAGGGATAGTTGCGGGTGATTTACGGTAGCCGAAGTAATTTAGGTGATTCTGGTATAGTTTGTTATGATTTTTAGCATTTTTTTGTAATTTTAAAGTGATTGGGCTTAGTTTGTTGCTGTAAAGTGTAGTTGGGGCTGATTTTTGATAGCCGAAGTAATTTAGGTGAGTTTGGCATAGTTTGCTATGGTTAGTAGCATTTTTTTGTAATTTTAAAGTGATTGGGCTTAGTTTGTTGTGGTAAGGGTAAGTTGGTGATGATTTATGGTAGCCGAAGTAATTTAGGTGAGTTTGGCATAGTTTGCTATGGTTAGTATCATTTTTTTTTAATTTAAATGTGATTGGGTTTAGTTTGTTGTGGTAAGGGTTAGTTGGTGATGATTTAGAGTAGCCGAAGTAATTTAGGTGAGTCTGGCATAGTTTGTTATGATTTTTACATCTTTTTTTGTAATTTTAAGATGATATGGTTTGGTTTGTTGTGGTAAGGGATAGTTGGGGGTGATTTACGGTAGCCGAAGTAATTTAGGTGATTCTGGTATAGTTTGTTATGATTTTTAGCATTTTTTTTAATTTTAAAGTGATTGGGTTTAGTTTGTTGTGGTAAGGGTTAGTTGGTGATGATTTAGAGTAGCCGAAGTAATTTAGGAGAGTCTGGCATAGTTTGTTATGATTTGTACACCTTTTTTGTAATTTTAAGATGATATGGTTTGGTTTGTTGTGGTAAGGGATAGTTGGGGGTGATTTACGGTAGCCGAAGTAATTTAGGTGATTCTGGTATAGTTTGTTATGATTTTTGGCATTTTTTTGTAATTTTAAAGTGATTGGGCTTAGTGTGTTGCTGTAATGTGTAGTTGGGGGTGATTTTTGATAGCCGAAGAAATTTAGGTGAGTTTGGCATAGTTTGCTATGGTTAGTAGCATTTTTTTGTAATTTAAAAGTGATTGGGTTTAATTTGTTGTGGTAAGGGTTAGTTGGTGATGATTTATGGTAGCCGAAGTAATTTAGGTGAGTCTGGCATAGTTTGCTATGGTTAGTAGCATTTTTTTGTAATTTAAAAATGATTGGGTTTAGTTTGTTGTGGTAAGGGTTAGTTGGTGATGATTTAGAGTAGCCGAAGTAATTTAGGTGAGTCTGGCATAGTTTGTTATGATTTGTACACCTTTTTTTGTAATTTTAAGATGATATGGTTTGGCTTGTTGTGGTAAGGGATAGTTGCGGGTGATTTACGGTAGCCGAAGTAATTTAGGTGATTCTGGTATAGTTTGTTATGATTTTTAGCATTTTTTTGTAATTTTAAAGTGATTGGGCTTAGTTTGTTGCTGTAAAGTGTAGTTGGGGCTGATTTTTGATAGCCGAAGTAATTTAGGTGAGTTTGGCATAGTTTGCTATGGTTAGTAGCATTTTTTTGTAATTTTAAAGTGATTGGGCTTAGTTTGTTGTGGTAAGGGTAAGTTGGTGATGATTTATGGTAGCCGAAGTAATTTAGGTGAGTTTGGCATAGTTTGCTATGGTTAGTATCATTTTTTTTTAATTTAAATGTGATTGGGTTTAGTTTGTTGTGGTAAGGGTTAGTTGGTGATGATTTAGAGTAGCCGAAGTAATTTAGGTGAGTCTGGCATAGTTTGTTATGATTTTTACATCTTTTTTTGTAATTTTAAGATGATATGGTTTGGTTTGTTGTGGTAAGGGATAGTTGGGGGTGATTTACGGTAGCCGAAGTAATTTAGGTGATTCTGGTATAGTTTGTTATGATTTTTAGCATTTTTTTTAATTTTAAAGTGATTGGGTTTAGTTTGTTGTGGTAAGGGTTAGTTGGTGATGATTTAGAGTAGCCGAAGTAATTTAGGAGAGTCTGGCATAGTTTGTTATGATTTGTACACCTTTTTTTGTAATTTTAAGATGATATGGTTTGGTTTGTTGTGGTAAGGGATAGTTGGGGGTGATTTACGGTAGCCGAAGTAATTTAGGTGATTCTGGTATAGTTTGTTATGATTTTTAGTATTTTTTTGTAATTTTAAAGTGATTGGGCTTAGTTTGTTGCTGTAAAGTGTAGTTGGGGGTGATTTTTGATAGCCGAAGAAATTTAGGTGAGTTTGGCATAGTTTGCTATGGTTAGTAGCATTTTTTTGTAATTTAAAAGTGATTGGGTTTAATTTGTTGTGGTAAGGGTTAGTTGGTGATGATTTATGGTAGCCGAAGTAATTTAGGTGAGTCTGGCATAGTTTGCTATGGTTAGTAGCATTTTTTTGTAATTTAAAAATGATTGGGTTTAGTTTGTTGTGGTAAGGGTTAGTTGGTGATGATTTGGAGTAGCCGAAGTAATTTAGGTAAGTCTGGCATAGTTTGTTATGATTTGTACACCTTTTTTTGTAATTTTAAGATGATATGGTTTGGCTTGTTGTGGTAAGGGATAGTTGCGGGTGATTTACGGTAGCCGAAGTAATTTAGGTGATTCTGGTATAGTTTGTTATGATTTTTAGCATTTTTTTGTAATTTTAAAGTGATTTGGCTTAGTTTGTTGCTGTAAAGTGTAGTTGGGGCTGATTTTTGATAGCCGAAGTAATTTAGGTGAGTTTGGCATAGTTTGCTATGGTTAGTAGCATTTTTTTGTAATTTTAAAGTGATTGGGCTTAGTTTGTTGTGGTAAGGGTAAGTTGGTGATGATTTATGGTAGCCGAAGTAATTTAGGTGAGTTTGGCATAGTTTGCTATGGTTAGTATCATTTTTTTTTTAATTTAAATGTGATTGGGTTTAGTTTGTTGTGGTAAGGGTTAGTTGGTGATGATTTAGAGTAGCCGAAGTAATTTAGGTGAGTCTGGCATAGTCTGTTATGATTTGTACACCTTTTTTTGTAATTTTAGGATGATATGGTTTGGTTTGTTGTGGTAAGGGATAGTTGGGGGTAATTTACGGTAGCCGAAGTAATTTAGGTGATTCTGGTATAGTTTGTTATGATTTTTAGCATTTTTTTGTAATTTTAAAGTGATTCGGCTTAGTTTGTTGCTGTAAAGTGTAGTTGGGGGTGATTTTTGATAGCCGAAGTAATTTAGGTGAGTTTGGCATAGTTTGCTATGGTTAGTATCATTTTTTTTTAATTTAAATGTGATTGGGTTTAGTTTGTTGTGGTAAGGGTTAGTTGGTGATGATTTAGAGTAGCCGAAGTAATTTAGGTGAGTCTGGCATAGTTTGTTATGGTTTGTACACCTTTTTTTGTAATTTTAAGATGATATGGTTTGGTTTGTTGTGGTAAGGGATAGTTGGGGGTGATTTACGGTAGCCGAAATAATTTAGGTGATTCTGGTAGTTTGTCATGATTTTTAGCACTTTTTTGTAATTTTAAAGTGATTGGGCTTAGTTTGTTGCTGTAAAGTGTAGTTGGGGGTGATTTTTGATAGCCGAAGAAATTTAGGTGAGTTTGGCATAGTTTGCTATGGTTAGTAGCATTTTTTTGTAATTTTAAAATGATTGGGCTTAGTTTGTTGTGGTAAGGGTAAGTTGGTGATGAGTTATGGTAGCCGAAGTAATTTAGGTGAGTCTGGCATAGTTTGCTATGATTTGTACACCTTTTTTTGTAATTTTAAGATGATATGGTTTGGCTTGTTGTGGTAAGGGATAGTTGCGGGTGATTTACGGTAGCCGAAGTAATTTAGGTGATTCTGGTATAGTTTGTTATGATTTGTAGCATTTTTTTGTAATTTTAAAGTGATTGGGCTTAGTTTGTTGCTGTAAAGTGTAGTTGGGGCTGATTTTTGATAGCCGAAGTAAATTAGGTGAGTTTGGCATAGTTTGCTATGGTTAGTAGCATTTTTTTGTCATTTTAAAGTGATTGGGCTTAGTTTGTTGTGGTAAGGGTAAGTTGGTGATGATTTATGGTAGCCGAAGTAATTTAGGTGAGTTTGGCATAGTTTGCTATGGTTAGTATCATTTTTTTTAATTTAAATGTGATTGGGTTTAGTTTGTTGTGGTAAGGGTTAGTTGGTGATGATTTAGAGTAGCCGAAGTAATTTAGGTGAGTCTGGCATAGTTTGTTATGATTTGTACACCTTTTTTTGTAATTTTAAGATGATATGGTTTGGCTTGTTGTGGTAAGGGATAGTTGCGGGTGATTTACGGTAGCCGAAGTAATTTAGGTGATTCTGGTATAGTTTGTTATGATTTGTAGCATTTTTTTGTAATTTTAAAGTGATTGGGCTTAGTTTGTTGCTGTAAAGTGTAGTTGGGGCTGATTTTTGATAGCCGAAGTAAATTAGGTGAGTTTGGCATAGTTTGCTATGGTTAGTAGCATTTTTTTGTCATTTTAAAGTGATTGGGCTTAGTTTGTTGTGGTAAGGGTAAGTTGGTGATGATTTATGGTAGCCGAAGTAATTTAGGTGAGTTTGGCATAGTTTGCTATGGTTAGTATCATTTTTTTTTAATTTAAATGTGATTGGGTTTAGTTTGTTGTGGTAAGGGTTAGTTGGTGATGATTTAGAGTAGCCGAAGTAATTTAGGTGAGTCTGGCATAGTTTGTTATGATTTGTACACCTTTTTTTGTAATTTTAAGATGATATGGTTTGGTTTGTTGTGGTAAGGGATAGTTGGGGGTAATTTACGGTAGCCGAAGTAATTTAGGTGATTCTGGTATAGTTTGTTATGATTTTTAGCATTTTTTTGTAATTTTAAAGTGATTCGGCTTAGTTTGTTGCTGTAAAGTGTAGTTGGGGGTGATTTTTGATAGCCGAAGTAATTTAGGTGAGTTTGGCATAGTTTGCTATGGTTAGTAGCATTTTTTTGTAATTTAAAAGTGATTGGGTTTAGTTTGTTGTGGTAAGGGTTAGTTGGTGATGATTTAGAGTAGCCGAAGTAATTTAGGTGAGTCTGGCATAGTTTGTTATGATTTGTACACCTTTTTTTGTAATTTTAAGATGATATGGTTTGGTTTGTTGTGGTAAGGGATAGTTGGGGGTGATTTACGGTAGCCGAAGTAATTTAGGTGAATCTGGTATAGTTTGTTATGATTTTTAGTATTTTTTTGTAATTTTAAAGTGATTGGGCTTAGTTTGTTGCTGTAAAGAGTAGTTGGGGGTGATTTTTGATAGCCGAAGAAATTTAGGTGAGTTTGGCATAGTTTGCTATGGTTAGTAGCATTTTTTTGTAATTTAAAAGTGATTGGGTTTAATTTGTTGTGGTGAGGGTTAGTTAGTGATGATTTATGGTAGCCGAAGTAATTTAGGTGAGTCTGGCATAGTTTGCTATGGTTAGTAGCATTTTTTTGTAATTTAAAAATGATTGGGTTTAGTTTGTTGTGGTAAGGGTTAGTTGGTGATGATTTAGAGTAGCCGAAGTAATTTAGGTGAGTCTGGCATAGTTTGTTATGATTTGTACACCTTTTTTTGTAATTTTAAGATGATATGGTTTGGCTTGTTGTGGTAAGGGATAGTTGCGGGTGATTTACGGTAGCCGAAGTAATTTAGGTGATTCTGGTATAGTTTGTTATGATTTTTAGCATTTTTTTGTCATTTTAAAGTGATTGGGCTTAGTTTGTTGCTGTAAAGTGTAGTTGGGGCTGATTTTTGATAGCCGAAGTAATTTAGGTGAGTTTGGCATAGTTTGCTATGGTTAGTAGCATTTTTTTGTAATTTTAAAGTGATTGGGCTTAGTTTGTTGTGGTAAGGGTAAGTTGGTGATGATTTATGGTAGCCGAAGTAATTTAGGTGAGTTTGGCATAGTTTGCTATGGTTAGTATCATTTTTTTTTAATTTAAATGTGATTGGGTTTAGTTTATTGTGGTAAGGGTTAGTTGGTGATGATTTAGAGTAGCCGAAGTAATTTAGGTGAGTCTGGCATAGTTTGTTATGATTTGTACACCTTTTTTTGTAATTTTAAGATGATATGGTTTGGTTTGTTGTGGTAAGGGATAGTTGGGGGTAATTTACGGTAGCCGAAGTAATTTAGGTGATTCTGGTATAGTTTGTTATGATTTTTAGCATTTTTTTGTAATTTTAAAGTGATTCGGCTTAGTTTGTTGCTGTAAAGTGTAGTTGGGGGTGATTTTTAATAGCCGAAGTAATTTAGGTGAGTTTGGCATAGTTTGCTATGGTTAGTAGCATTTTTTTGTAATTTAAAAGTGATTGGGTTTAGTTTGTTGTGGTAGGGGTTAGTTGGTGATGATTTAGAGTAGCCGAAGTAATTTCGGTGAGTCTGGCATAGTTTGTTATGATTTGTACACCTTTTTTTGTAATTTTAAGATGATATGGTTTGGTTTGTTGTGGTAAGGGATAGTTGGGGGTGATTTACGGTAGCCGAAGTAATTTAGGTGATTCTGGTATAGTTTGTTATGATTTTTAGTATTTTTTTGTAATTTTAAAGTGATTGGGCTTAGTTTGTTGCTGTAAAGAGTAGTTGGGGGTGATTTTTGATAGCCGAAGAAATTTAGGTGAGTTTGGCATAGTTTGCTATGGTTAGTAGCATTTTTTTGTAATTTAAAAGTGATTGGGTTTAATTTGTTGTGGTGAGGGTTAGTTAGTGATGATTTATGGTAGCCGAAGTAATTTAGGTGAGTCTGGCATAGTTTGCTATGGTTAGTAGCATTTTTTTGTAATTTAAAAATGATTGGGTTTAGTTTGTTGTGGTAAGGGTTAGTTGGTGATGATTTAGAGTAGCCGAAGTAATTTAGGTGAGTCTGGCATAGTTTGTTATGATTTGTACACCTTTTTTTGTAATTTTAAGATGATATGGTTTGGCTTGTTGTGGTAAGGGATAGTTGCGGGTGATTTACGGTAGCCGAAGTAATTTAGGTGATTCTGGTATAGTTTGTTATGATTTTTAGCATTTTTTTGTCATTTTAAAGTGATTGGGCTTAGTTTGTTGCTGTAAAGTGTAGTTGGGGCTGATTTTTGATAGCCAAAGTAATTTAGGTGAGTTTGGCATAGTTTGCTATGGTTAGTAGCATTTTTTTGTAATTTTAAAGTGATTGGGCTTAGTTTGTTGTGGTAAGGGTAAGTTGGTGATGATTTATGGTAGCCGAAGTAATTTAGGTGAGTTTGGCATAGTTTGCTATGGTTAGTATCATTTTTTTTTAATTTAAATGTGATTGGGTTTAGTTTGTTGTGGTAAGGGTTAGTTGGTGATGATTTAGAGTAGCCGAAGTAATTTAGGTGAGTCTGGCATAGTTTGTTATGATTTGTACACCTTTTTTTGTAATTTTAAGATGATATGGTTTGGTTTGTTGTGGTAAGGGATAGTTGGGGGTAATTTACGGTAGCCGAAGTAATTTAGGTGATTCTGGTATAGTTTGTTATGATTTTTAGCATTTTTTTGTAATTTTAAAGTGATTCGGCTTAGTTTGTTGCTGTAAAGTGTAGTTGGGGGTGATTTTTGATAGCCGAAGTAATTTAGGTGAGTTTGGCATAGTTTGCTATGGTTAGTAGCATTTTTTTGTAATTTAAAAGTGATTGGGTTTAGTTTGTTGTGGTAGGGGTTAGTTGGTGATGATTTAGAGTAGCCGAAGTAATTTCGGTGAGTCTGGCATAGTTTGTTATGATTTGTACACCTTTTTTTGTAATTTTAAGATGATATGGTTTGGTTTGTTGTGGTAAGGGATAGTTGGGGGTGATTTACGGTAGCCGAAGTAATTTAGGTGATTCTGGTATAGTTTGTTATGATTTTTAGTATTTTTTTGTAATTTTAAAGTGATTGGGCTTAGTTTGTTGCTGTAAAGAGTAGTTGGGGGTGATTTTTGATAGCCGAAGAAATTTAGGTGAGTTTGGCATAGTTTGCTATGGTTAGTAGCATTTTTTTGTAATTTAAAAGTGATTGGGTTTAATTTGTTGTGGTGAGGGTTAGTTAGTGATGATTTATGGTAGCCGAAGTAATTTAGGTGAGTCTGGCATAGTTTGCTATGGTTAGTAGCATTTTTTTGTAATTTAAAAATGATTGGGTTTAGTTTGTTGTGGTAAGGGTTAGTTGGTGATGATTTAGAGTAGCCGAAGTAATTTAGGTGAGTCTGGCATAGTTTGTTATGATTTGTACACCTTTTTTTGTAATTTTAAGATGATATGGTTTGGCTTGTTGTGGTAAGGGATAGTTGCGGGTGATTTACGGTAGCCGAAGTAATTTAGGTGACTCTGGTATAGTTTGTTATGATTTTTAGCATTTTTTTGTCATTTTAAAGTGATTGGGCTTAGTTTGTTGCTGTAAAGTGTAGTTGGGGCTGATTTTTGATAGCCGAAGTAATTTAGGTGAGTTTGGCATAGTTTGCTATGGTTAGTAGCATTTTTTTGTAATTTTAAAGTGATTGGGCTTAGTTTGTTGTGGTAAGGGTAAGTTGGTGATGATTTATGGTAGCCGAAGTAATTTAGGTGAGTTTGGCATAGTTTGCTATGGTTAGTATCATTTTTTTTTTAATTTAAATGTGATTGGGTTTAGTTTGTTGTGGTAAGGGTTAGTTGGTGATGATTTAGAGTAGCCGAAGTAATTTAGGTGAGTCTGGCATAGTTTGTTATGATTTGTACACCATTTTTTGTAATTTTAAGATGATATGGTTTGGTTTGTTGTGGTAAGGGATAGTTGGGGGTAATTTACGGTAGCAGAAGTAATTTAGGTGATTCTGGTATAGTTTGTTATGATTTTTAGCATTTTTTTGTAATTTTAAAGTGATTCGGCTTAGTTTGTTGCTGTAAAGTGTAGTTGGGGGTGATTTTTGATAGCCGAAGTAATTTAGGTGAGTTTGGCATAGTTTGCTATGGTTAGTAGCATTTTTTTGTAATTTAAAAGTGATTGGGTTTAGTTTGTTGTGGTAGGGGTTAGTTGGTGATGATTTAGAGTAGCCGAAGTAATTTCGGTGAGTCTGGCATAGTTTGTTATGATTTGTACACCTTTTTTTGTAATTTTAAGATGATATGGTTTGGTTTGTTGTGGTAAGGGATAGTTGGGGGTGATTTACGGTAGCCGAAGTAATTTAGGTGATTCTGGTATAGTTTGTTATGATTTTTAGCATTTTTTTTTAATTTTAAAGTGATTGGGTTTAGTTTGTTGTGGTAAGGGTTAGTTGGTGATGATTTAGAGTAGCCGAAGTAATTTAGGTGAGTCTGGCATAGTTTGTTATAATTTGTTTACCTTTTTTTGTAATTTTAAGATGATATGGTTAGGTTTGTTGTGGTAAGGGATAGTTGGGGGTGATTTACGGTAGCCGAAGTAATTTAGGTGATTCTGGTATAGTTTGTTATGATTTTTAGCATTTTTTGTAATTTTAAAGTGATTGGGCTTAGTTTGTTGCTGTAAAGTGTAGTTGGGGGTGATTTTTGATAGCCGAAGTAATTTAGGTGAGTTTGGCATAGTTTGCTATGGTTAGTAGCATTTTTTTGTAATTTAAAAGTGATTGGGTTTAGTTTGTTGTGGTAAGGGTTAGTTGATGATGATTTATGGTAGCCGAAGTAATTTTGGGTGAGTCTGGCATAGTTTGCTATGGTTAGTAGCATTTTTTTGTAATTTAAATGTGATTGGGTTTAGTTTGTTGTGGTAAGGGTTAGTTGGTGATGATTTAGAGTAGCCGAAGTAATTTAGGTGAGTCTGGCATAGTTTGTTATAATTTGTTCACCTTTTTTTGTAATTTTAAGATGATATGGTTAGGTTTGTTGTGGTAAGGGATAGTTGGGGTTGATTTACGGTAGCCGAAGTAATTTAGGTGATTCTGGTATAGTTTGTTATGATTTTTAGCATTTTTTTGTAATTTTAAAGTGATTGGGCTTAGTTTGTTGCTGTAAAGTGTAGTTGGGGCTGATTTTTGATAGCCGAAGTAATTTAGGTGAGTTTGGCATAGTTTGCTATGGTTAGTAGCATTTTTTTGTAATTTAAAAGTTATTGGGTTTAGTTTATTGTGGTAAGGGTTAGTTGGTGATGATTTATGGTAGCCGATGTAAATTAGGTGAGTCTGGCATAGTTTGCTATGGTTAGTAGCATTTTTTTGTAATTTAAAAATGATTGGGTTTAGTTTGTTGTGGTAAGGGTTAGTTGGTGATGATTTAGAGTAGCCGAAGTACTTTAGGTGAGTCTGGCATAGTTTGTTATGATTTGTACACCTTTTATTGTAATTTTAAGATGATATGGTTTGGTTTGTTGTGGTAAGGGATAGTTGGGGGTGATTTACGTTAGCTGAAGTAATTTAGGTAATTCTGGTATAGTTTGTTATGATTTTTAGGATTTTTTTGTAATTTTAAAGTGATTGGGCTTAGTTTGTTGCTGTAAAGTGTAGTTGGGGGTGATTTTTGATAGCCGAAGTAATTTAGGTGAGTTTGGCATAGTTTGCTATGGTTTGTAGCATTTTTTTGTAATTTAAAAGTGATTGGGTTTAGTTTGTTGTGGTAAGGGTTAGTTGGTGATGATTTATGGTAGCCGATGTAATTTAGGTGAGTCTGGCATAGTTTGCTATGGTTAGTAGCATTTTTTTGTAATTTAAAAATGATTGGGTATAGTTTGTTGTGGTAAGGGTTAGTTGGTGATGATTTAGAGTAGCCGAAGTAATTTAGGTGAGTCTGGCATAGTTTGTTATGATTTGTACACCTTTTTTTGTAATTTTAAGATGATATGGTTTGGTTTGTTGTGGTAAGGGATAGTTGGGGCTGATTTTTGATAGCCGAAGTAATTTAGGTGAGTTTGGCATAGTTTGCTATGGTTAGTAGCATTTTTTTGTAATTTAAAAGTTATTGGGTTTAGTTTGTTGTGGTAAGGGTTAGATGGTGATGATTTATGGTAGCCGATGTAAATTAGGTGAGTCTGGCATAGTTTGCTATGGTTAGTAGCATTTTTTTGTAATTTAAAAATGATTGGGTTTAGTTTGTTGTGGTAAGGGTTAGTTGGTGATGATTTAGAGTAGCCGAAGTAATTTAGGTGAGTCTGGCATAGTTTGTTATGATTTGTACACCTTTTTTTGTAATTTTAAGATGATATGGTTTGGTTTGTTGTGGTAAGGGATAGTTGGGGGTGATTTACGTTAGCTGAAGTAATTTAGGTGATTCTGGTATAGTTTGTTATGATTTTTAGGATTTTTTTGTAATTTTAAAGTGATTGGGCTTAGTTTGTTGTTGTAAAGTGTAGTTGGGGGTGATTTTTGATAGCCGAAATAATTTAGGTGAGTTTGGCATAGTTTGCTATGGTTAGTAGCATTTTTTTGTAATTTAAAAGTGATTGGGTTTAGTTTGTTGTGGTAAGGGTTAGTTGGTAATGATTTATGATAGCCGATGTAATTTAGGTGAGTCTGGCATAGTTTGCTATGGTTAGTAGCATTTTTTTGTAATTTAAAAATGATTGGGTTTAGTTTGTTGTGGTAAGGGTTAGTTGGTGATGATTTAGAGTAGCCGAAGTAATTTAGGTGAGTCTGGCATAGTTTGTTATGATTTGTACACCTTTTTTGTAATTTTAAGATGATATGGTTTGGTTTGTTGTGGTAAGGGATAGTTGGGGGTGATTTACGTTAGCTGAGGTAATTTAGGTGATTCTGGTATAGTTTGTTATGATTTTTAGCATTTTTTTGTAATTTTAAAGTGATTGGGCTTAGTTTGTTTATGTAAAGTGTAGTTGGGGGTGATTTTGGATAGCCGAAGTAATTTATATGAGTTTGGCATAGTTTGCTATGGTTAGTAGCATTTTTTTGTAATTTAAAAGTGATTGGGTTTTGTTAGTTGTGGTAAGGGTAAGTTGGTGATGATTTATGGTAGCCGAAGTAATTTAGGTGAATTTGGCCTAGTTTGCTATGGTTAGCATCATTTTTTTGTAATTTAAATGTGATTGGGTTTAGTTTGTTGTGGTAAGGGTTAGTTGGTGTTGATTTAGAGTAGCCGAAGTAATTTAGGTGAGTCTGGCATAGTTTGTTATGATTTGTACACTTTTTTTGTAATTTTAAGATGATATGGTTTGATTTGTTGTGGTAAGGGATAGTTGGGGGTGATTTACCGTAGCCGAAGTAATTTAGGTGATTCTGGTATAGCTTGTTATGATTTTTAGCATTTTTTTGTAATTTTAAAGTGATTGGGCTTAGTTTGTTGCTGTAACGTGTAGCTGGGGGTGATTTTTGATAGCCGAAGTAATTTGGGTGAGTTTGGCATAGTTTGCTATGGTTAGTAGCATTTTTTTGTAATTTAAAAGTGATTGGGTTTAGTTTGTTGTGGTAAGGGTTAGTTGGTGATGATTTAGAGTAGCCGAAGTAATTTCGGTGAGTCTGGCATAGTTTGTTATGATTTGTACACCTTTATTTGTAATTTTAAGATGATATGGTTTGGTTTGTTGTGGTAAGGGATAGTTGGGGTGATTTACGGTAGCCGAAGTAATTTAGGTGATTCTGGTATAGTTTGTTATGATTTTTAGCATTTTTTTGTAATTTTAAAGTGATTGGGTTTAGGTTGTTGTGGTAAGGGTTAGTTGGTGATGATTTAGAGTAGCCGAAGTAATTTAGGTGAGTCTGGCATAGTTTGTTATAATTTGTTTACCTTTTTTTGTAATTTTAAGATGATATGGTTAGGTTTGTTGTGGTAAGGGATAGTTGGGGGTCATTTACGGTAAACGAAGTAATTTAGGTGATTTTGGTTTAGTTTGTTATGATTTTTAGCATTTTTTTGTAATTTTAATGTGATTGGGCTTAGTTTGTTTATGTAAAGTGTAGTTGGGGGTGATTTTGGATAGCCGAAGTAATTTATATGAGTTTGGCATAGTTTGCTATGGTTAGTAGCATTTTTTTGTAATTTAAAAGTGATTGGGTTTTGTTTGCTGTGGTAAGTGTTAGTTGGTGATGATTTATGGTAGCCGAAGTAATTTAGGTGAGTTTGGCATAGTTTGCTATGGTCAGTAGCATTTTTTTGTGATTTAAAAGTGATTGGGTTTAGTTTGTTGTGGTAAGGGTTAATTGGTGATGATTTAGAGTAGCCGAAGTAACTTAGGTGAGTCTGGCATAATTTGTTATGATTTGTACACCTTTTTTTGTAATTTTAAGATGATATGGTTTGGTTTGTTGTGGTAAGACATAGTTGGGGGCGATTTACGGTAGCCGAAGTAATTTAGGTGATTCTGGTATAGTTTGTTATGATTTTTAGCATTTTTTTTGTAATTTTAAAGTGATTGGGCTTAGTTTGTTGCTGTAAAGTGTAGTTGGGGCTGATTTTTGATAGCCGAAGTAATTTAGGAGAGTTTGGCATAGTTTGCTATGGTTAGTAGCATTTTTTTGTAACTTTAAATTGATTGGATTTAGTTTGTTGTGGTAAGGGTAATTTGGTGATGATTTATGGTAGCCGAAGTAATTTCGGTGAGTTTGGCATAGTTTGCTATGGTTAGTATCATTTTTTTGTAATTTAAATGTGATTGGGTTTAGTTTGTTGTGGTAAGGGTTAGTTGGTGATGATTTAGAGTAGCCGAAGTAATTTAGGTGAGTTTGGCATTGTTTGCTATGGTTAGTATCATTTTTAATAAGTAATTTAGGTGAGTCTGGCATAGTTTGTTATGATTTGTAAACCTTTTTTCATAATTTTAAGATGATATGGTTTGGTTTGTTGTGGTAAGGGATAGTTGGGGGTGATTTACGGTAGCCGAAGTAATTTAGGTAATTCTGGTATAGTTTGTTATGATTTTTAGCAATTTAGCATAGTAGTTTGTTGCTGTAAAGTGTAGTTGGGGCTAATTTTTGATAGCCGAAGTAATTTAGGTGAGTTTGGCATAGTTTGCTATGGTTAGTAGCATTTTTTTGTAATTTAAAAGTGATTGGGTTTATGAAAGTATGTAGGCTTTCACGGTCGGTGTTATTAATTATAACGATCTTATTCGGGATTTTGGACCGTGTTCCATTTGAAGTTCCATTAGGTGGGGTGTAGTGAACGCTCCGAGGAGTTAATTCAACAAGTGACCCCAATGAATCTCCAGACGTTTCATCCACAACTGCGGCGGATTTCATCAGTGGTTTAAGTTGCAATGTGGAAGAGCTCGAAGTGTTCTCTTCGCTGTCACATTCGCGACTGTCACATTTATTTTCTGCGGCGGCGTTGCATAATTTTTGTTGTTATTTGTAGTGTTTGCTTGATTTTCTGGAATAAATGACATTACCCTTCTCGTTGACAGTACCGGTTGCCAAGTTTTGTCCATCTTTAACCCTTCACCCATTCTATTGAAATTATCTTGGTGTTTATAAATTTCAATAGCTTCACGGTGTAGGCGTGGGTAGTACTGTGACGTGGACGACAGAAGTTTTGTCTCATCAAATTTTATATTATGATTCCAATATATATAATATATAATATATAATATATATAATTTATATATTTGATGAGACAAAACTTCTGTCGTCCACGTCACAGTACTACCCACGCCTACACCGTGAAGCTATTGAAATTTATAAACACCAAGATAATTTCAATAGAATGGGTGAAGGGTTAAAGATGGACAAAACTTGGCAACCGGTACTGTCAACGAGAAGGGTAATGTCATTTATTCCAGAAAATCAAGCAAACACTACAAATAACAACAAAAATTATGCAACGCCGCCGCAGAAAATAAATGTGACAGTCGCGAATGTGACAGCGAAGAGAACACTTCGAGCTCTTCCACATCGCAACTTAAACCACTGATGAAATCCGCCGCAGTTGTGGATGAAACGTCTGGAGATTCATTGGGGTCACTTGTTGAATTAGCTCCTCGGAGCGTTCACTACACCCCACCTAATGGAACTTCAAATGGAACACGGTCGAAAATCCCGAATAAGATCGTTATAATTGATTGGGTTTAGTTTGTTGTGGTAAGGGTTAGTTGGTGATGATTTATGGTAGCCGAAGTAATTTAGGTGAGTTTGGCATAGTTTGCTATGGTTAGTATCATTTTTTTGTAATTTAAATGTGATTGGGTTTAGTTTGTTGTGGTAAGGGTTAGTTGGTGATGATTTAGAGTAGCCGAAGTAATTTAGGAGAGTCTGGCATAGCTTGTTATGATTTGTACACCTTTTTTTGTAATTTTAAAATGATATGGTTTGGTTTGTGGTGGTAAGGGTTAGTTATGGGTGATTTACGGTAGCCAAAGTAATTTAGGTGATTCTGGTATAGTTTGTTATGATTTTTAGCATTTTTTTGTAATTTTAAAGTGATTGGGCTTAGTTTGTTGCTGTAAAGTGTAGTTAGGGGTAGTTTTTGATAGCCGAAGTAATTTAGGTGAGTTTGGCATAGTTTGCTATGGTTAGTAGCATTTTTTTGTAATTAAAAAGTGATTGGGTTTAGTTTGTTGTGGTAAGGGTTAGTTGGTGATGATTTAGAGTAGCCGAAAGTGATTGGGCATAGTTTGTTGCTGTAAAGTGTAGTTGGGGCTGATTTTTGATAGCCGAAGTAATTTAGGTGAGTTTGGCATAGTTTGCTATGGTTAGTAGCATTTTTTTGTAATTTAAAAGTGATTGGGTTTAGTTTGTTGTGGTAAGGGTTAGTTGGTGATGATTTATAGTAGCCGAAGTAATTTAGGTGAGTTTGGCATAGTTTGCTATGGTTACTATCATTTTTTTGTAATTTAAATGTGATTGGGTTTAGTTTGTTGTGGTAAGGGTTAGTTGGTGATGATTTAGAGTAGCCGAAGTAATTTAGGTGAGTCTGGCATAGTTTGTTATGATTTGTACACCTTTTTTTGTAATTTTAAGATGATATGGTTTGGTTTGTTGTGGTAAGGGATAGTTATGGGTGATTTACGGTAGCCGAAGTAATTTAGGTGATTCTGGTATAGTTTGTTATGATTTTTAGCATTTTTTTGTAATTTTAAAGTGATTGGGCTTAGTTTGTTGCTGTAAAGTGTAGTTGGGGGTGATTTTTGATAGCCGAAGTAATTTAGGTGAGTTTGGCATAGTTTGCTATGGTTAGTAGCATTTTTTTGTAATTTAAAAGTGATTGGGTTTAGTTTGTTGTGGTAAGGGTTAGTTGGTGATGATTTAGAGTAGCCGAAGTAATTTAGGTGAGTTTGGCATTGTTTGCTATGGTTAGTATCATTTTTTTGTAATTTAAATGTGATTGGGTTTAGTTTGTTGTGGTAAGGGTTAGTTGGTGATGATTTAGAGTAGCCGAAGTAATTTAGGAGAGTCTGGCATAGTTTGTTATGATTTGTACACCTTTTTTTGTAATTTTAAGATGATATGGTTTGGTTTGTGGTGGTAAGGGATAGTTATGGGTGATTTACGGTAGCCAAAGTAATTTAGGTGATTCTGGTATAGTTTGTTATGATTTTTAGCATTTTTTTGTAATTTTAAAATGATTGGGCTTAGTTTGTTGCTGTAAAGTGTAGTTGGGGGTGACTTTTGATAGCCGAAGTAATTTAGGTGAGTTTGGCATAGTTTGCTATGGTTAGTAGCATTTTTTTGTAATTTAAAAGTGATTGGGTTTAGTTTGTTGTGGTAAGGGTTAGTTGGTGATGATTTAGAGTAGCCGAAGTAATTTAGGTGAGTCTGGCATAGTTTGTTATAATTTATTCACCTTTTTTTGTAATTTTAAGAAGATATGGTTTGGTTTGTTGTGGTAAGGGATAGTTGGGGTGA
Organism: Eledona agricola; assembly: GCA_964023215.1. Lineage (NCBI taxonomy): Eukaryota > Metazoa > Arthropoda > Insecta > Coleoptera > Tenebrionidae > Eledona > Eledona agricola. The sequence continues at coordinate 2,085,403 of CAXIEJ010000091.1, read as the reverse complement.
TTTACGGTAGCCGAAGTAATTTAGGTGATTCTGGTATAGTTTGTTATGATTTTTAGCATTTTTTTGTAATTTTAAAGTGATTGGGTTTAGTTTGTTGTGGTAAGGGTTAGTTGGTGATGATTTAGAGTAGCCGAAGTAATTTAGGAGAGTCTGGCATAGTTTGTTATGATTTGTACACCTTTTTTTGTAATTTTAAGATGATATGGTTTGGTTTGTGGTGGTAAGGGATAGTTATGGGTGATTTACGGTAGCCAAAGTAATTTAGGTGATTCTGGTATAGTTTGTTATGATTTTTAGCATTTTTTTGTAATTTTAAAATGATTGGGCTTAGTTTGTTGCTGTAAAGTGTAGTTGGGGGTGACTTTGGATAGCCGAAGTAATTTAGGTGAGTTTGGCATAGTTTGCTATGGTTAGTAGCATTTTTTTGTAATTTAAAAGTGATTGGGTTTAGTTTGTTGTGGTAAGGGTTAGTTGGTGATGATTTAGAGTAGCCGAAGTAATTTCGGTGAGTCTGGCATAGTTTGTTATGATTTGTACACTTTTTTTTGTAATTTTAAGATGATATGGTTTGATTTGTTGTGGTAAATGATAGTTGGGGTTGATTTACGGTAGCCGAAGTAATTTAGGTGATTCTGGTATAGTTTGTTATAATTTTTAGCATTTTTTTGTAATTTTAAAATAATTGGGCTTAGTTTGTTGCTGTAAAGTGTAGTTGGGGGTGATTTTTGATAGCCGAAGTAATTTGGGTGAGTTTGGCATACTTTGCTATGGTTAGTAGCATTTTTTTGTAATTTAAAAATGATTGGGTTTAGTTTGTTGTGGTAAGGGTTAGTTGGTGATGATTTAGAGTAGCCGAAGTAATTTAGGTGAGTCTGGCATAGTTTGTTATAATTTATTCACCTTTTTTTGTAATTTTAAGAAGATATGGTTTGGTTTGTTGTGGTAAGGAATAGTTGGGGGTGATTTACGGTAGCCGAAGTAATTTAGGTGATTCTGGTATAGTTTGTTATGATTTTTAGCATTTTTTTGTAATTTTAAAATGATTGGGCTTAGTTTGTTGCTGTAAAGTGTAGTTGGGGGTGACTTTTGATAGCCGAAGTAATTTAGGTGAGTTTGGCATAGTTTGCTATGGTTAGTAGCATTTTTTTGTAATTTAAAAGTGATTGGGTTTAGTTTGTTGTGGTAAGGGTTAGTTGGTGATGATTTAGAGTAGCCGAAGTAATTTCGGTGAGTCTGGCATAGTTTGTTATGATTTGTACACTTTTTTTTGTAATTTTAAGATGATATGATTTGATTTGTTGTGGTAAATGATAGTTGGGGTTGATTTACGGTAGCCGAAGTAATTTAGGTGATTCTGGTATAGTTTGTTATAATTTTTAGCATTTTTTTGTAATTTTAAAATGATTGGGCTTAGTTTGTTGCTGTAAAGTGTAGTTGGGGGTGATTTTTGATAGCCGAAGTAATTTGGGTGAGTTTGGCATACTTTGCTATGGTTAGTAGCATTTTTTTGTAATTTAAAAGTGATTGGGTTTAGTTTGTTGTGGTAAGGGTTAGTTGGTGATGATTTAGAGTAGCCAAAGTAATTTAGGTGAGTCTGGCATAGTTTGTTATAATTTATTCACCTTTTTTTGTAATTTTAAGAAGATATGGTTTGGTTTGTTGTGGTAAGGGATAGTTGGGGTGATTTACGGTAGCCGAAGTAATTTAGGTGATTCTGGTATAGTTTGTTATGATTTTTAGTATTTTTTTGTAATTTTAAAGTGATTGGGTTTAGTTTGTTGTGGTAAGGGTTAGTTGGTGATGATTTAGAGTAGCCGAAGTAATTTAGGTGAGTCTGGCATAGTTTGTTATAATTTGTTTACCTTTTTTTGTAATTTTAAGATGATATGGTTAGGTTTGTTGTGGTAAGGGATAGTTGGGGGTGATTTACGGTAGCCGAAGTAATTTAGGTGACTTTGGTATAGTTTGTTATGATTTTTAGCATTTTTTTGTAATTTTAAAGTGATTGGGCATAGTTTGTTTATGTAAAGTGTAGTTGGGGGTGATTTTGGATAGCCGAAGTAATTTATATGAGTTTGGCATAGTTTGCTATGGTTAGTAGCATTTTTTTGTAATGTAAAAGTGATTGGGTTTTGTTTGCTGTGGTAAGTGTTAGTTGGTGATGATTTATGGTAGCCGAAGTAATTTAGGTGAGTTTGGCATAGTTTGCTATGGTCAGTAGCATTTTTTTGTGATTTAAAAGTGATTGGGTTTAGTTTGTTGTGGTAAGGGTTAGTTGGTGATGATTTAGAGTAGCCGAAGTAATTTAGGTGAGTCTGGCATAATTTGTTATGATTTGTACACCTTTTTTTGTAATTTTAAGATGATATGGTTTGGTTTGTTGTGGTAAGACATAGTTGGGGGCGATTTACGGTAGCCGAAGTAATTTAGGTGATTCTGGTATAGTTTGTTATGATTTTTAGCACTTTTTTTGTAATTTTAAAGTGATTGTGCTTAGTTTGTTGCTGTAAAGTGTAGTTGGGGCTGATTTTTGATAGCCGAAGTAATTTAGGTGAGTTTGGCATAGTTTGCTATGGTTAGTAGCATTTTTTTGTAATTTTAAATTGATTGGGCTTAGTTTGTTGTGGTAAGGGTAAGTTGGTGATGATTTATGGTAGCCGAAGTAATTTGGGTGAGTTTGGCATAGTTTGCTATGGTTAGTATCATTTTTTTGTAATTTAAATGTGATTGGGTTTAGTTTGTTGTGGTAAGGGTTAGTTGATGATGATTTAGAGTAGCCGAAGTAATTTAGGTAAGTCTGGCATAGTTTGTTATGATTTGTACACCTTTTTTTGTAATTTTAAGATGATATGGTTTGGTTTGTTGTGGTAAGGGATAGTTGGGGGTAATTTACGGTAGCCGAAGTAATTTAGGTGATTCTGGTATAGTTTGTTATGATTTTTAGCATTTCTTTGTAATTTTAAATTGATTGGGTTTAGTTTGTTTATGTAAAGTGTAGTTGGGGGTGATTTTGGATAGCCGAAGTAATTTATATGAGTTTGGCATAGTTTGCTATGGTTAGTAGCATTTTTTTGTAATTAAAAAGTGATTGGGTTTTGTTTGTTGTGGTAAGTGTTAGTTGGTGATGATTTATGTTAGCCGAAGTAATTTAGGTGAGTTTGGCATAGTTTGCTATAGTCAGTAGCATTTTTTTGTGATTTAAAAGTGATTGGGTTTAGTTGTTGTGGTAAGGGTTAGTTGGTGATGATTTAGGGTAGCCGAAGTAATTTAGGTGAGTCTGGCATAATTTGTTATGATTTGTACACCTTTTTTTGTAATTTTAAGATGATATGGTTTGGTTTGTTGTGGTAAGGGATAGTTGGGGGCGATTTACGGTAGCCGAAGTAATTTAGGTGATTCTGGTATAGTTTGTTATGATTTTTAGCATTTTTTTGTAATTTTAAAGTGATTGGGCTTAGTTTGTTTCTGTAAAGTGTAGTTGGGGCTGATTTTTGATAGCCGAAGTAATTTAGGTGAGTTTGGCATAGTTTGCTATGGTTAGTAGCATTTTTTTGTAATTTTAAAGTGATTGGGCTTAGTTTGTTGTGGTAAGGGCAAGTTGGTGATGATTTATGGTAGCCGAAGTAATTTAGGTGAGTTTGGCATAGTTTGCTGTGGTTAGTATCATTTTTTTGTAATTTAAATGTGATTGGGTTTAGTTTGTTGTGGTAATGGTTAGTTGGTGATGATTTAGAGTAGCCGAAGTAATTTAGGTGAGTCTGGCATAGTTTGTTATGATTTGTACACTTTTTTTGTAATTTTAAGATGATATGGTTTGGTTTGTTGTGGTAAGGGATAGTTGGGGGTGATTTACGGTAGCCGAAGTAATTTAGGTGATTCTGGTATAGTTTGTTATGATTTTTAGCATTTTTTTGTAATTTTAAAGTGATTGGGCTTAGTTTGTTGCTGTAAGGTGTAGTTGGAGGCGATTTTTGATAGCCGAAGTAATTTAGGTGAGTTTGGCATAGTTTGCTATGGTTAGTAGCATTTTTTTGTAATTTAAAAGTGATTGGGTTTAGTTTGTTGTGGTAAGGGTTAGTTGGTGATGATTTGGAGTAGCCGAAGTAATTTAGGTGAGTCTGGCATAGTTTGTTATAATTTGTTCACCTTTTTTTGTAATTTTAAAATGATATAGTTAGGTTTGTTGTAGTAAGGGATAGTTGGGGTGATTTACGGTAGCCGAAGTAATTTAGTTGATTCTGGTATAGTTTGTTATGATTTTTAGCATTTTTTTGTAATTTTAAAGTGATTGGGCTTAGTTTGTTGCTGTAAAGTGTAGTTGGGGGTGATTTTTGATAGCCGAAGTAATTTAGGTGAGTTTGGCATAGTTTGCTATGGTTAGTAGCATTTTTTTGTAATTTAAAAGTGATTGGGTTTAGTTTGTTGTGGTAAGTGTTAGTTGGTGATGATTTATGGTAGCCGAAGTAATTTAGGTGAGTTTGGCATAGTTTGCTATGGTTAGTAGCATTTTTTTGTAATTTAAAAGTGATTGGGTTTAGTTTGTTGTGGTAAGGGTTAGTTGGTGATGATTTAGAGTAGCCGAAGTAATTTAGGTGTGTCTGGCATAGTTTGTTATAATTTGTACACCTTTTTTTGTAATTTTAAGATGATATTGTTAGGTTTGTTGTGGTAAGGGATAGTTGGGGTGATTTACGGTAGCCGAAGTAATTTAGGTGATTCTGGTATAGTTTGTTATGATTTTTAGCATTTTTTTGTAATTTTAAAGTGATTGGGCTTAGTTTGTTGCTGTAAAGTGTAGTTGGGGGTGATTTTTGATAGCCGAAGTAATTTAGGTGAGTTTGGCATAGTTTGCTATGGTTAGTAGCATTTTTTTGTAATTTAAAAGTGATTGGGTTTTCTTTGTTGTGGTAAGGGTTAGTTGGTGATGATTTATGGTAGCCGAAGTAATTTAGGTGAGTTTGGCATAGTTTGTTATGATTTGTACACCTTTTTTTGTAATTTTAAGATGATATGGTTTGGTTTGTTGTGGTAAGGGATAGTTGGGGGTGATTTACGGTAGCCGAAGTAATTTAGGTGATTCTGGTATAGTTTGTTATGATTTTTAGCATTTTTTTGTAATTTTAAAGTGATTGGGTTTAGTTTGTTGTGGTAAGGGTTAGTTGGTGATGATTTGGAGTAGCCGAAGTAATTTAGGTGAGTCTGGCATAGTTTGTTATAATTTGTTCACCTTTTTTTGTAATTTTAAAATGATATAGTTAGGTTTGTTGTAGTAAGGGATAGTTGGGGTGATTTACGGTAGCCGAAGTAATTTAGTTGATTCTGGTATAGTTTGTTATGATTTTTAGCATTTTTTTGTAATTTTAAAGTGATTGGGCTTAGTTTGTTGCTGTAAAGTGTAGTTGGGGGTGATTTTTGATAGCCGAAGTAATTTAGGTGAGTTTGGCATAGTTTGCTATGGTTAGTAGCATTTTTTTGTAATTTAAAAGTGATTGGGTTTAGTTTGTTGTGGTAAGTGTTAGTTGGTGATGATTTATGGTAGCCGAAGTAATTTAGGTGAGTTTGGCATAGTTTGCTATGGTTAGTAGCATTTTTTTGTAATTTAAAAGTGATTGGGTTTAGTTTGTTGTGGTAAGGGTTAGTTGGTGATGATTTAGAGTAGCCGAAGTAATTTAGGTGTGTCTGGCATAGTTTGTTATAATTTGTACACCTTTTTTTGTAATTTTAAGATGATATTGTTAGGTTTGTTGTGGTAAGGGATAGTTGGGGTGATTTACGGTAGCCGAAGTAATTTAGGTGATTCTGGTATAGTTTGTTATGATTTTTAGCATTTTTTTGTAATTTTAAAGTGATTGGGCTTAGTTTGTTGCTGTAAAGTGTAGTTGGGGGTGATTTTTGATAGCCGAAGTAATTTAGGTGAGTTTGGCATAGTTTGCTATGGTTAGTAGCATTTTTTTGTAATTTAAAAGTGATTGGGTTTTCTTTGTTGTGGTAAGGGTTAGTTGGTGATGATTTATGGTAGCCGAAGTAATTTAGGTGAGTTTGGCATAGTTTGTTATGATTTGTACACCTTTTTTTGTAATTTTAAGATGATATGGTTTGGTTTGTTGTGGTAAGGGATAGTTGGGGGTGATTTACTGTAGTTGAAGTAATTTAGGTGATTCTGGTATAGTTTGTTATGATTTTTAGCATTTTTTTGTAATTTTAAAGTGATTGGGCATAGTTTGTTGCTGTAAAGTGTAGTTGGGGCTGATTTTTGATAGCCGAAGTAATTTAGGTGAGTTTGGCATAGTTTGCTATGGTTAGTAGCATTTTTTTGTAATTTAAAAGTGATTGGGTTTAGTTTGTTGTGGTAAGGGTTAGTTGGTGATGATTTATAGTAGCCGAAGTAATTTAGGTGAGTTTGGCATAGTTTGCTATGGTTAGTAGCATTTTTTTGTAATTTAAAAGTGATTGGGTTTAGTTTGTTGTGGTAAGGGTTAGTTGGTGATGATTTAGAGTAGCCGAAGTAATTTAGGTGTGTCTGGCATAGTTTGTTATAATTTGTACACCTTTTTTTGTAATTTTAAGATGATATTGTTAGGTTTGTTGTCGTAAGGGATAGTTGGGGTGATTTACGGTAGCCGAAGTAATTTAGGTGATTCTGGTATAGTTTGTTATGATTTTTAGCATTTTTTTGTAATTTTAAAGTGATTGGGCTTAGTTTGTTGCTGTAAAGTGTAGTTGGGGGTGATTTTTGATAGCCGAAGTAATTTAGGTGAGTTTGGCATAATTTGCTATGGTTAGTAGCATTTTTTTGTAATTTAAAAGTGATTGGGTTTTCTTTGTTGTGGTAAGGGTTAGTTGGTGATGATTTATGGTAGCCGAAGTAATTTAGGTGAGTCTGGCATAGTTTGTTATGATTTGTACACCTTTTTTTGTAATTTTAAGATGATATGGTTTGGTTTGTTGTGGTAAGGGATAGTTGGGGGTGATTTACTGTAGTTGAAGTAATTTAGGTGATTCTGGTATAGTTTGTTATGATTTTTAGCATTTTTTTGTAATTTTAAAGTGATTGGGCATAGTTTGTTGCTGTAAAGTGTAGTTGGGGCTGATTTTTGATAGCCGAAGTAATTTAGGTGAGTTTGGCATAGTTTGCTATGGTTAGTAGCATTTTTTTGTAATTTAAAAGTGATTGGGTTTAGTTTGTTGTGGTATGGGTTAGTTGGTGATGATTTAGAGTAGCCGAAGTAATTTAGGTGAGTCTGGCATAGTTTGTTATGATTTGTACACCTTTTTTTGTAATTTTAAGATGATATGGTTTGGTTTGTTGTGGTAAGGGATAGTTATGGGTGATTTACGGTAGCCGAAGAAATTTAGGTGATTCTGGTATAGTTTGTTATGATTTTTAGCATTTTTTTGTAATTTTAAAGTAATTGGGCTTAGTTTATTGCTGTAAAGTGTAGTTGGGGGTGATTTTTGATAGCCGAAGTAATTTAGGTGAGCTTGGCATAGTTTGCTATGGTTAGTAGCATTTTTTTGTACTTTAAAAGTGATTGGGTTTAGTTTGTTGTGGTAAGGGTTAGTTGGTGATGATTTAGAGTAGCCGAAGTAATTTAGGTGAGTCTGGCATAGTTTGTTATGATTTGTAAACCTTTTTTCGTAATTTTAAGATGATATGGTTTGGTTTGTTGTGGTAAGGGATAGTTGGGGGTGATTTACGGTATCCGAAGTAATTTAGGTAATTCTGGTATAGTTTGTTATGATTTTTCGCATTTTAGCATAGTAGTTTGTTGCTGTAAAGTGTAGTTGGGGCTGATTTTTGATAGCCGAAGTAATTTAGGTGAGTTTGGCATAGTTTGCTATGGTTAGTAGCATTTTTTTGTAATTTAAAAGTGATTGGGTTTAGTTTGTTGTGGTAAGGGTTAGTTGGTGATGATTTATGGTAGCCGAAGTAATTTAGGTGAGTTTGGCATAGTTTGCTATGGTTAGTATCATTTTTTTGTAATTTAAATGTGATCGGGTTTAGTTTGTTGTGGTAAGGGTTAGTTGGTGATGATTTAGAGTAGCCGAAGTAATTTAGGAGAGTCTGGCATAGTTTGTTATGATTTGTACACCTTTTTTTGTAATTTTAAGATGATATGGTTTGGTTTGTGGTGGTAAGGGATAGTTATGGGTGATTTACGGTAGCCAAAGTAATTTAGGTGATTCTGGTATAGTTTGTTATGATTTTTAGCATTTTTTTGTAATTTTAAAGTGATTGGGCTTAGTTTGTTGCTGTAAAGTGTAGTTGGGGGTGATTTTTGATAGCCGAAGTAATTTGGGTGAGTTTGGCATACTTCGCTATGGTTAGTAGCATTTTTTTGTAATTTAAAAGTGATTGGGTTTAATTTGTTGTGGTAAGGGTTAGTTGGTGATGATTTAGAGTAGCCGAAGTAATTTAGGTGAGTCTGGCATTATTTGTTATAATTTGTTCACCTTTTTTTGTAATTTTAAGAAGATATGGTTTGGTTTCTTGTGGTAAGGAATAGTTGGGGGTGATTTACGGTAGCCGAAGTAATTTAGGTGATTCTGGTATAGTTTGTTATGATTTTTAGCATTTTTTTGTAATTTTAAAGTGATTGGGCTTAGTTTGTTGCTGTAAAGTGTAGTTGGGGGTGATTTTTGATAGCCGAAGTAATTTAGGTGAGTTTGGCATAGTTTGCTATGGTTAGTAGCATTTTTTTGTAATTTAAAAGTGATTGGGTTTAGTTTGTTGTGGTAAGGGTTAGTTGGTGATGATTTATGGTAGCCGAAGTAATTTAGGTGAGTTTGACATAGTTTGCTATGGTTTGTAGCATTTTTTTGTAATTTAAAAGTGATTGGGTTTAGTATGTTGTGGTAAGGGTTAGTTGGTGATGATTTAGAGTAGCCGAAGTAATTTAGGTGAGTCTGGCATAGTTTGTTATGATTTGTACACCTTTTTTTGTAATTTTAAGATGATATGGTTTGGTTTGTTGTGGTAAGGGATAGTTGGGGGTGATTTACGGTAGCCGAAGTAATTTAGGTGATTCTGGTATAGTTTGTTATGATTTTTAGCATTTTTTTGTAATTTTAAAGTGATTGGGCTTAGTTTGTTGCTGTAAAGTGTAGTTGGGGGTGATTTTTGATAGCCGAAGTAATTTAGGTGAGTTTGGCATAGTTTGCTATGGTTAGTAGCATTTTTTTGTAATTTAAAAGTGATTGGGTTTAGTTTGTTGTGGTAAGGGTTAGTTGGTGACGATTTATGGTAGCCGAAGTAATTTAGGTGAGTTTGGCATAGTTTGCTATGGTTAGTAGCATTTTTTTTGTAATTTAAAAGTGATTGGGTTTAGTTTGTTGTGGTAAGGGTTAGTTGGTGATGATTTAGAGTAGCCGAAGTAATTTAGGTGAGTCTGGCATAGTTTGTTATGATTTGTACACCTTTTTTTGTAATTTTAAGATGATATGGTTTGGTTTGTTGTGGTAAGGGATAGTTGGGGGTGATTTACGGTAGCCGAAGTAATTTAGGTGATTCTGGTATAGTTTGTTATGATTTTTAGCATTTTTTTGTAATTTTAAAGTGATTGGGCTTAGTTTGTTGCTGTAAAGTGTAGTTGGGGTGATTTTTGATAGCCGAAGTAATTTAGGTGAGTTTGGCATAGTTTGCTATGGTTAGTAGCATTTTTTTGTAATTTAAAAGTGATTGGGTTTAGTTTGTTGTGGTAAGGGTTAGTTGGTGACGATTTATGGTAGCCGAAGTAATTTAGGTGAGTTTGGCATAGTTTGCTATGGTTAGTAGCATTTTTTTTGTAATTTAAAAGTGATTGGGTTTAGTTTGTTGTGGTAAGGGTTAGTTGGTGATGATTTAGAGTAGCCGAAGGAATTTAGGTGAGTCTGGCATAGTTTGTTATGATTTGTACACCTTTTTTTGTAATTTTAAGATGATATGGTTTGGTTTGTTGTGGTAAGGGATAGTTGGGGGTGATTTACTGTAGTTGAAGTAATTTAGGTGATTCTGGTATAGTTTGTTATGATTTTTAGCATTTTTTTGTAATTTTAAAGTGATTGGGCATAGTTTGTTGCTGTAAAGTGTAGTTGGGGCTGATTTTTGATAGCCGAAGTAATTTAGGTGAGTTTGGCATAGTTTGCTATGGTTAGTAGCATTTTTTTGTAATTTAAAAGTGATTGGGTTTAGTTTGTTGTGGTAAGGGTTAGTTGGTGATGATTTAGAGTAGCCGAAGTATTTTAGGTGAGTCTGGCATAGTTTGTTATGATTTGTACACCTTTTTTTGTAATTTTAAGATGATATGGTTTGGTTTGTTGTGGTAAGGGATAGTTATGGGTGATTTACGGTAGCCGAAGAAATTTAGGTGATTCTGGTATAGTTTGTTATGATTTTTAGCATTTTAGCATAGTAGTTTGTTGCTGTAAAGTGTAGTTGGGGCTGATTTTTGATAGCCGAAGTAATTTAGGTGAGTTTGGCATAGTTTGCTATGGTTAGTAGCATTTTTTTGTAATTTAAAAGTGATTGGGTTTAGTTTGTTGTGGTAAGGGTTAGTTGGTGATGATTTAGAGTAGCCGAAGTATTTTAGGTGAGTCTGGCATAGTTTGTTATGATTTGTAAACTTTTTTCGTAATTTTAAGATGATATGGTTTGGTTTGTTGTGGTAAGGGATAGTTGGGGGTGATTTACGGTATCCGAAGTAATTTAGGTAATTCTGGTATAGTTTGTTATGATTTTTAGCATTTTAGCATAGTAGTTTGTTGCTGTAAAGTGTAGTTGGGGCTGATTTTTGATAGCCGAAGTAATTTAGGTGAGTTTGGCATAGTTTGCTATGGTTAGTAGCATTTTTTTGTAATTTAAAAGTGATTGGGTTTAGTTTGTTGTGGTAAGGGTTAGTTGGTGATGATTTATGGTAGCCGAAGTAATTTAGGTGAGTTTGGCATAGTTTGCTATGGTTAGTATCATTTTTTTGTAATTTAAATGTGATCGGGTTTAGTTTGTTGTGGTAAGGGTTAGTTGGTGATGATTTAGAGTAGCCGAAGTAATTTAGGAGAGTCTGGCATAGTTTGTTATGATTTGTACACCTTTTTTTGTAATTTTAAGATGATATGGTTTGGTTTGTGGTGGTAAGGGATAGTTATGGGTGATTTACGGTAGCCAAAGTAATTTAGGTGATTCTGGTATAGTTTGTTATGATTTTTAGCATTTTTTTGTAATTTTAAAGTGATTGGGCTTAGTTTGTTGCTGTAAAGTGTAGTTGGGGGTGATTTTTGATAGCCGAAGTAATTTAGGTGAGTTTGGCATAGTTTGCTATGGTTAGTAGCATTTTTTTGTAATTAAAAAGTGATTGGGTTTAGTTTGTTGTGGTAAGGGTTAGTTGGTGATGATTTAGAGTAGCCGAAGTAATTTAGGTGAGTCTGGCATAGTTTGTTATGATTTGTACATCTTTTTTTGTAATTTTAAGATGATATGGTTTGGTTTGTTGTGGTAAGGGATAGTTGGGGGTGATTTACGGTAGCCGAAGTAATTTAGGTGATTCTGGTATAGTTTGTTATGATTTTTAGCATTTTTTTGTAATTTTAAAGTGATTGGGCTTAGTTTGTTGCTGTAAAGTGTAGTTGGGGGTGATTTTTGATAGCCGAAGTAATTTGGGTGAGTTTGGCATACTTCGCTATGGTTAGTAGCATTTTTTTGTAATTTAAAAGTGATTGGGTTTAGTTTGTTGTGGTAAGGGTTAGTTGGTGATGATTTAGAGTAGCCGAAGTAATTTAGGTGAGTCTGGCATAATTTGTTATAATTTGTTCACCTTTTTTTGTAATTTTAAGAAGATATGGTTTGGTTTGTTGTGGTAAGGAATAGTTGGGGGTGATTTACGGTAGCCGAAGTAATTTAGGTGATTCTGGTATAGTTTGTTATGATTTTTAGCATTTTTTTGTAATTTTAAAGTGATTGGGCTTAGTTTGTTGCTGTAAAGTGTAGTTGGGGGTGATTTTTGATAGCCGAAGTAATTTAGGTGAGTTTGGCATAGTTTGCTATGGTTAGTAGCATTTTTTTGTAATTTAAAAGTGATTGGGTTTAGTTTGTTGTGGTAAGGGTTAGTTGGTGATGATTTATGGTAGCCGAAGTAATTTAGGTGAGTTTGACATAGTTTGCTATGGTTTGTAGCATTTTTTTGTAATTTAAAAGTGATTGGGTTTAGTTTGTTGTGGTAAGGGTTAGTTGGTGATGACTTAGAGTAGCCGAAGTAATTTAGGTGAGTCTGGCATAGTTTGTTATGATTTGTACAACTTTTTTTGTAATTTTAAGATGATATGGTTTGGTTTGTTGTGGTAAGGGATAGATGGGGGTGATTTACGGTAGCCGAAGTAATTTAGGTGATTCTGGTATAGTTTGTTATGATTTTTAGCATTTTTTTGTAATTTTAAAGTGATTGGGCTTAGTTTGTTGCTGTAAAGTGTAGTTGGGGGTGATTTTTGATAGCCGAAGTAATTTAGGTGAGTTTGGCATAGTTTGCTATGGTTAGTAGCATTTTTTTGTAATTTAAATTGATTGGGTTTAGTTTCTTGTGGTAAGGGTTAGTTGGTGACGATTTATGGTAGCCGAAGTAATTTAGGTGAGTTTGGCATAGTTTGCTATGGTTAGTAGCATTTTTTTTGTAATTTAAAAGTGATTGGGTTTAGTTTGTTGTGGTAAGGGTTAGTTGGTGATGATTTAGAGTAGCCGAAGTAATTTAGGTGAGTCTGGCATAGTTTGTTATGATTTGTACACCTTTTTTTGTAATTTTAAGATGATATGGTTTGGTTTGTTGTGGTAAGGGATAGTTGGGGGTGATTTACGGTAGCCGAAGTAATTTAGGTGATTCTGGTATAGTTTGTTATGATTTTTAGCATTTTTTTGTAATTTTAAAGTGATTGGGCTTAGTTTGTTGCTGTAAAGTGTAGTTGGGGGTGATTTTTGATAGCCGAAGTAATTTAGGTGAGTTTGGCCTAGTTTGCTATGGTTAGTAGCATTTTTTTGTAATTTAAAAGTGATTGGGTTTAGTTTGTTGTGGTAAGGGTTAGTTGGTGACGATTTATGGTAGCCGAAGTAATTTAGGTGAGTTTGGCATAGTTTGCTATGGTTAGTAGCATTTTTTTTGTAATTTAAAAGTGATTGGGTTTAGTTTGTTGTGGTAAGGGTTAGTTGGTGATGATTTAGAGTAGCCGAAGTAACTTAGGTGAGTCTGGCATAGTTTGTTATGATTTGTACACCTTTTTTTGTAATTTTAAGATGATATGGTTTGGTTTGTTGTGGTAAGGGATAGTTGGGGGTGATTTACGGTAGCCGAAGTAATTTAGGTGATTCTGGTATAGTTTGTTATGATTTTTAGCATTTTTTTGTAATTTTAAAGTCATTGGGCTTAGTTGGTTGCTGTAAAGTGTAGTTGGTTGTGATTTTTGGTAGCCGAAGTAATTTAGGTGAGTTTGGCATAGTTTGCTATGGTTAGTAGCATTTTTTTGTAATTTAAAAGTGATTGGGTTTAGTTTGTTGTGGTAAAGGTTAGTTGGTGATGATTTATGGTAGCCGAAGTAATTTAGGCGGGTTTGGTATAGTTTGCTATGGTTAGTAGCATTTTTTTGTAATTTAAAATTGATTGGGCTTACTTTGTTGTGGTAAGGGTTATTTGGTGATGATTTAGAGTAGCCGAAGTAATTTAGGTGAGTCTGACGTAGTTTGTTATGATTTGTACACCTTTTTTTGTAATTTTAAGATAATATGGTTTGGTTTGTTGTGGTAAGGTATAGTTGGGGGTGATTTACGTTAGCCGAAGTAATTTAGGTGATTCTGGTATAGTTTGTTATGATTTTTAGCATTTTTCTGTAATTTTAAAGTGATTGGGCTTGGTTTGTTGCTGTAAAGTGTAGTTGGGGATGATTTTTGATAGCTGAAGTAATTTAGGTGAGTTTGGCATAGTTTGCTATGGTTAGTAGCATTTTTTTGTAATTTAAATGTGATTGGGTTTAGTTTGTTGTGGTAAAGGTTAGTTGGTGATGATTTATGGTAGCCGAAGTAATTTAGGTGAGTTTGGCATAGTTTGCTATGGTTAGTAGCATTTTTTGTAATTTAAAAGTGATTGGGTTTAGTTTGTTGTGGTAAGGGTTAGTTGGTGATGATTTAGAGTAGCCGAAGTAATTTCTGTGAGTCTGGCATAGTTTGTTATGATTTGTACACCTTTTTTTGTAATTTTAAGATGATATGGTTTGGTTTGTTGTGGTAAGGTATAGTTGGGGGTGATTTACGGTAGCCGAAGTAATTTAGGTAATTCTGGTATAATTTGTTATGATTTTTAGCATTTTTTTGTAATTTTAAAGTGATTGGGCTTAGTTTGTTGCTGTAAAGTGTAGTTGGGGGTGATTTTTGATAGCCGAAGTAATTTAGGTGAGTTTGGCATAGTTTGCTATGGTTAGTAGCATTTTTTTGTAATTTAAAAGTGATTGGGTTTAGTTTGTTGTGGTAAAGATTAGTTAGTGATGATTTATGGTAGCCGAAGTAATTTAGGTGAGTTTGGCATAGTTTGCTACGGTTAGTAGCATTTTTTATAGCATTTATATGGTTTGGTTTGTTGTGGTAAGGGATAGTTGGGGGTGATTTACGGTAGCCGAAGTAATTTAGGTGATTCTGGTATAGTTTATTATGATTTTTAGCATTTTTTTGTAATTTTAAAGTGATTGGGCTTAGTTTGTTGCTGTAAATTGTAGTTGGGGGTGATTTTTGATAGCCGAAGTAATTTAGGTGAGTTTGGCATAGTTTGCTATGGTTAGTAGCATTTTTTTGTAATTTAAAAGTGATTGAGATTAGTTTGTTGTGGTAAGGGTTAGTTGGTGATGATTTATGGTAGCCGAAGTAATTTAAGTGAGTTTGGCATAGTTTGCTATGGTTAGTAGCATTATTTTGTAATTTAAAAGTGATTGGGTTTAGTTTGTTGTGGTAAGGGTTAGTTGATGATGATTTAGAGTAGCCGAAATAATTTAGGTGAGTCTGGCATAGTTTGTTATGATTTGTACACCTTTTTTTGTAATTTTAAGACGATATGGTTTGGTTTGTTGTGGTAAGGGATAGTTGGGGGTGATTTACGGTAGCCGAAGTAATTTAGGTGATTCTGGTATAGTTTGTTATGATTTTTAGCATTTTTTTGTAATTTTAAAGTGATTGGGCTTAGTTTGTTTATGTAAAATGTAGTTGGGGGTGATTTTGGATAGCCGAAGTAATTTATATGAGTTTGGCATAGTTTGATATGGTTAGTAGCATTTTTTTGTAATTTAAAAGTGATTGGGTTTTGTTTGTTGTGGTAAGTGTTAGTTGGTGATGATTTATGGTAGCCGAAGTTATTTAGGTGAGTTTGGCATAGTTTGCTATGGTCAGTAGCATTTTTTTGTGATTTAAAAGTGATTGGGTTTAGTTTGTTGTGGTAAGGGTTAGTTGGTGATGATTTAGAGTAGCCGAAGTAATTTAGGTGAGTCTGGCATAATTTGTTATGATTTGTACACCTTTTTTTGTAATTTTAAGATGATATGGTTTGGTTTGTTGTGGTAAGGGATAGTTGGGGGCGACTTACGGTAGCCGAAGTAATTTAGGTGATTCTGGTATAGTTTGTTATGATTTTTAGCATTTTTTTGTAATTTTAAAGTGATTGGGCTTAGTTTGTTGCTGTAAAGTGTAGTTAGTGGTGATTTTTGATCGCCGAAGTAATTTAGGTGAGTTTGGCATAGTTTTCTATGGTTAGTAGCATTTTTTTGTAATTTAAAATAGATTGGGTTTAGTTTGTTGTGGTAAGGGTTAGTTGGTGATGATTTAGAGTAGCCGAAGTAATTTCGGTGAGTCTGGCATAGTTTGTTATGATTTGTACACCTTTTTTTGTAATTTTAAGATGATATGGTTTGGTTTGTTGTGGTAAGGGATAGTTGGGGGTGATTTACGGTAGCTGAAGTAATTTAGGTGATTCTGGTATAGTTTGTTATGATTTTTAGCATTTTTTTGTAATTTTAAAGTGATTGGGCTTAGTTTGTTGCTGTAAAGTGTAGTTGGGGGTGATTTTTGATAGCCGAAGTAATTTAGGTGAGTTTGGCATAGTTTGCTATGGTTAGTAGCATTTTTTTGTAATTTAAAAGTGATTGGGTTTAGTTTGTTGTGGTAAGGGTTAGTTGGTGACGATTTATGGTAGCCGAAGTAATTTAGGTGAGTTTGGCATAGTTTGCTATGGTTAGTAGCATTTTTTTTGTAATTTAAAAGTGATTGGGTTTAGTTTGTTGTGGTAAGGGTTAGTTGGTGATGATTTAGAGTAGCCGAAGTAATTTAGGTGAGTCTGGCATAGTTTGTTATGATTTGTACACCTTTTTTTGTAATTTTAAGATGATATGGTTTGGTTTGTTGTGGTAAGGGATAGTTGGGGGTGATTTACGGTAGCCGAAGTAATTTAGGTGATTCTGGTATAGTTTGTTATGATTTTTAGCATTTTTTTGTAATTTTAAAGTCATTGGGCTTAGTTGGTTGCTGTAAAGTGTATTTGGGGGTGATTTTTGGTAGCCGAAGTAATTTAGGTGAGTTTGGCATAGTTTGCTATGGTTAGTAGCATTTTTTTGTAATTTAAAAGTGATTGGGTTTAGTTTGTTGTGGTAAAGGTTAGTTGGTGATGATTTATGTTAGCCGAAGTAATTTAGGCGGGTTTGGTATAGTTTGCTATGGTTAGTAGCATTTTTTTGTAATTTAAAATTGATTGGGTTTACTTTGTTGTGGTAAGGGTTATTTGGTGATGATTTAGAGTAGCCGAAGTAATTTAGGTGAGTCTGACGTAGTTTCTTATGATTTGTACACCTTTTTTTGTAATTTTAAGATAATATGGTTTGGTTTGTTGTGGTAAGGTATAGTTGGGGGTGATTTACGTTAGCCGAAGTAATTTAGGTGATTCTGGTATAGTTTGTTATGATTTTTAGCATTTTTCTGTAATTTTAAAGTGATTGGGCTTGGTTTGTTGCTGTAAAGTGTAGTTGGGGATGATTTTTGATAGCTGAAGTAATTTAGGTGAGTTTGGCATAGTTTGCTATGGTTAGTAGCATTTTTTTGTAATTTAAATGTGATTGGGTTTAGTTTGTTGTGGTAAAGGTTAGTTGGTGATGATTTATGGTAGCCGAAGTAATTTAGGTGAGTTTGGCATAGTTTGCTATGGTTAGTAGCATTTTTTTGTAATTTAAAAGTGATTGGGTTTAGTTTGTTGTGGTAAGGGTTAGTTGGTGATGATTTAGAGTAGCCGAAGTAATTTCTGTGAGTCTGGCATAATTTGTTATGATTTGTACACCTTTTTTTGTAATTTTAAGATGATATGGTTTGGTTTGTTGTGGTAAGGTATAGTTGGGGGTGATTTACGGTAGCCGAAGTAATTTAGGTAATTCTGGTATAGTTTGTTATGATTTTTAGCATTTTTTTGTAATTTTAAAGTGATTGGGCTTAGTTTGTTGCTGTAAAGTGTAGTTGGGGGTGATTTTTAATAGCCGAAGTAATTTAGGTGAGTTTGGCATAGTTTGCTATGGTTAGTAGCATTTTTTTGTAATTTAAAAGTGATTGGGTTTAGTTTGTTGTGGTAAAGGTTAGTTGGTGATGATTTATGGTAGCCGAAGTAATTTAGGTGAGTTTGGCATAGTTTGCTACGGTTAGTAGCATTTTTTATAGCATTTATATGGTTTGGTTTGTTGTGGTAAGGGATAGTTGGGGGTGATTTACGGTAGCCGAAGTAATTTAGGTGATTCTGGTATAGTTTATTATGATTTTTAGCATTTTTTTGTAATTTTAAAGTGATTGGGCTTAGTTTGTTGCTGTAAATTGTAGTTGGGGGTGATTTTTGATAGCCGAAGTAATTTAGGTGAGTTTGGCATAGTTTGCTATGGTTAGTAGCATTTTTTTGTAATTTAAAAGTGATTGAGATTAGTTTGTTGTGGTAAGGGTTAGTTGGTGATGATTTATGGTAGCCGAAGTAATTTAAGTGAGTTTGGCATAGTTTGCTATGGTTAGTAGCATTATTTTGTAATTTAAAAGTGATTGGGTTTAGTTTGTTGTGGTAAGGGTTAGTTGGTGATGATTTAGAGTAGCCGAAGTAATTTAGGTGAGTCTGGCATAGTTTGTTATGATTTGTACACCTTTTTTTGTAATTTTAAGACGATATGGTTTGGTTTGTTGTGGTAAGGGATAGTTGGGGGTGATTTACGGTAGCCGAAGTAATTTAGGTGATTCTGGTATAGTTTGTTATGATTTTTAGCATTTTTTTGTAATTTTAAAGTGATTGGGCTTAGTTTGTTTATGTAAAATGTAGTTGGGGGTGATTTTGGATAGCCGAAGTAATTTATATGAGTTTGGCATAGTTTGATATGGTTAGTAGCATGTTTTTGTAATTTAAAAGTGATTGGGTTTTGTTTGTTGTGGTAAGTGTTAGTTGGTGATGATTTATGGTAGCCGAAGTAATTTAGGTGAGTTTGGCATAGTTTGCTATGGTCAGTAGCATTTTTTTGTGATTTAAAAGTGATTGGGTTTAGTTTGTTGTGGTAAGGGTTAGTTGGTGATGATTTAGAGTAGCCGAAGTAATTTAGGTGAGTCTGGCATAATTTGTTATGATTTGTACACCTTTTTTTGTAATTTTAAGATAATATGGTTTGGTTTGTTGTGGTAAGGGATAGTTGGGGGCGACTTACGGTAGCCGAAGTAATTTAGGTGATTCTGGTATAGTTTGTTATGATTTTTAGCATTTTTTTGTAATTTTAAAGTGATTGGGCTTAGTTTGTTGCTGTAAAGTGTAGTTAGTGGTGATTTTTGATCGCCGAAGTAATTTAGGTGAGTTTGGCATAGTTTGCTATGGTTAGTAGCATTTTTTTGTAATTTAAAATAGATTGGGTTTAGTTTGTTGTGGTAAGGGTTAGTTGGTGATGATTTAGAGTAGCCGAAGTAATTTCGGTGAGTCTGGCATAGTTCGTTATGATTTGTACACCTTTTTTTGTAATTTTAAGATGATATGGTTTGGTTTGTTGTGGTATGGGATAGTTGGGGGTGATTTACGGTAGCCGAAGTAATTTAGGTGATTCTGGTATAGTTTGTTATGATTTTTAGCATTTTTTTGTAATTTTAAAGTGATTGGGCTTAGTTTGTTGCTGTAAAGTGTAGTTAGGGGTGATTTTTGATAGCCAAAGTAATTTAGGTGAGTTTGGCATAGTTTGCTATGGTTAGTAGCATTTTTTTGAAATTTAAAAGTGATTGGGTTTAGTTTGTTGTGGTAAGGGTTAGTTGGTGATGATTTATGGTAGCCGAAGTAATTGAGGTGAGTTGGCATAGTTTGCTATGGTTACTAGCATTTTTTTGTAATTTAAAATTGATTGGGTTTAGTTTGTTGTGGTAAGGGTTAGTTGGTAATGATTTAGAGTAGCCGAAGTAATTTAGGTGAGTCTGGCATAGTTTGTTATGATTTGTACACCTTTTTTTGTAATTTTAAGATGATATGGTTTAGTTTGTTGTGGTAAGGGATAGTTGGGGGTGATTTACGGTAGCCGAAGTAATTTAGGTGATTCTGGTATAGTTTGTTATGATTTTTAGCATTTTTTTGTAATTTTAAAGTGATTGGGCTTAGTTTGTTGCTGTAAAGTGTAGTTGGGGGTGATTTTTGATAGCCGAAGTAATTTAGGTGAGTTGGGCATAGTTTGCTATGGTTAGTAGCATTTTTTTGTAATTTAAAAGTGATTGGGTTTAGTTTGTTGTGGTAAGGGTTAGTTGGTGATGATTTAGAGTAGCTGAAGTAATTTATGTGAGTCTGGCATAGTTCGTTATGATTTGTACACCTTTTTTTCTAATTTTAAGATGATATGGTTTGGTTTGTTGTGGTAAGGGATAGTTGGGGGTGATTTACGGTAGCCGAAGTAATTTAGGTGATTCTGGTATAGTTTGTTATGATTTTTAGCATTTTTTTGTAATTATAAAGTGATTGGGCTTAGTTTGTTGCTGTAAAGTGTAGTTAGGGGTGATTTTTGATAGCCGAAGTAATTTAGGTGAGTTTGGCATAGTTTTCTATGGTTAGTAGCATTTTTTTGTAATTTAAAAATGATTGGGTTTAGTTTGTTGTGGTAAGGGTTAGTTGGTGATGATTAATGGTAGCCGAAGTAATTTAGGTGAGTTTGGCATAGTTTGCCATGGTTACTAGCATTTTTTTGTAATTTAAAAGTGATTGGGTTTAGTTTGTTGTGGTAAGCGTTAGTTGGTGAAGATTTAGAGTAGCCGAAGTAATTTAGGTGAGTCTGGCATAGTTTGTTATGAATTGTACACTTTTTTTTGCAATTTTAAGATGATATGGTTTGGTTTGTTGTGGTAAGGGATAGTTGGGGGTGATTTACGGTAGCCCAAGTAATTTAGGTGATTCTGGTATAGTTTGTAATGATTTTTAGCATTTTTTTGTAATTTTTAAGTGATTGGGCTTAGTTTGTTGCTGTAAAGTGTAGTTGGGGGTGATTTTTGATAGCCAAAGTAATTTAGGTGAGTTTGGCATAGTTTGCTATGGTTAGTAGCATTTTTTTGTAATTTAAAAGTGATTGAGTTTAGTTTGTTGTGGTAAGGGTTAGTTGGTGATGATTTATGGTAGCCGAAGTAATTGAGGTGAGTTGGCATAGTTTGCTATGGTTACTAGCATTTTTTTGTAATTTAAAAGTGATTGGGTTTAGTTTGTTGTGGTAAGGGTTAGTTGGTGATGATTTATAGTAGCTGAAGTAATTTAGGTGAGTCTGGCATAGTTTGTTATGATTTGTACACCTTTTTTTGTAATTTTAAGATGATATGGTTTGGTTTGTTGTGGTAAGGGATAGTTGGGGGTGATTTACGGTAGCCGAAGTAATTTTGGGTGATTCTAGTATAGATTGTTATGATTTTTAATATTTTTTTGTAATTTTAAAGTGATTGGGCTTAGTTTGTTGCTGTAAAGTGTAGTTGGGGTGATTTTTGATAGCCGAAGTAATTTAGGTGAGTTTGGCATAGTTTGCTATGGTTAGTAGCATTTTTTTGTAATTTAAAAGTTATTGGGTTTAGTTTGTTGTGGTAAGGGTTAGTTGGTGATGATTTAGAGTAGCCGAAGTAATTTCGGTGAGTCTGGCATAGTTCGTTATGATTTGTACACCTTTTTTTGTAATTTAAGGTGATATGGTTTGGTTTGTTGTGGTAAGGGATAGTTGGGGGTGATTTACGGTAGCCGAAGTAATTTAGGTGATTCTGGTATAGTTTGTTATGATTTTTAGCATTTTTTTGTAATTTTAAAGTGATTGGGCTTAGTTTGTTTCTGTAAAGTGTAGTTGGGGGTGATTTTTGATAGCCGAAGTAATGTAGGTGTGTTTGGCATAGTTTGCTATGGTTAGTAGCATTTTTTTGTAATTTAAAAGTGATTGGGTTTAGTTTGTTGTGGTAAGGGTTAGTTGGTGATGATTTAGAGTAGCCGAAGTAATTTCGGTGAGTCTGGCATAGTTCGTTATGATTTGTACACCTTTTTTTGTAATTTTAAGATGATATGGTTTGGTTTGTTGTGGTAAGGGATAGTTGGGGGTGATTTACGGTAGCCGAAGTAATTTAGGTGATTCTGGTATAGTTTGTTATGATTTTTAGCATTTTTTTGTAATTTTAAAGTGATTGGGCTTAGTTTGTTGCTGTAAAGTGTAGTTGGGGGTGATTTTTGATGGCCGAAGTAATGTAGGTGTGTTTGGCATAGTTTGCTATGGTTAGTAGCATTTTTCTGTAATTTAAAAGTGATTGGGTTTAGTTTGTTGTAGTAAGGGTTAGTTGGTGATGATTAATGGTAGCCGAAGTAATTTAGGTGAGTTTGGTATAGTTTGCTATGGTTACTAGCATTTTTTTGTAATTTAAATGTGATTGGGTTTAGTTTGTTGTGGTAAGGGTTAGTTGGTGATGATTTAGAGTAGCCGAAGAAATTTAGGTGAGTCTGGCCTAGTTTGTTATGATTTGTACACCTTTTTTTGTAATTTAAGATGATATGGTTTGGTTTGTTGTGGTAAGGGATAGTTGGGGGTGATTTACGGTAGCCGAAGTAATTTAGGTGATTCTGGTATAGTTTGTTATGATTTTTAGCATTTTCTTGTAATTTTAAAGTGATTGGGCTTAGTTTGTTGCTGTAAAGTGTAGTTGGGGGTGATTTTTGATGGCCGAAGTAATGTAGGTGTGTTTGGCATAGTTTGCTATGGTTAGTAGCATTTTTTTGTAATTTAAAAGTGATTGGGTTTAGTTTGTTGTGGTAAGGGTTAGTTGGTGATGATTAATGGTAGCCGAAGTAATTTAGGTGAGTTTGGCATAGTTTGCTATGGTTAGTAGCATTTTTTTGTAATTTAAAAGTGATTGGGTTTAGTTTGTTGTGGTAAGGGTTAGTTGGTGATGATTTAGAGTAGCCGAAGTAATTTCGGTGAGTCTGGCATAGTTCGTTATGATTTGTACACCTTTTTTTGTAATTTAAGATGATATGGTTTGGTTTGTTGTGGTAAGGGATAGTTGGGGGTGATTTACGGTAGCCGAAGTAATTTAGGTGATTCTGGTATAGTTTGTTATGATTTTTAGCATTTTTTTGTAATTTTAAAGTGATTGGGCTTAGTTTGTTGCTGTAAAGTGTAGTTAGGGGTGATTTTTGATAGCCGAAGTAATTTAGGTGAGTTTGGCATAGTTTGCTATGGTTAGTAGCATTTTTTTGTAATTTAAATGTGATTGGGTTTAGTTTGTTGTGGTAAGGGTTAGTTGGTGATGATTCATGGTAGCCGAAGTAATTTAGGTAAGTTTGGAATAGTTTGCTATGGTTACTAACATTTTTTTGTAATTTAAAAGTGATTTAGTTTGTTGTGGTAAGGTTTAGTTGGTGATGATTTAGAGTAGCCGAAGTAATTTAGGTGAGTCTGGCATAGTTTGTTATGATTTGTACACCTTTTTTTGTAATTTTAAGATGATATGGTTTGGTTTGTTGTGGTATGGGATAGTTGGGGGTGATTTACGGTAGCCGAAGTAATTTAAGTGATTCTGGTATAGTTTGTTATGATTTCTAGTTTTTTTTGTAATTTTAAAGTGATTGGGCTTAGTTTGTTGCTGTAAAGTGTAGTTGGGGGTGATTTTTGATAGCCGAAGTAATTTAGGTGTGTTTGGCATAGTTTGCTATGGTTAGTAGCATTTTTTTGTAATTTAAAAGTGATTGGGTTTAGTTTGTTGTGGTAAGGGTTAGTTGGTGATGATTAATGGTAGCCGAAGTAATTTAGGTGAGTTTGGCATAGTTTGCTATAGTTACTAGCATTTTTTTGTAATTTAAAAGTGATTGGGTTTAGTTTGTTGGGGTAAGGGTTAGTTGGTGATGATTTAGAGTAGCCGAAGTAATTTAGGTGAGTTTGGCATAGTTTGCTATGGTTAGTAGCATTTTTTTGTAATTTAAAAGTGATTGGGTTTAGTTTGTTGTGGTAAGGGTTAGTTGGTGATGATTTAGAGTAGCCGAAGTAATTGAGGTGAGTTGGCATAGTTCGTTATGATTTGTACACTTTTTTTTGTAATTTTAAGATGATATGGTTTGGTTTGTTGTGGTAAGGGATAGTTGGGGGTGATTTACGGTAGCCGAAGTAATTTAGGTGATTCTGGTATAGTTTGTTATGATTTTTAGCATTTTTTTGTAATTTTAAAGTGATTGGGCTTAGTTTGTTGCTGTAAAGTGTAGTTAGGGGTGATTTTTGATAGCTGAAGTAATTTAGGTGAGTTTGGCATAATTTGCTATGGTCAGTAGCATTTTTTTGTAATTTAAATGTGATTGGGTTTAGTTTGTTGTGGTAAGAGTTAGTTGGTGATGATTTATGGTAGCCGAAGTAATTTAGGTAAGTTTGGAATAGTTTGCTATGGTTACTAGCATTTTTTTGTAATTTAAAAGTGATTGGGTTTAGTTTGTTGTGGTAAGGGTTAGTTGGTGATGATTTAGAGTAGCCGAAGTAATTGAGGTGAGTTGGCATAGTTCGTTATGATTTGTACACTTTTTTTTGTAATTTTAAGATGATATGGTTTGGTTTGTTGTGGTAAGGGATAGTTGGGGGTGATTTACGGTAGCCCAAGTAATTTAGGTGATTCTGGTATAGTTTGTAATGATTTTTAGCATTTTTTTGTAATTTTTAAGTGATTGGGCTTAGTTTGTTGCTGTAAAGTGTAGTTGGGGGTGATTTTTGATAGCCAAAGTAATTTAGGTGAGTTTGGCATAGTTTGCAATGGTTAGTAGTATTTTTTTGTAATTTAAAAGTGATTGAGTTTAGTTTGTTGTGGTAAGGGTTAGTTGGTGATGATTTATGGTAGCCGAAGTAATTGAGGTGAGTTGGCATAGTTTGCTATGGTTACTAGCATTTTTTTGTAATTTAAAAGTGATTGGGTTTAGTTTGTTGTGGTAAGGGTTAGTTGGTGATGATTTAGAGTAGCTGAAGTAATTTAGGTGAGTCTGGCATAGTTTGTTATGATTTGTACACCTTTTTTTGTAATTTTAAGATGATATGGTTTGGTTTGTTGTGGTAAGGGATAGTTGGGGGTGATTTACGGTAGCCGAAGTAATTTTGGGTGATTCTAGTATAGATTGTTATGATTTTTAATATTTTTTTGTAATTTTAAAGTGATTGGGCTTAGTTTGTTGCTGTAAAGTGTAGTTGGGGTGATTTTTGATAGCCGAAGTAATTTAGGTGAGTTTGGCATAGTTTGCTATGGTTAGTAGCATTTTTTTGTAATTTAAAAGTGATTGGGTTTAGTTTGTTGTGGTAAGGGTTAGTTGGTGATGATTTAGAGTAGCCGAAGTAATTTCGGTGAGTCTGGCATAGTTCGTTATGATTTGTACACCTTTTTTTGTAATTTTAAGATGATATGGTTTGGTTTGTTGTGGTAAGGGATAGTTGGGGGTGATTTACGGTAGCCGAAGTAATTTAGGTGATTCTGGTATAGTTTGTTATGATTTTTAGCATTTTTTTGTAATTTTAAAGTGATTGGGCTTAGTTTGTTGCTGTAAAGTGTAGTTGGGGGTGATTTTTGATGGCCGAAGTAATGTAGGTGTGTTTGGCATAGTTTGCTATGGTTAGTAGCATTTTTCTGTAATTTAAAAGTGATTGGGTTTAGTTTGTTGTGGTAAGGGTTAGTTGGTGATGATTAATGGTAGCCGAAGTAATTTAGGTGAGTTTGGCATAGTTTGCTATGGTTACTAGCATTTTTTTGTAATTTAAATGTGATTGGGTTTAGTTTGTTGTGGTAAGGGTTAGTTGGTGATGATTTAGAGTAGCCGAAGAAATTTAGGTGAGTCTGGCCTAGTTTGTTATGATTTGTACACCTTTTTTTGTAATTTAAGATGATATGGTTTGGTTTGTTGTGGTAAGGGATAGTTGGGGGTGATTTACGGTAGCCGAAGTAATTTAGGTGATTCTGGTATAGTTTGTTATGATTTTTAGCATTTTTTTGTAATTTTAAAGTGATTGGGCTTAGTTTGTTGCTGTAAAGTGTAGTTGGGGGTGATTTTTGATGGCCGAAGTAATGTAGGTGTGTTTGGCATAGTTTGCTATGGTTAGTAGCATTTTTTTGTAATTTAAAAGTGATTGGGTTTAGTTTGTTGTGGTAAGGGTTAGTTGGTGATGATTAATGGTAGCCGAAGTAATTTAGGTGAGTTTGGCATAGTTTGCTATGGTTAGTAGCATTTTTTTGTAATTTAAAAGTGATTGGGTTTAGTTTGTTGTGGTAAGGGTTAGTTGGTGATGATTTAGAGTAGCCGAAGTAATTTCGGTGAGTCTGGCATAGTTCGTTATGATTTGTACACCTTTTTTTGTAATTTAAGATGATATGGTTTGGTTTGTTGTGGTAAGGGATAGTTGGGGGTGATTTACGGTAGCCGAAGTAATTTAGGTGATTCTGGTATAGTTTGTTATGATTTTTAGCATTTTTTTGTAATTTTAAAGTGATTGGGCTTAGTTTGTTGCTGTAAAGTGTAGTTAGGGGTGATTTTTGATAGCCGAAGTAATTTAGGTGAGTTTGGCATAGTTTGCTATGGTTAGTAGCATTTTTTTGTAATTTAAATGTGATTGGGTTTAGTTTGTTGTGGTAAGGGTTAGTTGGTGATGATTCATGGTAGCCGAAGTAATTTAGGTAAGTTTGGAATAGTTTGCTATGGTTACTAGCATTTTTTTGTAATTTAAAAGTGATTTAGTTTGTTGTGGTAAGGTTTAGTTGGTGATGATTTAGAGTAGCCGAAGTAATTTAGGTGAGTCTGGCATAGTTTGTTATGATTTGTACACCTTTTTTTGTAATTTTAAGATGATATGGTTTGGTTTGTTGTGGTATGGGATAGTTGGGGGTGATTTACGGTAGCCGAAGTAATTTAAGTGATTCTGGTATAGTTTGTTATGATTTCTAGTTTTTTTTGTAATTTTAAAGTGATTGGGCTTAGTTTGTTGCTGTAAAGTGTAGTTGGGGGTGATTTTTGATAGCCAAAGTAATTTAGGTGAGTTTGGCATAGTTTGCTATGGTTAGTAGTATTTTTTTGTAATTTAAAAGTGATTGAGTTTAGTTTGTTGTGGTAAGGGTTAGTTGGTGATGATTTATGGTAGCCGAAGTAATTGAGGTGAGTTGGCATAGTTTGCTATGGTTACTAGCATTTTTTTGTAATTTAAAAGTGATTGGGTTTAGTTTGTTGTGGTAAGGGTTAGTTGGTGATGATTTAGAGTAGCTGAAGTAATTTAGGTGAGTCTGGCATAGTTTGTTATGATTTGTACACCTTTTTTTGTAATTTTAAGATGATATGGTTTGGTTTGTTGTGGTAAGGGATAGTTGGGGGTGATTTACGGTAGCCGAAGTAATTTTGGGTGATTCTAGTATAGATTGTTATGATTTTTAATATTTTTTTGTAATTTTAAAGTGATTGGGCTTAGTTTGTTGCTGTAAAGTGTAGTTGGGGTGATTTTTGATAGCCGAAGTAATTTAGGTGAGTTTGGCATAGTTTGCTATGGTTAGTAGCATTTTTTTGTAATTTAAAAGTGATTGGGTTTAGTTTGTTGTGGTAAGGGTTAGTTGGTGATGATTTAGAGTAGCCGAAGTAATTTCGGTGAGTCTGGCATAGTTCGTTATGATTTGTACACCTTTTTTTGTAATTTAAGGTGATATGGTTTGGTTTGTTGTGGTAAGGGATAGTTGGGGGTGATTTACGGTAGCCGAAGTAATTTAGGTGATTCTGGTATAGTTTGTTATGATTTTTAGCATTTTTTTGTAATTTTAAAGTGATTGGGCTTAGTTTGTTTCTGTAAAGTGTAGTTGGGGGTGATTTTTGATAGCCGAAGTAATGTAGGTGTGTTTGGCATAGTTTGCTATGGTTAGTAGCATTTTTTTGTAATTTAAAAGTGATTGGGTTTAGTTTGTTGTGGTAAGGGTTAGTTGGTGATGATTTAGAGTAGCCGAAGTAATTTCGGTGAGTCTGGCATAGTTCGTTATGATTTGTACACCTTTTTTTGTAATTTTAAGATGATATGGTTTGGTTTGTTGTGGTAAGGGATAGTTGGGGGTGATTTACGGTAGCCGAAGTAATTTAGGTGATTCTGGTATAGTTTGTTATGATTTTTAGCATTTTTTTGTAATTTTAAAGTGATTGGGCTTAGTTTGTTGCTGTAAAGTGTAGTTGGGGGTGATTTTTGATGGCCGAAGTAATGTAGGTGTGTTTGGCATAGTTTGCTATGGTTAGTAGCATTTTTCTGTAATTTAAAAGTGATTGGGTTTAGTTTGTTGTGGTAAGGGTTAGTTGGTGATGATTAATGGTAGCCGAAGTAATTTAGGTGAGTTTGGCATAGTTTGCTATGGTTACTAGCATTTTTTTGTAATTTAAATGTGATTGGGTTTAGTTTGTTGTGGTAAGGGTTAGTTGGTGATGATTTAGAGTAGCCGAAGAAATTTAGGTGAGTCTGGCCTAGTTTGTTATGATTTGTACACCTTTTTTTGTAATTTAAGATGATATGGTTTGGTTTGTTGTGGTAAGGGACAGTTGGGGGTGATTTACGGTAGCCGAAGTAATTTAGGTGATTCTGGTATAGTTTGTTATGATTTTTAGCATTTTTTTGTAATTTTAAAGTGATTGGGCTTAGTTTGTTGCTGTAAAGTGTAGTTGGGGGTGATTTTTGATGGCCGAAGTAATGTAGGTGTGTTTGGCATAGTTTGCTATGGTTAGTAGCATTTTTTTGTAATTTAAAAGTGATTGGGTTTAGTTTGTTGTGGTAAGGGTTAGTTGGTGATGATTAATGGTAGCCGAAGTAATTTAGGTGAGTTTGGCATAGTTTGCTATGGTTAGTAGCATTTTTTTGTAATTTAAAAGTGATTGGGTTTAGTTTGTTGTGGTAAGGGTTAGTTGGTGATGATTTAGAGTAGCCGAAGTAATTTCGGTGAGTCTGGCATAGTTCGTTATGATTTGTACACCTTTTTTTGTAATTTAAGATGATATGGTTTGGTTTGTTGTGGTAAGGGATAGTTGGGGGTGATTTACGGTAGCCGAAGTAATTTAGGTGATTCTGGTATAGTTTGTTATGATTTTTAGCATTTTTTTGTAATTTTAAAGTGATTGGGCTTAGTTTGTTGCTGTAAAGTGTAGTTAGGGGTGATTTTTGATAGCCGAAGTAATTTAGGTGAGTTTGGCATAGTTTGCTATGGTTAGTAGCATTTTTTTGTAATTTAAATGTGATTGGGTTTAGTTTGTTGTGGTAAGGGTTAGTTGGTGATGATTCATGGTAGCCGAAGTAATTTAGGTAAGTTTGGAATAGTTTGCTATGGTTACTAGCATTTTTTTGTAATTTAAAATTGATTTAGTTTGTTGTGGTAAGGTTTAGTTGGTGATGATTTAGAGTAGCCGAAGTAATTTAGGTGAGTCTGGCATAGTTTGTTATGATTTGTACACCTTTTTTTGTAATTTTAAGATGATATGGTTTGGTTTGTTGTGGTATGGGATAGTTGGGGGTGATTTACGGTAGCCGAAGTAATTTAAGTGATTCTGGTATAGTTTGTTATGATTTCTAGTTTTTTTTGTAATTTTAAAGTGATTGGGCTTAGTTTGTTGCTGTAAAGTGTAGTTGGGGGTGATTTTTGATAGCCGAAGTAATTTAGGTGTGTTTGGCATAGTTTGCTATGGTTAGTAGCATTTTTTTGTAATTTAAAAGTGATTGGGTTTAGTTTGTTGTGGTAAGGGTTAGTTGGTGATGATTAATGGTAGCCGAAGTAATTTAGGTGAGTTTGGCATAGTTTGCTATAGTTACTAGCATTTTTTTGTAATTTAAAAGTGATTGGGTTTAGTTTGTTGGGGTAAGGGTTAGTTGGTGATGATTTAGAGTAGCCGAAGTAATTTAGGTGAGTTTGGCATAGTTTGCTATGGTTAGTAGCATTTTTTTGTAATTTAAAAGTGATTGGG
This sequence comes from Eledona agricola, assembly GCA_964023215.1. Classification (NCBI taxonomy): domain Eukaryota; kingdom Metazoa; phylum Arthropoda; class Insecta; order Coleoptera; family Tenebrionidae; genus Eledona; species Eledona agricola. Next base: position 2,055,956 of record CAXIEJ010000091.1, on the reverse strand, counting down.
TTTAGTTTGTTGTGGTAAGGGTTAGTTGGTGATGATTTAGAGTAGCCGAAGTAATTGAGGTGAGTTGGCATAGTTCGTTATGATTTGTACACTTTTTTTTGTAATTTTAAGATGATATGGTTTGGTTTGTTGTGGTAAGGGATAGTTGGGGGTGATTTACGGTAGCCGAAGTAATTTAGGTGATTCTGGTATAGTTTGTTATGATTTTTAGCATTTTTTTGTAATTTTAAAGTGATTGGGCTTAGTTTGTTGCTGTAAAGTGTAGTTAGGGGTGATTTTTGATAGCCGAAGTAATTTAGGTGAGTTTGGCATAATTTGCTATGGTCAGTAGCATTTTTTTGTAATTTAAATGTGATTGGGTTTAGTTTGTTGTGGTAAGAGTTAGTTGGTGATGATTTATGGTAGCCGAAGTAATTTAGGTAAGTTTGGAATAGTTTGCTATGGTTCCTAGCATTTTTTTGTAATTTAAAAGTGATTGGGTTTAGTTTGTTGTGGTAAGGGTTAGTTGGTGATGATTTAGAGTAGCCGAAGTAATTGAGGTGAGTTGGCATAGTTCGTTATGATTTGTACACTTTTTTTTGTAATTTTAAGATGATATGGTTTGGTTTGTTGTGGTAAGGGATAGTTGGGGGTGATTTACGGTAGCCGAAGTAATTTAGGTGATTCTGGTATAGTTTGTTATTATTTTTAGCATTTTTTTGTAATTTTAAAGTGATTGGGCTTAGTTTGTTTCTGTAAAGTGTAGTTGGGGGTGATTTTTGATAGCCGAAGTAATGTAGGTGTGTTTGGCATAGTTTGCTATGGTTAGTAGCATTTTTTTGTAATTTAAAAGTGATTGGGTTTAGTTTGTTGTGGTAAGGGTTAGTTGGTGATGATTTAGAGTAGCCGAAGTAATTTCGGTGAGTCTGGCATAGTTCGTTATGATTTGTACACCTTTTTTTGTAATTTTAAGATGATATGGTTTGGTTTGTTGTGGTAAGGGATAGTTGGGGGTGATTTACGGTAGCCGAAGTAATTTAGGTGATTCTGGTATAGTTTGTTATGATTTTTAGCATTTTTTTGTAATTTTAAAGTGATTGGGCTTAGTTTGTTGCTGTAAAGTGTAGTTGGGGGTGATTTTTGATGGCCGAAGTAATGTAGGTGTGTTTGGCATAGTTTGCTATGGTTAGTAGCATTTTTCTGTAATTTAAAAGTGATTGGGTTTAGTTTGTTGTGGTAAGGGTTAGTTGGTGATGATTAATGGTAGCCGAAGTAATTTAGGTGAGTTTGGCATAGTTTGCTATGGTTACTAGCATTTTTTTGTAATTTAAATGTGATTGGGTTTAGTTTGTTGTGGTAAGGGTTAGTTGGTGATGATTTAGAGTAGCCGAAGAAATTTAGGTGAGTCTGGCCTAGTTTGTTATGATTTGTACACCTTTTTTTGTAATTTAAGATGATATGGTTTGGTTTGTTGTGGTAAGGGATAGTTGGGGGTGATTTACGGTAGCCGAAGTAATTTAGGTGATTCTGGTATAGTTTGTTATGATTTTTAGCATTTTTTTGTAATTTTAAAGTGATTGGGCTTAGTTTGTTGCTGTAAAGTGTAGTTGGGGGTGATTTTTGATGGCCGAAGTAATGTAGGTGTGTTTGGCATAGTTTGCTATGGTTAGTAGCATTTTTTTGTAATTTAAAAGTGATTGGGTTTAGTTTGTTGTGGTAAGGGTTAGTTGGTGATGATTAATGGTAGCCGAAGTAATTTAGGTGAGTTTGGCATAGTTTGCTATGGTTAGTAGCATTTTTTTGTAATTTAAAAGTGATTGGGTTTAGTTTGTTGTGGTAAGGGTTAGTTGGTGATGATTTAGAGTACCCGAAGTAATTTCGGTGAGTCTGGCATAGTTCGTTATGATTTGTACACCTTTTTTTGTAATTTAAGATGATATGGTTTGGTTTGTTGTGGTAAGGGATAGTTGGGGGTGATTTACGGTAGCCGAAGTAATTTAGGTGATTCTGGTATAGTTTGTTATGATTTTTAGCATTTTTTTGTAATTTTAAAGTGATTGGGCTTAGTTTGTTGCTGTAAAGTGTAGTTAGGGGTGATTTTTGATAGCCGAAGTAATTTAGGTGAGTTTGGCATAGTTTGCTATGGTTAGTAGCATTTTTTTGTAATTTAAATGTGATTGGGTTTAGTTTGTTGTGGTAAGGGTTAGTTGGTGATGATTCATGGTAGCCGAAGTAATTTAGGTAAGTTTGGAATAGTTTGCTATGGTTACTAGCATTTTTTTGTAATTTAAAAGTGATTTAGTTTGTTGTGGTAAGGTTTAGTTGGTGATGATTTAGAGTAGCCGAAGTAATTTAGGTGAGTCTGGCATAGTTTGTTATGATTTGTACACCTTTTTTTGTAATTTTAAGATGATATGGTTTGGTTTGTTGTGGTATGGGATAGTTGGGGGTGATTTACGGTAGCCGAAGTAATTTAAGTGATTCTGGTATAGTTTGTTATGATTTCTAGTTTTTTTTGTAATTTTAAAGTGATTGGGCTTAGTTTGTTGCTGTAAAGTGTAGTTGGGGGTGATTTTTGATAGCCGAAGTAATTTAGGTGTGTTTGGCATAGTTTGCTATGGTTAGTAGCATTTTTTTGTAATTTAAAAGTGATTGGGTTTAGTTTGTTGTGGTAAGGGTTAGTTGGTGATGATTAATGGTAGCCGAAGTAATTTAGGTGAGTTTGGCATAGTTTGCTATAGTTACTAGCATTTTTTTGTAATTTAAAAGTGATTGGGTTTAGTTTGTTGGGGTAAGGGTTAGTTGGTGATGATTTAGAGTAGCCGAAGTAATTTAGGTGAGTTTGGCATAGTTTGCTATGGTTAGTAGCATTTTTTTGTAATTTAAAAGTGATTGGGTTTAGTTTGTTGTGGTAAGGGTTAGTTGGTGATGATTTAGAGTAGCCGAAGTAATTGAGGTGAGTTGGCATAGTTCGTTATGATTTGTACACTTTTTTTTGTAATTTTAAGATGATATGGTTTGGTTTGTTGTGGTAAGGGATAGTTGGGGGTGATTTACGGTAGCCGAAGTAATTTAGGTGATTCTGGTATAGTTTGTTATGATTTTTAGCATTTTTTTGTAATTTTAAAGTGATTGGGCTTAGTTTGTTGCTGTAAAGTGTAGTTAGGGGTGATTTTTGATAGCCGAAGTAATTTAGGTGAGTTTGGCATAATTTGCTATGGTCAGTAGCATTTTTTTGTAATTTAAATGTGATTGGGTTTAGTTTGTTGTGGTAAGAGTTAGTTGGTGATGATTTATGGTAGCCGAAGTAATTTAGGTAAGTTTGGAATAGTTTGCTATGGTTCCTAGCATTTTTTTGTAATTTAAAAGTGATTGGGTTTAGTTTGTTGTGGTAAGGGTTAGTTGGTGATGATTTAGAGTAGCCGAAGTAATTGAGGTGAGTTGGCATAGTTCGTTATGATTTGTACACTTTTTTTTGTAATTTTAAGATGATATGGTTTGGTTTGTTGTGGTAAGGGATAGTTGGGGGTGATTTACGGTAGCCGAAGTAATTTAGGTGATTCTGGTATAGTTTGTTATTATTTTTAGCATTTTTTTGTAATTTTAAAGTGATTGGGCTTAGTTTGTTTCTGTAAAGTGTAGTTGGGGGTGATTTTTGATAGCCGAAGTAATGTAGGTGTGTTTGGCATAGTTTGCTATGGTTAGTAGCATTTTTTTGTAATTTAAAAGTGATTGGGTTTAGTTTGTTGTGGTAAGGGTTAGTTGGTGATGATTTAGAGTAGCCGAAGTAATTTCGGTGAGTCTGGCATAGTTCGTTATGATTTGTACACCTTTTTTTGTAATTTTAAGATGATATGGTTTGGTTTGTTGTGGTAAGGGATAGTTGGGGGTGATTTACGGTAGCCGAAGTAATTTAGGTGATTCTGGTATAGTTTGTTATGATTTTTAGCATTTTTTTGTAATTTTAAAGTGATTGGGCTTAGTTTGTTGCTGTAAAGTGTAGTTGGGGGTGATTTTTGATGGCCGAAGTAATGTAGGTGTGTTTGGCATAGTTTGCTATGGTTAGTAGCATTTTTCTGTAATTTAAAAGTGATTGGGTTTAGTTTGTTGTGGTAAGGGTTAGTTGGTGATGATTAATGGTAGCCGAAGTAATTTAGGTGAGTTTGGCATAGTTTGCTATGGTTACTAGCATTTTTTTGTAATTTAAATGTGATTGGGTTTAGTTTGTTGTGGTAAGGGTTAGTTGGTGATGATTTAGAGTAGCCGAAGAAATTTAGGTGAGTCTGGCCTAGTTTGTTATGATTTGTACACCTTTTTTTGTAATTTAAGATGATATGGTTTGGTTTGTTGTGGTAAGGGATAGTTGGGGGTGATTTACGGTAGCCGAAGTAATTTAGGTGATTCTGGTATAGTTTGTTATGATTTTTAGCATTTTTTTGTAATTTTAAAGTGATTGGGCTTAGTTTGTTGCTGTAAAGTGTAGTTGGGGGTGATTTTTGATGGCCGAAGTAATGTAGGTGTGTTTGGCATAGTTTGCTATGGTTAGTAGCATTTTTTTGTAATTTAAAAGTGATTGGGTTTAGTTTGTTGTGGTAAGGGTTAGTTGGTGATGATTAATGGTAGCCGAAGTAATTTAGGTGAGTTTGGCATAGTTTGCTATGGTTAGTAGCATTTTTTTGTAATTTAAAAGTGATTGGGTTTAGTTTGTTGTGGTAAGGGTTAGTTGGTGATGATTTAGAGTAGCCGAAGTAATTTCGGTGAGTCTGGCATAGTTCGTTATGATTTGTACACCTTTTTTTGTAATTTAAGATGATATGGTTTGGTTTGTTGTGGTAAGGGATAGTTGGGGGTGATTTACGGTAGCCGAAGTAATTTAGGTGATTCTGGTATAGTTTGTTATGATTTTTAGCATTTTTTTGTAATTTTAAAGTGATTGGGCTTAGTTTGTTGCTGTAAAGTGTAGTTAGGGGTGATTTTTGATAGCCGAAGTAATTTAGGTGAGTTTGGCATAGTTTGCTATGGTTAGTAGCATTTTTTTGTAATTTAAATGTGATTGGGTTTAGTTTGTTGTGGTAAGGGTTAGTTGGTGATGATTCATGGTAGCCGAAGTAATTTAGGTAAGTTTGGAATAGTTTGCTATGGTTACTAGCATTTTTTTGTAATTTAAAAGTGATTTAGTTTGTTGTGGTAAGGTTTAGTTGGTGATGATTTAGAGTAGCCGAAGTAATTTAGGTGAGTCTGGCATAGTTTGTTATGATTTGTACACCTTTTTTTGTAATTTTAAGATGATATGGTTTGGTTTGTTGTGGTATGGGATAGTTGGGGGTGATTTACGGTAGCCGAAGTAATTTAAGTGATTCTGGTAGAGTTTGTTATGATTTCTAGTTTTTTTTGTAATTTTAAAGTGATTGGGCTTAGTTTGTTGCTGTAAAGTGTAGTTGGGGGTGATTTTTGATAGCCGAAGTAATTTAGGTGTGTTTGGCATAGTTTGCTATGGTTAGTAGCATTTTTTTGTAATTTAAAAGTGATTGGGTTTAGTTTGTTGTGGTAAGGGTTAGTTGGTGATGATTAATGGTAGCCGAAGTAATTTAGGTGAGTTTGGCATAGTTTGCTATAGTTACTAGCATTTTTTTGTAATTTAAAAGTGATTGGGTTTAGTTTGTTGGGGTAAGGGTTAGTTGGTGATGATTTAGAGTAGCCGAAGTAATTTAGGTGAGTTTGGCATAGTTTGCTATGGTTAGTAGCATTTTTTTGTAATTTAAAAGTGATTGGGTTTAGTTTGTTGTGGTAAGGGTTAGTTGGTGATGATTTAGAGTAGCCGAAGTAATTGAGGTGAGTTGGCATAGTTCGTTATGATTTGTACACTTTTTTTTGTAATTTTAAGATGATATGGTTTGGTTTGTTGTGGTAAGGGATAGTTGGGGGTGATTTACGGTAGCCGAAGTAATTTAGGTGATTCTGGTATAGTTTGTTATGATTTTTAGCATTTTTTTGTAATTTTAAAGTGATTGGGCTTAGTTTGTTGCTGTAAAGTGTAGTTAGGGGTGATTTTTGATAGCCGAAGTAATTTAGGTGAGTTTGGCATAATTTGCTATGGTCAGTAGCATTTTTTTGTAATTTAAATGTGATTGGGTTTAGTTTGTTGTGGTAAGAGTTAGTTGGTGATGATTTATGGTAGCCGAAGTAATTTAGGTAAGTTTGGAATAGTTTGCTATGGTTACTAGCATTTTTTTGTAATTTAAAAGTGATTGGGTTTAGTTTGTTGTGGTAAGGGTTAGTTGGTGATGATTTAGAGTAGCCGAAGTAATTGAGGTGAGTTGGCATAGTTCGTTATGATTTGTACACTTTTTTTTGTAATTTTAAGATGATATGGTTTGGTTTGTTGTGGTAAGGGATAGTTGGGGGTGATTTACGGTAGCCGAAGTAATTTAGGTGATTCTGGTATAGTTTGTTATGATTTTTAGCATTTTTTTGTAATTTTAAAGTGATTGGGCTTAGTTTGTTGCTGTAAAGTGTAGTTGGGGGTGATTTTTGATGGCCGAAGTAATGTAGGTGTGTTTGGCATAGTTTGCTATGGTTAGTAGCATTTTTTTGTAATTTAAAAGTGATTGGGTTTAGTTTGTTGTGGTAAGGGTTAGTTGGTGATGATTAATGGTAGCCGAAGTAATTTAGGTGAGTTTGGCATAGTTTGCTATGGTTACTAGCATTTTTTTGTAATTTAAATGTGATTGGGTTTAGTTTGTTGTGGTAAGGGTTAGTTGGTGATGATTTAGAGTAGCCGAAGAAATTTAGGTGAGTCTGGTCTAGTTTGTTATGATTTGTACACCTTTTTTTGTAATTTTAAGATGATATGGTTTGGTTTGTTGTGGTAAGGGATAGTTGGGGGTGATTTACGGTAGCCGAAGTAATTTAGGTGATTCTGGTATAGTTTGTTATGATTTTTAGCATTTTTTTGTAATTTTAAAGTGATTGGGCTTAGTTTGTTGCTGTAAAGTGTAGTTGGGGTGATTTTTGATAGCCGAAGTAATTTAGGTGAGTTTGGCATAGTTTGCTATGGTTAGTAGCATTTTTTTGTAATTTAAAAGTGATTGGGTTTAGTTTGTTGTGGTAAGGGTTAGTTGGTGATGATTTAGAGTAGCCGAAGTAATTTAGGTGAGTCTGGCATAGTTTGTTATGATTTGTACACTTTTTTTTGTAATTTTAAGATGATATGGTTTGGTTTGTTGTGGTAAGGGATAGTTGGGGGTGATTTACGGTAGCCTAAGTAATTTTGGGTGATTCTAGGGTAGATTGTTATGATTTTTAATATTTTTTTGTAATTTTAAAGTGATTGGGCTTAGTTTGTTGCTGTAAAGTGTAGTTGGGGTGATTTTTGATAGCCGAAGTAATTTAGGTGAGTTTGTCATTGTTTGCTATGGTTACTAGCATTTTTTTGTAATTTAAAAGTGATTGGGTTTAGTTTGTTGTGGTAAGGGTTAGTTGGTGATGATTTAGAGTAGCCGAAGTAATTTCGGTGAGTCTGGCATAGTTCGTTATGATTTGTACACCTTTTTTTGTAATTTTGAGATGATATGGTTTGGTTTGTTGTGGTAAGGGATAGTTGGGGGTGATTTACGGTAGCCGAAGTAATTTAGGTGATTCTGGTATAGTTTGTTATGATTTTTAGCATTTTTTTGTAATTTTAAAGTGATTGGGCTTAGTTTGTTGCTGTAAAGTGTAGTTGGGGGTGATTTTTGATAGCCGAAGTAATGTAGGTGTGTTTGGCATAGTTTGCTATGGTTAGTAGCATTTTTTGTAATTTAAAAGTGATTGGGTTTAGTTTGTTGTGGTAAGGGTTAGTTGGTGATGATTAATGGTAGCCGAAGTAATTTAGGTGAGTTTGGCATAGTTTGCTATGGTTACTAGCATTTTTTTGTAATTTAAATGTGATTGGGTTTAGTTTGTTGTGGTAAGGGTTAGTTGGTGATGATTTAGAGTAGCCGAAGAAATTTAGGTGAGTCTGGCCTAGTTTGTTATGATTTGTACACCTTTTTTTGTAATTTTAAGATGATATGGTTTGGTTTGTTGTGGTAAGGGATAGTTGGGGGTGATTTACGGTAGCCGAAGTAATTTAGGTGATTCTGGTATAGTTTGTTATGATTTTTAGTATTTTTTTGTAATTTTAAAGTGATTGGGCTTAGTTTGTTGCTGTAAAGTGTAGTTGGGGTGATTTTTGATAGCCGAAGTAACTTAGGTGAGTTTGGCATAGTTTGCTATGGTTAGTAGCATTTTTTTGTAATTTAAAAGTGATTGGGTTTAGTTTGTTGTGGTAAGGGTTAGTTGGTGATGATTTAGAGTAGCTGAAGTAATTTATGTGGGTCTGGCATAGTTCGTTATGATTTGTACACCTTTTTTTCTAATTTTAAGATGATATGGTTTGGTTTGTTGTGGTAAGGGATAGTTGGGGGTGATTTACGGTAGCCGAAGTAATTTAGGTGATTCTGGTATAGTTTGTTATGATTTTTAGCATTTTTTTGTAATTATAAAGTGATTGGGCTTAGTTTGTTGCTGTAAAGTGTAGTTAGGGGTGATTTTTGATAGCCGAAGTAATTTAGGTGAGTTTGGCATAGTTTGCTATGGTTAGTAGCATTTTTTTGTAATTTAAAAATGATTGGGTTTAGTTTGTTGTGGTAAGGGTTAGTTGGTAATGATTTATGGTAGCCGAAGTAATTTAGGTGAGTTTGGCATAGTTTGCTATGGTTACAAGCATATTTTTGTAATTTAAAAGTGATTGGGTTTAGTATGTTGTGGTACGGGTTAGTTGGTGATGATTTAGAGTAGCCGAAGTAATTTAGGTGAGTCTGGCATAGTTTGTTATGATTTGTACACCTTTTTTTTTAATTTTAAGATGATATGGTTTGGTTTGTTGTGGTAAGGGATAGTTGGGGGTGATTTACGGTAGCCGAAGTAATTTAGGTGATTCTGGTATAATTTGTTATGATTTTTACCTTTTTTTGTAATTTTAAAGTGATTGGGCTTAGTTTGTTGCTGTAAAGTGTAGTTGGGGGTGATTTTTGATAGCCGAAGTAATTTAGGTGTGTTTGGCATAGTTTGCTATGGTTAGTAGCATTTTTTTGTAATTTAAAAGTGATTGGGTTTAGTTTGTTGTGGTAAGGGTTAGTTGGTGATGATTAATGGTAGCCGAAGTAATTTAGGTGAGTTTGGCATAGTTTGCCATGGTTACTAGCATTTTTTTGTAATTTAAAAGTGATTGGGTTTAGTTTGTTGTGGTAAGCGTTAGTTGGTGATGATTTAGAGTAGCCGAAGTAATTTAGGTGAGTCTGGCATAGTTTGTTATAAATTGTACACCTTTTTTTGTAATTTTAAGATGATATGGTTTGGTTTGTTGTGGTAAGGGATAGTTGGGGGTGATTTACGGTAGCCCAAGTAATTTAGGTGATTCTGGTATAGTTTGTTATAATTTTTAGCATTTTTTTGTAATTTTTAAGTGATTGGGCTTAGTTTGTTGCTGTAAAGTGTAGTTGGGGGTGATTTTTGATAGCCAAAGTAATTTAGGTTAGTTTGGCATAGTTTGCTATGGTTAGTAGCATTTTTTTGTAATTTAAAAGTGATTGGGTTTAGTTTGTTGTGGTAAGGGTTAGTTGGTGATGATTTATGGTAGCCGAAGTAATTGAGGTGAGTTGGCATAGTTTGCTATGGTTACTAGCATTTTTTTGTAATTTAAAAGTGATTGGGTTTAGTTTGTTGTGGTAAGGGTTAGTTGGTGATGATTTTGAGTAGCCGAAGTAATTTAGGTGAGTCTGGCATAGTTTGTTATGATTTGTACACCTTTTTTTGTAATTTTAAGATGATATGGTTTGGTTTGTTGTGGTAAGGGATAGTTGGGGGTGATTTACGGTAGCCGAAGTAATTTTGGGTGATTCTAGTATAGATTGTTATAATTTTTAATATTTTTTTGTAATTTTAAAGTGATTGGGCTTAGTTTGTTGCTGTAAAGTGTAGTTGGGGTGATTTTTGATAGCCGAAGTAATTTAGGTGAGTTTGGTATAGTTTGCTATGGTTAGTAGCATTTTTTTGTAATTTAAAAGTGATTGGGTTTAGTTTGTTGTGGTAAGGGTTAGTTGGTGATGATTTAGAGTAGCCGAAGTAATTTCGGTGAGTCTGGCATAGTTCGTTATGATTTGTACACCTTTTTTTGTAATTTTAAGATGATATGGTTTGGTTTGTTGTGGTAAGGGATAGTTGGGGGTGATTTACGGTAGCCGAAGTAATTTAGGTGATTCTGGTATAGTTTGTTATGATTTTTAGCATTTTTTTGTAATTTTAAAGTGATTGGGTTTAGTTTGTTGTGGTAAGGGTTAGTTGGTGATGACTAATGGTAGCCGAAGTAATTTAGGTGAGTTTGGCATAGTTTGCTATGGTTAGTAGCATTTTTTTGTAATTTAAAAGTGATTGGGTTTAGTTTGTTGTGGTAAGGGTTAGTTGGTGATGATTTAGAGTAGCCGAAGTAATTTCGGTGAGTCTGGCATAGTTCGTTATGATTTGTACACCTTTTTTTGTAATTTTAAGATGATATGGTTTGGTTTGTTGTGGTAAGGGACAGTTGGGGGTGATTTACGGTAGCCGAAGTAATTTAGGTGATTCTGGTATAGTTTGTTATGATTTTTAGCATTTTTTTGTAATTTTAAAGTGATTGGGTTTAGTTTGTTGTGGTAAGGGTTAGTTGGTGATGACTAATGGTAGCCGAAGTAATTTAGGTGAGTTTGGCATAGTTTGCTATGGTTACTAGCATTTTTTTGTAATTTAAAAGTGATTGGGTTTAGTTTGTTGTGGTAAGGGTTAGTTGGTGATGATTTAGAGTAGCCGAAGTAATTTCGGTGAGTCTGGCATAGTTCGTTATGATTTGTACACCTTTTTTTGTAATTTTAAGCTGATATGGTTTGGTTTGTTGTGGTAAGGGATAGTTGGGGGTGATTTACGGTAGCCGAAGTAATTTAGGTGATTCTAGTATAGTTTGTTATGATTTTTAATATTTTTTTGTAATTTTAAAGTGATTGGGCTTAGTTTGTTGCTGTAAAGTGTAGTTGGGGTGATTTTTGATAGCCGAAATAATTTAGGTGGGTTTGGCATACTTTGCTATGGTTAGTAGCATATTTTTTGTAATTTAAAAGTGATTGGGTTTAGTTTGTTGTGGTAAGGGTTAGTTGGTGATGATTTAGAGTAGCCGAAGTAATTTAGGCGAGTCTGACATAGTTTGTTATGATTCGTACACCTTTTTTTGTAATTTTAAGATGATATAGTTTGGTTTGTTGTGGCAAGGGATAGTTGGGGGTGATTTACGGTAGCCGAAGTAATTTAGGTGATTCTGGTATAGTTTGTTATGATTTTTAGCATTTTTTTGTAATTTTAAAGTGATTGGGCTTAGTTTGTTGCTGTAAAGTATAGTTGGGGGTGATTTTTGATAGCCGAAGTAATTTAGGTGAGTTTGGCATAGTTTGCTATGGTTAGTAGCATTTTTTTGTAATTTAAAAGTGATTGGGTTTAGTTTGTTGTGGTAAGGGTTAGTTGGTGATGATTTAGAGTAGCCGAAGTAATTTCGGTGAGTCTGGCATAGTTCGTTATGATTTGTACACCTTTTTTTGAATTTTAAGATGATATGGTTTGGTTTGTTGTGGTAAGGGATAGTTGGGGCTGATTTACGGTAGCCGAAGTAATTTAGGTTATTCTGGTATAGTTTGTTATGATTTTTAGCATTTTTTTGTAATTTTAAAGTAATTGGGCTTAGTTTGTTGCTGTAAAGTATAGTTGGGGGTGATTTATGGTAGCCGAAGTAATTTAGGTGAGTTTGGCATAGTTTGCTATGGTTACTAGCATTTTTTTGTAATTTAAAAGTGATTGGGTTTAGTTTGTTGTGGTAAGGGTTAGTTGGTGATGATTTAGGGTAGCCGAAGTTATTTAGGTGAGTCTGGCATAGTTTGTTATAATTTGTACACCTTTTTTTGTAATTTTAAGATGATATGGTTTGGTTTGTTGTGGTAAGGGATAGTTGGGGGTGATTTACGGTAGCCGAAGTAATTTAGGTGATTCTGGTTAGCTTGTTATGATTTTTAGCATTTTTTTGTAATTTTAAAGTGATTGGGCTTAGTTTGTTGCTGTAAAGTATAGTTGAGGGTGATTTTTGATAGCCGAAGTAATTTAGGTGAGTTTAGCATAGTTTGCTATGGTTAGTAGCATTTTTTTGTAATTTAAAAGTGATTGGGTTTAGTTTGTTGTGGTAAGGGTTAGTTGGTGATGATTTAGAGTAGCCGAAGTAATTTCGGTGAGTCTGGCATAGTTCGTTATGATTTGTACACTTTTTTTTGTAATTTTAAGATGATATGGTTTGGTTTGTTGTGGTAAGGGATAGTTGGGGGTGATTTACGCTAGCCGAAGTAATTTAGGTGATTCTGGTATAGTTTGTTATGATTTTTAGCATTTTTTTGTAATTTTAAAGTGATTGGGTTTAGTTTGTTGTGGTAAGGGTTAGTTGGTGATGATTAATGGTAGCCGAAGTAATTTAGGTGAGTTTGGCATAGTTTGCTATGGTTACTAGCGTTTTTTTGTAATTTAAAAGTGATTGGGTTTAGTTTGTTGTGGTAAGGGTTAGTTGGTGATGATTTAGAGTAGCCGAAGAAATTTAGGTGAGTCTGGCTTAGTTTGTTATGATTTGTACACCTTTTTTTGTAATTTTAAGATGATATGGTTTGGTTTGTTGTGGTAAGGGATAGTTGGGGGTGATTTACGGTAGCCGAAGTAATTTAGGTGATTCTGGTATAGTTTGTTATGATTTTTAGCATTTTTTTGTAATTTTAAAGTGATTGGGCTTAGTTTGTTGCTGTAAAGTGTAGTTGGGGGTGATTTTTGATAGCCAAAGTAATTTAGGTGAGTTTGGCATAGTTTGCTATGGTTAGTAGCATTTTTTTGTAATTTAAAAGTGATTGGGTTTAGTTTGTTGTGGTAAGGGTTAGTTGGTGATGATTTATGGTAGCCGAAGTAATTGAGGTGAGTTGGCATAGTTTGCTATGGTTACTAGCATTTTTTTGTAATTTAAAAGTGATTGGGTTTAGTTTGTTGTGGTAAGGGTTTGTTGGTAATGATTTAGAGTAGCCGTAGTAATTTAGGTGAGTCTGGCATAGTTTGTTATGATTTGTACGACTTTTTTTGTAATTTTAAGCTGATATGGTTTGGTTTGTTGTGGTAAGGGATAGTTGGGGGTGGTTTACGGTAGCCGAAGTAATTTAGGTGATTCTAGTATAGTTTGTTATGATTTTTATTATTTTTTTGTAATTTTAAAGTGATTGGGCTTAGTTTGTTGCTGTAAAGTGTAGTTGGGGTGATTTTTGATAGCCGAAATAATTTAGGTGAGTTTGGCATACTTTGCTATGGTTAGTAGCATATTTTTTGTAATTTAAAAGTGATTGGGTTTAGTTTGTTGTGGTAAGGGTTAGTTGGTGATGATTTAGAGTAGCCGAAGTAATTTAGGTGAGTCTGACATAGTTTGTTATGATTCGTACACCTTTTTTTGTAATTTTAAGATGATATGGTTTGGTTTGTTGTGGTAAGGGATAGTTGGGGGTGATTTACGGTGGCCGAAGTAATTTAGGTGATTCTGGTATAGTTTGTTATGATTTTTAGCATTTTTTTGTAATTTTAAAGTGATTGGGCTTAGTTTGTTGCTGTAAAGTATAGTTGGGGGTGATTTATGATAGCCGAAGTAATTTAGGTGAGTTTGGCATAGTTTGCTATGGTTAGTAGCATTTTTTTGTAATTTAAAAGTGATTGGGTTTAGTTTGTTGTGGTAAGGGTTAGTTGGTGATGATTTAGAGTAGCCGAAGTAATTTCGGTGAGTCTGGCATAGTTCGTTATGATTTGTACACCTTTTTTTGAATTTTAAGATGATATGGTTTGGTTTGTTGTGGTAAGGAATAGTTGGGGCTGATTTACGGTAGCCGAAGTAATTTAGGTTATTCTGGTATAGTTTGTTATGATTTTTAGCATTTTTTTGTAATTTTAAAGTAATTGGGCTTAGTTTGTTGCTGTAAAGTATAGTTGGGGGTGATTTATGGTAGCCGAAGTAATTTAGGTGAGTTTGGCATAGTTTGCTATGGTTACTAGCATTTTTTTGTAATTTAAAAGTGATTGGGTTTAGTTTGTTGTGGTAAGGGTTAGTTGGTGATGATTTAGAGTAGCCGAAGTAATTTAGGTGAGTCTGGCATAGTTTGTTATGATTTGTACACCTTTTTTTGTAATTTTAAGATGATATGGTTTGGTTTGTTGTGGTAAGGGATAGTTGGGGGTGATTTACGGTAGCCGAAGTAATTTAGGTGATTCTGGTTAGCTTGTTATGATTTTTAGCATTTTTTTGTAATTTTAAAGTGATTGGGCTTAGTTTGTTGCTGTAAAGTATAGTTGGGGGTGATTTTTGATAGCCGAAGTAATTTAGGTGAGTTTAGCATAGTTTGCTATGGTTAGTAGCATTTTTTTGTAATTTAAAAGTGATTGGGTTTAGTTTGTTGTGGTAAGGGTTAGTTGGTGATGATTTAGAGTAGCCGAAGTAATTTCGGTGAGTCTGGCATAGTTCGTTATGATTTGTACACTTTTTTTTGTAATTTTAAGATGATATGGTTTGGTTTGTTGTGGTAAGGGATAGTTGGGGCTGATTTACGGTAGCCGAAGTAATTTAGGTGATTCTGGTATAGTTTGTTATGATTTTTAGCATTTTTTTGTAATTTTAAAGTGATTGGGCTTAGTTTGTTGCTGTAAAGTATAGTTGGGGGTGATTTTTGATAGCCGAAGTAATTTAGGTGAGTTTAGCATAGTTTATAGTTAATTTAAAAGTGATTGGGTTTAGTTTGTTGTGGTAAGGGTTAGTTGGTGATGATTTAGAGTAGCCGAAGTAATTTCGGTGAGTCTGGCATAGTTCGTTATGATTTGTACACTTTTTTTTGTAATTTTAAGATGATATGGTTTGGTTTGTTGTGGTAAGGGATAGTTGGGGCTGATTTACGGTAGCCGAAGTAATTTAGGTGATTCTGGTATAGTTTGTTATGATTTTTAGCATTTTTTTGTAATTTTAAAGTGATTGGGCTTAGTTTGTTGCTGTAAAGTATAGTTGGGGGTGATTTTTGATAACCGAAGTAATTTAGGTGAGTTTAGCATAGTTTGCTATGGTTAGTAGCATTTTTTTGTAATTTAAAAGTGATTTTGTTTAGTTTGTTGCTGTAAAGTGTAGTTGGGGGTGATTTTTGATAGCCGAAGTAATTTAGGTGAGTTTGGCATAGTTTGCTATGGTTAGTAGCATTTTTTTGTAATTTAAAAGTGATTGGGTTTAGTTTGTTGTGGTAAGGGTTAGTTGGTGATGATTTATGGTAGCCGAAGTAATTTAGGTGAGTTTGGCATAGTTTGCTATGGTTAGGAGCATTTTTTTGTAATTTAAAAGTGATTGGGTTTAGTTTGTTGTGGTAAGGGTTAGTTGGTGATGATTTAGAGTAGCCGAAGTAATTTAGGTGAGTCTGGCATAGTTTGTTATGATTTGTACACCTTTTTTTGTAATTTTAAGATGATATGGCTTGGTTTGTTGAGGTAAGGGATAGTTGGGGGTGATTACGGTAGCCGAAGTAATTTAGGTGATTCTGGTATAGTTTGTTATGATTTTTAGCATTTTTTTGTAATTTTAAAGTGATTGGGCTTAGTTTGTTGCTGTAAAGTGTAGTTGTGTGTGATTTTTGATAGCCGAAGTAATTTAGGTGAGTTTGGCATAGTTTGCTATGATTAGTAGCATTTTTTTGTAATTTAAAAGTGATTGGGTTTAGTTTGTTGTGGTAAGGGTTAGTTGGTGATTATTTATGGTAGCCGAAGTAATTTAGGTGAGTTTGGCATACTTTGCTATGGTTAGTAGCATTTTTTTGTAATTTAAAAGTGATTGGGTTTAGTTTGTTGTGGTAAGGGTTAGTTGATGTTGATTTAGAGTAGCCGAAGTAATTTAGGTGAGTCTGGCATAGTTTGTTATGATTTGTACACCTTTTTTTGTAATTTTAAGATGATATGGTTTGGTTTGTTGTGGTAAGGGTTAGTTGGGGGTGATTTACGGTAGCCGAAGTAATTTAGATGATTCTGGCATAGTTTGTTATGATTTTTAGCATTTTTTTGTAATTTTAAAGTGATTGGGCTTAGTTTGTTGCTGTAAAGTGTAGTTGGGGGTGATTTTTGATAGCCGAAGTAATTTAGGTGAGTTTGGCATAGTTTGCTATGGTTAGTAGCATTTTTTTGTAATTTAAAAGTGATTGGGTTTAGTTTGTTGTGGTAAGGGTTAGTTGGTGATGATTTATGGTAGCCCAAGTAATTTAGGTGAGTTTGGCATAGTTTGCTATGGTTAGTAGCATTTTTTTGTAATTTAAAAGTGATTGGGTTTAGTTTGTTGTGGTAAGGGTTAGTTGGTGATGATTTAGAGTAGCCGAAGTAATTTAGGTGAGTCTGGCATAGTTTGTTATGATTTGTACACCTTTTTTTGTAAATTTAAGATGATATGGTTTGGTTTGTTGTGGTAAGGGATAGTTGGGGGTGATTTACGGTAGCCGAAGTAATTTAGGTGATTCTGGTATAGTTTGTTATGATTTTTAGCATTTTTTGTAATTTTAAAGTGATTGGGCTTAGTTTGTTGCTGTAAAGTGTAGTTGGAGGTGATTTTTGATAGCCGAAGTAATTTAGGTGAGCTTGGTATAGTTTGCTATGGTTAGTAGCATTTTTTTGTAATTTAAAAGTGATTGGGTTTAGTTTGTTGTGGTAAGGGTTAGTTGGTGATGATTTATGGTAGCCGAAGTAATTTAGGTGAGTTTGGCATAGTTTGCTATATTTTTAGTAGCATATTTTTGTAATTTAAAAGTGATTGGGTTTAGTTTGTTGTGGTAAGGGTTAGTTGGTGATGATTTAGAGTAGCCGAAGTAGTTTAGGTGAGTCTGGCATAGTTTGTTATGATTTGTACTCCTTTTTTGGTAATTTTAAGATGATATGGTTAGGTTTGTTGTGGTAAGGGATAGTTGGGGGTAATTTACGGTAGCCGAAGTAATTTAGGTGATTTTGATATAGTTTGTTATAATTTTTAGCATTTTTTTGTAATTTTAAAGTGATTGGGCTTAGTTTGTTGCTGTAAAGTGTAGTTGGGGGTGATTTTTGATAGCCGAAGTATATTAGGTGGGTTTGGCATAGTGTGCTATGGTTAGTAGCATTTTTTTGTAATTTAAAAGTGATTGGGTTTAGTTTGTTGTGGTAAGGGTTAGTTGGTGATGATTTAGAGTAGCCGAAGTAGTTTAGGTGAGTCTGGCATAGTTTGTTATGATTTGTACTCCTTTTTTGGTAATTTTAAGATGAAATGGTTAGGTTTGTTGTGGTAAGGGATAGTTGGGGGTGATTTACGGTAGCCGAAGTAATTTAGGTGATTCTGGTATAGTTTGTTATGATTTTTAGCATTTTTTTGTAATTTTAAAGTGTTTGGGCTTAGTTTGTTGCTGTAAAGTGTAGTTGGGGGTGATTTTTGATAGCCGAAGTAATTTAGGTGAGTTTGGGATAGTTTGCTATGGTTAGTAGCATTTTTTTGTAATTTAAAAGTGATTGGGTTTAGTTTGTTGGGGTAAGGGTTAGTTGGTGATGATTTATGGTAGCCGAAGTAATTTAGGTGAGTTTGGCATAGTTTGCTATGGTTAGTAGCATTTTTTTGTAATTTAAAAGTGATTGGGTTTAGTTTGTTGTGGTAAGGGTTAGTTGGTGATGATTTAGAGTAGCCGAAGTAATTTAGGTGAGTCTGGCATAGTTTGTTATGATTTGTACACCTTTTTTTGTAATATTAAGATGATATGGTTTGGTTTGTTGTGGTAAGGGATAGTTGGTGATGATTTATGGTAGCCGAAGTAGTTTAGGTGAGTTTGGCATAGTTTGCTATGTTTAGTAGCATTTTTTTGTAATTTAAAAGTGATTGGGTTTAGTTTGTTGTGGTAAGGGTTAGTTGGTGATGATTTAGAGTAGCCGAAGTAATTTAGGTGAGTCTGGCATAGTTTGTTATGATTTGTACACCTTTTTTGTAATTTTAAGATGATATGGTTTGGTTTGTTGTGGTAAGGAATAGTTGGGGGTGATTTACGGTAGCCGAAGTAATTTAGGTGATTCTGGTATAGTTTGTTATGATTTTTAGCATTTTTTTGTAATTTTAAAGTGATTGGGCTTAGTTTGTTGCTGTAAAGTGTAGTTGGAGGTGATTTTTGATAGCCGAAGTAATTTAGGTGAGCTTGGTATAGTTTGCTATGGTTAGTAGCATTTTTTTGTAATTTAAAAGTGATTGGGTTTAGATTGTTGTGGTAAGGGTTAGTTGGTGATGATTTATGGTAGCCGAAGTAATTTAGGTGAGTTTGGCCTAGTTTGCTATATTTTTAGTAGCATATTTTTGTAATTTAAAAGTGATTGGGTTTAGTTTGTTGTGGTAAGGGTTAGTTGGTGATGATTTAGAGTAGCCGAAGTAGTTTAGGTGAGTCTGGCATAGTTTGTTATGATTTGTACTCCTTTTTTGGTAATTTTAAGATGATATGGTTAGGTTTGTTGTGGTAAGGGATAGTTGGGGGTAATTTACGGTAGCCGAAGTAATTTAGGTGATTTTGATATAGTTTGTTATAATTTTTAGCATTTTTTTGTAATTTTAAAGTGATTGGGCTTAGTTTGTTGCTGTAAAGTGTAGTTGGGGGTGATTTTTGATAGCCGAAGTAATTTAGGTGAGTTTGGCATAGTTTGCTATGGTTAGTAGCATTTTTTTGTAATTTAAAAGTGATTGGGTTTAGTTTGTTGTGGTAAGGGTTAGTTGGTGATGATTTATGGTAGCCGAAGTAATTGAGGTGAGTTGGCATAGTTTGCTATGGTTACTAGCATTTTTTTGTAATTTAAAAGTGATTGGGTTTAGTTTGTTGTGGTAAGGGTTAGTTGGTGATGATTTAGAGTAGCCGAAGTAATTTAGGTGAGTCTGGCATAGTTTGTTATGATTTGTACACCTTTTTTTGTAATTTTAAGATGATATGGTTTGGTTTGTTGTGGTAAGGGATAGTTGGGGGTGATTTACGGTAGCCGAAGTAATTTAGGTGATTCTGGTATAGTTTGTTATGATATTTAGCTTTTTTTTGTAATTTTAAAGTGATTGGGCTTAGTTTGTTGCTGTAAAGTGTAGTTGGGGGTGATTTTTGATAGCCGAAGTAATTTAGGTGAGGTTGGCATAGTTTGCTATGGTTAGTAGCATTTTTTTGTAATTTAAAAGTGATTGGGTTTAGTTTGTTGTGGTAAGGGTTAGTTGGTGATGATTTATGGTAGCCGAAGTAATTTAGGTGAGTTTGGCATAGTTTGCTATGGTTAGTAGCATTTTTTTGTAATTTAAAAGTGATTGGGTTTAGTTTGTTGTGGTAAGGGTTAGTTGGTGATGATTTAGAGTAGCCGAAGTAATTTAGGTGAGTCTGGCATAGTTTGTTATGATTTGTACACCTTTTTTTGTAATTTTAAGATGATATGGTTTGGTTTGTTGTGGTAAGGGATAGTTGAGGGTGATTTACGGTAGCCGAAGTAATTTAGGTGATTCTGGTATAGTTTGTTATGATTTTTAGCATTTTTTTGTAATTTTAAAGTGATTGGGTTTAGTTTGTTGCTGTAAAGTGTAGTGGGGGTGATTTTTGATAGCCGAAATAATTTAGGTGAGTTTGCCATAGTTTGCTATGGTTAGTAGCATTTTTTTGTAATTTAAAAGTGATTGGGTTTAGTTTGTAGTGGTAAGGGTTAGTTGGTGATGATTTAGAGTAGCCGAAGTAATTTAGGTGAGTCTGGCATAGTTTGTTATGATTTGTACACCTTTTTTTGTAATTTTAAGATGATATGGCTTGGTTTGTTGAGGTAAGGGATAGTTGGGGGTGATTACGGTAGCCGAAGTAATTTAGGTGATACTGGTATAGTTTGTTATGATTTTTAGCATTTTTATGTAATTTTAAAGTGATTGGGCTAAGTTTGTTGCTGTAAAGTGTAGTTGTGTGTGATTTTTGATTGCCGAAGTAATTTAGGTGAGTTTGGCATAGTTTGCTATGATTAGTAGCATTTTTTTGTAATTTAAAAGTGATTGGGTTTAGTTTGTTGTGGTAAGGGTTAGTTGGTGATTATTTATGGTAGCCGAAGTAATTTAGGTGAGTTTGGCATACTTTGCTATGGTTAGTAGCATTTTTTTGTAATTTAAAAGTGATTGGGTTTAGTTTGTTGTGGTAAGGGTTAGTTGGTGATGATTTAGAGTAGCCGAAGTAATTTAGGTGAGTCTGGCATAGTTTGTTATGATTTGTACACCTTTTTTTGTAATTTTAAGATGATATGGTTTGGTTTGTTGTGGTAAGAGTTAGTTGGGGGTGATTTACGGTAGCCGAAGTAATTTAGGTGATTCTGGTATAGTTTGTTATGATTTTTAGCATTTTTTTGTAATTTTAAAGTGATTGGGCTTAGTTTGTTGCTGTAAAGTGTAGTTGGAGGTGATTTTTGATAGCCGAAGTAATTTAGGTGAGCTTGGTATAGTTTGCTATGGTTAGTAGCATTTTTTTGTAATTTAAAAGTGATTGGGTTTAGTTTGTTGTGGTAAGGGTTAGTTGGTGATGATTTATGGTAGCCGAAGTAATTTAGGTGAGTTTGGCATAGTTTGCTATATTTTTAGTAGCATATTTTTGTAATTTAAAAGTGATTGGGTTTAGTTTGTTGTGGTAAGGGTTAGTTGGTGATGATTTAGAGTAGCCGAAGTAGTTTAGGTGAGTCTGGCATAGTTTGTTATGATTTGTACTCCTTTTTTGGTAATTTTAAGATGATATGGTTAGGTTTGTTGTGGTAAGGGATAGTTGGGGGTAATTTACGGTAGCCGAAGTAATTTAGGTAATTTTGATATAGTTTGTTATAATTTTTAGCATTTTTTTGTAATTTTAAAGTGATTGGGCTTAGTTTGTTGCTGTAAAGTATAGTTGGGGGTGATTTTTGATAGCCGAAGTAATTTAGGTGAGTTTGGCATAGTTTGCTATGGTTAGTAGCATTTTTTTGTAATTTAAAAGTGATTGGGTTTAGTTTGTTGTGGTAAGAGTTAGTTGGTGATGATTTAGAGTAGCCGAAGTAATTTCGCTGAGTCTGGCATAGTTCGTTATGATTTGTACACCTTTTTTTGAATTTTAAGATGATATGGTTTGGTTTGTTGTGGTAAGGGATAGTTGGGGCTGATTTACGGTAGCCGAAGTAATTTAGGTTATTCTGGTATAGTTTGTTATGATTTTTAGCATTTTTTTGTAATTTTAAAGTAATTGGGCTTAGTTTGTTGCTGTAAAGTATAGTTGGGTGTGATTTATGGTAGCCGAAGTAATTTAGGTGAGTTTGGCATAGTTTGCTATGGTTACTAGCATTTTTTTGTAAATTAAAAGTGATTGGGTTTAGTTTGTTGTGGTAAGGGTTAGTTGGTGATGATTTAGAGTAGCCGAAGTAATTTAGGTGAGTCTGGCATAGTTTGTTATGATTTGTACACCTTTTTTTGTAATTTTAAGATGATATGGTTTGGTTTGTTGTGGTAAGGGATAGTTGGGGGTGATTTACGGTAGCCGAAGTAATTTAGGTGATTCTGGTTAGCTTGTTATGATTTTTAGCATTTTTTTGTAATTTTAAAGTGATTGGGCTTAGTTTGTTGCTGTAAAGTATAGTTGGGGGTGATTTTTGATAGCCGAAGTAATTTAGGTGAGTTTAGCATAGTTTGCTATGGTTAGTAGCATTTTTTTAATCTAAAAGTGATTGGGTTTAGTTTGTTGTGGTAAGGGTTAGTTGGTGATGATTTAGAGTAGCCGAAGTAATTTCGGTGAGTCTGGCATAGTTCGTTATGATTTGTACACTTTTTTTTGTAATTTTAAGATGATATGGTTTGGTTTGTTGTGGTAAGGGATAGTTGGGGCTGATTTACGGTAGCCGAAGTAATTTAGGTGATTCTGGTATAGTTTGTTATGATTTTTAGCATTTTTTTGTAATTTTAAATTGATTGGGCTTAGTTTGTTGCTGTAAAGTATAGTTGGGGGTGATTTTTGATAGCCGAAGTAATTTAGGTGAGTTTAGCATAGTTTGCTATGGTTAGTAGCATTTTTTTGTAATTTAAAAGTGATTGGGTTTAGTTTGTTGCTGTAAAGTGTAGTTGGGGGTGATTTTTGATAGCCGAAGTAATTTAGGTGAGTTTAGCATAGTTTGCTATGGTTAGTAGCATTTTTTTGTAATTTAAAAGTGATTGGGTTTAGTTTGTTGTGGTAAGGGTTAGTTGGTGATGATTTATGGTAGCCGAAGTAATTTAGGTGAGTTTGGCATAGTTTGCTATGGTTAGGAGCATTTTTTTGTAATTTAAAAGTGATTGGGTTTAGTTTGTTGTGGTAAGGGTTAGTTGGTGATGATTTAGAGTAGTCGAAGTAATTAAGGTGAGTCTGGCATAGTTTGTTATGATTTGTACACCTTTTTTTGTAATTTTAAGATGATATGGTTTGGTTTGTTGTGGTAAGGGATAGTTGGGGGTGATTTACGGTAGCCGAAGTAATTTAGGTGTTTCTGGTATGATTTGTTATGATTTTTAGCATTTTTTTGTAATTTTAAAGTGATTGGGTTTAGTTTGTTGCTGTAAAGTGTAGTTGGGGGTGATTTTTGATAGCCGAAGTAATTTAGGTGAGTTTGCCATAGTTTGCTATGGTTAGTAGCATTTTTTTGTAATTTAAAAGTGATTGGGTTTAGTTTGTTGTGGTAAGGGTTAGTTGGTGATGATTTAGAGTAGCCGAAGTAATTTAGGTGAGTCTGGCATAGTTTGTTATGATTTGTACACCTTTTTTTGTAATTTTAAGATGATATGGCTTGGTTTGTTGAGGTAAGGGATAGTTGGGGGTGATTACGGTAGCCGAAGTAATTTAGGTGATTCTGGTATAGTTTGTTATGATTTTTAGCATTTTTTTGTAATTTTAAAGTGATTGGGCTTAGTTTGTTGCTGTAAAGTGTAGTTGTGTGTGATTTTTGATAGCCGAAGTAATTTAGGTGAGTTTGGCATAGTTTGCTATGATTAGTAGCATTTTTTTGTAATTTAAAAGTGATTGGGTTTAGTTTGTTGTGGTAAGGGTTAGTTGGTGATTATTTATGGTAGCCGAAGTAATTTAGGTGAGTTTGGCATACTTTGCTATGGTTAGTAGCATTTTTTTGTAATTTAAAAGTGATTGGGTTTAGTTTGTTGTGGTAAGGGTTAGTTGATGTTGATTTAGAGTAGCCGAAGTAATTTAGGTGAGTCTGGCATAGTTTGTTATGATTTGTACACCTTTTTTTGTAATTTTAAGATGATATGGTTTGGTTTGTTGTGGTAAGGGTTAGTTGGGGGTGATTTACGGTAGCCGAAGTAATTTAGGTGATTCTGGTATAGTTTGTTATGATTTTTAGCATTTTTTTGTAATTTTAAAGTGATTGCTTAGTTTGTTGCTGTAAAGTGTAGTTGGGGGTGATTTTTGATAGCCGAAGTAATTTAGGTGAGTTTGGCATAGTTTGCTATGGTTAGTAGCATTTTTTTGTAATTTAAAAGTGATTGGGTTTAGTTTGTTGTGGTAAGGGTTAGTTGGTGATGATTTATGGTAGCCCAAGTAATTTAGGTGAGTTTGGCATAGTTTGCTATGGTTAGTAGCATTTTTTTGTAATTTAAAAGTGATTGGGTTTAGTTTGTTGTGGTAAGGGTTAGTTAGTGATGATTTAGAGTAGCCGAAGTAATTTAGGTGAGTCTGGCATAGTTTGTTATGATTTGTACACCTTTTTTTGTAAATTTAAGATGATATGGTTTGGTTTGTTGTGGTAAGGGATAGTTGGGGGTGATTTACGGTAGCCGACGTAATTTAGGTGATTCTGGTATAGTTTGTTATGATTTTTAGCATTTTTTGTAATTTTAAAGTGATTGGGCTTAGTTTGTTGTTGTAAAGTGTAGTTGGAGGTGATTTTTGATAGCCGAAGTAATTTAGGTGAGCTTGGTATAGTTTGCTATGGTTAGTAGCATTTTTTTGTAATTTAAAAGTGATTGGGTTTAGTTTGTTGTGGTAAGGGTTAGTTGGTGATGATTTATGGTAGCCGAAGTAATTTAGGTGAGTTTGGCATAGTTTGCTATGATTAGTAGCATTTTTTTGTAATTTAAAAGTGATTGGGTTTAGTTTGTTGTGGTAAGGGTTAGTTGGTGATGATTTAGAGTAGCCGAAGTAATTTAGGTGAGTCTGGCATAGTTTGTTATGATTTGAACACCTTTTTTGTAATTTTAAGATGATATGGTTTGGTTTGTTGTGGTAAGAGATAGTTGGGGGTGATTTACGGTAGCCGAAGTAATTTAGGTGAATCTGGTATAGTTTGTTATGATTTTTAGCATTTTTTTGTAATTTTAAAGTGATTGGGCTTAGTTTGTTGCTGTAAAGTGTAGTTGGAGGTGATTTTTGATAGCCGAAGTAATTTAGGTGAGCTTGGTATAGTTTGCTATGGTTAGTAGCATTTTTTTGTAATTTAAAAGTGATTGGGTTTAGTTTGTTGTGGTAAGGGTTATTTGGTGATAATTTAAGGTAGCCGAAGTAATTGAGGTGAGTTTGGCATAGTTTGCTATATTTTTAGTAGCATATTTTTGTAATTTAAAAGTGATTGGGTTTAGTTTGTTGTGGTAAGGGTTATTTGGTGATGATTTAAGGTAGCCGAAGTAATTGAGGTGAGTTGGCATAGTTTGCTATGGTTACTAGCATTTTTTTGTAATTTAAAAGTGATTGGGTTTAGTTTGTTGTGGTAAGGGTTAGTTGGTGATGATTTAGAGTAGCCGAAGTAATTTAGGTGAGTCAGGCATAGTTTGTTATGATTTGTACACCTTTTTTGGTAATTTTAAGATGATATGGTTTGGTTTGTTGTGGTAAGGGAGAGTTGGGGGTGATTTACGGTAGCCGAAGTAATTTAGGTGATACTGGTATAGATTGTTATGATTTTTAGCATTTTTTTGTAATTTTCAAGTGATTAGGCTTAGTTTGTTGCTGTAAAGTGTAGTTGGGGGTGATTTTTGATAGCCGAAGTAATTTAGGTGAGTTTGGGATAGTTTGCTATGGTTAGTAGCATTTTTTTGTAATTTAAAAGTGATTGGGTTTAGTTTGTTGTGGTAAGGGTTAGGTGGTGATGATTTATGGTAGCCGAAGTAATTTAGGTGAGTTTGGCATAGTTTGCTATGGTTAGTAGCATTTTTTTGTAATTTAAAAGTGATTGGGTTTAGTTTGTTGTGGTAAGGGTTAGTTGGTGATGATCTAGAGTAGCCGAAGTAATTTAGGTGAGTCTGGCATAGTTTGTTATGATTTGTACACCTTTTTTTGTAATATTAAGATGATATGGTTTGGTTTGTTGTGGTAAGGGATAGTTGGTGATGATTTATGGTAGCCGAAGTAGTTTAGGTGAGTTTGGCATAGTTTGCTATGTTTAGTAGCATTTTTTTGTAATTTAAAAGTGATTGGGTTTAGTTTGTTGTGGTAAGGGTTAGTTGGTGATGATTTAGTGTAGCCGAAGTAATTTAGGTGAGTCTGGCATAGTTTGTTATGATTTGTAAACCTTTTTTGTAATTTTAAGATGATATGGTTTGGTTTGTTGTGGTAAGGAATAGTTGGGGGTGATTTACGGTAGCCGAAGTAATTTAGGTGATTCTGGTATAGTTTGTTATGCTTTTTAGCATTTTTTTGTAATTTTAAAGTGATTGGGCTTAGTTTGTTGCTGTAAAGTGTAGTTGGAGGTGATTTTTGATAGCCGAAGTAATTTAGGTGAGCTTGGTATAGTTTGCTATGGTTAGTAGCATTTTTTTGTAATTTAAAAGTGATTGGGTTTAGTTTGTTGTGGTAAGGGTTAGTTGGTGATGATTTATGGTAGCCGAAGTAATTTAGGTGAGTTTGGCCTAGTTTGCTATATTTTTAGTAGCATATTTTTGTAATTTAAAAGTGATTGGGTTTAGTTTGTTGTGGTAAGGGTTAGTTGGTGATGATTTAGAGTAGCCGAAGTAGTTTAGGTGAGTCTGGCATAGTTTGTTATGATTTGTACTCCTTTTTTGGTAATTTTAAGATGATATGGTTAGGTTTGTTGTGGTAAGGGATAGTTGGGGGTGATTTACGGTAGCCGAAGTAATTTAGGTGATTCTGGTATAGTTTGTTATGCTTTTTAGCATTTTTTTGTAATTTTAAAGTGATTGGGCTTAGTTTGTTGCTGTAAAGTGTAGTTGGAGGTGATTTTTGATAGCCGAAGTAATTTAGGTGAGCTTGGTATAGTTTGCTATGGTTAGTAGCATTTTTTTGTAATTTAAAAGTGATTGGGTTTAGTTTGTTGTGGTAAGGGTTATTTGGTGATAATTTAAGGTAGCCGAAGTAATTGAGGTGAGTTTGGCATAGTTTGCTATATTTTTAGTAGCATATTTTTGTAATTTAAAAGTGATTGGGTTTAGTTTGTTGTGGTAAGGGTTATTTGGTGATGATTTAAGGTAGCCGAAATAATTGAGGTGAGTTGGCATAGTTTGCTATGGTTACTAGCATTTTTTTGTAATTTAAAAGTGATTGGGTTTAGTTTGTTGTGGTAAGGGTTAGTTGGTGATGATTTAGAGTAGCCGAAGTAATTTAGGTGAGTCAGGCATAGTTTGTTATGATTTGTACACCTTTTTTGGTAATTTTAAGATGATATGGTTTGGTTTGTTGTGGTAAGGGAGAGTTGGGGGTGATTTACGGTAGCCGAAGTAATTTAGGTGATACTGGTATAGATTGTTATGATTTTTAGCATTTTTTTGTAATTTTAAAGTGATTAGGCTTAGTTTGTTGCTGTAAAGTGTAGTTGGGGGTGATTTTTGATAGCCGAAGTAATTTAGGTGAGTTTGGGATAGTTTGCTATGGTTAGTAGCATTTTTTTGTAATTTAAAAGTGATTGGGTTTAGTTTGTTGTGGTAAGGGTTAGTTGGTGATGATTTATGGTAGCCGAAGTAATTTAGGTGAGTTTGGCATAGTTTGCTATGGTTAGTAGCATTTTTTTGTAATTTAAAAGTGATTGGGTTTAGTTTGTTGTGGTAAGGGTTAGTTGGTGATGATCTAGAGTAGCCGAAGTAATTTAGGTGAGTCTGGCATAGTTTGTTATGATTTGAACACCTTTTTTTGTAATATTAAGATGATATGGTTTGGTTTGTTGTGGTAAGGGATAGTTGGTGATGATTTATGGTAGCCGAAGTAGTTTAGGTGAGTTTGGCATAGTTTGCTATGTTTAGTAGCATTTTTTTGTAATTTAAAAGTGATTGGGTTTAGTTTGTTGTGGTAAGGGTTAGTTGGTGATGATTTAGTGTAGCCGAAGTAATTTAGGTGAGTCTGGCATAGTTTGTTATGATTTGTAAACCTTTTTTGTAATTTTAAGATGATATGGTTTGGTTTGTTGTGGTAAGGAATAGTTGGGGGTGATTTACGGTAGCCGAAGTAATTTAGGTGATTCTGGTATAGTTTGTTATGCTTTTTAGCATTTTTTTGTAATTTTAAAGTGATTGGGCTTAGTTTGTTGCTGTAAAGTGTAGTTGGGGGTGATTTTTGATAGCCGAAGTAATTTAGGTGAGTTTGGCATAGTTTGCTATGGTTAGTAGCATTTTTTTGTAATTTAAAAGTGATTGGGTTTAGTTTGTTGTGGTAAGGGTTAGTTGGTGATGATTTATGGTAGCCGAAGTAATTGAGGTGAGTTGGCATAGTTTGCTATGGTTACTAGCATTTTTTTGTAATTTAAAAGTGATTGGGTTTAGTTTGTTGTGGTAAGGGTTAGTTGGTGATGATTTAGAGTAGCCGAAGTAATTTAGGTGAGTCTGGCATAGTTTGTTATGATTTGTACACCTTTTTTGGTAATTTTAAGATGATATGGTTTGGTTTGTTGTGGTAAGGGAGAGTTGGGGGTGATTTACGGTAGCCGAAGTAATTTAGGTGATTCTGGTATAGTTTGTTATGATTTTTAGCATTTGTTTGTAATTTTAAAGTGATTGGGCTTAGTTTGTTGCTGTAAAGTGTAGTTGGGGGTGATTTTTGATAGCCGAAGTAATTTAGGTGAGTTTGGGATAGTTTGCTATGGTTAGTAGCATTTTTTTGTAATTTAAAAGTGATTGGGTTTAGTTTGTTGTGGTAAGGGTTAGTTGGTGATGATTTATGGTAGCCGAAGTAATTTAGGTGAGTTTGGCATAGTTTGCTATGGTTAGTAGCATTTTTTTGTAATTTAAAAGTGATTGGGTTTAGTTTGTTGTGGTAAGGGTTAGTTGGTGATGATTTAGAGTAGCCGAAGTAATTTAGGTGAGTCTGGCATAGTTTGTTATGATTTGTACACCTTTTTTTGTAATTTTAAGATGATATGGTTTGGTTTGTTGTGGTAAGGGATAGTTGGGGGTGATTTACGGTAGCCGAAGTAATTTAGGTGATTCTGGTATAGTTTGTTATGATATTTAGCTTTTTTTTGTAATTTTAAAGTGATTGGGCTTAGTTTGTTGCTGTAAAGTGTAGTTGGGGGTGATTTTTGATAGCCGAAGTAATTTAGGTGAGGTTGGCATAGTTTGCTATGGTTAGTAGCATTTTTTTGTAATTTAAAAGTAATTGGGTTTAGTTTGTTGTGGTAAGGGTTAGTTGGTGATGATTTATGGTAGCCGAAGTAATTTAGGTGAGTTTGGCATAGTTTGCTATGGTTAGGAGCATTTTTTTGTAATTTAAAAGTGATTGGGTTTAGTTTGTTGTGGTAAGGGTTAGTTGGTGATGATTTAGAGTAGCCGAAGTAATTTAGGTGAGTCTGGCATAGTTTGTTATGATTTGTACACCTTTTTTTGTAATTTTAAGATAATATGGTTTGGTTTGTTGTGGTAAGGGATAGTTGGGGGTGATTTACGGTAGCCGAAGTAATTTAGGTGATTCTGGTGTAGTTTGTTATGATTTTTAGCATTTTTTTGTAATTTTAAAGTGATTGGGTTTAGTTTGTTGCTGTAAAGTGTAGTTGGGGGTGATTTTTGATAGCCGAAATAATTTAGGTGAGTTTGCCATAGTTTGCTATGGTTAGTAGTATTTTTTTGTAATTTAAAAGTGATTGGGTTTAGTTTGTTGTGGTAAGGGTTAGTTGGTGATGATTTATGGTAGCCCAAGTAATTTAGGTGAGTTTGGCATAGTTTGCTATGGTTAGTAGCATTTTTTTGTAATTTAAAAGTGATTGGGTTTAGTTTGTTGTGGTAAGGGTTAGTTGGTGATGATTTAGAGTAGCCGAAGTAATTTAGGTGAGTCTGGCATAGTTTGTTATGATTTGTACACCTTTTTTTGTAAATTTAAGATGATATGGTTTGGTTTGTTGTGGTAAGGGATAGTTGGGGGTGATTTACGTTAGCCGAAGTAATTTAGGTGATTCTGGTATAGTTTGTTATGATTTTTAGCATTTTTTGTAATTTTAAAGTGATTGGGCTTAGTTTGTTACTGTAAAGTGTAGTTGGTGATGATTTATGGTAGCCGAAGAAATTTAGGTGAGTTTGGCATAGTTTGCTATATTTTTAGTAGCATATTTTTGTAATTTAAAAGTGATTGGGTTTAGTTTGTTGTGGTAAGGGTTAGTTGGTGATGATTTAGAGTAGCCGAACTAGTTTAGGTGAGTCTGGCATAGTTTGTTATGATTTGTACTCCTTTTTTGGTAATTTTAAGATGATATGGTTAGGTTTGTTGTGGTAAGGGATAGTTGGGGGTAATTTACGGTAGCCGAAGTAATTTAGGTAATTTTGATATAGTTTGTTATAATTTTTAGCATTTTTTTGTAATTTTAAAGTGATTGGGCTTAGTTTGTTGCTGTAAAGTGTAGTTGGGGGTGATTTTTGATAGCCGAAGTAATTTAGGTGAGTTTGGCTTAGTTTGCTATGGTTAGTAGCATTTTTTTGTAATTTAATAGTGATTGGGTTTAGTTTGTTGTGGTAAGGGTTAGTTGGTGATGATTTATGGTAGCCGAAGTAATTGAGGTGAGTTGGCATAGTTTGCTATGGTTACTAGCATTTTTTTGTAATTTAAAAGTGATTGGGTTTAGTTTGTTGTGGTAAGGGTTTGTTGGTTATGATTTAGAGTAGCCGAAGTAATTTAGGTGAGTCTGGCATAGTTTGTTATGATTTGTACACCTTTTTTGGTAATTTTAAGATGATATGGTTTGGTTTGTTGTGGTAAGGGAGTGTTGGGGGTGATTTACGGTAGCCGAAGTAATTTAGGTGATTCTGGTATAGTTTGTTATGATTTTTAGCATTTTTTTGTAATTTTAAAGTGATTGGGCTTAGTTTGTTGCTGTAAAGTGTAGTTGGGGGTGATTTTTGATAGCCGAAGTAATTTAGGTGAGTTTGGGATAGTTTGCTATGGTTAGTAGCATTTTTTTGTAATTTAAAAGTGATTGGGTTTAGTTTGTTGTGGTAAGGGTTAGTTGGTGATGATTTATGGTAGCCGAAGTAATTTAAGTGAGTTTGGCATAGTTTGCTATGGTTAGTAGCATTTTTTTGTAATTTAAAAGTGATTGGGTTTAGTTTGTTGTGGTAAGGGTTAGTTGGTGATGATTTAGAGTAGCCGAAGTAATTTAGGTGAGTCTGGCATAGTTTGTTATGATTTGTACACCTTTTTTTGTAATTTTAAGATGATATGGTTTGGTTTGTTGTGGTAAGGGATAGTTGGTGATGATTTATGGTAGCCGAAGTAGTTTAGGTGAGTTTGGCATAGTTTGCTATGTTTAGTAGCATTTTTTTGTAATTTAAAAGTGATTGGGTTTAGTTTGTTGTGGTAAGGGTTAGTTGGTGATGATTTAGAGTAGCCGAAGTAATTTAGGTGAGTCTGGCATAGTTTGTTATGATTTGTACACCTTTTTTGTAATTTTAAGATGATACGGTTTGGTTTGTTGTGGTAAGGAATAGTTGGGGGTGATTTACGGTAGCCGAAGTAATTTAGGTGATTCTGGTATAGTGTGTTATGATTTTTAGCATTTTTTTGTAATTTTAAAGTGATTGGGCTTAGTTTGTTGCTGTAAAGTGTAGTTGGAGGTGATTTTTGATAGCCGAAGTAATTTAGGTGAGCTTGGTATAGTTTGCTATGGTTAGTAGCATTTTTTTGTAATTTAAAAGTGATTGGGTTTAGTTTGTTGTGGTAAGGGTTAGTTGGTGATGATTTATGGTAGCCGAAGTAATTTAGGTGAGTTTGGCCTAGTTTGCTATATTTTTAGTAGCATATTTTTGTAATTTAAAAGTGATTGGGTTTAGTTTGTTGTGGTAAGGGTTAGTTGGTGATGATTTAGAGTAGCCGAAGTAGTTTAGGTGAGTCTGGCATAGTTTGTTATGATTTGTACTCCTTTTTTGGTAATTTTAAGATGATATGGTTAGGTTTGTTGTGGTAAGGGATAGTTGGGGGTAATTTACGGTAGCCGAAGTAATTTAGGTGATTTTGATATAGTTTGTTATAATTTTTAGCATTTTTTTGTAATTTTAAAGTGATTGGGCTTAGGTTGTTGCTGTAAAGTGTAGTTGGGGGTGATTTTTGATAGCCGAAGTAATTTAGGTGAGTTTGGCATAGTTTGCTATGGTTAGTAGTATTTTTTTGTAATTTAAAAGTGATTGGGTTTAGTTTGTTGTGGTAAGGGTTAGTTGGTGATGATTTATGGTAGCCGAAGTAATTTAGGTGAGTTTGGCATAGTTTGCTATGGTTAGGTGCATTTTTTTGTAATTTAAAAGTGATTGGGTTTAGTTTGTTGTGGTAAGGGTTAGTTGGTGATGATTTAGAGTAGCCGAAGTAATTTAGGTGAGTCTGGCAAAGTTTGTTATGATTTGTACACCTTTTTTTGTAATTTTAAGATGATATGGTTTGGTTTGTTGTGGTAAGGGATAGTTGGGGGTGATTTACGGTAGCCGAAATAATTTAGGTGATTCTGGTATAGTTTGTTATGATTTTTAGCATTTTTTTGTAATTTTAAAGTGATTGGGCTTAGTTTGATGTGGTAAGGGTTAGTTGTTGATGATTTATGGTAGCCGAAGTAATTTAGGTGAGTTTGGCATAGTTTGCTATGGTTAGTAGCATTTTTTGTAATTTAAAAGTGATTGGGTTTAGTTTGTTGTGGTAAGGGTTAGTTGGTGATGATTTAGAGTAGCCGAAGTTGTTTAGGTGAGTCTGGCATAGTTTATTATGATTTGTACACCTTTTTTTGTAATTTTAAGATGATATGGTTTGGTTTGTTGTGGTAAGGGATAGTGGGGGGTGATTTACGGTAACCGAAGTAATTTAGGTGATTCTGGTATAGTTTGTTATGATATTTAGCATTTTTTTGTAATTTTAAAGTGATTGGGCTTAGGTTGTTGCTGTAAAGTGTAGTTGGGGGTGATTTTTGATAGCCGAAGTAATTTAAGTGAGTTTGGCATAGTTTGCTATGGTTAGTAGCATTTTTTTGTAATTTAAAAGTGATTGGGTTTAGTTTGTTGTGGTAAGGGTTAGTTGGTGATGAATTAGAGTAGCCGAAGTAATTTAGGTGAGTCTGGCATAGTTTGTTATGATTTGTACACCTTTTTTTGTAATTTTAAGATGATATGGTTTGGTTTGTTGTGGTAAGGGATAGTTGGGGGTGATTTACGGTAGCCGAAGTAATTTAGGTGATTCTGGTATAGTTTGTTATGATATTTAGCTTTTTTTTGTAATTTTAAAGTTATTGGGCTTAGGTTGTTGCTGTAAAGTGTAGTTGGGGGTGATTTTTGATAGCCGAAGTAATTTAGGTGAGTTTGGCATAGTTTGCTATGGTTAGTAGCATTTTTTTGTAATTTAAAAGTGATTGGGTTTAGTTTGTTGTGGTAAGGGTTAGTTGGTGATGATTTATGGTAGCCGAAGTAATTTAGGTGAGTTTGGCATAGTTTGCTATGGTTAGTAGCATTTTTTTGTAATTTAAAAGTGATTGGGTTTAGTTTGTTGTGGTAAGGGTTAGTTGGTGATGATTTATGGTAGCCGAAGTAATATAGGTGAGTTTGGCATAGTTTGTTATGATTTGTACACCTTTTTTTGTAATTTTAAGATGATATGGTTTGGTTTGTTGTGGTAAGGGATAGTTGGGGGTGATTTACGGTAGCCGAAGTAATTTAGGTGATTCTGGTATAGTTTGTTATGATTTTTAGCATTTTTTTGTAATTTTAAAGTGATTGGGTTTAGTTTGTTCCTGTAAAGTGTAGTTGGGGGTGATTTTTGATAGCCGAAGTAATTTAGGTGAGTTTGCCATAGTTTGCTATGGTTAGTAGCATTTTTTTGTAATTTAAAAGTGATTGGGTTTAGTTTGTTGTGGTAAGGGTTAGTTGGTGAAGATTTATGGTAGCCGAAGTAATTTAGGTGAGTTTGGCATAGTTTGCTATGGTTAGGAGCATTTTTTTGTAATTTAAAAGTGATTGGGTTTAGTTTGTTGTGGTAAGGGTTAGTTGGTGATGATTTAGAGTAGCCGAAGTAATTTAGGTGAGTCTGGCATAGTTTGTTATGATTTGTACACCTTTTTTTGTAAATTTAAGATGATATGGTTTGGTTTGTTGTGGTAAGGGATAGTTGGGGGTGATTTACGTTAGCCGAAGTAATTTAGGTGATTCTGGTATAGTTTGTTATGATTTTTAGCATTTTTTGTAATTTTAAAGTGATTGGGCTTAGTTTGTTGCTGTAAAGTGTAGTTGGTGATGATTTATGGTAGCCGAAGTAATTTAGGTGAGTTTGGCATAGTTTGCTATATTTTTAGTAGCATATTTTTGTAATTTAAAAGTGATTGGGTTTAGTTTGTTGTGGTAAGGGTTAGTTGGTGATGATTTAGAGTAGCCGAACTAGTTTAGGTGAGTCTGGCATAGTTTGTTATGATTTGTACTCCTTTTTTGGTAATTTTAAGATGATATGGTTAGGTTTGTTGTGGTAAGGGATAGTTGGGGGTAATTTACGGTAGCCGAAGTAATTTAGGTAATTTTGATATAGTTTGTTATAATTTTTAGCATTTTTTTGTAATTTTAAAGTGATTGGGCTTAGTTTGTTGCTGTAAAGTGTAGTTGGGGGTGATTTTTGATAGCCGAAGTAATTTAGGTGAGTTTGGCATAGTTTGCTATGGTTAGTAGCATTTTTTTGTAATTTAATAGTGATTGGGTTTAGTTTGTTGTGGTAAGGGTTAGTTGGTGATGATTTATGGTAGCCGAAGTAATTGAGGTGAGTTGGCATAGTTTGCTATGGTTACTAGCATTTTTTTGTAATTTAAAAGTGATTGGGTTTAGTTTGTTGTGGTAAGGGTTAGTTGGTGATGATTTAGAGTAGCCGAAGTAATTTAGGTGAGTCTGGCATAGTTTGTTATGATTTGTACACCTTTTTTGGTAATTTTAAGATGATATGGTTTGGTTTGTTGTGGTAAGGGAGAGTTGGGGGTGATTTACGGTAGCCGAAGTAATTTAGGTGATTCTGGTATAGTTTGTTATGATTTTTAGCATTTTTTTGTAATTTTAAAGTGATTGGGCTTAGTTTGTTGCTGTAAAGTGTAGTTGGGGGTGATTTTTGATAGCCGAAGTAATTTAGGTGAGTTTGGGATAGTTTGCTATGGTTAGTAGCATTTTTTTGTAATTTAAAAGTGATTGGGTTTAGTTTGTTGTGGTAAGGGTTAGTTGGTGATGATTTATGGTAGCCGAAGTAATTTAAGTGAGTTTGGCATAGTTTGCTATGGTTAGTAGCATTTTTTTGTAATTTAAAAGTGATTGGGTTTAGTTTGTTGTGGTAAGGGTTAGTTGGTGATGATTTAGAGTAGCCGAAGTAATTTAGGTGAGTCTGGCATAGTTTGTTATGATTTGTACACCTTTTTTTGTAATTTTAAGATGATATGGTTTGGTTTGTTGTGGTAAGGGATAGTTGGTGATAATTTATGGTAGCCGAAGTAGTTTAGGTGAGTTTGGCATAGTTTGCTATGTTTAGTAGCATTTTTTTGTAATTTAAAAGTGATTGGGTTTAGTTTGTTGTGGTAAGGGTTAGTTGGTGATGATTTAGAGTAGCCGAAGTAATTTAGGTGAGTCTGGCATAGTTTGTTATGATTTGTACACCTTTTTTGTAATTTTAAGATGATACGGTTTGGTTTGTTGTGGTAAGGAATAGTTGGGGGTGATTTACGGTAGCCGAAGTAATTTAGGTGATTCTGGTATAGTGTGTTATGATTTTTAGCATTTTTTTGTAATTTTAAAGTGATTGGGCTTAGTTTGTTGCTGTAAAGTGTAGTTGGAGGTGATTTTTGATAGCCGAAGTAATTTAGGTGAGCTTGGTATAGTTTGCTATGGTTAGTAGCATTTTTTTGTAATTTAAAAGTGATTGGGTTTAGTTTGTTGTGGTAAGGGTTAGTTGGTGATGATTTATGGTAGCCGAAGTAATTTAGGTGAGTTTGGCCTAGTTTGCTATATTTTTAGTAGCATATTTTTGTAATTTAAAAGTGATTGGGTTTAGTTTGTTGTGGTAAGGGTTAGTTGGTGATGATTTAGAGTAGCCGAAGTAGTTTAGGTGAGTCTGGCATAGTTTGTTATGATTTGTACTCCTTTTTTGGTAATTTTAAGATGATATGGTTAGGTTTGTTGTGGTAAGGGATAGTTGGGGGTAATTTACGGTAGCCGAAGTAATTTAGGTGATTTTGATATAGTTTGTTATAATTTTTAGCATTTTTTTGTAATTTTAAAGTGATTGGGCTTAGGTTGTTGCTGTAAAGTGTAGTTGGGGGTGATTTTTGATAGCCGAAGTAATTTAGGTGAGTTTGGCATAGTTTGCTATGGTTAGTAGTATTTTTTTGTAATTTAAAAGTGATTGGGTTTAGTTTGTTGTGGTAAGGGTTAGTTGGTGATGATTTATGGTAGCCGAAGTAATTTAGGTGAGTTTGGCATAGTTTGCTATGGTTAGGTGCATTTTTTTGTAATTTAAAAGTGATTGGGTTTAGTTTGTTGTGGTAAGGGTTAGTTGGTGATGATTTAGAGTAGCCGAAGTAATTTAGGTGAGTCTGGCAAAGTTTGTTATGATTTGTACACCTTTTTTTGTAATTTTAAGATGATATGGTTTGGTTTGTTGTGGTAAGGGATAGTTGGGGGTGATTTACGGTAGCCGAAATAATTTAGGTGAGTTTGGCATAGTTTGCTATGGTTAGTAGCATTTTTTGTAATTTAAAAGTGATTGGGTTTAGTTTGTTGTGGTAAGGGTTAGTTGGTGATGATTTAGAGTAGCCGAAGTTGTTTAGGTGAGTCTGGCATAGTTTATTATGATTTGTACACCTTTTTTTGTAATTTTAAGATGATATGGTTTGGTTTGTTGTGGTAAGGGATAGTGGGGGGTGATTTACGGTAACCGAAGTAATTTAGGTGATTCTGGTATAGTTTGTTATGATATTTAGCATTTTTTTGTAATTTTAAAGTGATTGGGCTTAGGTTGTTGCTGTAAAGTGTAGTTGGGGGTGATTTTTGATAGCCGAAGTAATTTAGGTGAGTTTGGCATAGTTTGCTATGGTTAGTAGCATTTTTTTGTAATTTAAAAGTGATTGGGTTTAGTTTGTTGTGGTAAGGGTTAGTTGGTGATGAATTAGAGTAGCCGAAGTAATTTAGGTGAGTCTGGCATAGTTTGTTATGATTTGTACACCTTTTTTTGTAATTTTAAGATGATATGGTTTGGTTTGTTGTGGTAAGGGATAGTTGGGGGTGATTTACGGTAGCCGAAGTAATTTAGGTGATTCTGGTATAGTTTGTTATGATATTTAGCTTTTTTTTGTAATTTTAAAGTTATTGGGCTTAGGTTGTTGCTGTAAAGTGTAGTTGGGGGTGATTTTTGATAGCCGAAGTAATTTAGGTGAGTTTGGCATAGTTTGCTATGGTTAGTAGTATTTTTTTGTAATTTAAAAGTGATTGGGTTTAGTTTGTTGTGGTAAGGGTTAGTTGGTGATGATTTATGGTAGCCGAAGTAATTTAGGTGAGTTTGGCATAGTTTGCTATGGTTAGGTGCATTTTTTTGTAATTTAAAAGTGATTGGGTTTAGTTTGTTGTGGTAAGGGTTAGTTGGTGATGATTTAGAGTAGCCGAAGTAATTTAGGTGAGTCTGGCAAAGTTTGTTATGATTTGTACACCTTTTTTTGTAATTTTAAGATGATATGGTTTGGTTTGTTGTGGTAAGGGATAGTTGGGGGTGATTTACGGTAGCCGAAATAATTTAGGTGAGTTTGGCATAGTTTGCTATGGTTAGTAGCATTTTTTGTAATTTAAAAGTGATTGGGTTTAGTTTGTTGTGGTAAGGGTTAGTTGGTGATGATTTAGAGTAGCCGAAGTTGTTTAGGTGAGTCTGGCATAGTTTATTATGATTTGTACACCTTTTTTTGTAATTTTAAGATGATATGGTTTGGTTTGTTGTGGTAAGGGATAGTGGGGGGTGATTTACGGTAACCGAAGTAATTTAGGTGATTCTGGTATAGTTTGTTATGATATTTAGCATTTTTTTGTAATTTTAAAGTGATTGGGCTTAGGTTGTTGCTGTAAAGTGTAGTTGGGGGTGATTTTTGATAGCCGAAGTAATTTAGGTGAGCTTGGTATAGTTTGCTATGGTTAGTAGCATTTTTTTGTAATTTAAAAGTGATTGGGTTTAGTTTGTTGTGGTAAGGGTTAGTTGGTGATGATTTATGGTAGCCGAAGTAATTTAGGTGAGTTTGGCCTAGTTTGCTATATTTTTAGTAGCATATTTTTGTAATTTAAAAGTGATTGGGTTTAGTTTGTTGTGGTAAGGGTTAGTTGGTGATGATTTAGAGTAGCCGAAGTAGTTTAGGTGAGTCTGGCATAGTTTGTTATGATTTGTACTCCTTTTTTGGTAATTTTAAGATGATATGGTTAGGTTTGTTGTGGTAAGGGATAGTTGGGGGTAATTTACGGTATAGTTTGTTATAATTTTTAGCATTTTTTTGTAATTTTAAAGTGATTGGGCTTAGGTTGTTGCTGTAAAGTGTAGTTGGGGGTGATTTTTGATAGCCGAAGTAATTTAGGTGAGTTTGGCATAGTTTGCTATGGTTAGTAGTATTTTTTTGTAATTTAAAAGTGATTGGGTTTAGTTTGTTGTGGTAAGGGTTAGTTGGTGATGATTTATGGTAGCCGAAGTAATTTAGGTGAGTTTGGCATAGTTTGCTATGGTTAGGTGCATTTTTTTGTAATTTAAAAGTGATTGGGTTTAGTTTGTTGTGGTAAGGGTTAGTTGGTGATGATTTAGAGTAGCCGAAGTAATTTAGGTGAGTCTGGCAAAGTTTGTTATGATTTGTACACCTTTTTTTGTAATTTTAAGATGATATGGTTTGGTTTGTTGTGGTAAGGGATAGTTGGGGGTGATTTACGGTAGCCGAAATAATTTAGGTGAGTTTGGCATAGTTTGCTATGGTTAGTAGCATTTTTTGTAATTTAAAAGTGATTGGGTTTAGTTTGTTGTGGTAAGGGTTAGTTGGTGATGATTTAGAGTAGCCGAAGTTGTTTAGGTGAGTCTGGCATAGTTTATTATGATTTGTACACCTTTTTTTGTAATTTTAAGATGATATGGTTTGGTTTGTTGTGGTAAGGGATAGTGGGGGGTGATTTACGGTAACCGAAGTAATTTAGGTGATTCTGGTATAGTTTGTTATGATATTTAGCATTTTTTTGTAATTTTAAAGTGATTGGGCTTAGGTTGTTGCTGTAAAGTGTAGTTGGGGGTGATTTTTGATAGCCGAAGTAATTTAGGTGAGTTTGGCATAGTTTGCTATGGTTAGTAGCATTTTTTTGTAATTTAAAAGTGATTGGGTTTAGTTTGTTGTGGTAAGGGTTAGTTGGTGATGAATTAGAGTAGCCGAAGTAATTTAGGTGAGTCTGGCATAGTTTGTTATGATTTGTACACCTTTTTTTGTAATTTTAAGATGATATGGTTTGGTTTGTTGTGGTAAGGGATAGTTGGGGGTGATTTACGGTAGCCGAAGTAATTTAGGTGATTCTGGTATAGTTTGTTATGATATTTAGCTTTTTTTTGTAATTTTAAAGTTATTGGGCTTAGGTTGTTGCTGTAAAGTGTAGTTGGGGGTGATTTTTGATAGCCGAAGTAATTTAGGTGAGTTTGGCATAGTTTGCTATGGTTAGTAGCATTTTTTTGTAATTTAAAAGTGATTGGGTTTAGTTTGTTGTGGTAAGGGTTAGTTGGTGATGATTTATGGTAGCCGAAGTAATTTAGGTGAGTTTGGCATAGTTTGCTATGGTTAGTAGCATTTTTTTGTAATTTAAAAGTGATTGGGTTTAGTTTGTTGTGGTAAGGGTTAGTTGGTGATGATTTATGGTAGCCGAAGTAATATAGGTGAGTTTGGCATAGTTTGTTATGATTTGTACACCTTTTTTTGTAATTTTAAGATGATATGGTTTGGTTTGTTGTGGTAAGGGATAGTTGGGGGTGATTTACGGTAGCCGAAGTAATTTAGGTGATTCTGGTATAGTTTGTTATGATTTTTAGCATTTTTTTGTAATTTTAAAGTGATTGGGTTTAGTTTGTTCCTGTAAAGTGTAGTTGGGGGTGATTTTTGATAGCCGAAGTAATTTAGGTGAGTTTGCCATAGTTTGCTATGGTTAGTAGCATTTTTTTGTAATTTAAAAGTGATTGGGTTTAGTTTGTTGTGGTAAGGGTTAGTTGGTGAAGATTTATGGTAGCCGAAGTAATTTAGGTGAGTTTGGCATAGTTTGCTATGGTTAGGAGCATTTTTTTGTAATTTAAAAGTGATTGGGTTTAGTTTGTTGTGGTAAGGGTTAGTTGGTGATGATTTAGAGTAGCCGAAGTAATTTAGGTGAGTCTGGCATAGTTTGTTATGATTTGTACACCTTTTTTTGTAAATTTAAGATGATATGGTTTGGTTTGTTGTGGTAAGGGATAGTTGGGGGTGATTTACGTTAGCCGAAGTAATTTAGGTGATTCTGGTATAGTTTGTTATGATTTTTAGCATTTTTTGTAATTTTAAAGTGATTGGGCTTAGTTTGTTGCTGTAAAGTGTAGTTGGTGATGATTTATGGTAGCCGAAGTAATTTAGGTGAGTTTGGCATAGTTTGCTATATTTTTAGTAGCATATTTTTGTAATTTAAAAGTGATTGGGTTTAGTTTGTTGTGGTAAGGGTTAGTTGGTGATGATTTAGAGTAGCCGAACTAGTTTAGGTGAGTCTGGCATAGTTTGTTATGATTTGTACTCCTTTTTTGGTAATTTTAAGATGATATGGTTAGGTTTGTTGTGGTAAGGGATAGTTGGGGGTAATTTACGGTAGCCGAAGTAATTTAGGTAATTTTGATATAGTTTGTTATAATTTTTAGCATTTTTTTGTAATTTTAAAGTGATTGGGCTTAGTTTGTTGCTGTAAAGTGTAGTTGGGGGTGATTTTTGATAGCCGAAGTAATTTAGGTGAGTTTGGCATAGTTTGCTATGGTTAGTAGCATTTTTTTGTAATTTAATAGTGATTGGGTTTAGTTTGTTGTGGTAAGGGTTAGTTGGTGATGATTTATGGTAGCCGAAGTAATTGAGGTGAGTTGGCATAGTTTGCTATGGTTACTAGCATTTTTTTGTAATTTAAAAGTGATTGGGTTTAGTTTGTTGTGGTAAGGGTTAGTTGGTGATGATTTAGAGTAGCCGAAGTAATTTAGGTGAGTCTGGCATAGTTTGTTATGATTTGTACACCTTTTTTGGTAATTTTAAGATGATATGGTTTGGTTTGTTGTGGTAAGGGAGAGTTGGGGGTGATTTACGGTAGCCGAAGTAATTTAGGTGATTCTGGTATAGTTTGTTATGATTTTTAGCATTTTTTTGTAATTTTAAAGTGATTGGGCTTAGTTTGTTGCTGTAAAGTGTAGTTGGGGGTGATTTTTGATAGCCGAAGTAATTTAGGTGAGTTTGGGATAGTTTGCTATGGTTAGTAGCATTTTTTTGTAATTTAAAAGTGATTGGGTTTAGTTTGTTGTGGTAAGGGTTAGTTGGTGATGATTTATGGTAGCCGAAGTAATTTAAGTGAGTTTGGCATAGTTTGCTATGGTTAGTAGCATTTTTTTGTAATTTAAAAGTGATTGGGTTTAGTTTGTTGTGGTAAGGGTTAGTTGGTGATGATTTAGAGTAGCCGAAGTAATTTAGGTGAGTCTGGCATAGTTTGTTATGATTTGTACACCTTTTTTTGTAATTTTAAGATGATATGGTTTGGTTTGTTGTGGTAAGGGATAGTTGGTGATAATTTATGGTAGCCGAAGTAGTTTAGGTGAGTTTGGCATAGTTTGCTATGTTTAGTAGCATTTTTTTGTAATTTAAAAGTGATTGGGTTTAGTTTGTTGTGGTAAGGGTTAGTTGGTGATGATTTAGAGTAGCCGAAGTAATTTAGGTGAGTCTGGCATAGTTTGTTATGATTTGTACACCTTTTTTGTAATTTTAAGATGATACGGTTTGGTTTGTTGTGGTAAGGAATAGTTGGGGGTGATTTACGGTAGCCGAAGTAATTTAGGTGATTCTGGTATAGTGTGTTATGATTTTTAGCATTTTTTTGTAATTTTAAAGTGATTGGGCTTAGTTTGTTGCTGTAAAGTGTAGTTGGAGGTGATTTTTGATAGCCGAAGTAATTTAGGTGAGCTTGGTATAGTTTGCTATGGTTAGTAGCATTTTTTTGTAATTTAAAAGTGATTGGGTTTAGTTTGTTGTGGTAAGGGTTAGTTGGTGATGATTTATGGTAGCCGAAGTAATTTAGGTGAGTTTGGCCTAGTTTGCTATATTTTTAGTAGCATATTTTTGTAATTTAAAAGTGATTGGGTTTAGTTTGTTGTGGTAAGGGTTAGTTGGTGATGATTTAGAGTAGCCGAAGTAGTTTAGGTGAGTCTGGCATAGTTTGTTATGATTTGTACTCCTTTTTTGGTAATTTTAAGATGATATGGTTAGGTTTGTTGTGGTAAGGGATAGTTGGGGGTAATTTACGGTAGCCGAAGTAATTTAGGTGATTTTGATATAGTTTTTTATAATTTTTAGCATTTTTTTGTAATTTTAAAGTGATTGGGCTTAGGTTGTTGCTGTAAAGTGTAGTTGGGGGTGATTTTTGATAGCCGAAGTAATTTAGGTGAGTTTGGCATAGTTTGCTATGGTTAGTAGTATTTTTTTGTAATTTAAAAGTGATTGGGTTTAGTTTGTTGTGGTAAGGGTTAGTTGGTGATGATTTATGGTAGCCGAAGTAATTTAGGTGAGTTTGGCATAGTTTGCTATGGTTAGGTGCATTTTTTTGTAATTTAAAAGTGATTGGGTTTAGTTTGTTGTGGTAAGGGTTAGTTGGTGATGATTTAGAGTAGCCGAAGTAATTTAGGTGAGTCTGGCAAAGTTTGTTATGATTTGTACACCTTTTTTTGTAATTTTAAGATGATATGGTTTGGTTTGTTGTGGTAAGGGATAGTTGGGGGTGATTTACGGTAGCCGAAATAATTTAGGTGAGTTTGGCATAGTTTGCTATGGTTAGTAGCATTTTTTGTAATTTAAAAGTGATTGGGTTTAGTTTGTTGTGGTAAGGGTTAGTTGGTGATGATTTAGAGTAGCCGAAGTTGTTTAGGTGAGTCTGGCATAGTTTATTATGATTTGTACACCTTTTTTTGTAATTTTAAGATGATATGGTTTGGTTTGTTGTGGTAAGGGATAGTGGGGGGTGATTTACGGTAACCGAAGTAATTTAGGTGATTCT
The DNA here is from genome assembly GCA_964023215.1 of Eledona agricola. Lineage (NCBI taxonomy): Eukaryota > Metazoa > Arthropoda > Insecta > Coleoptera > Tenebrionidae > Eledona > Eledona agricola. The sequence goes on along the minus strand of CAXIEJ010000091.1, from coordinate 2,013,154 downwards.
GGTATAGTTTGTTATGATATTTAGCATTTTTTTGTAATTTTAAAGTGATTGGGCTTAGGTTGTTGCTGTAAAGTGTAGTTGGGGGTGATTTTTGATAGCCGAAGTAATTTAGGTGAGTTTGGCATAATTTGCTATGGTTAGTAGCATTTTTTTGTAATTTAAAAGTGATTGGGTTTAGTTTGTTGTGGTAAGGGTTAGTTGGTGATGAATTAGAGTAGCCGAAGTAATTTAGGTGAGTCTGGCATAGTTTGTTATGATTTGTACACCTTTTTTTGTAATTTTAAGATGATATGGTTTGGTTTGTTGTGGTAAGGGATAGTTGGGGGTGATTTACGGTAGCCGAAGTAATTTAGGTGATTCTGGTATAGTTTGTTATGATATTTAGCTTTTTTTTGTAATTTTAAAGTTATTGGGCTTAGGTTGTTGCTGTAAAGTGTAGTTGGGGGTGATTTTTGATAGCCGAAGTAATTTAGGTGAGTTTGGCATAGTTTGCTATGGTTAGTAGCATTTTTTTGTAATTTAAAAGTGATTGGGTTTAGTTTGTTGTGGTAAGGGTTAGTTGGTGATGATTTATGGTAGCCGAAGTAATTTAGGTGAGTTTGGCATAGTTTGCTATGGTTAGTAGCATTTTTTTGTAATTTAAAAGTGATTGGGTTTAGTTTGTTGTGGTAAGGGTTAGTTGGTGATGATTTATGGTAGCCGAAGTAATATAGGTGAGTTTGGCATAGTTTGTTATGATTTGTACACCTTTTTTTGTAATTTTAAGATGATATGGTTTGGTTTGTTGTGGTAAGGGATAGTTGGGGGTGATTTACGGTAGCCGAAGTAATTTAGGTGATTCTGGTATAGTTTGTTATGATTTTTAGCATTTTTTTGTAATTTTAAAGTGATTGGGTTTAGTTTGTTCCTGTAAAGTGTAGTTGGGGGTGATTTTTGATAGCCGAAGTAATTTAGGTGAGTTTGCCATAGTTTGCTATGGTTAGTAGCATTTTTTTGTAATTTAAAAGTGATTGGGTTTAGTTTGTTGTGGTAAGGGTTAGTTGGTGAAGATTTAGAGTAGCCGAAGTAATTTAGGTGAGTCTGGCATAGTTTGTTATGATTTGTACACCTTTTTTTGTAATTTTAAGATGATATGGTTTGGTTTGTTGTGGTAAGGGATAGTTGGGGGTGATTTACGGTAGCCGAAGTAATTTAGGTGATTCTGGTATAGTTTGTTATGATATTTAGCTTTTTTTGTAATTTTAAAGTGATTGGGCTTAGGTTGTTGCTGTAAAGTGTAGTTGGGGGTGATTTTTGATAGCCGAAGTAATTTAGGTGAGTTTGGCATAGTTTGCTATGGTTAGTAGCATTTTTTTGTAATTTAAAAGTGATTGGGTTTAGTTTGTTGTGGTAAGGGTTAGTTGGTGATGATTTATGGTAGCCGAAGTAATTTAGGTGAGTTTGGCATAGTTTGCTATGGTTAGGAGCATTTTTTTGTAATTTAAAAGTGATTGGGTTTAGTTTGTTGTGGTAAGGGTTAGTTGGTGATGATTTAGAGTAGCCGAAGTAATTTAGGTGAGTCTGGCATAGTTTGTTATGATTTGTACACCTTTTTTTGTAATTTTAAGATGATATGGTTTGGTTTGTTGTGGTAAGGGATAGTTGGGGGTTATTTACGGTAGCCGAAGTAATTTAGGTGATTCTGGTATAGTTTGTTATGATTTTTAGCATTTTTTTGTAATTTTAAAGTGATTGGGTTTAGTTTGTTGCTGTAAAGTGTAGTTGGGGGTGATTTTTGATAGCCGAAGTAATTTAGGTGAGTTTGCCATAGTTTGCTATGGTTAGTAGCATTTTTTTGTAATTTAAAAGTGATTGGGTTTAGTTTGTTGTGGTAAGGGTTAGTTGGTGATGATTTAGAGTAGCCGAAGTAATTTAGGTGAGTCTGGCATAGTTTGTTATGATTTGTACACCTTTTTTTGTAATTTTAAGATGATATGGTTTGGTTTGTTGTGGTAAGGGATAGTTGGGGGTGATTTACGGTAGCCGAAGTAATTTAGGTGATTCTGGTATAGTTTGTTATGATATTTAGCTTTTTTTTGTAATTTTAAAGTGATTGGGCTTAGGTTGTTGCTGTAAAGTGTAGTTGGGGGTGATTTTTGATAGCCGAAGTAATTTAGGTGAGTTTGGCATAGTTTGCTATGGTTAGTAGCATTTTTTTGTAATTTAAAAGTGATTGGGTTTAGTTTGTTGTGGTAAGGGTTAGTTGGTGATGATTTATGGTAGCCGAAGTAATTTAGGTGAGTTTGGCATAGTTTGCTATGGTTAGTAGCATTTTTTTGTAATTTAAAAGTGATTGGGTTTAGTTTGTTGTGGTAAGGGTTAGTTGGTGATGATTTATGGTAGCCGAAGTAATTTAGGTGAGTTTGGCATAGTTTGTTATTATTTGTACACCTTTTTTTGTAATTTTAAGATGATATGGTTTGGTTTGTTGTGGTAAGGGATAGTTGGGGGTGATTTACGGTAGCCGAAGTAATTTAGGTGATTCTGGTATAGTTTGTTATGATTTTTAGCATTTTTTGTAATTTTAAAGTGATTGGGCTTAGTTTGATATGGTAAGGGTTAGTTGGTGATGATTTATGGTAGCCGAAGTAATTTAGGTGAGTTTGGCATAGTTTGCTATGGTTAGTAGCATTTTCTGTAATTTAAAAGTGATTGGGTTTAGTTTGTTGTGGTAAGGGTTAGTTGGTGATGATTTATGGTAGCCGAAGTAATTTAGGTGAGTTTGGCATAGTTTGTTATGATTTGTACACCTTTTTTTGTAATTTTAAGATGATATGGTTTGGTTTGTTGTGGTAAGGGATAGTTGGGGGTGATTTACGGTAGCCGAAGTAATTTAGGTGATTCTGGTATAGTTTGTTATGATTTTTAGCATTTTTTTGTAATTTTAAAGTGATTGGGTTTAGTTTGTTGCTGTAAAGTGTAGTTGGGGGTGATTTTTGATAGCCGAAGTAATTTAGGTGAGTTTGCCATAGTTTGCTATGGTTAGTAGCATTTTTTTGTAATTTAAAAGTGATTGGGTTTAGTTTGTTGTGGTAAGGGTTAGTTGGTGATGATTTAGAGTAGCCGAAGTAATTTAGGTGAGTCTGGCATAGTTTGTTATGATTTGTACACCTTTTTTTGTAATTTTAAGATGATATGGTTTGGTTTGTTGTGGTAAGGGATAGTTGGGGGTGATTTACGGTAGCCGAAGTAATTTAGGTGATTCTGGTATAGTTTGTTATGATTTTTAGCATTTTTTTGTAATTTTAAAGTGATTGGGTTTAGTTTGTTGCTGTAAAGTGTAGTTGGGGGTGATTTTTGATAGCCGAAGTAATTTAGGTGAGTTTGCCATAGTTTGCTATGGTTAGTAGCATTTTTTTGTAATTTAAAAGTGATTGGGTTTAGTTTGTTGTGGTAAGGGTTAGTTGGTGATGATTTAGAGTAGCCGAAGTAATTTAGGTGAGAATGGCATAGTTTGTTATGATTTGTACACCTTTTTTTGTAATTTTAAGATAATATGGTTTGGTTTGTTGTGGTAAGGGATAGTTGGGGGTGATTTACGGTAGCCGAAGTAATTTAGGTGATTCTGGTATAGTTTGTTATGATATTTAGCTTTTTTTTGTAATTTTAAAGTGATTGGGCATAGGTTGTTGCTGTAAAGTGTAGTTGGGGGTGATTTTTGATAGCCGAAGTAATTTAGGTGAGTTTGGCATAGTTTGCTATGGATAGTAGCATTTTTTTGTAATTTAAAAGTGATTGGGTTTAGTTTGTTGTGGTAAGGGTTATTTGGTGATGATTTATGGTAGCCGAAGTAATTTAGGTGAGTTTGGCGTAGTTTGCTATGGTTAGGAGCATTTTTTTGTAATTTAAAAGTGATTGGGTTTAGTTTGTTGTGGTAAGGGTTAGTTGGTGATGATTTATGGTAGCCGAAGTAATTTAGGTGAGTTTGGCATAGTTTGCTATGGATAGTAGCATTTTTTTGTAATTTAAAAGTGATTGGGTTTAGTTTGTTGTGGTAAGGGTTATTTGGTGATGATTTATGGTAGCCGAAGTAATTTAGGTGAGTTTGGCATAGTTTGCAATGGTTAGGAGCATTTTTTTGTAATTTAAAAGTGATTGGGTTTAGTTTGTTGTGGTAAGGGTTAGTTGGTGATGATTTAGAGTAGCCGAAGTAATTTAGGTGAGTCTGGCATAGTTTGTTATGATTTGTACACCTTTTTTTGTAATTTTAAGATGATATGGTTTGGTTTGTTGTGGTAAGGGATAGTTGGGGGTGATTTACGGTAGCCGAAGTAATTTAGGTGATTCTGGTATAGTTTGTTATGATATTTAGCTTTTTTTTGTAATTTTAAAGTGATTGGGCATAGGTTGTTGCTGTAAAGTGTAGTTGGGGGTGATTTTTGATAGCCGAAGTAATTTAGGTGAGTTTGGCATAGTTTGCTATGGATAGTAGCATTTTTTTGTAATTTAAAAGTGATTGGGTTTAGTTTGTTGTGGTAAGGTTTATTTGGTGATGATTTATGGTAGCCGAAGTAATTTAGGTGAGTTTGGCATAGTTTGCTATGGTTAGGAGCATTTTTTTGTAATTTAAAAGTGATTGGGTTTAGTTTGTTGTGGTAAGGGTTAGTTGGTGATGATTTAGAGTAGCCGAAGTAATTTAGGTGAGTCTGGCATAGTTTGTTATGATTTGTACACCTTTTTTTGTAATTTTAAGATGATATGGTTTGGTTTGTTGTGGTAAGGGATAGTTGGGGGTGATTTACGGTAGCCGAAGTAATTTAGGTGATTCTGGTATAGTTTGTTATGATTTTTAGCATTTTTTTGTAATTTTAAAGTGATTGGGTTTAGTTTGTTGCTGTAAAGTGTAGTTGGGGGTGATTTTTGATAGCCGAAGTAATTTAGGTGAGTTTGGCATAGTTTGCTATGGTTAGTAGCATTTTTTTGTAATTTAAAAGTGATTAGGTTTAGTTTGATGTGGTAAGGGTTAGTTGGTGATGATTTATGGTAGCCGAAGTAATTTAGGTGAGTTTGGCATAATTTGCTATGGTTAGTAGCATTTTTCTGTAATTTAAAAGTGATTGGGTTTAGTTTGTTGTGGTAAGGGTTAGTTGGTGATGATTTATGGTAGCCGAAGTAATTTAGGTGAGTTTGACATAGTTTGCTATGGTTAGGAGCATTTGTTTGTAATTTAAAAGTGATTGGGTATAGTTTGTTGTGGTAAGGGTTAGTTGGTGATGATTTAGAGTAGCCGAAGTAATTTAGGTGAGTCTGGCATAGTTTATTATGGTTTGTACACCTTTTTTTGTAATTTTAAGATGATATGGTTTGGTTTGTTGTGGTAAGGGATAGTTGGGGGTGATTTACGGTAGCCGAAGTAATTTAGATGATTCTGGTATAGTTTGTTATGATTTTTAGCATTTTTTTGTAATTTTAAAGTGATTGGGCTTAGTTTGTTGCTGTAAAGTGTAGTTGGGGGTGATTTTTGATAGCCGAAGTAATTTAGGTGAGTTTGGCATAGTTTGCTATGGTTAGTAGCATTTTTTTGTAATTTAAAAGTGATTAGGTTTAGTTTGATGTGGTAAGGATTAGTTGGTGATGATTTATGGTAGCCGAAGTAATTTAGGTGAGTTTGGCATAGTTTGCTATGGTTAGTAGCATTTTTTTGTAATTTAAAAGTGATTGGGTTTAGTTGTTGTGGTAAGGGTTAGTTGGTGATGATTTAGAGTAGCCGAAGTAATTTAGGTGAGTCAGGCCTAGTTTGTTATGATTTGTACACCTTTTCTTGTAATTTTAAGATGATATGGTTTGGTTTGTTGTGGTAAGGGATAGTTGGGGGTGATTTACGGTAGCCAAAGTAATTTAGGTGATTCTGGTATAGTTTGTTATGATTTTTAGCATTTTTTTGTAATTTTAAAGTGATTGGGTTTAGTTTGTTGCTGTATAGTGTAGTTGGGGGTGATTTTTGATAGCCGAAATAATTTAGGTGAGTTTGGCATAGTTTGTTATGGTTAGTAGAATTTTTTTTTAATTTAAAAGTGATTGGGTTTAGTTTGTTGTGGTAAGGGTTAGTTGGTAATGATTTATGGTAACCGAAGTAATTTAGGTGAGTTTGGCATAGTTTGCTATGGTTACTAGCATTTTTTTGTAATTTAAAAGTGATTGGGTTTAGTTTGTTGTGGTAAGGGTTAGTTGGTGATGATTTAGAGTAGCCGAAGTAATTTAGGTGAGTCTGGCATAGTTTGTTATGATTTGTACACCTTTTTTTGTAATTTTATGATGATATGGTTTGGTTTGTTGTGGTAAGGGATAGTTGGGGGTGATTTACGGTAACCGAAATAATTTAGGTGGTTTTGGTATAGTTTGTTATAATTTTTAGCATTTTTTTGTAATTTTAAAGTGATTGGGCTTAGTTTGTTGCTGTAAAGTGTAGTTGGGGGTGATTTTTAATAGCCGAAGTAATTTAGGTGAGTTTGGCATAGTTTGCTATAGTTAGTAGCATTTTTTTGTAATTTAAAAGTGATTGGGTTTAGTTTGTTGTGGTAAGGGTTAGTTGGTGATGATTTATGGTAGCCGAAGTAATTTAGGTGAGTCTGGCATAGTTTGTTATGATTTGTACACCTTTTTTTGTAATTTTAAGATGATATGGTTAGGTTTGTTGTGGTAAGGGATAGTTGGGGGTAATTTACGGTAGCCGAAGTAATTTAGGTGATTCTGGTATAGTTTGTTATGATTTTTAGCATTTTTTTGTAATTTTAAAGTGATTGGGCTTAGTTTGTTGCTGTAAAGTGTAGTTGTGTGTGATTTTTGATAGCCGAAGTAATTTAGGTGAGTTTGGCATAGTTTGCTATGATTAGTAGCATTTTTTTGTAATTTAAAAGTGATTGGGTTTAGTTTGTTGTGGTAAGGGTTAGTTGGTGATTATTTATGGTAGCCGAAGTAATTTAGGTGAGTTTGGCATACTTTGCTATGGTTAGTAGCATTTTTTTGTAATTTAAAAGTGATTGGGTTTAGTTTGTTGTGGTAAGGGTTAGCTGATGTTGATTTAGAGTAGCCGAAGTAATTTAGGTGAGTCTGGCATAGTTTGTTATGATTTGTACTCCTTTTTTGGTAATTTTAAGATGATATGGTTAGGTTTGTTGTGGTAAGGGATAGTTGGGGGTAATTTACGGTAGCCGAAGTAATTTAGGTGATTTTGATATAGTTTGTTATAATTTTTAGCATTTTTTTGTAATTTTAAAGTGATTGGGCTTAGTTTGTTGCTGTAAAGTGTAGTTGGGGGTGATTTTTGATAGCCGAAGTAATTTAGGTGAGTTTGGCATAGTTTGCTATGGTTAGTAGCATTTTTTTGTAATTTAAAAGTGATTGGGTTTAGTTTGTTGTGGTAAGGGTTATTTGGTGATGATTTATGGTAGCCGAAGTAATTTAGGTGAGTTTGGCATAGTTTGCTATATTTTTAGTAGCATATTTTTGTAATTTAAAAGTGATTGGGTTTAGTTTGTTGTGGTAAGGGTTAGTTGATGATGATTTAGAGTAGCCGAAGTAGTTTAGGTGAGTCTGGCATAGTTTGTTATGATTTGTACTCCTTTTTTGGTAATTTTAAGATGATATGGTTAGGTTTGTTGTGGTAAGGGATAGTTGGGGGTAATTTACGGTAGCCGAAGTAATTTAGGTGATTTTGATATAGTTTGTTATAATTTTTAGCATTTTTTTGTAATTTTAAAGTGATTGGGCTTAGTTTGTTGCTGTAAAGTGTAGTTGGGGGTGATTTTTGATAGCCGAAGAAATTTAGGTGAGTTTGGCATAGTTTGCTATGGTTAGTAGCATTTTTTTGTAATTTAAAAGTGATTGGGTTTAGTTTGTTGTGGTAAGGGTTAGTTGGTGATGATTTATGGTAGCCGAAGTAATTGAGGTGAGTTGGCATAGTTTGCTATGGTTACTAGCATTTTTTTGTAATTTAAAAGTGATTGGGTTTAGTTTGTTGTGGTAAGGGTTAGTTGGTGATGATTTAGAGTAGCCGAAGTAATTTAGGTGAGTCTGGCATAGTTTGTTATGATTTGTACAACTTTTTAGGTAATTTTAAGATGATATGGTTTGGTTTGTTGTGGTAAGGGAGAGTTGGGGGTGATTTACGGTAGCCGAAGTAATTTAGGTGATTCTGGTATAGTTTGTTATGATATTTAGCATTTTTTTGTAATTTTAAAGTGATTGGGCTTAATTTGTTGCTGTAAAGTGTAGTTGGGGGTGATTTTTGATATCCGAAGTAATTTAGGTGAGTTTGGGATAGTTTGCTATGGTTAGTAGCATTTTTTTGTAATTTAAAAGTGATTGGGTTTAGTTTGTTGTGGTAAGGGTTATTTGGTGATGATTTATGGTAGCCGAAGTAATTTAGGTGAGTTTGGCATAGTTTGCTATGGTTAGTAGCATTTTTTTGTAATTTAAAATTGATTGGGTTTAGTTTGTTGTGGTAAGGGTTAGTTGGTGATGATTTAGAGTAGCCGAAGTAATTTAGGTGAGTCTGGCATAGTTTGTTATGATTTGTACACCTTTTTTTGTAATTTTAAGATGATATGGTTTGGTTTGTTGTGGTAAGGGATAGTTGGTGATGATTTATGGTAGCCGAAGTAGTTTAGGTGAGTTTGGTATAGTTTGCAATGGTTAGTAGCATTTTTTTGTAATTTAAAAGTGATTGGGTTTAGTTTGTTGTGGTAAGGGTTAGTTGGTGATGATTTAGAGTAGCCGAAGTAATTTAGGTGAGTCTGGCATAGTTTGTTATGATTTGTACACCTTTTTTGTAATTTTAAGATGATATGGTTTGGTTTGTTGTGGTAAGGAATAGTTGGGGGTGATTTACGGTAGCCGAAGTAATTTAGGTGATTCTGGTATAGTTTGTTATGATTTTTAGCATTTTTTTGTAATTTTAAAGTGATTGGGCTTAGTTTGTTGCTGTAAAGTGTAGTTGGAGGTGATTTTTGATAGCCGAAGTAATTTAGGTGAGTTTGCCATAGTTTGCTATGGTTAGTAGTATTTTTTTGTAATTTAAATGTGATTGGGTTTAGTTTGTTGTGGTAAGGGTTAGTTGGTGATGATTTATGGTAGCCGAAGTAATTTAGGTGAGGTTGGCATAGTTTGCTATGGTTAGGAGCATTTTTTTGTAATTTAAAAGTGATTGGGTTTAGTTTGTTGTGGTAAGGGTTAGTTGGTGATGATTTAGAGTAGCCGAAGTAATTTAGGTGAGTCTGGCATAGTTTGTTATGATTTGTACACCTTTTTTTGTAATTTTAAGCTGATATGGTTTGGTTTGTTGTGGTAAGGGATAGTTGGTGGTGATTTACGGTAGCCGAAGTAATTTAGGTGATTCTGGTATAGTTTGTTATGATTTTTAACATTTTTTTGTAATTTTAAAGTGATTGGGTTTAGTTTGTTGCTGTAAAGTGTAGATGGGGGTGATTTTTGATAGCCGAAGTAATTTAGGTGAGTTTGGCATAGTTTGCTATGGTTAGTAGAATTTTTTTGTAATTTAAAAGTGATTGGGTTTAGTTTGTTGTGGTAAGGGTTAGTTGGTGATGATTTATGGTAGCCGAAGTAATTTAGGTGAGTTTGGCATAGTTTGCTATGGTTAGTAGCATTTTTTTGTAATTTAAAAGTGATTGGGTTTAGTTTGTTGTGGTATGATTTGTACTCCTTTTTTGGTAATTTTAAGATGATATGGTTAGGTTTGTTGTGGTAAGGGATAGTTGGGGGTAATTTACGGTAGCCGAAGTAATTTAGGTGATTTTGATATAGTTTGTTATAATTTTTAGCATTTTTTTGTAATTTTAAAGTGATTGGGCTTAGTTTGTTGCTGTAAAGTGTAGTTGGGGGTGATTTTTGATAGCCGAAGTAATTTAGGTGAGTTTGGCATAGTTTGCTATGGTTAGTAGCATTTTTTTGTAATTTAAAAGTGATTGGGTTTAGTTTGTTGTGGTAAGGGTTATTTGGTGATGATTTATGGTAGCCGAAGTAATTTAGGTGAGTTTGGCATAGTTTGCTATATTTTTAGTAGCATATTTTTGTAATTTAAAAGTGATTGGGTTTAGTTTGTTGTGGTAAGGGTTAGTTGGTGATGATTTAGAGTAGCCGAAGTAGTTTAGGTGAGTCTGGCATAGTTTGTTATGATTTGTACTCCTTTTTTGGTAATTTTAAGATGATATGGTTAGGTTTGTTGTGGTAAGGGATAGATGGGGGTAATTTACGGTAGCCGAAGTAATTTAGGTGATTTTGATATAGTTTGTTATAATTTTTAGCATTTTTTTGTAATTTTAAAGTGATTGGGCTTAGTTTGTTGCTGTAAAGTGTAGTTGGGGGTGATTTTTGATAGCCGAAGAAATTTAGGTGAGTTTGGCATAGTTTGCTATGGTTAGTAGCATTTTTTTGTAATTTAAAAGTGATTGGGTTTAGTTTGTTGTGGTAAGGGTTAGTTGGTGATGATTTATGGTAGCCGAAGTAATTGAGGTGAGTTGGCATAGTTTGCTATGGTTACTAGCATTTTTTTGTAATTTAAAAGTGATTGGGTTTAGTTTGTTGTGGTAAGGGTTAGTTGGTGATGATTTAGAGTAGCCGAAGTAATTTAGGTGAGTCTGGCATAGTTTGTTATGATTTGTACAACTTTTTTGGTAATTTTAAGATGATATGGTTTGGTTTGTTGTGGTAAGGGAGAGTTGGGGGTGATTTACGGTAGCCGAAGTAATTTAGGTGATTCTGGTATAGTTTGTTATGATATTTAGCATTTTTTTGTAATTTTAAAGTGATTGGGCTTAATTTGTTGCTGTAAAGTGTAGTTGGGGGTGATTTTTGATATCCGAAGTAATTTAGGTGAGTTTGGGATAGTTTGCTATGGTTAGTAGCATTTTTTTGTAATTTAAAAGTGATTGGGTTTAGTTTGTTGTGGTAAGGGTTATTTGGTGATGATTTATGGTAGCCGAAGTAATTTAGGTGAGTTTGGCATAGTTTGCTATGGTTAGTAGCATTTTTTTGTAATTTAAAATTGATTGGGTTTAGTTTGTTGTGGTAAGGGTTAGTTGGTGATGATTTAGAGTAGCCGAAGTAATTTAGGTGAGTCTGGCATAGTTTGTTATGATTTGTACACCTTTTTTTGTAATTTTAAGATGATATGGTTTGGTTTGTTGTGGTAAGGGATAGTTGGTGATGATTTATTGTAGCCGAAGTAGTTTAGGTGAGTTTGGTATAGTTTGCAATGGTTAGTAGCATTTTTTTGTAATTTAAAAGTGATTGGGTTTAGTTTGTTGTGGTAAGGGTTAGTTGGTGATGATTTAGAGTAGCCGAAGTAATTTAGGTGAGTCTGGCATAGTTTGTTATGATTTGTACACCTTTTTTGTAATTTTAAGATGATATGGTTTGGTTTGTTGTGGTAAGGAATAGTTGGGGGTGATTTACGGTAGCCGAAGTAATTTAAGTGATTCTGGTATAGTTTGTTATGATTTTTAGCATTTTTTTGTAATTTTAAAGTGATTGGGCTTAGTTTGTTGCTGTAAAGTGTAGTTGGAGGTGATTTTTGATAGCCGAAGTAATTTAGGTGAGTTTGCCATAGTTTGCTATGGTTAGTAGTATTTTTTTGTAATTTAAATGTGATTGGGTTTAGTTTGTTGTGGTAAGGGTTAGTTGGTGATGATTTATGGTAGCCGAAGTAATTTAGGTGAGGTTGGCATAGTTTGCTATGGTTAGGAGCATTTTTTTGTAATTTAAAAGTGATTGGGTTTAGTTTGTTGTGGTAAGGGTTAGTTGGTGATGATTTAGAGTAGCCGAAGTAATTTAGGTGAGTCTGGCATAGTTTGTTATGATTTGTACACCTTTTTTTGTAATTTTAAGCTGATATGGTTTGGTTTGTTGTGGTAAGGGATAGTTGGTGGTGATTTACGGTAGCCGAAGTAATTTAGGTGATTCTGGTATAGTTTGTTATGATTTTTAACATTTTTTTGTAATTTTAAAGTGATTGGGCTTAGTTTGTTGCTGTAAAGTGTAGATGGGGGTGATTTTTGATAGCCGAAGTAATTTAGGTGAGTTTGGCATAGTTTGCTATGGTTAGTAGAATTTTTTTGTAATTTAAAAGTGATTGGGTTTAGTTTGTTGTGGTAAGGGTTAGTTGGTGATGATTTATGGTAGCCGAAGTAATTTAGTTGAGTTTGGCATAGTTTGCTATGGTTAGTAGCATTTTTTTGTAATTTAAAAGTGATTGGGTTTAGTTTGTTGTGGTAAGGGTTAGTTGGTGATGATTTAGAGTAGCCGAAGTAATTTAGGTGAGTCTGGCATAGTTTGTTATGATTTGTACACCTTTTTTTGTAATTTTAAGATGATATGGTTTGGTTTGTTGTGGTAAGGGATAGTTGGGGGTGATTTACGGTAGCCGAAGTAATTTAGGTGATTCTGGTATAGTTTGTTATGATATTTAGCTTTTTTTTGTAGTTTTAAAGTGATTGGGCTTAGGTTGTTGCTGTAAAGTGTAGTTGGGGGTGATTTTTGATAGCCGAAGTAATTTAGGTGAGTTTGGCATAGTTTGCTATGGTTAGTAGCATTTTTTTGTAATTTAAAAGTGATTGGGTTTAGTTTGTTGTGGTAAGGGTTAGTTGGTGATGATTTATGGTAGCCGAAGTAATTTAGGTGAGTTTGGCATAGTTTGCTATGGTTAGGAGCATTTTTTTGTAATTTAAAAGTGATTGGGTTTAGTTTGTTGTGGTAAGGGTTAGTTGGTGATGATTTAGAGTAGCCGAAGTAATTTAGGTGAGTCTGGCATAGTTTTTTATGATTTGTACACCTTTTTTTGTAATTTTAAGATGATATGGTTTGGTTTGTTGTGGTAAGGGATAGTTGGGGGTGATTTACGGTAGCCGAAGTAATTTAGGTGATTCTGGTATAGTTTGTTATGATTTTTAGCATTTTTTTGTAATTTTAAAGTGATTGGGTTTAGTTTGTTGCTGTAAAGTGTAGTTGGGGGTGATTTTTGATAGCCGAAGTAATTTAGGTGAGTTTGCCATAGTTTGCTATGGTTAGTAGCATTTTTTTGTAATTTAAAAGTGATTGGGTTTAGTTTGTTGTGGTAAGGGTTAGTTGGTGATGATTTAGAGTAGCCGAAGTAATTTAGGTGAGTCTGGCATAGTTTGTTATGATTTGTACACCTTTTTTTGTAATTTTAAGATGATATGGTTTGGTTTGTTGTGGTAAGGGATAGTTGGGGGCGATTTACGGTAGCCGAAGTAATTTAGGTGATTCTGGTATAGTTTGTTATGATATTTAGCTTTTTTTTGTAATTTGAAAGTGATTGGGCTTAGGTTGTTGCTGTAAAGTGTAGTTGGGGGTGATTTTTGATAGCCGAAGTAATTTAGGTGAGTTTGGCATAGTTTGCTATGGTTAGTAGCATTTTTTTGAAATTTAAAAGTGATTGGGTTTAGTTTGTTGTGGTAAGGGTTAGTTGGTGATGATTTATGGTAGCCGAAGTAATTTAGGTGAGTTTGGCATAGTTTGCTATGGTTAGAAGCATTTTTTTGTAATTTAAAAATGATTGGGTTTAGTTTGTTGTGGAAAGGGTTAGTTGGTGATGATTTAGAGTAGCCGAAGTAATTTAGGTGAGTCTGGCATAGTTTGTTATGATTTGTACACCTTTTTTGTAATTTTAAGATGATATGGCTTGGTTTGTTGAGGTAAGGGATAGTTGGGGGTGATTTACGGTAGCCGAAGTAATTTAGGTGATTCTGGTATAGTTTGTTATGATTTTTAGCGTTTTTTTGTAATTTTAAAGTGATTGGGCTTAGTTTGTTGCTGTAAAGTGTAGTTGGGGGTGATTTTTGATAGCCGAAGTAATTTAGGTGAGTTTGGGATAGTTTGCTATGGTTAATAGCATTTTTTTGTAATTTAAAAGTGATTGGGTTTAGTTTGTTATGGTAAGGGTTAGTTGGTGATGATTTATGGTAGCCGAAGTAATTTAGGTGAGTTTGGCATAGTTTGCTATAGTTAGTAGCATTTTTTTGTAATTTAAAAGTGATTGGGTTTAGTTTGTTGTGGTAAGGGTTAGTTGGTGATGATTTAGAGTAGCCGAAGTAATTTAGGTGAGTCTGGCATAGTTTGTTATGATTTGTACACCTTTTTTTGTAATTTTAAGATGATATGGTTTGGTTTGTTGTGGTAAGGGATAGTTGGGGGTGATTTACGGTAGCCGAAGTAATTTAGGAGATTCTGGTATAGTTTGTTATGATTTTTAGCATTTTTTTGTAATTTTAAAGTGATTGGGCTTAGTTTGATATGGTAAGGGTTAGTTGGTGATGATTTATGGTAGCCGAAGTAATTTAGGAGTGTTTGGCATAGTTTGCTATGGTTAGTAGCATTTTTTTGTAATTTAAAAGTGATTGGGTTTAGTTTGTTGTGGTAAGGGTTAGTAGGTGATGATTTATGGTAGCCGAAGTAATTTAGGTGAGTTTGGCATAGTTTGCTATGGTTAGGAGCATTTTTTTGTAATTTAAAATTGATTGGGTTTAGTTTGTTGTGGTAAGGGTTAGTTGGTGATGATTTAGAGTAGCTGAAGTAATTTAGGTGAGTCTGGCATAGTTTGTTATGATTTGTACACCTTTTTTTGTAATTTTAAGATGATATGGTTTGGTTTGTTGTGGTAAGGGATAGTTGGGGGTGATTTACGGTAGCCGAAATAATTTAGGTGATTCTGGTATAGTTTGTTATGATTTTTAGCATTTTTTTGTAATTTTAAAGTGATTGGGCTTAGTTTGATGTGATAAGGGTTAGTTGGTGATGATTTATGGTAGCCGAAGTAATTTAGGTGAGTTTGGCATAGTTTGCTATGGTTAGTAGCATTTTTTGTAATTTAAAAGTGATTGGGTTTAGTTTGTGGTAAGGGTTAGTTGGTGATGATTTAGAGTAGCCGAAGTTGTTTAGGTGAGTCTGGCATAGTTTATTATGATTTGTACACCTTTTTTTGTAATTTTAAGATGATATGGTTTGGTTTGTTGTGGTAAGGGATAGTGGGGGGTGATTTACGGTAGCCGAAGTAATTTAGGTGATTCTGGTATAGTTTGTTATGATATTTAGCATTTTTTTGTAATTTTAAAGTGATTGGGCTTAGTTTGTTGCTGTAAAGTGTAGTTGGGGGTGATTTTTGATAGCCGAAGTAATTTAGGTGAGTTTGGCATAGTTTGCTATGGTTAGTAGCATTTTTTTGTAATTTAAAAGTGATTGGGTTTAGTTTGTTGTGGTAAGGGTTAGTTGGCGATGATTTATGGTAGCCGAAGTAATTTAGGTGAGTTTGGTATAGTTTGCTATGGTTAGTAGCATTTTTTTGTAGTTTAAAAGTGATTGGGTTTACTTTGTTGTGGTAAGGGTTAGTTGGTGATGATTTAGAATAGCCGAAGTAATTTAGGTGAGTCTGGCATAGTTTGTTATGATTTGTACACTTTTTTTTGTAATTTTAAGATGATATGGTTTGGTTTGTTGTGGTAAGGGATAGTTGGGGGTGATTTACGGTAGCCGAAGTAATTTAGATGATTCTGGTATAGTTTGTTATGATTTTTAGCATTTTTTTGTAATTTTAAAGTGATTGGGCTTAGTTTGTTGCTGTAAAGTGTAGTTGGGGGTGATTTTTGATAGCCGAAGTAATTTAGGTGAGTTTGGCATAGTTTGCTATGGTTAGTAGCATTTTTTTGTAATTTAAAAGTGATTGGGTTTAGTTTGTTGTGGTAAGGGTTAGTTGGTGATGATTTATGGTAGCCGAAGTAATTTAGGTGAGTTTGGCATAGTTTGCTATGGTTAGTAGCATTTTTTTGTAATTTAAAAGTGATTGGGTTTAGTTGTTGTGGTAAGGGTTAGTTGGTGATGATTTAGAGTAGCCGAAGTAATTTGGGTGAGTCAGGCCTAGTTTGTTATGATTTGTACACCTTTTCTTGTAATTTTAAGATGATATGGTTTGGTTTGTTGTGGTAAGGGATAGTTGGGGGTGATTTACGGTAGCCAAAGTAATTTAGGTGATTCTGGTATAGTTTGTTATGATTTTTAGCATTTTTTTGTAATTTTAAAGTGATTGGGTTTAGTTTGTTGCTGTATAGTGTAGTTGGGGGTGATTTTTGATAGCCGAAATAATTTAGGTGAGTTTGGCATAGTTTGCTATGGTTAGTAGAATTTTTTTTTAATTTAAAAGTGATTGGGTTTAGTTTGTTGTGGTAAGGGTTAGTTGGTAATGATTTATGGTAACCGAAGTAATTTAGGTGAGTTTGGCAGAGTTTGCTATGGTTACTAGCATTTTTTTGTAATTTAAAAGTGATTGGGTTTAGTTTGTTGTGGTAAGGGTTAGTTGGTGATGATTTAGAGTAGCCGAAGTAATTTAGGTGAGTCTGGCATAGTTTGTTATGATTTGTACACCTTTTTTTGTAATTTTATGATGATATGGTTTGGTTTGTTGTGGTAAGGGATAGTTGGGGGTGATTTACGGTAACCGAAATAATTTAGGTGATTTTGGTATAGTTTGTTATAATTTTTAGCATTTTTTTGTAATTTTAAAGTGATTGGGCTTAGTTTGTTGCTGTAAAGTGTAGTTGGGGGTGATTTTTAATAGCCGAAGTAATTTAGGTGAGTTTGGCATAGTTTGCTATAGTTAGTAGCATTTTTTTGTAATTTAAAAGTGATTGGGTTTAGTTTGTTGTGGTAAGGGTTAGTTGGTGATGATTTATGGTAGCCGAAGTAATTTAGGTGAGTCTGGCATAATTTGTTATGATTTGTACACCTTTTTTTGTAATTTTAAGATGATATGGTTTGGTTTGTTGTGGTAAGGGATAGTTGGGGGTGATTTACGGTAGCCGAAGTAATTTAGGTGATTCTGGTATAGTTTGTTATGATTTTTAGCATTTTTTTTGTAATTTTAAAGTGATTGAGCTTAGTTTGTTGCTGTAAAGTGTAGTTGGGGGTGATTTTTGATAGCCGAAGTAATTTAGGTGAGTTTGGCATAGTTTGTTATGATTTGTACACCTTTTTTTGTAATTTTAAGATGATATGGTTTGGTTTGTTGTGGTAAGGGATAGTTGGGGGTGATTTACGGTAGCCGAAGTAATTTAGGTAATTCTGGTATAGTTTGTTATGATTTTTAGCATTTTTTTTGTAATTTTAATGTGATTGAACTTAGTTTGTTGCTGTAAAGTGTAGTTGGGGGTGATTTTTGATAGCCGAAGTAATTTAGGTGAGTTTGGCATAGTTTGCTATGGTTAGTAGCATTTTTTTGTAATTTAAAAGAGATTGGGTTTAGTTTGATGTGGTAAGGGTTAGTTGGTGATGATTTATGGTAGCCGAAGTAATTTAGGTGAGTTTGGCATAGTTTGCTATGGTTAGTAGCATTTTTTTGTAATTTAAAAGTGATTGGGTTTAGTTTGTTGTGGTAAGGGTTAGTTGGTAATGATTTAGAGTAGCCGAAGTAATTTAGGTGATTCTGGTATAGTTTGTTATGTTTTTTAGCATTTTTTTGTAATTTTAAGATGATATGGTTTGGTTTGTTGTGGTAAGGGATAGTTGGGGGTGATTTACGGTAGCCGAAGTAATTTTGGTGATTCTGGTATAGTTTGTTATAATTTTTAGCGTTTTTTTGTAATTTTAAAGAGATTGGGTTTAGTTTGTTGCTGTAAAGTGTAGTTTGGGGTGATTTTTGATAGCCGAAGTAATTTAGGTGAGTTTGGCATAGTTTGTTATAGTTAGAAGCATTTTTTTGTAATTTAAAAGTGATTGGGTTTAGTTTGTTGTGGTAAGGGTTAGTTGGTGATGATTTATGGTAGCCGAAGTAATTTAGGTGAGTTTGGCATAGTTTGCTATGGTTAGTAGCATTTTTTTGTAATTTAAAAGTGATTGGGTTTAGTTTGTTGTGGTAAGGGTTAGTTGGTGATGATTTAGAGTAGCCGAAGTAATTTAGGTGAGTCTGGCCTAGTTTGTTATGATTTGTACACCTTTTTTTGTAATTTTAAGATGATATGGTTTGGTTTGTTGTGGTAAGGGATAGTTGGGGGTGATTTACGGTAGCCGAAGTAATTTAGATGATTCTGGTATAGCTTGTTATGATTTTTAGCATTTTTTTGTAATTTTAAAGTGATTGGGCTTAGTTTGTTGCTGTAAAGTGTAGTTGGGGGTGATTTTTGATAGCCGAAGTAATTTAGGTGAGTTTGGCATAGTTTGCTATGGTTAGTAGCATTTTTTTGTAATTTAAAAGTGATTAGGTTTAGTTTGATGTGGTAAGGGTTAGTTGGTGATGATTTATGGTAGCCGAAGTAATTTAGGTGAGTTTGGCATAGTTTGCTATGGTTAGTAGCATTTTTTTTGTAATTTAAAAGTGATTGGGTTTAGTTGTTGTGGTAAGGGTTAGTTGGTGATTATTTAGAGTAGCCGAAGTAATTTAGGTGAGTCTGGCTTAGTTTGTTATGATTTGTACACCTTTTCTTGTAATTTTAAGATGATATGGTTTGGTTTGTTGTGGTAAGGGATAGTTGGGGGTGATTTACGGTAGCCGAAGTAATTTAGGTGATTCTGGTATAGTTTGTTATGATTTTTAGCATTTTTTTGTAATTTTAAAGTGATTGGGCTTAGTTTGTTGCTGTAAAGTGTAGTTGGGGTTGATTTTTGATAGCCGAAGTAATTTAGGTGAGTTTGGCATAGTTTGCTATGGTTAGTAGCATTTTTTTGTAATTTAAAGGTGATTAGGTTTAGTTTGATGTGGTAAGGGTTAGTTGATGATGATTTATTGTAGCCGAAGTAATTTAGGTGAGTTTGGCATAGTTTGCTATGGTTAGTAGCATTTTTTTGTAATTTAAAAGTGATTGGGTTTAGTTTGTTGTGGTAAGGGTTAGTTGGTGATGATTTAGAGTAGCCGAAGTAATTTAGGTGAGTCTGGCATAGTTTTTTATGATTTGTACACCTTTTTTTGTAATTTTAAGATGATATGGTTTGGTTTGTTGTGGTAAGGGATAGTTGGGGGTGATTTACGGTAGCCGAAGTAATTTAGGTGATTCTGGTATAGTTTGTTATGATTTTTAGCATTTTTTTGTAATTTTAAAGTGATTGGGTTTAGTTTGTTGCTGTAAAGTGTAGTTGGGGGTGATTTTTGATAGCCGAAGTAATTTAGGTGAGTTTGCCATAGTTTGCTATGGTTAGTAGCATGTTTTTGTAATTTAAAAGTGATTGGGTTTAGTTTGTTGTGGTAAGGGTTAGTTGGTGATGATTTAGAGTAGCCGAAGTAATTTAGGTGAGTCTGGCATAGTTTGTTATGATTTGTACACCTTTTTTTGTAATTTTAAGATGATATGGTTTGGTTTGTTGTGGTAAGGGATAGTTGGGGGCGATTTACGGTAGCCGAAGTAATTTAGGTGATTCTGGTATAGTTTGTTATGATATTTAGCTTTTTTTTGTAATTTTAAAGTGATTGGGCTTAGGTTGTTGCTGTAAAGTGTAGTTGGGGGTGATTTTTGATAGCCGAAGTAATTTAGGTGAGTTTGGCATAGTTTGCTAGGGTTAGTAGCATTTTTTTGAAATTTAAAAGTGATTGGGTTTAGTTTGTTGTGGTAAGGGTTAGTTGGTGATGATTTATGGTAGCCGAAGTAATTTAGGTGAGTTTGGCATAGTTTGCTATGGTTAGGAGCATTTTTTTGTAATTTAAAAATGATTGGGTTTAGTTTGTTGTGGAAAGGGTTAGTTGGTGATGATTTAGAGTAGCCGAAGTAATTTAGGTGAGTCTGGCATAGTTTGTTATGATTTGTACACCTTTTTTTGTAATTTTAAGATGATATGGCTTGGTTTGTTGAGGTAAGGGATAGTTGGGGGTGATTTACGGTAGCCGAAGTAATTTAGGTGATTCTGGTATAGTTTGTTATGATTTTTAGCGTTTTTTTGTAATTTTAAAGTGATTGGGCTTAGTTTGTTGCTGTAAAGTGTAGTTGGGGGTGATTTTTGATAGCCGAAGTAATTTAGGTGAGTTTGGGATAGTTTGCTATGGTTAATAGCATTTTTTTGTAATTTAAAAGTGATTGGGTTTAGTTTGTTATGGTAAGGGTTAGTTGGTGATGATTTATGGTAGCCGAAGTAATTTAGGTGAGTTTGGCATAGTTTGCTATGGTTAGTAGCATTTTTTTGTAATTTAAAAGTGATTGGGTTTAGTTTGTTGTGGTAAGGGTTAGTTGGTGATGATTTAGAGTAGCCGAAGTAATTTAGGTGAGTCTGGAATAGTTTGTTATGATTTGTACACCTTTTTTTGTAATTTTAAGATGATATGGTTTGGTTTGTTGTGGTAAGGGATAGTTGGGGGTGATTTACGGTAGCCGAAGTAATTTAGGTGATTCTGGTATAGTTTGTTATGATTTTTAGCATTTTTTTGTAATTTTAAAGTGATTGGGCTTAGTTTGATATGGTAAGGATTAGTTGGTGATGATTTATGGTAGCCGAAGTAATTTAGGAGTGTTTGGCATAGTTTGCTATGGTTAGTAGCATTTTTTTGTAATTTAAAAGTGATTGGGTTTAGTTTGTTGTGGTAAGGGTTAGTAGGTGATGATTTATGGTAGCCGAAGTAATTTAGGTGAGTTTGGCATAGTTTGCTATGGTTAGGAGCATTTTTTTGTAATTTAAAATTGATTGGGTTTAGTTTGTTGTGGTAAGGGTTAGTTGGTGATGATTTAGAGTAGCTGAAGTAATTTAGGTGAGTCTGGCATAGTTTGTTATGATTTGTACACCTTTTTTTGTAATTTTAAGATGATATGGTTTGGTTTGTTGTGGTAAGGGATAGTTGGGGGTGATTTACGGTAGCCGAAATAATTTAGGTGATTCTGGTATAGTTTGTTATGATTTTTAGCATTTTTTTGTAATTTTAAAGTGATTGGGCTTAGTTTGATGTGATAAGGGTTAGTTGGTGATGATTTATGGTAGCCGAAGTAATTTAGGTGAGTTTGGCATAGTTTGCTATGGTTAGTAGCATTTTTTGTAATTTAAAAGTGATTGGGTTTAGTTTGTTGTGGTAAGGGTTAGTTGGTGATGATTTAGAGTAGCCGAAGTTGTTTAGGTGAGTCTGGCATAGTTTATTATGATTTGTACACCTTTTTTTGTAATTTTAAGATGATATGGTTTGGTTTGTTGTGGTAAGGGATAGTGGGGGGTGATTTACGGTAGCCGAAGTAATTTAGGTGATTCTGGTATAGTTTGTTATGATATTTAGCATTTTTTTGTAATTTTAAAGTGATTGGGCTTAGTTTGTTGCTGTAAAGTGTAGTTGGGGGTGATTTTTGATAGCCGAAGTAATTTAGGTGAGTTTGGCATAGTTTGCTATGGTTAGTAGCATTTTTTTGTAATTTAAAAGTGATTGGGTTTAGTTTGTTGTGGTAAGGGTTAGTTGGCGATGATTTATGGTAGCCGAAGTAATTTAGGTGAGTTTGGCATAGTTTGCTATGGTTAGTAGCATTTTTTTGTAGTTTCAAAGTGATTGGGTTTACTTTGTTGTGGTAAGGGTTAGTTGGTGATGATTTAGAATAGCCGAAGTAATTTAGGTGAGTCTGGCATAGTTTGTTATGATTTGTACACTTTTTTTTGTAATTTTAAGATGATATGGTTTGGTTTGTTGTGGTAAGGGATAGTTGGGGGTGATTTACGGTAGCCGAAGTAATTTAGATGATTCTGGTATAGTTTGTTATGATTTTTAGCATTTTTTTGTAATTTTAAAGTGATTGGGCTTAGTTTGTTGCTGTAAAGTGTAATTGGGGGTGATTTTTGATAGCCGAAGTAATTTAGGTGAGTTTGGCATAGTTTGCTATGGTTAGTAGCATTTTTTTGTAATTTAAAAGTGATTAGGTTTAGTTTGATGTGGTAAGGGTTAGTTGGTGATGATTTATGGTAGCCGAAGTAATTTAGGTGAGTTTGGCATAATTTGCTATGGTTAGTAGCATTTTTCTGTAATTTAAAAGTGATTGGGTTTAGTTTGTTGTGGTAAGGGTTAGTTGGTGATGATTTATGGTAGCCGAAGTAATTTAGGTGAGTTTGACATAGTTTGCTATGGTTAGGAGCATTTGTTTGTAATTTAAAAGTGAGTGGGTATAGTTTGTTGTGGTAAGGGTTAGTTGGTGATGATTTAGAGTAGCCGAAGTAATTTAGGTGAGTCAGGCCTAGTTTGTTATGATTTGTACACCTTTTCTTGTAATTTTAAGATGATATGGTTTGGTTTGTTGTGGTAAGGGATAGTTGGGGGTGATTTACGGTAGCCAAAGTAATTTAGGTGATTCTGGTATAGTTTGTTATGATTTTTAGCATTTTTTTGTAATTTTAAAGTGATTGGGTTTAGTTTGTTGCTGTATAGTGTAGTTGGGGGTGATTTTTGATAGCCGAAATAATTTAAGTGAGTTTGGCATAGTTTGCTATGGTTAGTAGAATTTTTTTTTAATTTAAAAGTGATTGGGTTTAGTTTGTTGTGGTAAGGGTTAGTTGGTAATGATTTATGGTAACCGAAGTAATTTAGGTGAGTTTGGCATAGTTTGCTATGGTTACTAGCATTTTTTTGTAATTTAAAAGTGATTGGGTTTAGTTTGTTGTGGTAAGGGTTAGTTGGTGATGATTTAGAGTAGCCGAAGTAATTTAGGTGAGTCTGGCATAGTTTGTTATGATTTGTACACCTTTTTTTGTAATTTTATGATGATATGGTTTGGTTTGTTGTGGTAAGGGATAGTTGGGGGTGATTTACGGTAACCGAAATAATTTAGGTGATTTTGGTATAGTTTGTTATAATTTTTAGCATTTTTTTGTAATTTTAAAGTGATTGGGCTTAGTTTGTTGCTGTAAAGTGTAGTTGGGGGTGATTTTTAATAGCCGAAGTAATTTAGGTGAGTTTGGCATAGTTTGCTATAGTTAGTAGCATTTTTTTGTAATTTAAAAGTGATTGGGTTTAGTTTGTTGTGGTAAGGGTTAGTTGGTGATGATTTATGGTAGCCGAAGTAATTTAGGTGAGTCTGGCATAGTTTGTTATGATTTGTACACCTTTTTTTGTAATTTTAAGATGATATGGTTTGGTTTGTTGTGGTAAGGGATAGTTGGGGGTGATTTACGGTAGCCGAAGTAATTTAGGTGATTCTGGTATAGTTTGTTATGATTTTTAGCATTTTTTTTGTAATTTTAAAGTGATTGAGCTTAGTTTGTTGCTGTAAAGTGTAGTTGGGGGTGATTTTTGATAGCCGAAGTAATTTAGGTGAGTTTGGCATAGTTTGTTATGATTTGTACACCTTTTTTTGTAATTTTAAGATGATATGGTTTGGTTTGTTGTGGTAAGGGATAGTTGGGGGTGATTTACGGTAGCCGAAGTAATTTAGGTGATTCTGGTATAGTTTGTTATGATTTTTAGCATTTTTTTTGTAATTTTAAAGTGATTGAGCTTAGTTTGTTGCTGTAAAGTGTAGTTGGGGGTGATTTTTGATAGCCGAAGTAATTTAGGTGAGTTTGGCATAGTTTGCTATGGTTAGTAGCATTTTTTTGTAATTTAAAAAGATTGGGTTTAGTTTGATGTGGTAAGGGTTAGTTGGTGATGATTTATGGTAGCCGAAGTAATTTAGGTGAGTTTGGCATAGTTTGCTATGGTTAGTAGCATTTTTTTGTAATTTAAAAGTGATTGGGTTTAGTTTGTTGTGGTAAGGGTTAGTTGGTAATGATTTAGAGTAGCCGAAGTAATTTAGGTGATTCTGGTATAGTTTGTTATGATTTTTAGCATTTTTTTGTAATTTTAAGATGATATGGTTTGGTTTGTTGTGGTAAGGGATAGTTGGGGGTGATTTACGGTAGCCGAAGTAATTTTGGTGATTCTGGTATAGTTTGTTATAATTTTTAGCGTTTTTTTGTAATTTTAAAGAGATTGGGTTTAGTTTGTTGCTGTAAAGTGTAGTTTGGGGTGATTTTTGATAGCCGAAGTAATTTAGGTGAGTTTGGCATAGTTTGCTATAGTTAGAAGCATTTTTTTGTAATTTAAAAGTGATTGGGTTTAGTTTGTTGTGGTAAGGGTTAGTTGGTGATGATTTATGGTAGCCGAAGTAATTTAGGTGAGTTTGGCATAGTTTGCTATGGTTAGTAGCATTTTTTTGTAATTTAAAAGTGATTGGGTTTAGTTTGTTGTGGTAAGGGTTAGTTGGTGATGATTTAGAGTAGCCGAAGTAATTTAGGTGAGTCTGGCCTAGTTTGTTATGATTTGTACACCTTTTTTTGTAATTTTAAGATGATATGGTTTGGTTTGTTGTGGTAAGGGATAGTTGGGGGTGATTTACGGTAGCCGAAGTAATTTAGATGATTCTGGTATAGCTTGTTATGATTTTTAGCATTTTTTTGTAATTTTAAAGTGATTGGGCTTAGTTTGTTGCTGTAAAGTGTAGTTGGGGGTGATTTTTGATAGCCGAAGTAATTTAGGTGAGTTTGGCATAGTTTGCTATGGTTAGTAGCATTTTTTTGTAATTTAAAAGTGATTAGGTTTAGTTTGATGTGGCAAGGGTTAGTTGGTGATGATTTATGGTAGCCGAAGTAATTTAGGTGAGTTTGGCATAGTTTGCTATGGTTAGTAGCATTTTTTTTGTAATTTAAAAGTGATTGGGTTTAGTTGTTGTGGTAAGGGTTAGTTGGTGATTATTTAGAGTAGCCGAAGTAATTTAGGTGAGTCTGGCTTAGTTTGTTATGATTTGTACACCTTTTCTTGTAATTTTAAGATGATATGGTTTGGTTTGTTGTGGTAAGGGATAGTTGGGGGTGATTTACGGTAGCCGAAGTAATTTAGGTGATTCTGGTATAGTTTGTTATGATTTTTAGCATTTTTTTGTAATTTTAAAGTGATTGGGCTTAGTTTGTTGCTGTAAAGTGTAGTTGGGGTTGATTTTTGATAGCCGAAGTAATTTAGGTGAGTTTGGCATAGTTTGCTATGGTTAGTAGCATTTTTTTGTAATTTAAAGGTGATTAGGTTTAGTTTGATGTGGTAAGGGTTAGTTGATGATGATTTATTGTAGCCGAAGTAATTTAGGTGAGTTTGGCATAGTTTGCTATGGTTAGTAGCATTTTTTTGTAATTTAAAAGTGATTGGGTTTAGTTGTTGTGGTAAGGGATAGTTGGGGGTGATTTACGGTAACCGAAATAATTTAGGTGATTTTGGTATAGTTTGTTATAATTTTTAGCATTTTTTTGTAATTTTAAAGTGATTGGGCTTAGTTTGTTGCTGTAAAGTGTAGTTGGGGGTGATTTTTAATAGCCGAAGTAATTTAGGTGAGTTTGGCATAGTTTGCTATAGTTAGTAGCATTTTTTTGTAATTTAAAAGTGATGTGGGTTTAGTTTGTTGTGGTAAGGGTTAGTTGGTGATGATTTATGGTAGCCGAAGTAATTTAGGTGAGTCTGGCATAGTTTGTTATGATTTGTACACCTTTTTTTGTAATTTTAAGATGATATGGTTTGGTTTGTTGTGGTAAGGGATAGTTGGGGGTGATTTACGGTAGCCGAAGTAATTTAGGTGATTCTGGTATAGTTTGTTATGATTTTTAGCATTTTTTTTGTAATTTTAAAGTGATTGAGCTTAGTTTGTTGCTGTAAAGTGTAGTTGGGGGTGATTTTTGATAGCCGAAGTAATTTAGGTGAGTTTGGCATAGTTTGTTATGATTTGTACACCTTTTTTTGTAATTTTAAGATGATATGGTTTGGTTTGTTGTGGTAAGGGATAGTTGGGGGTGATTTACGGTAGCCGAAGTAATTTAGGTGATTCTGGTATAGTTTGTTATGATTTTTAGCAATTTTTTTGTAATTTTAAAATGATTGAGCTTAGTTTGTTGCTGTAAAGTGTAGTTGGGGGTGATTTTTGATAGCCGAAGTAATTTAGGTGAGTTTGGCATAGTTTGCTATGGTTAGTAGCATTTTTTTGTAATTTAAAAGAGATTGGGTTTAGTTTGATGTGGTAAGGGTTAGTTGGTGATGATTTATGGTAGCCGAAGTAATTTAGGTGAGTTTGGCATAGTTTGCTATGGTTAGTAGCATTTTTTTGTAATTTAAAAGTGATTTGGTTTAGTTTGTTGTGGTAAGGGTTAGTTGGTAATGATTTAGAGTAGCCGAAGTAATTTAGGTGATTCTGGTATAGTTTGTTATGATTTTTAGCATTTTTTTGTAATTTTAAGATGATATGGTTTGGTTTGTTGTGGTCAGGGATAGTTGGGGGTGATTTACGGTAGCCGAAGTAATTTTGGTGATTCTGGTATAGTTTGTTATAATTTTTAGCGTTTTTTTGTAATTTTAAAGAGATTGGGTATAGTTTGTTGCTGTAAAGTGTAGTTTGGGGTGATTTTTGATAGCCGAAGTAATTTAGGTGAATTTGGCATAGTTTGCTATAGTTAGTAGCATTTTTTTGTAATTTAAAAGTGATTGGGTTTAGTTTGTTGTGGTAAGGGTTAGTTGGTGATGATTTATGGTAGCCGAAGTAATTTAGGTGAGTTTGGCATAGTTTGCTATGGTTAGTAGCATTTTTTTGTAATTTAAAATTGATTGGGTTTAGTTTGTTGTGGTAAGGGTTAGTTGGTGATGATTTAGAGTAGCCGAAGTAATTTAGGTGAGTCTGGCCTAGTTTGTTATGATTTGTACACCTTTTTTTGTAATTTTAAGATGATATGGTTTGGTTTGTTGTGGTAAGGGGTAGTTGGGGGTGATTTACGCTAGCCGAAGTAATTTAGGTGATTCTGGTATAGTTTGTTATGATTTTTAGCATTTTTTTGTAATTTTAAAGTGATTGGGCTTAGTTTGTTGCTGTAAAGTGTAGTTGGGGGTGATTTTTGATAGCCGAAGTAATTTAGGTGAGTTTGGCATAGTTTGCAATGGTTAGTACAATTTTTTTTTAATTTAAAAGTGATTGGAGTTTAGTTTGTTGTGGTAAGTGTTAGTTGGTGATGATTTATGGTAGCCGAAGTAATTTAGGTGAGTTTGGCATAGTTTGCTATGGTTACTAGCATTTTTTTGTAATTTAAAAGTGATTGGGTTTAGTTTGTTGTGGTAAGGGTTAGTTGGTGATGATTTAGAGTAGCCGAAGTAATTTAGGTGAGTCTGGCATAGTTTGTTATGATTTGTACACCTTTTCTTGTAATTTTAAGATGATATGATTTGGTTTGTTGTGGTAAGGGATAGTTGGGGGTGATTTACGGTAGCCGAAGTAATTTTGGTGATTCTGGTATAGTTTGTTATAATTTTTAGCATTTTTTTGTAATTTTAAAGAGATTGGGTTTAGTTTGTTGCTGTAAAGTGTAGTTTGGGGTGATTTTTGATAGCCGAAGTAATTTAGGTGAGTTTGGCATAGTTTGCTATAGTTAGTAGCATTTTTTTGTAATTTAATAGTGATTGGGTTTAGTTTGTTGTGGTAAGGGTTAGTTGGTAATGATTTATGGTAGCCGAAGTAATTTAGGTGAGTTTGGCATAGTTTGCTATGGTTACTAGCATTTTTTTGTAATTTAAAAGTGATTGGGTTTAGTTTGTTGTGGTAAGGGTTAGTTGGTGATGATTTAGAGTAGCCGAAGTAATTTAGGTGAGTCTGGCATAGTTTGTTATGATTTGTACACCTTTTCTTGTAATTTTAAGATGATATGATTTGGTTTGTTGTGGTAAGGGATAGTTGGGGGTGATTTACGGTAGCCGAAGTAATTTTGGTGATTCTGGTATAGTTTGTTATAATTTTTAGCATTTTTTGTAATTTTAAAGAGATTGGGTTTAGTTTGTTGCTGTATAGTGTAGTTGGGGGTGATTTTTGATAGCCGAAATAATTTAGGTGAGTTTCGCATAGTTTGCTATAGTTAGTAGAATTTTTTTTTAATTTAAAAGTGATTGGGTTTAGTTTGTTGTGGTAAGGGTTAGTTGGTAATGATTTATGGTAGCCGAAGTAATTTAGGTGAGTTTGGCATAGTTTGCTATGGTTACTAGCATTTTTTTGTAATTTAAAAGTGATTGGGTTTAGTTTGTTGTGGTAAGGGTTAGTTGGTGATGATTTAGAGTAGCCGAAGTAATTTAGGTGAGTCTGGCATAGTTTGTTATGATTTGTACACATTTTTTTGTAATTTTATGATGATATGGTTTGGTTTGTTGTGGTAAGGGATAGTTGGGGGTGATTTACGGTAACCGAAATAATTTAGGTGATTTTGGTATAGTTTGTTATAATTTTTAGCATTTTTTTGTAATTTTAAAGTGATTGGGCTTAGTTTGTTGCTGTAAAGTGTAGTTGGGGGTGATTTTTAATAGCCGAAGTAATTTAGGTGAGTTTGGCATAGTTTGCTATAGTTAGTAGCATTTTTTTGTAATTTAAAAGTGATTGGGTTTAGTTTGTTGTGGTAAGGGTTAGTTGGTGATGATTTATGGTAGCCGAAGTAATTTAGGTGAGTCTGGCATAGTTTGTTATGATTTGTACACCTTTTTTTGTAATTTTAAGATGATATGGTTTGGTTTGTTGTGGTAAGGGATAGTTGGGGGTGATTTACGGTAGCCGAAGTAATTTAGGTGATTCTGGTATAGTTTGTTATGATTTTTAGCATTTTTTTTGTAATTTTAAAGTGATTGAGCTTAGTTTGTTGCTGTAAAGTGTAGTTGGGGGTGATTTTTGATAGCCGAAGTAATTTAGGTGAGTTTGGCATAGTTTGTTATGATTTGTACACCTTTTTTTGTAATTTTAAGATGATATGGTTTGGTTTGTTGTGGTAAGGGATAGTTGGGGGTGATTTACGGTAGCCGAAGTAATTTAGGTGATTCTGGTATAGTTTGTTATAATTTTTAGCAATTTTTTTGTAATTTTAAAGTGATTGAGCTTAGATTGTTGCTGTAAAGTGTAGTTGGGGGTGATTTTTGATAGCCGAAGTAATTTAGGTGAGTTTGGCATAGTTTGCTATGGTTAGTAGCATTTTTTTGTAATTTAAAAGAGATTGGGTTTAGTTTGATGTGGTAAGGGTTAGTTGGTGATGATTTATGGTAGCCGAAGTAATTTAGGTGAGTTTGGCATAGTTTGCTATGGTTAGTAGCATTTTTGTGTAATTTAAAAGTGATTGGGTTTAGTTTGTTGTGGTAAGGGTTAGTTGGTAATGATTTAGAGTAGCCGAAGTAATTTAGGTGATTCTGGTATAGTTTGTTATGATTTTTAGCATTTTTTTGTAATTTTAAGATGATATGGTTTGGTTTGTTGTGGTAAGGGATAGTTGGGGGTGATTTACGGTAGCCGAAGTAATTTTGGTGATTCTGGTATAGTTTGTTATAATTTTTAGCGTTTTTTTGTAATTTTAAAGAGATTGGGTTTAGTTTGTTGCTGTAAAGTGTAGTTTGGGGTGATTTTTGATAGCCGAAGTAATTTAGGTGAATTTGGCATAGTTTGCTATAGTTAGTAGCATTTTTTTGTAATTTAAAAATGATTGGGTTTAGTTTGTTGTGGTAAGGGTTAGTTGGTGATGATTTATGGTAGCCGAAGTAATTTAGGTGAGTTTGGCATAGTTTGCTATGGTTAGTAGCATTTTTTTGTAATTTAAAAGTGATTGGGTTTAGTTTGTTGTGGTAAGGGTTAGTTGGTGATGATTTAGAGTAGCCGAAGTAATTTAGGTGAGTCTGGCCTAGTTTGTTATGATTTGTACACCTTTTTTTGTAATTTTAAGATGATATGGTTTGGTTTGTTGTGGTAAGGGGTAGTTGGGGGTGATTTACGCTAGCCGAAGTAATTTAGGTGATTCTGGTATAGTTTGTTATGATTTTTAGCATTTTTTTGTAATTTTAAAGTGATTGGGCTTAGTTTGTTGCTGTAAAGTGTAGTTTGGGGTGATTTTTGATAGCCGAAGTAATTTAGGTGAGTTTGGCATAGTTTGCTATAGTTAGTAGCATTTTTTTGTAATTTAAAAATGATTGGGTTTAGTTTGTTGTGGTAAGGGTTAGTTGGTGATGATTTATGGTAGCCGAAGTAATTTAGGTGAGTTTGGCATAGTTTGCTATGGTTAGTAGCATTTTTTTGTAATTTAAAAGTGATTGGGTTTAGTTTGTTGTGGTAAGGGTTAGTTGGTGATGATTTAGAGTAGCCGAAGTAATTTAGGTGAGTCTGGCATAGTTTGTTATGATTTGTACACCTTTTCTTGTAATTTTAAGATGATATGATTTGGTTTGTTGTGGTAAGGGATAGTTGGGGTTGATTTACGGTAGCCGAAGTAATTTTGGTGATTCTGGTATAGTTTGTTATAATTTTTAGCATTTTTTTGTAATTTTAAAGAGATTGGGTTTAGTTTGTTGCTGTAAAGTGTAGTTTGGGGTGATTTTTGATAGCCGAAGTAATTTAGGTGAGTTTGGCATAGTTTGCTATAGTTAGTAGCATTTTTTTGTAATTTAAAAGTGATTGGGTTTAGTTTGTTGTGGTAAGGGTTAGTTGGTGATGATTTATGGTAGCCGAAGTAATTTAGGTGAGTCTGGCATAGTTTTTTATGATTTGTACACCTTTTTTTGTAATTTTAAGATGATATGGTTTGGTTTGTTGTGGTAAGGGATAGTTGGGGGTGATTTACGGTAGCCGAAGTAATTTAGGTGATTCTGGTATAGTTTGTTATGATTTTTAGCATTTTTTTTGTAATTTTAAAGTGATTGAGCTTAGTTTGTTGCTGTAAAGTGTAGCTGGGGGTGATTTTTGATAGCCGAAGTAATTTAGGTGAGTTTGGCATAGTTTGCTATGGTTAGTAGCATTTTTTTGTAATTTAAAAGAGATTGGGTTTAGTTTGATGTGGTAAGGGTTAGTTGGTGATGATTTATGGTAGCCGAAGTAATTTAGGTGAGTTTGGCATAGTTTGCTATGGTTAGTTGCATTTTTTTGTAATTTAAAAGTGATTGGGTTTAGTTTGTTGTGGTAAGGGTTAGTTGGTGATGATTTAGAGTAGCCGAAGTAATTTAGGTGATTCTGGTATAGTTTGTTATGATTTTTAGCATTTTTTGTAATTTTAAGATGATATGGTTTGGTTTGTTGTGGTAAGGGATAGTTGGGGGTGATTTACGGTAGCCGAAGTAATTTTGGTGATTCTGGTATAGTTTGTTATAATTTTTAGCATTTTTTTGTAATTTTAAAGAGATTGGGTTCAGTTTGTTGCTGTAAAGTGTAGTTTGGGGTGATTTTTGATAGCCGAAGTAATTTAGGTGAGTTTGGCATAGTTTGCTATAGTTAGTAGCATTTTTTTGTAATTTAAAAGTGATTGGGTTTAGTTTGTTGTGGTAAGGGTTAGTTGGTGATGATTTATGGTAGCCGAAGTAATTTAGGTGAGTTTGGCATAGTTTGTTATGGTTAGTAGCATTTTTTTGTAATTTAAAAGTGATTGGGTTTAGTTTGTTGTGGTAAGGGTTAGTTGGTGATGATTTAGAGTAGCCGAAGTAATTTAGGTGAGTCTGGCCTAGTTTGTTATGATTTGTTCACCTTTTTTTGTAATTTTAAGATGATATGGTTTGGTTTGTTGTGGTAAGGGATAGTTGGGGGTGATTTACGCTAGCCGAAGTAATTTAGGTGATTCTGGTATAGTTTGTTATGATTTTTAGCATTTTTTTGTAATTTTAAAGTGATTGGGCTTAGTTTGTTGCTGTAAAGTGTAGTTGGGGGTGATTTTTGATAGCCGAAGTAATTTAGGTGAGTTTGGCATAGTTTGCAATGGTTAGTACAATTTTTTTTTAATTTAAAAGTGATTGGAGTTTAGTTTGTTGTGGTATGGGTGAGTTGGTGATGATTTATGGTAGCCGAAGTAATTTAGGTGAGTTTGGCATAGTTTGCTATGGTTACTAGCATTTTTTTGTAATTTAAAAGTGATTGGGTTTAGTTTGTTGTGGTAAGGGTTAGTTGGTGATGATTTAGAGTAGCCGAAGTAATTTAGGTGAGTCTGACATAGTTTGTTATGAATTGTAAACCTTTTCTTGTAATTTTAAGATGATATGGTTTGGTTTGTTGTGGTAAGGGATAGTTGGGGGTGATTTACGGTAGCCGAAGTAATTTTGGTGATTCTGGTATAGTTTGTTATAATTTTTAGCATTTTTTTGTAATTTTAAAGAGATTGGGTTTAGTTTGTTGCTATAAAGTGTAGTTGGGGGTGATTTTTGATAGCCGAAGTAATTTAGGTGAGTTTGGCATAGTTTGCTATGGTTAGTAGCATTTTTTTGTAATTTAAAAGTGATTGGGTTTAGTTTGTTGTGGTAAGGGTTAGTTGGTGATGATTTAGAGTAGCCGAAGTAATTTAGGTGATTCTGGTATAGTTTGTTATGATTTTTAGCATTTTTTTGTAATTTTAAGATGATATGGTTTGGTTTGTTGTGGTAAGGGATAGTTGGGGGTGATTTACGGTAGCCGAAGTAATTTTGGTGATTCTGGTATAGTTTGTTATAATTTTTAGCATTTTTTTGTAATTTTAAAGAGATTGGGTTTAGTTTGTTGCTGTAAAGTGTAGTTTGGGGTGATTTTTGATAGCCGAAGTAATTTAGGTGAGTTTGGCATAGTTTGCTATAGTTAGTAGCATTTTTTTGTAATTTAAAAGTGATTGGGTTTAGTTTGTTGTGGTAAGGGTTAGTTGGTGATGATTTATGGTAGCCGAAGTAATTTAGGTGAGTTTGGCATAGTTTGTTATGGTTAGAAGCATTTTTTTGTAATTTAAAAGTGATTGGGTTTAGTTTGTTGTGGTAAGGGTTAGTTGGTGATGATTTAGAGTAGCCGAAGTAATTTAGGTGAGTCTGGCCTAGTTTGTTATGATTTGTACACCTTTTTTTGTAATTTTAAGATGATATGGTTTGGTTTGTTGTGGTAAGGGATAGTTGGGGGTGATTTACGCTAGCCGAAGTAATTTAGGTGATTCTGGTATTGTTTGTTATGATTTTTAGCATTTTTTTGTAATTTTAAAGTGATTGGGCTTAGTTTGTTGCTGTAAAGTGTAGTTGGGGGTGATTTTTGATAGCCGAAGTAATTTAGGTGAGTTTGGCATAGTTTGCAATGGTTAGTACAATTTTTTTTTAATTTAAAAGTGATTGGAGTTTAGTTTGTTGTGGTAAGGGTGAGTTGGTGATGATTTATGGTAGCCGAAGTAATTTAGGTGAGTTTGGCATAGTTTGCTATGATTACTAGCATTT
Organism: Eledona agricola; assembly: GCA_964023215.1. Lineage (NCBI taxonomy): Eukaryota > Metazoa > Arthropoda > Insecta > Coleoptera > Tenebrionidae > Eledona > Eledona agricola. Next base: position 1,980,003 of record CAXIEJ010000091.1, on the reverse strand, counting down.
TTTTGTAATTTAAAAGTGATTGGGTTTAGTTTGTTGTGGTAAGGGTTAGTTGGTGATGATTTAGAGTAGCCGAAGTAATTTAGGTGAGTCTGACATAGTTTGTTATGATTTGTACACCTTTTCTTGTAATTTTAAGATGATATGGTATGGTTTGTTGTGGTAAGGGATAGTTGGGGGTGATTTACGGTAGCCGAAGTAATTTTGGTGATTCTGGTATAGTTTGTTATAATTTTTAGCATTTTTTTGTAATTTTAAAGAGATTGGGTTTAGTTTGTTGCTATAAAGTGTAGTTGGGGGTGATTTTTGATAGCCGAAGTAATTTAGGTGAGTTTGGCATAGTTTGCTATGGTTAGTAGCATTTTTTTGTAATTTAAAAGTGATTGGGTTTAGTTTGTTGTGGTAAGGGTTAGTTGGTGATGATTTAGAGTAGCCGAAGTAATTTAGGTGATTCTGGTATAGTTTGTTATGATTTTTAGCATTTTTTTGTAATTTTAAGATGATATGGTTTGGTTTGTTGTGGTAAGGGATAGTTGGGGGTGATTTACGGTAGCCGAAGTAATTTTGGTGATTCTGGTATAGTTTGTTATAATTTTTAGCATTTTTTTGTAATTTTAAAGAGATTGGGTTTAGTTTGTTGCTGTAAAGTGTAGTTTGGGGTGATTTTTGATAGCCGAAGTAATTTAGGTGAGTTTGGCATAGTTTGCTATAGTTAGTAGCATTTTTTTGTAATTTAAAAGTGATTGGGTTTAGTTTGTTGTGGTAAGGGTTAGTTGGTGATGATTTATGGTAGCCGAAGTAATTTAGGTGAGTTTGGCATAGTTTGTTATGGTTAGAAGCATTTTTTTGTAATTTAAAAGTGATTGGGTTTAGTTTGTTGTGGTAAGGGTTAGTTGGTGATGATTTAGAGTAGCCGAAGTAATTTAGGTGAGTCTGGCCTAGTTTGTTATGATTTGTACACCTTTTTTTGTAATTTTAAGATGATATGGTTTGGTTTGTTGTGGTAAGGGATAGTTGGGGGTGATTTACGCTAGCCGAAGTAATTTAGGTGATTCTGGTATAGTTTGTTATGATTTTTAGCATTTTTTTGTAATTTTAAAGTGATTGGGCTTAGTTTGTTGCTGTAAAGTGTAGTTGGGGGTGATTTTTGATAGCCGAAGTAATTTAGGTGAGTTTGGCATAGTTTGCAATGGTTAGTACAATTTTTTTTTAATTTAAAAGTGATTGGAGTTTAGTTTGTTGTGGTAAGGGTGAGTTGGTGATGATTTATGGTAGCCGAAGTAATTTAGGTGAGTTTGGCATAGTTTGCTATGATTACTAGCATTTTTTTGTAATTTAAAAGTGATTGGGTTTAGTTTGTTGTGGTAAGGGTTAGTTGGTGATGATTTAGAGTAGCCGAAGTAATTTAGGTGAGTCTGACATAGTTTGTTATGATTTGTACACCTTTTCTTGTAATTTTAAGATGATATGGTTTGGTTTGTTGTGGTAAGGGATAGTTGGGGGTGATTTACGGTAGCCGAAGTAATTTTGGTGATTCTGGTATAGTTTGTTATAATTTTTAGCATTTTTTTGTAATTTTAAAGAGATTGGGTTTAGTTTGTTGCTATAAAGTGTAGTTGGGGGTGATTTTTGATAGCCGAAGTAATTTAGGTGAGTTTGGCATAGTTTGCTATGGTTAGTAGCATTTTTTTGTAATTTAAAAGTGATTGGGTTTAGTTTGTTATGGTAAGTGTTAGTTGGTGATGATTTATGGTAGCCGAAGTAATTTAGGTGAGTTTGGCATAGTTTGCTGTGGTTAGTATCATTTTTTTGTAATTTAAAAGTGATTGGGTTTAGTTTGTTGTGGTAAGGGTTAGTTGGTGATGATTTATGGTAGCCGAAGTAATTTAGGTGAGTTTGGCATAGTTTGCTATGGTTAGTAGCATTTTTTTGTAATTTAAAAGTGATTGGGTTTAGTTTGTTGTGGTAAGGGTTAGTTGGTGATGATTTAGAGTAGCCGAAGTAATTTAGGTAAGCCTGGCATAGTTTGTTATGATTTGTACACCTTTTTTTGTAATTTTAAGATGATATAGTTTGGTTTGTTGTGGTAAGGGATAGTTGGGGGTGATTTACGGTAGCCGAAGTAATTTAGGTGATTCTGGTATAGTTTGTTATGATTTTTAGCATTTTTTTGTAATTTTAAAGTGATTGGGCTTAGTTTGTTGCTGTAAAGTGTAGTTGGGGGTGATTTTTGAGAGCCGAAGTAATTTAGGTGAGTTTGGCATAGTTTGCAAAGGTTAGTAGCATTTTTTTGTAATTTAAAAGTGATTGGGTTTAGTTTGTTGTGGTAAGGGTTAGTTGGTGATGATTTATGGTAGCCAAAGTAATTTATGTGAGTTTGGCATAGTTTGCTATGGTTAGTAGCATTTTTTTGTAATTTAAAAGTGATTGGGTTTAGTTTGTTGTGGTAAGGGTAAGTTGGTGATGATTTAGAGTAGCCGAAGTAATTTAGGTGAGTCTGGCATAGTTTGTTATCTATATATATAAAGCGAAGTGTCCTCACTGACACACTCATTCATTCACTCATTCATCTACACACTGATTCATAATCAACCCACAGCCCAAACCGTGAGGGCTGGAGACTTGAAATTTTAGACACGGGTGTATCATGTGCCGAAACTGAACACTAAGAAGGGATTTTGCGAAATTCGGCCCGGTTCCTTTGTAATTCAATAAAAACCGGCTAAAATAAACAAAAAATGATCGGATCGCGGAGACCGTGTTTATGTTAGAAGCACGTATCTAGCCAAAACAACTTCGACGACGGGCGACCGGTTTACATTAAAAGCACTTATTTAACCTAAACAATTTCAACGTCGAGTTTCTGCTTTCGTGATCATACTTTTGCCGTACCTAGCGAGGCCGCAGATATTTCAATTATAATTTTGATTTCAATTATAATGTCGATCCGTGACTCAATTAAAAATTACCAAATCACTCCAAATTTAATCCGTCAACATTAAACATCCTCAAATATCTCTTACCACTGCAAACTTTACCAAATCAACCCCAAAAAATTCCCGAACTATGCCAAACTGACATAAACTAGATCCGTTATTTTAAATCATCCCTTACCACTCCTTAGCAACCCCAAGTAACTCCAATCACTTTAAAATAAAACAAAATGACACAAATCATGGCAGATTATGTCCAACTCACACATATTATTTCGTCTACCAAAAATCACCCCCAACTACCCCTTACCACCCCAAAATAAGCCCAATCACTTTAAAATTACAAAAAATGTTACAAACCTTACCAAACTATGCCAAACTCACTTAAATTACTTCGGCTATCATAAATCACCCCCAACTACCCCTTACCACCCCTAACTCATCCCAATCACTTTAAAATTACAAAAAATTCTACAAACCATAGCAAACTATGCCTAACTCACCTAAATTACTTCGGCTAACATAAATCACCCCCAACTACCCCTTACTACCCCAAAATAAGCCCAATCACTTTAAAATTATAAAAAATGCTACAAACCATAGCAAACTATGCCTAACTCACCTAAATTACTTCGGCTAACATAAATCACCCCCAACAACCCCTTACAATACCAAAATAAGCCCAATCACTTTAAAATTACAAAAAAATGCTACAAACCATAGCAAACTATGCCTAACTCACCTAAATTACTTCGGCTAACATAAATCACCCCCAACTACCCCTTACAATACCAAAATAAGCCCAATCACTTTAAAATTACAAAAAAATGCTACAAACCATAGCAAACTATGCCTAACTTACCTAATTTCCTTCGGCTACCATAAATCACCCCCAACTACCCCTTACCACCCCAAAATAAGCCCAATCACTTTAAAATTACAAAAAATGCTACAAACCATAGCAAACTATGCCGAACCCACTTAAATTACTGCGGCTACCATAAATCACCCCCAACTACCCCTTACCAACCACAAACTAAACCCAATCACTTTAAAATTACAAAAAATGCTACAAACCATAGCAAACTATGCCAAACTCACTTAAATTACTTCAGCTATCATAAATCACCCCCAACTACCCCTTACTACCCCAAACTCAGCCCAATCACTTTAAAATTACAAAAAATGTTACAAGCCATATCAAAGTATGCCAAACTCATCTAAATTACTTTGGCTTCCATAAATCACCCCCAACTACCCCTTACCACCCCAAAATAGGCTCAATCACTTTAAAATTACAAAAAAATTCGACAAACCGTAGCAAACTATGCCAAACTCCCCTAAATTACTTCGGCTACCATAAATCACCCCGAACTACCCCTTACAACCCCAAAATAAACCCAATCATTTTAAAATTACAAAATATTCAACAAATCATAGCAAACTATGCCTAACTCACCTAAATTACTTCGGCTACCATAAATCACCCCCAACTACCCCTTACCACCCCAAAATAAGCCCAATCACTTTAAAATTACAAAAAATGCTACAAACCATAGCAAACTATGCCTAACTTACCTAATTTCCTTCGGCTACCATAAATCACCCCCAACTACCCCTTAAGACCCCAAAATAAGCCCAATTACTTTAAAATTACAAAAAATGCTACAAACCATAGCAAACTATGCCGAACCCACTTAAATTACTGCGGCTACCATAAATCACACCCAACTACCCCTTACCAACCACAAACTAAACCCAATCACTTTAAAATTACAAAAAATGCTACAAACCATAGCAAACTATGCCAAACTCACTTAAATTACTTCGGCTATCATAAATCACCCCCAACTACCCCTTACCACCCCAAACTCAGCCCAATCACTTTAAAATTACAAAAAATGTTACAAGCCATATCAAACTATGCCAAACTCATCTAAATTACTTTGGCTTCCATAAATCACCCCCAACTACCCCTTACCACCCCAAAATAGGCTCAATCACTTTAAAATTACAAAAAAATTCTACAAACCGTAGCAAACTATCTCAAACTCACCTGAATTACTTCGGCTACCATAAATCACCCCCAACTACCCCTTACCAACCACAAACTAAACCCAATCACTTTAAAATTACAAAAAATGCTACAAACCATAGCAAACTATGCCTAACTCACCTAAATTACTTCGGCTACCATAAATCACCCCCAAATACCCCTTACCACCCCCAAAATAAGCCCAATCACTTTAAAATTACAAAAAATGCTACAAACCATAGCAAACTATGGCTAACTCACCTAAATTACTTCGGCTACCATAAATCACCCCCAACTACCCCTTACCACCCCAAACTAAGCCCAATCACTTTAAAATTACAAAAAATGCTACAAACCATAGCAAACTATTCCAAACTCACCTAAATTACTTCGGCTACCATAAATCACCCCGAACTACCCCTTACCACCCCAAATTTAGCCTAATCACTTTAAAATTATAAAAATGCTACAAAACATAGCAAGCTATGCCAAACTCACTTAAATTACTTCGGCTACCATAAATTAATAATCGTTTTCAATCAAAATCTTCTATTTGGTTGTGTTATTTATAAATGCCTTATCGTATTAAATCATAAAATATTAATAAATACCTGCACATAAAATATATTGTTCCGACTAATAGTCGTTATTCTGAATATTAAATAGGCTGATACCTATTTCGATTCTCTTCCACCTTCCAATAAATATTTGTTCCAGTTGAGATGCAAACATAAACGTATTTCTGAATTGCAACACGCTGACGGGGCAAGCCCTACCTTTTCAACATGCGTGCATTTGTATAAACAGCTCTATGGTTTTTAACTTTAAAGAGGTAAAAAGGCGGTGTAAGCGCTAGAGTTTCGTAAAAATATCTGAAAAATTCGAAATTCTGCAATTGAATCAGAACTATCTTTGTGTTCGATAGTAAATTTATACTTGGAGTGGCACTGCCAACCCTGCCACCCCTGACGAGGCACCTGCTGACTACTCTCCTTCCAGGGAAACTTTATAAATCAACGTCAAAATAATTTAGGGCGCTTGAATGTGAAAATATCACTGTGTAATAAGTTCAGACTGACATGGAACACTTGAAATTTCGATATTTGTTTGTAATTCGTCACAGGTCCATGAAGGAATGCATGTTAATGTAAACAAGTGTTAGTTTGTCGGAGAGACCGAATAAGATTTTTAACATTCCTGTCAAAATATATATTTACTTTAGAATGTTAATTTCTTAAATTGATTTTGTGAAAATTATGACGGGCCATACGAGTACACCTGTGCGAGTATTATTTGGTACATACAAATTAATCTCTTTTGTTATCCAAATTGTTTTTATACGCACTAGGCACGTGCACCTAATATAATTGTGAAAATTGCTGCTTCAGCGTCTGGAACGCTGGTACTCAACGTCGCCAAGGTCGAGGCGACGCATCGGTATTCAAAGTTCTATCGCTATTAAATAAATTATTTTAATATAATATTCCCGATTTGTTCTTGCCGTTAACCAAAACTCTCCCCAATCGATTTTCGAAAAATTTCCAGCGTCGGACCGGACTTCACTTATTTTCGTACGCTAATTTTTACCGTTCAGTTAATGATAGTGGTGTATTTGTTCTTTACCAAACCTGCTCCGGCCGAAATCCGAAATTTTCACTGACATCATACGCTTAAGTATTGTATGCTTAGACACGATTTATTTACACTATTTATTTTACGTACATTGCGTTCATTATTGTTCTGCATTATTTATAAGATGGAGCAGTTTGAAAATCTAATAGTAAGCGGAGAACAAATACCACCACGTATAATTCCCGTGCAAAGTGATGGAAATAGTCTTTCTTACTATCTTTCCTATTGCATTTTTAATACCGGAAATAGAGCTCAAGAGCGAAGAATAACTTCGACTTTTTTTATACATAATTCCTAAATACTTCGTTTTTATGGTGTAAAATTTTGTATTTATATATTTCAACATTGTCTTTAACGTTGTCAGAGAACTAAATGGGAATAATTTGGAATAATTTAGCTTCTATGTCAACTCTCCTTCTCTTGAAACTTTTGAAAACAACGACAAAATTATTTAGGGCGCCTGGATTTGAAAATATCACTCTGTGTAATAAGTTCAGACTGACTAGAGTGAAAAGAAAGGAGCTTGCACCCAGAAACGAAATTAAATGGAACACTTGAAGTTGCAATATTTGTTTGTAATTCGTCACAAGTCCATGGAGGAATGCGTGTTAATGTAAACAAATGTGAGTTTATTAGAGATGCCGAATAAGATTTTTACATTATTGAAGCAGCTTGAGCCTGCCACGTCAAGGGCAAGGTCACAAACGTGAAAAGGCGATGCTCGATTTGGTTTGATTTAATATCTATGCAGATCAAATAAAGTATTTTAATTTAACATTCCCTTGGTGGTTGATTTGTTCCTCGCGTTAACCAAATCTGCCCCAATCAATTTTCGAAAAATTACCAGAGTTGGACAGGACTCCACTTATATTTGTACGCTAATTTTTACGTTCAGTTAATGAAAGTGGTGTATTTGTTTTTCACCAAATTTGCCCCGGCTGAAATCCGAAATTTGCACCGTTGTACGAGACTTCACTGACATTCATACCCTTAATAATTCTGTGCTTATACACGTTTTACACTATTTCTTTTACGTACATTCTGTTCATTATTGCTTTACATCATTTATAACTAATATGGAGAAATTTGAAAATATAGCGATGTACAAATACCACACCGTATTATTCCCGTGAAAGGTGATGGATATCTTTTTTACTATCTATGGTATTGGTATTGAAATTTTAAAACTGGAAAGTGAGCTCAAAAGGTTCGCACTTTAATTGTCAAACAAGTTGCGGCCAGGTTTTAATAATTTTTGTGCAGTTCAGAAGGAGATAATTATGCTGAAGAGTTTGTTTATGCTGAAGACAAGTCAAAATAATCCACATACTGTTCCGTTTGTGAGATGACTGCAGCAGGAGAAATGTTTGCATTGTGTTTTCAACTTTATCATAACATGATCAGCTAATTTGTAAACTTCTATTTTCCCGAACGTTAATTACGATTTCCTGGAATCCCTTATAGAACACTTCCAAACTGCGTCTTTGCCTAAATAGTCTATTCAAGATTTTTCATCTCAGATATCAACCAAGGTATCCTCTTTGTCCAAATCATATTAAAGTCCTGCCAACGCAGGTTAATTGCAGCAAATTTTTTTATTTTGTGATTGGCAAGGTAGAGCATTCCCATTGTATTATAATGTCGATTAGTCAACATCGCCACTTGACAATGTCTTTTGTCAACACTGCGTTTATTTAATCTACGTCCGGGCAACGCCGGGTACATTCAGCTAGTGATTTATACACTTTTGATGAGATGAGATGATATGGTTTGGTTTGTTGTGGTAAGGGATAGTTGGGGGTGATTTACGGTAGCCAAAGTAATTTAGGTGATTCTGGTATAGTTTGTTATGATTTTTAGCATTTTTTTGTAATTTTAAAGTGATTGGGCTTAGTTTGTTGCTGTAAAGTGTAGTTGGGGGTGATTTTTGATAGCCCAAGTAATTTAGGTGAGTTTGGCATAGTTTGCAATGGTTAGTAGCATTTTTTTGTAATTTAAAAGTGATTGGATTTAGTTTGTTGTGGTAAGGGTTAGTTGGTGATGATTTATGGTAGCCGAAATAATTTAGGAGAGTTTGGCATAGTTTGCTGTGGTTAGTAGCATTTTTTTGTAATTTAAAAGTGATTGGTTTTAGTTTGTTGTGGTAAGGGTCAGTTGGTGATGATTTAGAGTAGCCGAAGTAAATTAGGTGAGTCTGGCATAGTTTGTTATGATTTGTACACCTTTTTTTGTAATTTTAAGATGATATGGGTTGGTTTGTTGTGGTAAGGGATAGTTGGGGGTGATTTACGGTAGCCGAAGTAATTTAGGTGATTCTGGTATAGTTTGTTATGATTTTTAGCATTTTTTGTAATTTTAAAGTGATTGGGCTTAGTTTGTTGCTGTAAAGTGTAGTTGGGGGTGATTTTTGATAGCCGAAGTAATTTAGGTGAACTTGGCATAGTTTGCAATGGTTAGTAGCATTTTTTTGTAATTTAAAAGTGATTGGGTTTAGTTCGTTGTGGTAAGGGTTAGTTGGTGATGATTTATGGTAGCCGAAGAAATTTAGGTGACTTAAGCATAGTTTGCTATGGTTAGGAGCATTTTTTTGTAATTTAAAAGTGATTGGGTTTAGTTTGTTGTGGTAAGGGTTAGTTGGTGATGATTTAGAGTAGCCGAAGTAATTTAGGTGAGTCTGGCATAGTTTGTTATGATTTGTACACCTTTTTTTGTAATTTTAAGATGATATGGTTTGGTTTGTTGTGGTAGGGCATAGTTGGGGGTGATTTACGGTAGCCAAAGTAATTTAGGTGATTCTGGTATAGTTTGTTATGATTTTTAGCATTTTTTTTGTAATTTTAATGTGATTGGGCTTAGTTTGTTGCTGTAAAGTGTAGTTGGGGGTGATTTTTGATAGCCGAAGTAATTTAGGTGAGTTTGGCATAGATTGCTATGGTTAGTAGCATTTTTTTGTAATTTAAAAGTGATTGGGTTTAGTTTGTTGTGGTAAGGGATAGTTGGTGATGATTTATGGTAGCCGAAGTAATTTAGGTAAGTTTGGCATAGTTTGCTATGGTTAGGAGCATTTTTTTGTAATTTAAAAGTGATTGGGTTTAGTTTGTTGTGGTAAGGGTTAGTTGGTGATGATTTAGAGTAGCCGAAGTAATTTAGGTGAGTCTGGCATAGTTTGTTATGATTTGTACAATTTTTTTTTTAATTTTAAGATGAAATGGTTTGGTTTGTTGTGGTAAGGGATAGTTGGGGGTGATTTACGGTAGCCAAAGTAATTTAGGTGATTCTGGTATAGTTTGTTATGATTTTTAGCATTTTTTTGTAATTTTAATGTGATTGGGCTTAGTTTGTTGCTGTAAAGTTTAGTTGGGGGTGATTTTTGATAGCCGAAGTAATTTAGGTGAGTTTGGCATAGTTTGCTATGGTTAGTAGCATTTTTTTGTAATTTAAAATTGATTGGGTTTAGTTTGTTGTGGTAAGGGATAGTTGGTGATGATTTATGTTAGCCGAAGTAATTTAGGTGAGTTTTGCATAGTTTGCTATGGTTAGGAGCATTTTTTTGTAATTTAAAAGTGATTGGGTTTAGTTTGTTGTGGTAAGGGTTAGTTGGTGATGATTTAGAGTAGCCGAAGTAATTTAGGTGAGTCTGGCATAGTTTGTTATGATTTGTACACCTTTTTTTGTAATTTTAAGATGATATGGTTTGGTTTGTTGTGGTAAGGGATAGTTGGGGGTGATTTACGGTAGCCGAAGTAATTTAGGTAATTCTGGTATAGTTTGTTATGATTTTTAGCATTGGGTTTAGTTTGTTGTGGTAAGGGTTAGTTGGTGATGATTTAGAGTAGCCGAAGTAATTTAGGTGAGTCTAGCATAGTTTGTTATGATTTGTACACCTTTTTTTGTAATTTTAAGATGAGATGGTTTGGTTTGTTGTGGTAAGGGATAGTTGGGGGTGATTTACGGTAGCCGAAGTAATTTAGATGATTCTGGTATAGTTTGTTATGATTTTTAGCATTTTTTTGCAATTTTAAAGTGATTGGGCTTAATTTGTTGCTGTAAAGTGTAGATGGGGGTGATTTTGGATAGCCGAAGTAATTTAGGTGAATTTGGCATAGTTTACTATGGTTAGTAGCATTTTTTTGTAATTTAAAAGTGATTGGGTTTAGTTTATTGTGGTAAGGGTTAGTTGGTGATGATTTATGGTAGCCGAAATAATTTAGGTGAGTTTGGCATAGTTTGCTCTGGTTAGTAGAATTTTTTTGTTATTTAAAAGTGATTGGGTTTAGTTTGTTGTGGTAAGGGTTAGTTGGTGATGATTTAGAGTAGCCGAAGTAATTTAGGTGAGTCTGGCATAGTTAGTTATGATTTGTACACCTTTTTTTGTAATTTTAAGATGATATGGTTTGGTTTGTTGTGGTAAGGGATAGTTGGGGGTGATTTACGTTAGCCAAAGTAATTTAGGTGATTCTGGTATAGTTTGTTATGATTTTTAGCATTTTTTTGTAATTTTAAAGTGATTGGGCTTTGTTTGTTGCAGTAAAGTGTAGTTGGGGGTGATTTTTGATAGCCGAAGTAATTTAGTTGAGTTTGGCATAATTTGCTATGGTTAGTAGCATTTTTTTGTAACTTAAAAGTGATTGGGTTTAGTTTGTTGGGGTAAGGGTTAGTTGGTGTTGATTTATGGTAGCCGAAGTAATTTAGGTGAGTTTGGCATAGTTTGCTATGGTTAGTAGCATTTTTTTGTAATTTAAAAGTGATTGGGTTTAGTTTGTTGTGGTAAGGGTTAGTTGGTGATGATTTAGAGTAGCCGAAGTAATTTAGGTGAGTCTCGCATAGTTTGTTATGATTTGTACACCTTTTTTTGTAATTTTAAGATGATATGGTTTGGTTTGTTGTAGTAAGGGATAGTTGGAAGTGGTTTACGGTAGCCGAAGTAATTTAGGTGATTCTGGTATAGTTTGTTATTATTTTTAGCATTTTTTTGTAATTTTAAAGTGATTGGGCTTATTTTGTTGCTGTAAAGTGTAGTTGGGGGTGATTTTTGATAGCCGAAGTAATTTAGGTGAGTTTGGCTTAGTTTGTTATGGTTAGTAGCATTTTCTTGTAATTTAAAAGTGATTGGGTTTATTTTGTTGTGGTAAGGGTTAGTAGCTGATGATTTATGGTAGCAGAAGTCATTTAGGTGAGTTTGGCATAGTTTGCTAAAGTTATGAGCATTTTTGTAATTTAATAGTGATTGGGTTTAGTTTGTTGTGGTAAGGTGATGATTTAGAGTAGCCGAAGTAATTTAGGTGAGTCTGGCATAGTTTGTTATGATTTGTACACCTTTTTTTGTAATTTTAAGATGATATGGTTTGTTTTGTTGTGGTGAGGGATAGTTGGGGGTGATTTACGGTAGCCGAAGTAATTTAGGTGATTCTGGTATAGTTTGTTATGATTTTTAGCATTTTTTTGTAATTTTAAAGTGATTGGGCTTAGTTTGTTGCTGTAAAGTGTAGTTGGGGGTGATTTTTGATAGCCGAAGTAATTTAGGTAAGTTTGGCATAGTTTGCTATGGTTAGTAGCATTTTTTTGTAATTTAAAAGTGATTGGGTTTAGTTTGTTGTGAAAAGGGTTAGTTGGTGATGATTTATGGTAGCCGAAGTAATTTACATGAGTTTGGCATAATTTGCTATGGTTAGTTGCATTTTTTTGTAATTTAAAAGTGATTGGGTCTAGTTTGTTGTGGTAAGAGTTAGTTGGTGATGATTTAGTGTAGCCGAAGTAATTTAGGTGAGTCTGGCATAGTTTGTTATGATTTGTACACCTTTTTTTGTAATTTTAAGATGATATGGTTTGGTTTGTTGTGGTAAGGGATAGTTGGGGGTGATTTACGGTAGCCGAAGTAATTTAGGTGATTCTGGTATAGTTTGTTACGATTTTTAGCATTTTGTTGTAATTTTAAAGTGACTGGGCTTAGTTTGTTGCTGTAAAGTGTAGTTGGTGGTGATTTTTGATAGCCGAAGTAATTTAGGTGAGTTTGGCATAGTTTGCTATGGTTAGTAGCATTTTTTTGTAATTTAAAAGTGATTGGGTTTAGTTTGTTGTGGTAAGGGTTAGTTGGTAATGATTTATGGTAGCCGAAGTAATTTAGGTGAGTTTGGCATAGTTTGCTATGGTTAGTTGCATTTTTTTGTAATTTAAAAGTGATTGGGTTTAGTTTGTTGTGGTAAGGGTTAGTTGGTGATGATTTAGTGTAGCCGAAGTAATTTAGGTGAGTCTGGCATAGTTTGTTATGATTTGTACACCTTTTTTTGTAATTTTAAGATGATATGGTTTGGTTTGTTGTGGTAAGGGATAGTTGGGGGTGATTTACGGTAGCCGAAGTAATTTTGGTGATTCTGGTATAGTTTGTTACGATTTTTAGCATTTTGTTGTAATTTTAAAGTGATTGGGCTTAGTTTGTTGCTGTAAAGTGTAGTTGGAGGTGATTTTTGATAGCCGAAGTAATTTAGGTGAGTTTGGCATAGTTTGCTATGGTTAGTAGCATTTTTTTGTAATTTAAAAGTGATTGGGTTTAGTTTGTTGTGGTAAGGGTTAGTTGGTGATGATTTAGAGTAGCCGAAGTAATTTAGGTGAGTCTCGCATAGTTTGTTATGATTTGTACACCTTTTTTTGTAATTTTAAGATGATATGGTTTGGTTTGTTGTGGTAAGGGATAGTTGGGGGTGATTTACGGTAGCCGAAGTAATTTAGGTGATTCTGGTATAGTTTGTTACGATTTTTAGCATTTTGTTGTAATTTTAAAGTGATTGGGCTTAGTTTGTTGCTGTAAAGTGTAGTTGGGGGTGATTTTTAATAGCCGAATTAATTTAGGTGAGTTTGGCATAGTTTGCTATGGTTAGTAGCATTTTTTTGTAATTTAAAAGTGATTGGGTTTAGTTTGTTGTGGTAAGGGATAGTTGGTGATGATTTATGGTAGCCGAAGTAATTTAGGTGAGTTTGGCATAGTTTGCTATGGTTAGGAGCATTTTTTTGTAATTTAAAAGTGATTGGGTTTAGTTTGTTGTGGTAAGGGTTAGTTGGTGATGATTTAGAGTAGCCGAAGTAATTTAGGTGAGTCTGGCATAGTTAGTTATGGTTAGTAGCATTTTTTTGTAATTTAAAAGTGATTGGGTTTAGTTTGTTGTGAAAAGGGTTAGTTGGTGATGATTTATGGTAGCCGAAGTAATTTAGGTGAGTTTGGCATAATTTGCTAGGGTTAGTTGCATTTTTTTGTAATTTAAAAGTGATTGGGTCTAGTTTGTTGTGGTAAGAGTTAGTTGGTGATGATTTAGTGTAGCCGAAGTAATTTAGGTGAGTCTGGCATAGTTTGTTATGATTTGTACACCTTTTTTTGTAATTTTAAGATGATATGGTTTGGTTTGTTGTGGTAAGGGATAGTTGGGGGTGATTTACGGTAGCCGAAGTAATTTAGGTGATTCTGGTATAGTTTGTTACGATTTTTAGCATTTTGTTGTAATTTTAAAGTGACTGGGCTTAGTTTGTTGCTGTAAAGTGTAGTTGGTGGTGATTTTTGATAGCCGAAGTAATTTAGGTGAGTTTGGCATAGTTTGCTATGGTTAGTAGCATTTTTTTGTAATTTAAAAGTGATTGGGTTTAGTTTGTTGTGGTAAGGGTTAGTTGGTAATGATTTATGGTAGCCGAAGTAATTTAGGTGAGTTTGGCATAGTTTGCTATGGTTAGTTGCATTTTTTTGTAATTTAAAAGTGATTGGGTTTAGTTTGTTGTGGTAAGGGTTAGTTGGTGATGATTTAGTGTAGCCGAAGTAATTTAGGTGATTTGGCATAGTTTGCTATGGTTTAAAAGCATTTTTTTGTAATTTAAATGTGATTGGGTTTAGTTTGTTGTGGTAAGGGTTAGTTGGTGATGATTTAGAGTAGCCGAAGTAATTTAGGTGAGTCTGGCATAGTTTGTTATGATTTGTACACCTTTTTTTGTAATTTTAAGATGATATGGATTGGTTTGTTGTGGTAAGGGATAGTTGGGGGTGATTTACGGTAGCCGAAGTAATTTAGGTGATTCTGGTATAGTTTGTTATGATTTTTAGCATTTTTTTGTAATTTTAAAGTGATTGGGCTTAGTTTGTTGCTGTAAAGTGTAGTTGGGGGTGATTTTTGATAGCCGAAGTAATTTAGGTAAGTTTGGCATAGTTTGCTATGGTTAGTAGCATTTTTTTGTAATTTAAAAGTGATTGGGTTTAGTTTGTTGTAAAAAGGGTTAGTTGGTGATGATTTATGGTAGCCGAAGTAATTTAGGTGAGTTTGGCATAATTTGCTATGGTTAGTTGCATTTTTTTGTAATTTAAAAGTGATTGGGTCTAGTTTGTTGTGGTAAGAGTTAGTTGGTGATGATTTAGTGTAGCCGAAGTAATTTAGGTGAGTCTGGCATAGTTTGTTATGATTTGTACACCTTTTTTTGTAATTTTAAGATGATATGGTTTGGTTTGTTGTGGTAAGGGATAGTTGGGGGTGATTTACGGTAGCCGAAGTAATTTAGGTGATTCTGGTATAGTTTGTTACGATTTTTAGCATTTTGTTGTAATTTTAAAGTGACTGGGCTTAGTTTGTTGCTGTAAAGTGTAGTTGGTGGTGATTTTTGATAGCCGAAGTAATTTAGGTGAGTTTGGCATAGTTTGCTATGGTTAGTAGCATTTTTTTGTAATTTAAAAGTGATTGGGTTTAGTTTGTTGTGGTAAGGGTTAGTTGGTAATGATTTATGGTAGCCGAAGTAATTTAGGTGAGTTTGGCATAGTTTGCTATGGTTAGTTGCATTTTTTTGTAATTTAAAAGTGATTGGGTTTAGTTTGTTGTGGTAAGGGTTAGTTGGTGATGATTTAGTGTAGCCGAAGTAATTTAGGTGAGTCTGGCATAGTTTGTTATGATTTGTACACCTTTTTTTGTAATTTTAAGATGATATGGTTTGGTTTGTTGTGGTAAGGGATAGTTGGGGGTGATTTACGGTAGCCGAAGTAATTTAGGTGATTCTGGTATAGTTTGTTACGATTTTTAGCATTTTGTTGTAATTTTAAAGTGATTGGGCTTAGTTTGTTGCTGTAAAGTGTAGTTGGAGGTGATTTTTGATAGCCGAAGTAATTTAGGTGAGTTTGGCATAGTTTGCTATGGTTAGTAGCATTTTTTTGTAATTTAAAAGTGATTGGGTTTAGTTTGTTGTGGTAAGGGTTAGTTGGTGATGATTTAGAGTAGCCGAAGTAATTTAGGTGAGTCTCGCATAGTTTGTTATGATTTGTACACCTTTTTTTGTAATTTTATGATGATATGGTTTGGTTTGTTGTGGTAAGGGATAGTTGGGGGTGATTTACGGTAGCCGAAGTAATTTAGGTGATTCTGGTATAGTTTGTTACGATTTTTAGCATTTTGTTGTAATTTTAAAGTGATTGGGCTTAGTTTGTTGCTGTAAAGTGTAGTTGGGGGTGATTTTTAATAGCCGAATTAATTTAGGTGAATTTGGCATAGTTTGCTATGGTTAGTAGCATTTTTTTGTAATTTAAAAGTGATTGGGTTTAGTTTGTTGTGGTAAGGGATAGTTGGTGATGATTTATGGTAGCCGAAGTAATTTAGGTGAGTTTGGCATAGTTTGCTATGGTTAGGAGCATTTTTTTGTAATTTAAAAGTGATTGGGTTTAGTTTGTTGTGGTAAGGGTTAGTTGGTGATGATTTAGAGTAGCCGAAGTAATTTAGGTGGGTCTGGCATAGTTTGTTATGATTTGTACACCTTTTTTTGTAATTTTAAGATGATATGGTTTGGTTTGTTGTGGTAAGGGATAGTTGGGGGTGATCTACGGTAGCCGAAGTAATTTAGGTGATTCTGGTATAGTTTGTTATGATTTTTAGCATTTTTTTGTAATTTTAAAGTAATTGGGCTTAGTTTGTTGCTGTAAAGTGTAGTTGGGGTGATTTTTGATAGCCAAAGTAATTTAGGTGAGTTTGGCATAGTTTGCTATGGTTAGTAGCATTTTTTTGTAATTTAAAAGTGATTAGGTTTAGTTTGTTGTGGTAAGGGTTAGTTGGTGATGATTTAGAGTAGCCGAAGTAATTTAGGTGAGTCTGGCATAGTTTGTTATGATTTGTACACCTTTTTTTGTAATTTTAAGATGATATGGTTTGTTTTGTTGTGGTAAGGGATAGTTGGGGGTGATTTACGGTAACCGAAGTAATTTAGGTGGTTTTGGTATAGCTTGTTATGATTTTTAGCATTTTTTTGTAATTTTAAAGTGATTGGGCTTAGTTTGTTGCTGTAAAGTGTAGTTGGGGGTGATTTTTGAGAGCCGAAGTAATTTAGGTGAGTTTGGCATAGTTTGCTATGGTTAGTAGCATTTTTTTGTAATTTAAATGTGATTGGGTTTAGTTTGTTGTGGTAAGGGTTAGTTGGTGATGATTTAGAGTAGCCGAAGTAATTTAGGTGAGTCTGGCATAGTTTGTTATGATTTGTACACCTTTTTTTGTAATTTTAAGATGATATGGTTTGTTTTGTTGTGGTAAGGGATAGTTGGGGGTGATTTACGGTAACCGAAGTAATTTAGGTGGTTTTGGTATAGCTTGTTATGATTTTTAGCATTTTTTTGTAATTTTAAAGTGATTGGGCTTAGTTTGTTGCTATAAAGTGTAGTTGGCGGTGATTTTTGAGAGCCGAAGTAATTTAGGTGAGTTTGGCATAGTTTGCTATGGTTAGTAGCATTTTTTTGTAATTTAAAAGTGATTGGGTTTAGTTTGTTGTGGTAAGGGTTAGTTGGTGATGATTTAGAGTAGCCGAAGTAATTTAGGTGAGTCTGGCATAGTTTGTTATGATTTGTACACCTTTTTTTGTAATTTTAAGATGATATGGTTTGTTTTGTTGTGGTAAGGGATAGTTGGGGGTGATTTACGGTAACCGAAGTAATTTAAGTGGTTTTGGTATAGCTTGTTATGATTTTTAGCATTTTTTTGTAATTTTAAAGTTATTGGGCTTAGTTTGTTGCTGTAAAGTGTAGTTGGGGGTGATTTTTGAGAGCCGAAGTAATTTAGGTGAGTTTGGCATAGTTTGCTATGGTTAGTAGCATTTTTTTGTAACTTAAAAGTGATTGGGTTTAGTTTGTTGGGGTAAGGGTTAGTTGGTGTTGATTTATGGTAGCCGAAGTAATTTAGGTGAGTTTGGCATAGTTTGCTATGGTTAGTAGCATTTTTTTGTAATTTAAAAGTGATTGGGTTTAGTTTGTTGTGGTAAGGGTTAGTTGGTGATGATTTAGAGTAGCCGAAGTAATTTAGGTGAGTCTCGCATAGTTTGTTATGATTTGTACACCTTTTTTTGTAATTTTAAGATGATATGGTTTGGTTTGTTGTGGTAAGGGATAGTTAGGGGTGATTTACGGTAGCCGAAGTAATTTAGGTAATTTTGGTATAGTTTGTTATGATTTTTAGCATTTTTTTGTAATTTTAAAGTGATTCGGCTTAGTTTGTTGCTGTAAAGTGTAGTTGGGGGTGATTTTTGATAGCCGAAGTAATTTAGGTGAGTTTGGCATAGTTTGCTATGGTTAGTAGCATTTTTTTGTAATTTAAAAGTGATTGGGTTTAGTTTGTTGTGGTAAGGGTTAGTTGGTGATGATTTATGGTAGCCGAAGTAATTTAGGTGAGTTTGTCATAGTTTGCTATGGTTAGTAAGTAGCATTTTTTTGTAATTTAAAAGTGATTGGGTTTAGTTTGTTGTGGTAAGTGTTAGTTGGTGATGATTTAGAGGAGCCGAAGTAAATTAGGTGAGTCTGGCATAGTTTGTTATGATTTGTACACCTTTTTTTGTAATTTTAAGATGATATGGTTTGGTTTGTTGTAGTAAGGGATAGTTGGAAGTGGTTTACGGTAGCCGAAGTAATTTAGGTGATTCTGGTATAGTTTGTTATTATTTTTAGCATTTTTTTGTAATTTTAAAGTGATTGGGCTTATTTTGTTGCTGTAAAGTGTAGTTGGGGGTGATTTTTGATAGCCGAAGTAATTTAGGTGAGTTTGGCTTAGTTTGTTATGGTTAGTAGCATTTTCTTGTAATTTAAAAGTGATTGGGTTTATTTTGTTGTGGTAAGGGTTAGTAGCTGATGATTTATGGTAGCAGAAGTCATTTAGGTGAGTTTGGCATAGTTTGCTAAAGTTATGAGCATTTTTGTAATTTAATAGTGATTGGGTTTAGTTTGTTGTGGTAAGGTGATGATTTAGAGTAGCCGAAGTAATTTAGGTGAGTCTGGCATAGTTTGTTATGATTTGTACACCTTTTTTTGTAATTTTAAGATGATATGGTTTGTTTTGTTGTGGTGAGGGATAGTTGGGGGTGATTTACGGTAGCCGAAGTAATTTAGGTGATTCTGGTATAGTTTGTTATGATTTTTAGCATTTTTTTGTAATTTTAAAGTGATTGGGCTTAGTTTGTTGCTGTAAAGTGTAGTTGGGGGTGATTTTTGATAGCCGAAGTAATTTAGGTAAGTTTGGCATAGTTTGCTATGGTTAGTAGCATTTTTTTGTAATTTAAAAGTGATTGGGTTTAGTTTGTTGTGAAAAGGGTTAGTTGGTGATGATTTATGGTAGCCGAAGTAATTTACATGAGTTTGGCATAATTTGCTATGGTTAGTTGCATTTTTTTGTAATTTAAAAGTGATTGGGTCTAGTTTGTTGTGGTAAGAGTTAGTTGGTGATGATTTAGTGTAGCCGAAGTAATTTAGGTGAGTCTGGCATAGTTTGTTATGATTTGTACACCTTTTTTTGTAATTTTAAGATGATATGGTTTGGTTTGTTGTGGTAAGGGATAGTTGGGGGTGATTTACGGTAGCCGAAGTAATTTAGGTGATTCTGGTATAGTTTGTTACGATTTTTAGCATTTTGTTGTAATTTTAAAGTGACTGGGCTTAGTTTGTTGCTGTAAAGTGTAGTTGGTGGTGATTTTTGATAGCCGAAGTAATTTAGGTGAGTTTGGCATAGTTTGCTATGGTTAGTAGCATTTTTTTGTAATTTAAAAGTGATTGGGTTTAGTTTGTTGTGGTAAGGGTTAGTTGGTAATGATTTATGGTAGCCGAAGTAATTTAGGTGAGTTTGGCATAGTTTGCTATGGTTAGTTGCATTTTTTTGTAATTTAAAAGTGATTGGGTTTAGTTTGTTGTGGTAAGGGTTAGTTGGTGATGATTTAGTGTAGCCGAAGTAATTTAGGTGAGTCTGGCATAGTTTGTTATGATTTGTACACCTTTTTTTGTAATTTTAAGATGATATGGTTTGGTTTGTTGTGGTAAGGGATAGTTGGGGGTGATTTACGGTAGCCGAAGTAATTTTGGTGATTCTGGTATAGTTTGTTACGATTTTTAGCATTTTGTTGTAATTTTAAAGTGATTGGGCTTAGTTTGTTGCTGTAAAGTGTAGTTGGAGGTGATTTTTGATAGCCGAAGTAATTTAGGTGAGTTTGGCATAGTTTGCTATGGTTAGTAGCATTTTTTTGTAATTTAAAAGTGATTGGGTTTAGTTTGTTGTGGTAAGGGTTAGTTGGTGATGATTTAGAGTAGCCGAAGTAATTTAGGTGAGTCTCGCATAGTTTGTTATGATTTGTACACCTTTTTTTGTAATTTTAAGATGATATGGTTTGGTTTGTTGTGGTAAGGGATAGTTGGGGGTGATTTACGGTAGCCGAAGTAATTTAGGTGATTCTGGTATAGTTTGTTACGATTTTTAGCATTTTGTTGTAATTTTAAAGTGATTGGGCTTAGTTTGTTGCTGTAAAGTGTAGTTGGGGGTGATTTTTAATAGCCGAATTAATTTAGGTGAGTTTGGCATAGTTTGCTATGGTTAGTAGCATTTTTTTGTAATTTAAAAGTGATTGGGTTTAGTTTGTTGTGGTAAGGGATAGTTGGTGATGATTTATGGTAGCCGAAGTAATTTAGGTGAGTTTGGCATAGTTTGCTATGGTTAGGAGCATTTTTTTGTAATTTAAAAGTGATTGGGTTTAGTTTGTTGTGGTAAGGGTTAGTTGGTGATGATTTAGAGTAGCCGAAGTAATTTAGGTGAGTCTGGCATAGTTAGTTATGGTTAGTAGCATTTTTTTGTAATTTAAAAGTGATTGGGTTTAGTTTGTTGTGAAAAGGGTTAGTTGGTGATGATTTATGGTAGCCGAAGTAATTTAGGTGAGTTTGGCATAATTTGCTAGGGTTAGTTGCATTTTTTTGTAATTTAAAAGTGATTGGGTCTAGTTTGTTGTGGTAAGAGTTAGTTGGTGATGATTTAGTGTAGCCGAAGTAATTTAGGTGAGTCTGGCATAGTTTGTTATGATTTGTACACCTTTTTTTGTAATTTTAAGATGATATGGTTTGGTTTGTTGTGGTAAGGGATAGTTGGGGGTGATTTACGGTAGCCGAAGTAATTTAGGTGATTCTGGTATAGTTTGTTACGATTTTTAGCATTTTGTTGTAATTTTAAAGTGACTGGGCTTAGTTTGTTGCTGTAAAGTGTAGTTGGTGGTGATTTTTGATAGCCGAAGTAATTTAGGTGAGTTTGGCATAGTTTGCTATGGTTAGTAGCATTTTTTTGTAATTTAAAAGTGATTGGGTTTAGTTTGTTGTGGTAAGGGTTAGTTGGTAATGATTTATGGTAGCCGAAGTAATTTAGGTGAGTTTGGCATAGTTTGCTATGGTTAGTTGCATTTTTTTGTAATTTAAAAGTGATTGGGTTTAGTTTGTTGTGGTAAGGGTTAGTTGGTGATGATTTAGTGTAGCCGAAGTAATTTAGGTGATTTGGCATAGTTTGCTATGGTTTAAAAGCATTTTTTTGTAATTTAAATGTGATTGGGTTTAGTTTGTTGTGGTAAGGGTTAGTTGGTGATGATTTAGAGTAGCCGAAGTAATTTAGGTGAGTCTGGCATAGTTTGTTATGATTTGTACACCTTTTTTTGTAATTTTAAGATGATATGGATTGGTTTGTTGTGGTAAGGGATAGTTGGGGGTGATTTACGGTAGCCGAAGTAATTTAGGTGATTCTGGTATAGTTTGTTATGATTTTTAGCATTTTTTTGTAATTTTAAAGTGATTGGGCTTAGTTTGTTGCTGTAAAGTGTAGTTGGGGGTGATTTTTGATAGCCGAAGTAATTTAGGTAAGTTTGGCATAGTTTGCTATGGTTAGTAGCATTTTTTTGTAATTTAAAAGTGATTGGGTTTAGTTTGTTGTAAAAAGGGTTAGTTGGTGATGATTTATGGTAGCCGAAGTAATTTAGGTGAGTTTGGCATAATTTGCTATGGTTAGTTGCATTTTTTTGTAATTTAAAAGTGATTGGGTCTAGTTTGTTGTGGTAAGAGTTAGTTGGTGATGATTTAGTGTAGCCGAAGTAATTTAGGTGAGTCTGGCATAGTTTGTTATGATTTGTACACCTTTTTTTGTAATTTTAAGATGATATGGTTTGGTTTGTTGTGGTAAGGGATAGTTGGGGGTGATTTACGGTAGCCGAAGTAATTTAGGTGATTCTGGTATAGTTTGTTACGATTTTTAGCATTTTGTTGTAATTTTAAAGTGACTGGGCTTAGTTTGTTGCTGTAAAGTGTAGTTGGTGGTGATTTTTGATAGCCGAAGTAATTTAGGTGAGTTTGGCATAGTTTGCTATGGTTAGTAGCATTTTTTTGTAATTTAAAAGTGATTGGGTTTAGTTTGTTGTGGTAAGGGTTAGTTGGTAATGATTTATGGTAGCCGAAGTAATTTAGGTGAGTTTGGCATAGTTTGCTATGGTTAGTTGCATTTTTTTGTAATTTAAAAGTGATTGGGTTTAGTTTGTTGTGGTAAGGGTTAGTTGGTGATGATTTAGTGTAGCCGAAGTAATTTAGGTGAGTCTGGCATAGTTTGTTATGATTTGTACACCTTTTTTTGTAATTTTAAGATGATATGGTTTGGTTTGTTGTGGTAAGGGATAGTTGGGGGTGATTTACGGTAGCCGAAGTAATTTAGGTGATTCTGGTATAGTTTGTTACGATTTTTAGCATTTTGTTGTAATTTTAAAGTGATTGGGCTTAGTTTGTTGCTGTAAAGTGTAGTTGGAGGTGATTTTTGATAGCCGAAGTAATTTAGGTGAGTTTGGCATAGTTTGCTATGGTTAGTAGCATTTTTTTGTAATTTAAAAGTGATTGGGTTTAGTTTGTTGTGGTAAGGGTTAGTTGGTGATGATTTAGAGTAGCCGAAGTAATTTAGGTGAGTCTCGCATAGTTTGTTATGATTTGTACACCTTTTTTTGTAATTTTATGATGATATGGTTTGGTTTGTTGTGGTAAGGGATAGTTGGGGGTGATTTACGGTAGCCGAAGTAATTTAGGTGATTCTGGTATAGTTTGTTACGATTTTTAGCATTTTGTTGTAATTTTAAAGTGATTGGGCTTAGTTTGTTGCTGTAAAGTGTAGTTGGGGGTGATTTTTAATAGCCGAATTAATTTAGGTGAATTTGGCATAGTTTGCTATGGTTAGTAGCATTTTTTTGTAATTTAAAAGTGATTGGGTTTAGTTTGTTGTGGTAAGGGATAGTTGGTGATGATTTATGGTAGCCGAAGTAATTTAGGTGAGTTTGGCATAGTTTGCTATGGTTAGGAGCATTTTTTTGTAATTTAAAAGTGATTGGGTTTAGTTTGTTGTGGTAAGGGTTAGTTGGTGATGATTTAGAGTAGCCGAAGTAATTTAGGTGGGTCTGGCATAGTTTGTTATGATTTGTACACCTTTTTTTGTAATTTTAAGATGATATGGTTTGGTTTGTTGTGGTAAGGGATAGTTGGGGGTGATCTACGGTAGCCGAAGTAATTTAGGTGATTCTGGTATAGTTTGTTATGATTTTTAGCATTTTTTTGTAATTTTAAAGTAATTGGGCTTAGTTTGTTGCTGTAAAGTGTAGTTGGGGTGATTTTTGATAGCCAAAGTAATTTAGGTGAGTTTGGCATAGTTTGCTATGGTTAGTAGCATTTTTTTGTAATTTAAAAGTGATTAGGTTTAGTTTGTTGTGGTAAGGGTTAGTTGGTGATGATTTAGAGTAGCCGAAGTAATTTAGGTGAGTCTGGCATAGTTTGTTATGATTTGTACACCTTTTTTTGTAATTTTAAGATGATATGGTTTGTTTTGTTGTGGTAAGGGATAGTTGGGGGTGATTTACGGTAACCGAAGTAATTTAGGTGGTTTTGGTATAGCTTGTTATGATTTTTAGCATTTTTTTGTAATTTTAAAGTGATTGGGCTTAGTTTGTTGCTGTAAAGTGTAGTTGGGGGTGATTTTTGAGAGCCGAAGTAATTTAGGTGAGTTTGGCATAGTTTGCTATGGTTAGTAGCATTTTTTTGTAATTTAAATGTGATTGGGTTTAGTTTGTTGTGGTAAGGGTTAGTTGGTGATGATTTAGAGTAGCCGAAGTAATTTAGGTGAGTCTGGCATAGTTTGTTATGATTTGTACACCTTTTTTTGTAATTTTAAGATGATATGGTTTGTTTTGTTGTGGTAAGGGATAGTTGGGGGTGATTTACGGTAACCGAAGTAATTTAGGTGGTTTTGGTATAGCTTGTTATGATTTTTAGCATTTTTTTGTAATTTTAAAGTGATTGGGCTTAGTTTGTTGCTGTAAAGTGTAGTTGGCGGTGATTTTTGAGAGCCGAAGTAATTTAGGTGAGTTTGGCATAGTTTGCTATGGTTAGTAGCATTTTTTTGTAATTTAAAAGTGATTGGGTTTAGTTTGTTGTGGTAAGGGTTAGTTGGTGATGATTTAGAGTAGCCGAAGTAATTTAGGTGAGTCTGGCATAGTTTGTTATGATTTGTACACCTTTTTTTGTAATTTTAAGATGATATGGTTTGTTTTGTTGTGGTAAGGGATAGTTGGGGGTGATTTACGGTAACCGAAGTAATTTAAGTGGTTTTGGTATAGCTTGTTATGATTTTTAGCATTTTTTTGTAATTTTAAAGTGATTGGGCTTAGTTTGTTGCTGTAAAGTGTAGTTGGGGGTGATTTTTGAGAGCCGAAGTAATTTAGGTGAGTTTGGCATAGTTTGCTATGGTTAGTAGCATTTTTTTGTAACTTAAAAGTGATTGGGTTTAGTTTGTTGGGGTAAGGGTTAGTTGGTGTTGATTTATGGTAGCCGAAGTAATTTAGGTGAGTTTGGCATAGTTTGCTATGGTTAGTAGCATTTTTTTGTAATTTAAAAGTGATTGGGTTTAGTTTGTTGTGGTAAGGGTTAGTTGGTGATGATTTAGAGTAGCCGAAGTAATTTAGGTGAGTCTCGCATAGTTTGTTATGATTTGTACACCTTTTTTTGTAATTTTAAGATGATATGGTTTGGTTTGTTGTGGTAAGGGATAGTTAGGGGTGATTTACGGTAGCCGAAGTAATTTAGGTAATTTTGGTATAGTTTGTTATGATTTTTAGCATTTTTTTGTAATTTTAAAGTGATTCGGCTTAGTTTGTTGCTGTAAAGTGTAGTTGGGGGTGATTTTTGATAGCCGAAGTAATTTAGGTGAGTTTGGCATAGTTTGCTATGGTTAGTAGCATTTTTTTGTAATTTAAAAGTGATTGGGTTTAGTTTGTTGTGGTAAGGGTTAGTTGGTGATGATTTATGGTAGCCGAAGTAATTTAGGTGAGTTTGTCATAGTTTGCTATGGTTAGTAAGTAGCATTTTTTTGTAATTTAAAAGTGATTGGGTTTAGTTTGTTGTGGTAAGTGTTAGTTGGTGATGATTTAGAGGAGCCGAAGTAAATTAGGTGAGTCTGGCATAGTTTGTTATGATTTGTACACCTTTTTTTGTAATTTTAAGATGATATGGTTTGGTTTGTTGTAGTAAGGGATAGTTGGAAGTGGTTTACGGTAGCCGAAGTAATTTAGGTGATTCTGGTATAGTTTGTTATTATTTTTAGCATTTTTTTGTAATTTTAAAGTGATTGGGCTTATTTTGTTGCTGTAAAGTGTAGTTGGGGGTGATTTTTGATAGCCGAAGTAATTTAGGTGAGTTTGGCTTAGTTTGTTATGGTTAGTAGCATTTTCTTGTAATTTAAAAGTGATTGGGTTTATTTTGTTGTGGTAAGGGTTAGTAGCTGATGATTTATGGTAGCAGAAGTCATTTAGGTGAGTTTGGCATAGTTTGCTAAAGTTATGAGCATTTTTGTAATTTAATAGTGATTGGGTTTAGTTTTTTGTGGTAAGGTGATGATTTAGAGTAGCCGAAGTAATTTAGGTGAGTCTGGCATAGTTTGTTATGATTTGTACACCTTTTTTTTGTAATTTTAATATGATATGGTTTGTTTTGTTGTGGTGAGGGATAGTTGGGGGTGATTTACGGTAGCCGAAGTAATTTAGGTGATTCTGGTATAGTTTGTTATGATTTTTAGCATTTTTTTGTAATTTTAAAGTGATTGGGCTTAGTTTGTTGCTGTAAAGCGTAGTTGGGGGTGATTTTTGATAGCCGAAGTAATTTAGGTAAGTTTGGCATAGTTTGCTATGGTTAGTAGCATTTTTTTGTAATTTAAAAGTGATTGGGTTTAGTTTGTTGTGAAAAGGGTTAGTTGGTGATGATTTATGGTAGCCGAAGTAATTTAGGTGAGTTTGGCATAATTTGCTATGGTTAGTTGCATTTTTTTGTAATTTAAAAGTGATTGGGTCTAGTTTGTTGTGGTAAGAGTTAGTTGGTGATGATTTAGTGTAGCCGAAGTAATTTAGGTGAGTCTGGCATAGTTTGTTATGATTTGTACACCTTTTTTTGTAATTTTAAGATGATATGGTTTGGTTTGTTGTGGTAAGGGATAGTTGGGGGTGATTTACGGTAGCCGAAGTAATTTAGGTGATTCTGGTATAGTTTGTTACGATTTTTAGCATTTTGTTGTAATTTTAAAGTGACTGGGCTTAGTTTGTTGCTGTAAAGTGTAGTTGGTGGTGATTTTTGATAGCCGAAGTAATTTAGGTGAGTTTGGCATAGTTTGCTATGGTTAGTAGCATTTTTTTGTAATTTAAAAGTGATTGGGTTTAGTTTGTTGTGGTAAGGGTTAGTTGGTAATGATTTATGGTAGCCGAAGTAATTTAGGTGAGTTTGGCATAGTTTGCTATGGTTAGTTGCATTTTTTTGTAATTTAAAAGTGATTGGGTTTAGTTTGTTGTGGTAAGGGTTAGTTGGTGATGATTTAGTGTAGCCGAAGTAATTTAGGTGAGTCTGGCATAGTTTGTTATGATTTGTACACCTTTTTTTGTAATTTTAAGATGATATGGTTTGGTTTGTTGTGGTAAGGGATAGTTGGGGGTGATTTACGGTAGCCGAAGTAATTTAGGTGATTCTGGTATAGTTTGTTACGATTTTTAGCATTTTGTTGTAATTTTAAAGTGATTGGGCTTAGTTTGTTGCTGTAAAGTGTAGTTGGAGGTGATTTTTGATAGCCGAAGTAATTTAGGTGAGTTTGGCATAGTTTGCTATGGTTAGTAGCATTTTTTTGTAATTTAAAAGTGATTGGGTTTAGTTTGTTGTGGTAAGGGTTAGTTGGTGATGATTTAGAGTAGCCGAAGTAATTTAGGTGAGTCTCGCATAGTTTGTTATGATTTGTACACCTTTTTTTGTAATTTTAAGATGATATGGTTTGGTTTGTTGTGGTAAGGGATAGTTGGGGGTGATTTACGGTAGCCGAAGTAATTTAGGTGATTCTGGTATAGTTTGTTACGATTTTTAGCATTTTGTTGTAATTTTAAAGTGATTGGGCTTATTTTGTTGCTGTAAAGTGTAGTTGGGGGTGATTTTTGATAGCCGAAGTAATTTAGGTGAGTTTGGCTTAGTTTGTTATGGTTAGTAGCATTTTCTTGTAATTTAAAAGTGATTGGGTTTATTTTGTTGTGGTAAGGGTTAGTAGCTGATGATTTATGGTAGCAGAAGTCATTTAGGTGAGTTTGGCATAGTTTGCTAAAGTTATGAGCATTTTTGTAATTTAATAGTGATTGGGTTTAGTTTGTTGTGGTAAGGTGATGATTTAGAGTAGCCGAAGTAATTTAGGTGAGTCTGGCATAGTTTGTTATGATTTGTACACCTTTTTTTTGTAATTTTAATATGATATGGTTTGTTTTGTTGTGGTGAGGGATAGTTGGGGGTGATTTACGGTAGCCGAAGTAATTTAGGTGATTCTGGTATAGTTTGTTATGATTTTTAGCATTTTTTTGTAATTTTAAAGTGATTGGGCTTAGTTTGTTGCTGTAAAGCGTAGTTGGGGGTGATTTTTGATAGCCGAAGTAATTTAGGTAAGTTTGGCATAGTTTGCTATGGTTAGTAGCATTTTTTTGTAATTTAAAAGTGATTGGGTTTAGTTTGTTGTGAAAAGGGTTAGTTGGTGATGATTTATGGTAGCCGAAGTAATTTAGGTGAGTTTGGCATAATTTGCTATGGTTAGTTGCATTTTTTTGTAATTTAAAAGTGATTGGGTCTAGTTTGTTGTGGTAAGAGTTAGTTGGTGATGATTTAGTGTAGCCGAAGTAATTTAGGTGAGTCTGGCATAGTTTGTTATGATTTGTACACCTTTTTTTGTAATTTTAAGATGATATGGTTTGGTTTGTTGTGGTAAGGGATAGTTGGGGGTGATTTACGGTAGCCGAAGTAATTTAGGTGATTCTGGTATAGTTTGTTACGATTTTTAGCATTTTGTTGTAATTTTAAAGTGACTGGGCTTAGTTTGTTGCTGTAAAGTGTAGTTGGTGGTGATTTTTGATAGCCGAAGTAATTTAGGTGAGTTTGGCATAGTTTGCTATGGTTAGTAGCATTTTTTTGTAATTTAAAAGTGATTGGGTTTAGTTTGTTGTGGTAAGGGTTAGTTGGTAATGATTTATGGTAGCCGAAGTAATTTAGGTGAGTTTGGCATAGTTTGCTATGGTTAGTTGCATTTTTTTGTAATTTAAAAGTGATTGGGTTTAGTTTGTTGTGGTAAGGGTTAGTTGGTGATGATTTAGTGTAGCCGAAGTAATTTAGGTGAGTCTGGCATAGTTTGTTATGATTTGTACACCTTTTTTTGTAATTTTAAGATGATATGGTTTGGTTTGTTGTGGTAAGGGATAGTTGGGGGTGATTTACGGTAGCCGAAGTAATTTAGGTGATTCTGGTATAGTTTGTTACGATTTTTAGCATTTTGTTGTAATTTTAAAGTGATTGGGCTTAGTTTGTTGCTGTAAAGTGTAGTTGGAGGTGATTTTTGATAGCCGAAGTAATTTAGGTGAGTTTGGCATAGTTTGCTATGGTTAGTAGCATTTTTTTGTAATTTAAAAGTGATTGGGTTTAGTTTGTTGTGGTAAGGGTTAGTTGGTGATGATTTAGAGTAGCCGAAGTAATTTAGGTGAGTCTCGCATAGTTTGTTATGATTTGTACACCTTTTTTTGTAATTTTAAGATGATATGGTTTGGTTTGTTGTGGTAAGGGATAGTTGGGGGTGATTTACGGTAGCCGAAGTAATTTAGGTGATTCTGGTATAGTTTGTTACGATTTTTAGCATTTTGTTGTAATTTTAAAGTGATTGGGCTTAGTTTGTTGCTGTAAAGTGTAGTTGGGGGTGATTTTTAATAGCCGAATTAATTTAGGTGAGTTTGGCATAGTTTGCTATGGTTAGTAGCATTTTTTTGTAATTTAAAAGTGATTGGGTTTAGTTTGTTGTGGTAAGGGATAGTTGGTGATGATTTATGGTAGCCGAAGTAATTTAGGTGAGTTTGGTATAGTTTGCTATGGTTAGGAGCATTTTTTTGTAATTTAAAAGTGATTGGGTTTAGTTTGTTGTGGTAAGGGTTAGTTGGTGATGATTTAGAGTAGCCGAAGTAATTTAGGTGGGTCTGGCATAGTTTGTTATGATTTGTACACCTTTTTTTGTAATTTTAAGATGATATGGTTTGGTTTGTTGTGGTAAGGGATAGTTGGGGGTGATCTACGGTAGCCGAAGTAATTTAGGTGATTCTGGTATAGTTTGTTATGATTTTTAGCATTTTTTTGTAATTTTAAAGTGATTGGGCTTAGTTTGTTGCTGTAAAGTGTAGTTGGGGTGATTTTTGATAGCCAAAGTAATTTAGGTGAGTTTGGCATAGTTTGCTATGGTTAGTAGCATTTTTTTGTAATTTAAAAGTGATTAGGTTTAGTTTGTTGTGGTAAGGGTTAGTTGGTGATGATTTAGAGTAGCCGAAGTAATTTAGGTGAGTCTGGCATAGTTTGTTATGATTTGTACACCTTTTTTTGTAATTTTAAGATGATATGGTTTGTTTTGTTGTGGTAAGGGATAGTTGGGGGTGATTTACGGTAACCGAAGTAATTTAGGTGGTTTTGGTATAGCTTGTTATGATTTTTAGCATTTTTTTGTAATTTTAAAGTGATTGGGCTTAGTTTGTTGCTGTAAAGTGTAGTTGGGGGTGATTTTTGAGAGCCGAAGTAATTTAGGTGAGTTTGGCATAGTTTGCTATGGTTAGTAGCATTTTTTTGTAATTTAAATGTGATTGGGTTTAGTTTGTTGTGGTAAGGGTTAGTTGGTGATGATTTAGAGTAGTCGAAGTAATTTAGGTGAGTCTGGCATAGTTTGTTATGATTTGTACACCTTTTTTTGTAATTTTAAGATGATATGGTTTGTTTTGTTGTGGTAAGGGATAGTTGGGGGTGATTTACGGTAACCGAAGTAATTTAGGTGGTTTTGGTATAGCTTGTTATGATTTTTAGCATTTTTTTGTAATTTTAAAGTGATTGGGCTTAGTTTGTTGCTGTAAAGTGTAGTTGGCGGTGATTTTTGAGAGCCGAAGTAATTTAGGTGAGTTTGGCATAGTTTGCTATGGTTAGTAGCATTTTTTTGTAATTTAAAAGTGATTGGGTTTAGTTTGTTGTGGTAAGGGTTAGTTGGTGATGATTTAGAGTAGCCGAAGTAATTTAGGTGAGTCTGGCATAGTTTGTTATGATTTGTACACCTTTTTTTGTAATTTTAAGATGATATGGTTTGTTTTGTTGTGGTAAGGGATAGTTGGGGGTGATTTACGGTAACCGAAGTAATTTAAGTGGTTTTGGTATAGCTTGTTATGATTTTTAGCATTTTTTTGTAATTTTAAAGTGATTGGGCTTAGTTTGTTGCTGTAAAGTGTAGTTGGGGGTGATTTTTGAGAGCCGAAGTAATTTAGGTGAGTTTGGCATAGTTTGCTATGGTTAGTAGCATTTTTTTGTAATTTAAAAGTGATTGGGTTTAGTTTGTTGTGGTAAGGGATAGTTGGTGATGATTTATGGTAGCCGAAGTAATTTAGGTGAGTTTGGTATAGTTTGCTATGGTTAGGAGCATTTTTTTGTAATTTAAAAGTGATTGGGTTTAGTTTGTTGTGGTAAGGGTTAGTTGGTGATGATTTAGAGTAGCCGAAGTAATTTAGGTGGGTCTGGCATAGTTTGTTATGATTTGTACACCTTTTTTTGTAATTTTAAGATGATATGGTTTGGTTTGTTGTGGTAAGGGATAGTTGGGGGTGATCTACGGTAGCCGAAGTAATTTAGGTGATTCTGGTATAGTTTGTTATGATTTTTAGCATTTTTTTGTAATTTTAAAGTGATTGGGCTTAGTTTGTTGCTGTAAAGTGTAGTTGGGGTGATTTTTGATAGCCAAAGTAATTTAGGTGAGTTTGGCATAGTTTGCTATGGTTAGTAGCATTTTTTTGTAATTTAAAAGTGATTAGGTTTAGTTTGTTGTGGTAAGGGTTAGTTGGTGATGATTTAGAGTAGCCGAAGTAATTTAGGTGAGTCTGGCATAGTTTGTTATGATTTGTACACCTTTTTTTGTAATTTTAAGATGATATGGTTTGTTTTGTTGTGGTAAGGGATAGTTGGGGGTGATTTACGGTAACCGAAGTAATTTAGGTGGTTTTGGTATAGCTTGTTATGATTTTTAGCATTTTTTTGTAATTTTAAAGTGATTGGGCTTAGTTTGTTGCTGTAAAGTGTAGTTGGGGGTGATTTTTGAGAGCCGAAGTAATTTAGGTGAGTTTGGCATAGTTTGCTATGGTTAGTAGCATTTTTTTGTAATTTAAATGTGATTGGGTTTAGTTTGTTGTGGTAAGGGTTAGTTGGTGATGATTTAGAGTAGTCGAAGTAATTTAGGTGAGTCTGGCATAGTTTGTTATGATTTGTACACCTTTTTTTGTAATTTTAAGATGATATGGTTTGTTTTGTTGTGGTAAGGGATAGTTGGGGGTGATTTACGGTAACCGAAGTAATTTAGGTGGTTTTGGTATAGCTTGTTATGATTTTTAGCATTTTTTTGTAATTTTAAAGTGATTGGGCTTAGTTTGTTGCTGTAAAGTGTAGTTGGCGGTGATTTTTGAGAGCCGAAGTAATTTAGGTGAGTTTGGCATAGTTTGCTATGGTTAGTAGCATTTTTTTGTAATTTAAAAGTGATTGGGTTTAGTTTGTTGTGGTAAGGGTTAGTTGGTGATGATTTAGAGTAGCCGAAGTAATTTAGGTGAGTCTGGCATAGTTTGTTATGATTTGTACACCTTTTTTTGTAATTTTAAGATGATATGGTTTGTTTTGTTGTGGTAAGGGATAGTTGGGGGTGATTTACGGTAACCGAAGTAATTTAAGTGGTTTTGGTATAGCTTGTTATGATTTTTAGCATTTTTTTGTAATTTTAAAGTGATTGGGCTTAGTTTGTTGCTGTAAAGTGTAGTTGGGGGTGATTTTTGAGAGCCGAAGTAATTTAGGTGAGTTTGGCATAGTTTGCTATGGTTAGTAGCATTTTTTTGTAATTTAAAAGTGATTGGGTTTAGTTTGTTGTGGTAAGGGATAGTTGGTGATGATTTATGGTAGCCGAAGTAATTTAGGTGAGTTTGGTATAGTTTGCTATGGTTAGGAGCATTTTTTTGTAATTTAAAAGTGATTGGGTTTAGTTTGTTGTGGTAAGGGTTAGTTGGTGATGATTTAGAGTAGCCGAAGTAATTTAGGTGGGTCTGGCATAGTTTGTTATGATTTGTACACCTTTTTTTGTAATTTTAAGATGATATGGTTTGGTTTGTTGTGGTAAGGGATAGTTGGGGGTGATCTACGGTAGCCGAAGTAATTTAGGTGATTCTGGTATAGTTTGTTATGATTTTTAGCATTTTTTTGTAATTTTAAAGTGATTGGGCTTAGTTTGTTGCTGTAAAGTGTAGTTGGGGTGATTTTTGATAGCCAAAGTAATTTAGGTGAGTTTGGCATAGTTTGCTATGGTTAGTTGCATTTTTTTGTAATTTAAATGTGATTAGGTTTAGTTTGTTGTGGTAAGGGTTAGTTGGTGATGATTTAGAGTAGCCGAAGTAATTTAGGTGAGTCTGGCATAGTTTGTTATGATTTGTACACCTTTTTTTGTAATTTTAAGATGATATGGTTTGTTTTGTTGTGGTAAGGGATAGTTGGGGGTGATTTACGGTAACCGAAGTAATTTAGGTGGTTTTGGTATAGCTTGTTATGATTTTTAGCATTTTTTTGTAATTTTAAAGTGATTGGGCTTAGTTTGTTGCTGTAAAGTGTAGTTGGGGGTGATTTTTGAGAGCCGAAGTAATTTAGGTGAGTTTGGCATAGTTTGCTATGGTTAGTAGCATTTTTTGTAATTTAAATGTGATTGGGTTTAGTTTGTTGTGGTAAGGGTTAGTTGGTGATGATTTAGAGTAGCCGAAGTAATTTAGGTGAGTCTGGCATAGTTTGTTATGATTTGTACACCTTTTTTTGTAATTTTAAGATGATATGGTTTGTTTTGTTGTGGTAAGGGATAGTTGGGGGTGATTTACGGTAACCGAAGTAATTTAGGTGGTTTTGGTATAGCTTGTTATGATTTTTAGCATTTTTTTGTAATTTTAAAGTGATTGGGCTTAGTTTGTTGCTGTAAAGTGTAGTTGGCGGTGATTTTTGAGAGCCGAAGTAATTTAGGTGAGTTTGGCATAGTTTGCTATGGTTAGTAGCATTTTTTTGTAATTTAAAAGTGATTGGGTTTAGTTTGTTGTGGTAAGGGTTAGTTGGTGATGATTTAGAGTAGCCGAAGTAATTTAGGTGAGTCTGGCATAGTTTGTTATGATTTGTACACCTTTTTTTGTAATTTTAAGATGATATGGTTTGTTTTGTTGTGGTAAGGGATAGTTGGGGGTGATTTACGGTAACCGAAGTAATTTAAGTGGTTTTGGTATAGCTTGTTATGATTTTTAGCATTTTTTTGTAATTTTAAAGTGATTGGGCTTAGTTTGTTGCTGTAAAGTGTAGTTGGGGGTGATTTTTGAGAGCCGAAGTAATTTAGGTGAGTTTGGCATAGTTTGCTATGGTTAGTAGCATTTTTTTGTAATTTAAAAATGATTGGGTTTAGTTTGTTGTGGTAAGGGTTAGTTGGTGATGATTTAGAGTAGCCGAAGTAATTTAGGTGAGTCTGGCATAGTTTGTTATGATTTGTACACCTTTTTTTGTAATTTTAAGATGATATGGTTTGGTTTGTTGTGGTAAGGGATAGTTGGGGGTGATTTACGGTAGCCGAAGTAATTTAGGTGGTTCTGGTATAGTTTGTTATGATTTTTAGCATTTTTTTGTAATTTTAAAGTGATTGGGCTTAGTTTGTTGCTGTAAAGTGTAGTTGAGGGTGATTTTTGATAGCCGAAGTAATTTAGGTGAGTTTGGCATAGTTTGCTATGGTTAGTAGCATTTTTTTGTAATTAAAAATGATTGGGTTTAGTTTGTTGTGGTAGGGGTTAGTTGGTGATGATTTAGAGTAGCCGAAGTAATTTAGGTGAGTCTGGCATAGTTTGTTATGATTTGTACACCTTTTTTGTAATTTTAAGATGATATGGTTTGGTTTGTTGTGGTAAGGGATAGTTGGGGGTGATTTACGGTAGCCGAAGTAATTTAGGTGATTCTGGTGTAGTTTGTTATGATTTTTAGCATTTTTTTGTAATTTTAATGTGATTGGGCTTAGTTTGTTGCTGTAAAGTGTAGTTGGGGGTGATTTTTGATAGCCGAAGTAATTTAGGTGAGTTTGGCATAGTTTGCTATGGTTAGTAGCATTTTTTTGTAATTTAAAAGTGATTGGGTTTAGTTTGTTGTGGTAAGGGTGAGTTGGTGATGATTTAGAGTAGCCGAAGTAATTTAGGTGAGTCTGGCATAGTTTGTTATGATTTGTACAATTTTTTTTGTAATTTTAAGATGATATGGTTTGGTTTGTTGTGGTAAGGAATAGTTGGGGGTGATTTACGGTAGCCAAAGTAATTTAGGTGATTCTGGTATAGTTTGTTATGATTTTTAGCATTTTTTTGTAATTTTAAAGTGATTGGGCTTAGTTTGTTGCTGTAAAGTGTAGTTGGGGGTGATTTTTGATAGCCGAAGTAATTTAGGTAAGTTTGGCATAGTTTGCTATGGTTAGTAGCATTTTTTTGTAATTTAAAAGTGATTGGGTTTAGTTTGTTGTGAAAAGGGTTAGTTGGTGATGATTTATGGTAGCCGAAGTAATTTAGGTGAATTTGGCATAGTTTGCTATGGTTAGTTGCATTTTTTTGTAATTTAAAAGTGATTGGGTTTAGTTTGTTGTGGTAAGGGTTAGTTGGTGATGATTTAGTGTAGCCGAAGTAATTTAGGTGAGTCTGGCATAGTTTGTTATGATTTGTACACCTTTTTTTGTAATTTTAAGATGATATGGTTTGGTTTGTTGTGGTAAGGGATAGTTGGGGGTGATTTACGGTAGCCGAAGTAATTTAGGTGATTCTGGTATAGTTTGTTACGATTTTTAGCATTTTGTTGTAATTTTAAAGTGATTGGGCTTAGTTTGTTGCTGTAAAGTGTAGTTTGGGGTGATTTTTGATAGCCGAAGTAATTTAGGTGAGTTTGGCATAGTTTGCTATGGTTAGTAGCATTTTTTTGTAATTTAAAAGTGATTGGGTTTAGTTTGTTGTGGTAAGGGATAGTTGGTGATGATTTATGGTAGCCGAAGTAATTTAGGTGAGTTTGGCATAGTTTGCTATGGTTAGGAGCATTTTTTTGTAATTTAAAAGTGATTGGGTTTAGTTTGTTGTGGTAAGGGTTAGTTGGTGATGATTTAGAGTAGCCGAAGTAATTTAGGTGGGTCTGGCATAGTTTGTTATGATTTGTACACCTTTTTTTGTAATTTTAAGATGATATGGTTTGGTTTGTTGTGGTAAGGGATAGTTGGGGGTGATCTACGGTAGCCGAAGTAATTTAGGTGATTCTGGTATAGTTTGTTATGATTTTTAGCATTTTTTTGTAATTTTAAAGTGATTGGGCTTAGTTTGTTGCTGTAAAGTGTAGTTGGGGTGATTTTTGATAGCCAAAGTAATTTAGGTGAGTTTGGCATAGTTTGCTATGGTTAGTAGCATTTTTTTGTAATTTAAAAGTGATTAGGTTTAGTTTGTTGTGGTAAGGGTTAGTTGGTGATGATTTAGAGTAGCCGAAGTAATTTAGGTGAGTCTGGCATAGTTTGTTATGATTTGTACACCTTTTTTTGTAATTTTAAGATGATATGGTTTGTTTTGTTGGGGTAAGGGATAGTTGGGGTGATTTACGGTAACCGAAGTAATTTAGGTGGTTTTGGTATAGCTTGTTATGATTTTTAGCATTTTTTTGTAATTTTAAAGTGATTGGGCTTAGTTTGTTGCTGTAAAGTGTAGTTGGGGGTGATTTTTGAGAGCCGAAGTAATTTAGGTGAGTTTGGCATAGTTTGCTATGGTTAGTAGCATTTTTTTGTAATTTAAATGTGATTGGGTTTAGTTTGTTGTGGTAAGGGTTAGTTGGTGATGATTTAGAGTAGCCGAAGTAATTTAGGTGAGTCTGGCATAGTTTGTTATGATTTGTACACCTTTTTTTGTAATTTTAAGATGATATGGTTTGTTTTGTTGTGGTAAGGGATAGTTGGGGGTGATTTACGGTAACCGAAGTAATTTAGGTGGTTTTGGTATAGCTTGTTATGATTTTTAGCATTTTTTTGTAATTTTAAAGTGATTGGGCTTAGTTTGTTGCTGTAAAGTGTAGTTGGGGGTGATTTTTGGGGGTAAGGGTTAGTTGGTGATTATTTAGAGTAGCCGAAGTAATTTAGGTGAGTCTGGCATAGTTTGTTATGATTTGTACACCTTTTTTTGTAATTTTAAGATGATATGGTTTGGTTTGTTGTGGTAAGGGATAGTTGGGGGTGATTTACGGTGGCCGAAGTAATTTAAGTGATTCTGGTGTAGTTTGTTATGATTTTTAGCATTTTTTTGTAATTTTAAAGTGATTGGGCTTAGTTTGTTGCTGTAAAGTGTAGTTGGGAGTGATTTTTGATAGCCGAAGTAATTTAGGTGAGTTTGGCATAGTTTGCTATGGTTAGTAGC
Organism: Eledona agricola; assembly: GCA_964023215.1. Classification (NCBI taxonomy): domain Eukaryota; kingdom Metazoa; phylum Arthropoda; class Insecta; order Coleoptera; family Tenebrionidae; genus Eledona; species Eledona agricola. The sequence continues at coordinate 1,943,076 of CAXIEJ010000091.1, read as the reverse complement.
ATTTTTTTGTAATTTAAAAGTGATTCGGTTTAGTTTGTTGTGGTAAGGGTTAGTTGGTAATGATTTATGGTAGCCGAAGTAATTTAGGTGAGTTTGGCATAGTTTGCTATGGTTAGTAGCATTTTTTTGTAACTTAAAAGTGATTGGGTTTAGTTTGTTGTGGTAAGGGATAGTTGGTAATGATTTATGGTAGCCGAAGTAATTTAGGTGAGTTTGGCATAGTTTGCTATGGTTAGTAGCATTTTTTTGTAACTTAAAAGTGATTGGGTTTAGTTTGTTGTGGTAAGGGATAGTTGGTAATGATTTTTGATAGCCGAAGTAATTTAGGTGAGTTTGGCATAGTTTGCTATGGTTAGTAGCATTTTTTTGTAATTTAAAAGTGATTGGGTTTAGTTTGTTGTGGTAAGGGATAGTTGGTGATGATTTATGGTAGCCGAAGTAATTTAGGTGAGTTTGGCATAGTTTGCTATGGTTAGGGGCATTTTTTTGTAATTTAAAAGTGATTGGGTTTAGTTTGTTGTGGTAAGGGTTAGTTGGTGATGATTTAGAGTAGCCGAAGTATTTTAGGTCAGTCTGGTTTGTAATTTTAAGATGATATGGTTTGGTTTGTTGTGGCAAGGGATAGTTGGGGGTGATTTACGGTGGCCGAAGTAATTTAGGTGATTCTGGTGTAGTTTGTTATGATTTTTAGCATTTTTTTGTAATTTTAAAGTGATTGGGCTTAGTTTGTTGCTGTAAAGTGTAGTTGGGAGTGATTTTTGATAGCCGAAGTAATTTAGGTGAGTTTGGCATAGTTTGCTATGGTTAGTAGCATTTTTTTGTAATTTAAAAGTGATTGGGTTTAGTTTGTTGTGGTAAGGGTTAGTTGGTAATGATTTATGGTAGCCGAAGTAATTTAGGTGAGTTTGGCATAGTTTGCTATGGTTAGTAGCATTTTTTTGTAACTTAAAAGTGATTGGGTTTAGTTTGTTGTGGTAAGGGATAGTTGGTAATGATTTATGGTAGCCGAAGTAATTTAGGTGAGTTTGGCATAGTTTGCTATGGTTAGTAGCATTTTTTTGTAACTTAAAAGTGATTGGGTTTAGTTTGTTGTGGTAAGGGTTAGTTGGTGATGACTTAGAGTAGCCGAAGTAACTTAGGTGAGTTTGGCATAGTTTGTTATGATTTGTACACCTTTTTTTGTAATTTTAAGATGATATGGTTTGGTATGTTGTGGTAAGGGATAGTTGGGGTTGATTTACGGTAGCCGAAGTAATTTAGGTGATTCTGGTATAGTTTGTTATGATTTTTAGCATTTTTTTATAATTTTAAAGTGATTGGGCTTAGTTTGTTGCTGTAAAGTGTAGTTGGGAGTGATTTTTGATAGCCGAAGTAATTTAGGTGAATTTGGCATAGTTTGCTATGGTTAGTTGCATTTTTTTGTAATTTAAAAGTGATTGGGTTTAGTTTGTTGTGAAAAGGGTTAGTTGGTGATGATTTATGGTAGCCGAAGTAATTTAGGTGAGTTTGGCATAGTTTGCTATGGTTAGTTGCATTTTTTTGTAATTTAAAAGTGATTGGGTTTAGTTTGTTGTGGTAAGGGTTAGTTGGTGATGATTTAGAGTAGCCGAAGTAATTTAGGTGAGTCTGGCATAGTTTGTTATGATTTGTACACCTTTTTTGTAATTTTAAGATGATATGGTTTGGTTTGTTGTGGTAAGGGATAGTTGGGGGTGATTTACGGTAGCCGAAGTAATTTAGGTGATTCTGGTATAGTTTGTTACGATTTTTAGCATTTTGTTGTAATTTTAAAGTGATTGGGCTTAGTTTGTTGCTGTAAAGTGTAGTTGGGGGTGATTTTTGATAGCCGAAGTAATTTAGGAGAGTTTGGCATAGTTTGCTATGGTTAGTAGCATTTTTTTGTAACTTAAAAGTGATTGGGTTTAGTTTGTTGTGGTAAGGGTTAGTTGGTGATGATTTATGGTAGCCGAAGTAATTTAGGTGAGTTTGGCATAGTTTGCTATGGTTAGTAGCATTTTTTTGTAATTTAAAAGTGATTGGGTTTAGTTTGTTGTGGTAAGGGTTAGTTGGTGATGATTTAGAGTAGCCGAAGTAATTTAGGTGAGTCTCGCATAGTTTGTTATGATTTGTACACCTTTTTTTGTAATTTTAAGATGATATGGTTTGGTTTGTTGTGGTAAGGGATAGTTGGGGGTGATTTACGGTAGCCGAAGTAATTTAGGTGATTCTGGTATAGTTTGTTACGATTTTTAGCATTTTGTTGTAATTTTAAAGTGATTGGGCTTAGTTTGTTGCTGTAAAGTGTAGTTGGGTGTGATTTTTGATAGCCGAAGTAATTTAGGTGAGTTTGGCATAGTTTGCTATGGTTAGTAGCATTTTTTTGTAATTTAAAAGTGATTGGGTTTAGTTTGTTGTGGTAAGGGATAGTTGGTGATGATTTATGGTAGCCGAAGTAATTTAGGTGAGTTTGGCATAGTTTGCTATGGTTAGGAGCATTTTTTTGTAATTTAAAAGTGATTGGGTTTAGTTTGTTGTGGTAAGGGTTAGTTGGTGATGATTTAGAGTAGCCGAAGTAATTTAGGTGAGTCTGGCATAGTTTGTTATGATTTGTACACCTTTTTTTGTAATTTTAAGATGATATGGTTTGGTATGTTGTGGTAAGGGATAGTTTGGGTTGATTTACGGTAGCCGAAGTAATTTAGGTGATTCTGGTATTGTTTGTTATGATTTTTAGCATTTTTTTGTAATTTTAAAGTGATTGGGCTTAGTTTGTTGCTGTAAAGTGTAGTTGGGGGTGATTTTTGATACCCGAAGTAATTTAGGTGAGTTTGGCATAGTTTGCTATGGTTAGTAGCATTTTTTTGTAATTTAAAAGTGGTTGGGTTTAGTTTGTTGTGGTAAGGGTTATTTGGTGATGATTTAGAGTAGCCGAAGTAATTTAGGTGAGTCTGGCATAGTTTGTTATGATTTGTACACCTTTTTTTGTAATTTTAAGATGATATGGTTTGGTTTGTTGTGGTAAGGGATAGCTGGGGGTGATTTACGGTAGCCGAAGTAATTTAGGTGGTTCTGGTATAGTTTGTTATGATTTTTAGCATTTTTTTGTAATTTTAAAGTGATTGGGCTTAGTTTGTTGCTGTAAAGTGTAGTTGAGGGTGATTTTTGATAGCCGAAGTAATTTAGGTGAGTTTGGCATAGTTTGCTATGGTTAGTAGCATTTTTTTGTAATTAAAAATGATTGGGTTTAGTTTGTTGTGGTAAGGGTTAGTTGGTGATGATTTAGAGTAGCCGAAGTAATTTAGGTGAGTCTGGCATAGTTTGTTATGATTTGTACACCTTTTTTTGTAATTTTAAGATGAGATGGTTTGGTTTGTTGTGGTAAGGGATAGTTGGGGGTGATTTACGGTAGCCAAAGTAATTTAGGTGATTCTGGTATAGTTTGTTATGATTTTTAGCATTTTTTTGTAATTTTAAAGTGATTGGGCTTTGTTTGTTGCAGTAAGGTGTAGTTGGGGGTGATTTTTGATAGCAGAAGTAATTTAGTTGAGTTTGGCATAATTTGCTATGGTTAGTAGCATTTTTTTGTAACTTAAAAGTGATTGGGTATAGTTTGTTGGGGTAAGGGTTAGTTGGTGATGATTTATGGTAGCCGAAGTAATTTAGGTGAGTTTGGCATAGTTTGCTATGGTTAGTAGCATTTTTTTGTAATTTAAAAGTGATTGGGTTTATTTTGTTGTGGTAAGGGTTAGTTGGTGATGATTTAGAGTAGCCGAAGTAATTTAGGTGAGTCTCGCATAGTTTGTTATGATTTGTACACCTTTTTTTGTAATTTTAAGATGATATGGTTTGGTTTGTTGTGGTAAGGGATAGTTGGGGGTGATTTACGGTAGCCGAAGTAATTTAGGTAATTTTGGTATAGTTTGTTATGATTTTTAGCATTTTTTTGTAATTTTAAAGTGATTCGGCTTAGTTTGTTGCTGTAAAGTGTAGTTGGGGGTGATTTTTGATAGCCGAAGTAATTTAGGTGAGTTTGGCATAGTTTGCTATGGTTAGTAGCATTTTTTTGTAATTTAAAAGTGATTGGGTTTAGTTTGTTGTGGTAAGGGTTAATTGGTGATGATTTATGGTAGCCGAAGTAATTTAGGTGAGTTTGTCATAGTTTGCTATGGTTAGTAAGTAGCATTTTTTTGTAATTTAAAAGTGATTGGGTGTAGTTTGTTGTGGTAAGTGTTAGTTGGTGATGATTTAGAGTAGCCGAAGTAATTTAGGTGAGTCTGGCATAGTTTGTTATGATTTGTGCACCTTTTTTTGTAATTTTAAGATGATATGGTTTGGTTTGTTGTAGTAAGGGATAGTTGAAAGTGGCTTACGGTAGCCGAAGTAATTTAGGTGATTCTGGTATAGTTTGTTATGATTTTTAGCATTTTTTTGTAATTTTAAAGTGATTGGGCTTAGTTTGTTGCTGTAAAGTGTAGTTGGGGGTGATTTTTGATAGCCGAAGTAATTTAGGTGAGTTTGGCTTAGTTTGCTATGGTTAGTAGCATTTTTTTGTAATTTAAAAGTGATTGGGTTTATTTTGTTGTGGTAAGGGTTAGTAGCTGATGATTTATGGTAGCAGAAGTTATTTAGGTGAGTTTGGCATAGTTTGCTAAGGTTATGAGCATTTTTTTGTAATTTAATAGTGATTGGGTTTAGTTTGTTGTGGTAAGGTGATGATTTAGAGTAGCCGAAGTAATTTAGGTGAGTCTGGCATAGTTTGTTATGATTTGTACACCTTTTTTTGTAATTTTAAGATGATATGGTTTGGTTTGTTGTGGTGAGGGATAGTTGGGGGTGATTTACGGTAGCCGAAGTAATTTAGGTGATTCTGGTATAGTTTGTTATGATTTTTAGCATTTTTTTGTAATTTTAAAGTGATTGGGCTTAGTTTGTTGCTGTAAAGTGTAGTTGGGGGTGATTTTTGATAGCCGAAGTAATTTAGGTGAGTTTGGCATAGTTTGCTATGGTTAGTAGCATTTTTTTGTAATTTAAAAGTGATTGGGTTTAGTTTGTTGTGGTAAGGGATAGTTGGTGATGATTTATGTTAGCCGAAGTAATTTAGGTGAGTTTGGCATAGTTTGCTATGGTTAGGAGCATTTTTTTGTGATTTAAAAGTGATTGGGATTAGTTTGTTGTGGTAAGGGTTAGTTGGTGATGATTTAGAGAAGCCGAAGTAATTTAGGTGAGTCTGGCATAGTTTGTTATGATTTGTACACCTTTTTTTGTAATTTTAAGATGATATGGTTTGGTTTGTTGTGGTAAGGGATAGTTGGGGGTGATTTATGGTAGCCGAAGTAATTTAGGTGATTCTGGTATAGTTTGTTATGATTGTTAGCATTTTTTTGTAATTTTAAAGTGATTGGGCTTAGTTTGTTGCTGTAAAGTGTAGTTGGGGGTGATTTTTGATAGCCGAAGTAATTTAGGTAAGTTTGGCATAGTTTGCTATGGTTAGTAGCATTTTTTTGTAATTTAAAAGTGATTGGGTTTAGTTTGTTGTGAAAAGGGTTAGTTGGTGATGATTTATGGTAGCCGAAGTAATTTAGGTGAGTTTGGCATAGTTTGCTATGGTTAGTTGCATTTTTTTGTAATTTAAAAGTGATTGGGATTAGTTTGTTGTGGTAAGGGTTAGTTGGTGATGATTTAGTGTAGCCGAAGTAATTTAGGTGAGTCTGGCATAGTTTGTTATGATTTGTACACCTTTTTTTGTAATTTTAAAATGATATGGTTTGGTTTGTTGTGGTAAGGGATAGTTGGGGGTGATTTACGGTAGCCGAAGTAATTTAGGTGATTCTGGTATAGTTTGTTACGATTTTTAGCGTTTTGTTGTAATTTTAAAGTGATTGGGCTTAGTTTGTTGCTGTAAAGTGTAGTTGGGGGTGATTTTTGATAGCCGAAGTAATTTAGGTGAGTTTGGCATAGTTTGCTATGGTTAGTAGCATTTTTTTGTAATTTAAAAGTGATTGGGTTTAGTTTGTTGCGGTAAGGGTTAGTTGGTGATGATTTAGAGTAGCCGAAGTAATTTAGGTGAGTCTGGCAGAGTTTGTTATGATTTGTACACCTTTTTTTGTAATTTTAAGATGATATGGTTTGGTATGTTGTGGTAAGGGATAGTTGGGGTTGATTTACGGTAGCCGAAGTAATTTAGGTGATTCTGGTATAGTTTGTTATGATTTTTAGCATTTTTTGTAATTTTAAAGTGATTGGGCTTAGTTTGTTGCTGTAAAGTGTAGTTGGGGGTGATTTTTGATAGCCGAAGTAATTTAGGTGAGTTTGGCATAGTTTGCTATGGTTTAAAAGCATTTTTTTGTAATTTAAATGTGATTGGGTTTAGTTTGTTGTGGTAAGGGTTAGTTGGTGATGATTTAGAGTAGCCGAAGTAATTTAGGTGAGTCTGGCATAGTTTGTTATGATTTGTACACCTTTTTTTGTAATTTTAAGATGATATGGATTGGTTTGTTGTGGTAAGGGATAGTTGGGGGTGATTTACGTTAGCCGAAGTAATTTAGGTGATTCTGGTATAGTTTGTTATGATTTTTAGCATTTTTTTGTAATTTTAAAGTGATTGGGCTTAGTTTGTTGCTGTAAAGTGTAGTTGGGGGTGATTTTTGATAGCCGAAGTAATTTAGGTAAGTTTGGCATAGTTTGCTATGGTTAGTAGCATTTTTTTGTAATTTAAAAGTGATTGGGTTTAGTTTGTTGTGAAAAGGGTTAGTTGGTGATGATTTATGGTAGCCGAAGTAATTTAGGTGAGTTTGGCATAGTTTGCTATGGTTAGTTGCATTTTTTTGTAATTTAAAAGTGATTGGGTTTAGTTTGTTGTGGTAAGGGTTAGTTGGTGATGATTTAGTGTAGCCGAAGTAATTTAGGTGAGTCTGGCATAGTTTGTTACGATTTTTAGCATTTTGTTGTAATTTTAAAGTGATTGGGCTTAGTTTGTTGCTGTAAAGTGTAGTTGGGGGTGATTTTTGATAGCCGAAGTAATTTAGGTGAGTTTGGCATAGTTTGCTATGGTTAGTAGCATTTTTTTGTAATTTAAAAGTGATTGGGTTTAGTTTGTTGTGGTAAGGGTTAGTTGGTGATGATTTATGGTAGCCGAAGTAATTTAGGTGAGTTTGTCATTGTTTGCTATGGTTAGTAGCATTTTTTTGTAATTTAAAAGTGATTGGGTTTAGTTTGTTGTGGTAAGGATTAGTTGGTGATGATTTAGAGTAGCCGAAGTAATTTAGGTGAGTCTGGCATAGTTTGTTATGATTTGTTCACCTTTTTTGTAATTTTAAGATGATATGGTTTGGTTTGTTGTGGTAAGGGATAGTTGGGGGTGATTTACGGTAACCGAAGTAATTTAGGTGATTCTGGTATAGTTTGTTATGATTTTTAGCATTTTTTTGTAATTTTAAAGTGATTGGGCTTAGTTTGTTGCTGTAAAGTGTAGTTGGGGGTGATATTTGATAGCCGAAGTAATTTAGGTGAGTTTGGCTTAGTTTGCTATGGTTAGTAGCATTTTTTTGTAATTTAAAAGTGATTGGGTTTAGTTTGTTGTGGTAAGGGATAGTAGGTGATGATTTATGGTAGCCGAAGTAATTTAGGTGAGTTTGGCATAGTTTGCTATGGTTAGGAGCATTTTTTTTAATTTAATAGTGATTGGGTTTAGTTTGTTGTGGTAAGGGTTAGTTGGTGATGATTTAGAGTAGCCGAAGTAATTTAGGTCAGTCTGGCATAGTTTGTTATGATTTGTACACCTTTTTTTGTAGTTTTAATATGATATGGTTTGGTTTGTTGTGGTAAGGGATAGTTGGGGGTGATTTACGGTAGCCGAAGTAATTTAGGTGATTCTGGTGTAGTTTGTTATGATTTTTAGCATTTTTTTGTAATTTTAAAGTGATTGGGCTTAGTTTGTTGCTGTAAAGTGTAGTTGGGGGTGATTTTTGATAGCCGAAGTAATTTAGGTGAGTTTGGCATAGTTTGCTATGGTTAGTAGCATTTTTTTGTAATTTAATAGTGATTGGGTTTAGTTTGTTGTGGTAAGGGATAGTTGGTAATGATTTATGGTAGCCGAAGTAATTTAGGTGAGTTTGGTCTAGTTTGCTATGGTTAGTAGCATTTTTTTGTAACTTAAAAGTGATTGGGTTTAGTTTGTTGTGGTAAGGATTAGTTGGTGATGATTTATGGTAGCCGAAGTAATTTAGGTGAGTTTGACATAGTTTGCTATGGTTAGTAGCATTTTTTTGTAATTTAAAAGTGATTGGGTTTAGTTTGTTGTGAAAAGGGTTAGTTGGTGATGATTAATGGTAGCCGAAGTAATTTAGGTGAGTTTGGCATAGTTTGCTATAGTTAGTTGCATTTTTTTGTAATTTAAATGTGATTGGGTTTAGTTTGTTGTGGTAAGGGTTAGCTGGTGATGATTTAGAGTAGCTGAAGTAATTTAGGTGAGTCTGGCATAGTTTGTTATGATTTGTACACCTTTTTTGTAATTTTAAGATGATATGGTTTGGTTTGTTGTGGTAAGGGATAGTTGGGGGTGATTTACGGTAGCCGAAGTAATTTAGGTGATTCTGGTATAGTTTGTTACGATTTTTAGCATTTTGTTGTAATTTTAAAGTGATTGGGCTTAGTTTGTTGCTGTAAAGTGTAGTTGGGGGTGATTTTTGATAGCCGAAGTAATTTAGGTGAGTTTGGCATAGTTTGCTATGGTTAGTAGCATTTTTTTGTAATTTAAAAGTGATTGGGTTTAGTTTGTTGTGGTAAGGGTTAGTTGGTGATGATTTAGAGTAGCCGAAGTAATTTAGGTGAGTCTGGCATAGTTTGTTATGATTTGTACACCTTTTTTTGTAATTTTAAGATGATATGGTTTGGTATGTTGTGGTAAGGGATAGTTGGGGGTGATTTACGGTAGCCGAAGTAATTTAGGTGATTCTGGTATAGTTTGTTATGGTTTTTAGCATTTTTTTTGTAATTTTAAAGTGATTGGGCTTAGTTTGTTGCTGTAGAGTGTAGTTGGGGGTGATTTTTAATAACCGAAGTAATTTAGGTGAGTTTGGCTTAATTTGCTATGGTTAGTAGCATTTTATTGTAATTTTAAAATGATTGGGTTTAGTTTGTTGTGGTAACGGTTAGTTGGTGATGATTTATGGTAGCCAAAGTAATTTAGGTGAGTTTGGCATAGTTTGCTATGGTTAGGAGCATTTTTTTGTAATTTAAAATTGATTGGGTTTAGTTTGTTGTGGTAAGGGTTAGTTGGTGATGATTTAGAGTAGCCGAAGTAATTTAGGTGAGTCTGGCATAGTTTGTTATGATTTGTACACCTTTTTTTGTAAGTTTAAGATGATATGGTTTGGTTTGTTGTGGTAAGCGATAGTTGGAGGTGATTTACGGTAGCCGAAGTAATTTAGGTGATTCTGGTATAGTTTCTTATGATTTTTAGCATTTTTTTGTAATTTTATAGTGATTGGGCTTAGTTTGTTGCTGTAAAGTGTAGTTGGGGGTGATTTTTGATAGCCGAAGTAATTTAGGTGAGTTTGGCATAGTTTGCTATGGTTAGTAGCATTTTTTTGTAATTTAAAAGTGATTGGGTTTAGTTTGTTGTGGTAAGGGATAGTTGGTGATGACTTATGGTAGCCGAAGTAATTTAGGTGAGTTTGGCATAGTTTGCTATGGTTAGTAGCATTTTTTTGTAACTTAAAAGTGATTGGGTTTAGTTTGTTGTGAAAAGGGTTAGTTGGTGATGATTTATGGTAGCCGAAGTAATTTAGGTGAGTTTGGCATAGTTTCCTATGGTTAGTTGCATTTTTTTGTAATTTAAAAGTGATTGGGTTTAGTTTGTTGTGGTAAGGGTTAGTTGGTGATGATTTAGAGTAGCTGAAGTAATTTAGGTGAGTCTGGCATAGTTTGTTATGATTTGTACACCTTTTTTGTAATTTTAAGATGATATGGTTTGGTTTGTTGTGGTAAGGGATAGTTGGGGGTGATTTACGGTAGCCGAAGTAATTTAGGTGATTCTGGTATAGTTTGTTATGATTTTTAGCATTTTTTTGTAATTTTAAAGTGATTGGGCTTAGTTTGTTGCTGTAAAGTGTAGTTGGGGGTGATTTTTGATAGCCGAAGTAATTTAAGTGAGTTTGGCATAGTTTGCTATGGTTTAAAAGCATTTTTTTGTAATTTAAATGTGATTGTGTTTAGTTTGTTGTGGTAAGGGTTAGTTGGTGATGATTTAGAGTAGCCGAAGTAATTTAGGTGAGTCTGGCATAGTTTGTTATGATTTGTACACCTTTTTTTGTAATTTTAAGATGATATGGATTGGTTTGTTGTGGTAAGGGATAGTTGGGGGTGATTTACGGTAGCCGAAGTAATTTAGGTGATTCTGGTATAGTTTGTTATGATTTTTAGCATTTTTTTGTAATTTTAAAGTGATTGGGCTTAGTTTGTTGCTGTAAAGTGTAGTTGGGGGTGATTTTTGATAGCCGAAGTAATTTAGGTAAGTTTGGCATAGTTTGCTATGGTTAGTAGCATTTTTTTGTAATTTAAAAGTGATTGGGTTTAGTTTGTTGTGAAAAGGGTTAGTTGGTGATGATTTATGGTAGCCGAAGTAATTTAGGTGAGTTTGGCATAGTTTGCTATGGTTAGTTGCATTTTTTTGTAATTTAAAAGTGATTGGGTTTAGTTTGTTGTGGTAAGGGTTAGTTGGTGATGATTTAGTGTAGCCGAAGTAATTTAGGTGAGTCTGGCATAGTTTGTTACGATTTTTAGCATTTTGTTGTAATTTTAAAGTGATTGGGCTTAGTTTGTTGCTGTAAAGTGTAGTTGGGGGTGATTTTTGATAGCCGAAGTAATTTAGGTGAGTTTGGCATAGTTTGCTATGGTTAGTAGCATTTTTTTGTAATTTAAAAGTGATTGGGTTTAGTTTGTTGTGGTAAGGGTTAGTTGGTGATGATTTATGGTAGCCGAAGTAATTTAGGTGAGTTTGTCATTGTTTGCTATGGTTAGTAGCATTTTTTTGTAATTTAAAAGTGATTGGGTTTAGTTTGTTGTGGTAAGGATTAGTTGGTGATGATTTAGAGTAGCCGAAGTAATTTAGGTGAGTCTGGCATAGTTTGTTATGATTTGTTCACCTTTTTTGTAATTTTAAGATGATATGGTTTGGTTTGTTGTGGTAAGGGATAGTTGGGGGTGATTTACGGTAACCGAAGTAATTTAGGTGATTCTGGTATAGTTTGTTATGATTTTTAGCATTTTTTTGTAATTTTAAAGTGATTGGGCTTAGTTTGTTGCTGTAAAGTGTAGTTGGAGGTGATATTTGATAGCCGAAGTAATTTAGGTGAGTTTGGCTTAGTTTGCTATGGTTAGTAGCATTTTTTTGTAATTTAAAAGTGATTGGGTTTAGTTTGTTGTGGTAAGGGATAGTAGGTGATGATTTATGGTAGCCGAAGTAATTTAGGTGAGTTTGGCATAGTTTGCTATGGTTAGGAGCATTTTTTTTAATTTAATAGTGATTGGGTTTAGTTTGTTGTGGTAAGGGTTAGTTGGTGATGATTTAGAGTAGCCGAAGTAATTTAGGTCAGTCTGGCATAGTTTGTTATGATTTGTACACCTTTTTTTGTAATTTTAATATGATATGGTTTGGTTTGTTGTGGTAAGGGATAGTTGGGGGTGATTTACGGTAGCCGAAGTAATTTAGGTGATTCTGGTGTAGTTTGTTATGATTTTTAGCATTTTTTTGTAATTTTAAAGTGATTGGGCTTAGTTTGTTGCTGTAAAGTGTAGTTGGGGGTGATTTTTGATAGCCGAAGTAATTTAGGTGAGTTTGGCATAGTTTGCTATGGTTAGTAGCATTTTTTTGTAATTTAATAGTGATTGGGTTTAGTTTGTTGTGGTAAGGGATAGTTGGTAATGATTTATGGTAGCCGAAGTAATTTAGGTGAGTTTGGTCTAGTTTGCTATGGTTAGTAGCATTTTTTTGTAACTTAAAAGTGATTGGGTTTAGTTTGTTGTGGTAAGGATTAGTTGGTGATGATTTATGGTAGCCGAAGTAATTTAGGTGAGTTTGGCATAGTTTGCTATGGTTAGTAGCATTTTTTTGTAATTTAAAAGTGATTGGGTTTAGTTTGTTGTGAAAAGGGTTAGTTGGTGATGATTTATGGTAGCCGAAGTAATTTAGGTGAGTTTGGCATAGTTTGCTATAGTTAGTTGCATTTTTTTGTAATTTAAATGTGATTGGGTTTAGTTTGTTGTGGTAAGGGTTAGCTGGTGATGATTTAGAGTAGCTGAAGTAATTTAGGTGAGTCTGGCATAGTTTGTTATGATTTGTACACCTTTTTTGTAATTTTAAGATGATATGGTTTGGTTTGTTGTGGTAAGGGATAGTTGGGGGTGATTTACGGTAGCCGAAGTAATTTAGGTGATTCTGGTATAGTTTGTTACGATTTTTAGCATTTTGTTGTAATTTTAAAGTGATTGGGCTTAGTTTGTTGCTGTAAAGTGTAGTTGGGGGTGATTTTTGATAGCCGAAGTAATTTAGGTGAGTTTGGCATAGTTTGCTATGGTTAGTAGCATTTTTTTGTAATTTAAAAGTGATTGGGTTTAGTTTGTTGTGGTAAGGGTTAGTTGGTGATGATTTAGAGTAGCCGAAGTAATTTAGGTGAGTCTGGCATAGTTTGTTATGATTTGTACACCTTTTTTTGTAATTTTAAGATGATATGGTTTGGTATGTTGTGGTAAGGGATAGTTGGGGGTGATTTACGGTAGCCGAAGTAATTTAGGTGATTCTGGTATAGTTTGTTATGGTTTTTAGCATTTTTTTTGTAATTTTAAAGTGATTGGGCTTAGTTTGTTGCTGTAGAGTGTAGTTGGGGGTGATTTTTAATAACCGAAGTAATTTAGGTGAGTTTGGCTTAATTTGCTATGGTTAGTAGCATTTTATTGTAATTTTAAAATGATTGGGTTTAGTTTGTTGTGGTAACGGTTAGTTGGTGATGATTTATGGTAGCCAAAGTAATTTAGGTGAGTTTGGCATAGTTTGCTATGGTTAGGAGCATTTTTTTGTAATTTAAAATTGATTGGGTTTAATTTGTTGTGGTAAGGGTTAGTTGGTGATGATTTAGAGTAGCCGAAGTAATTTAGGTGAGTCTGGCATAGTTTGTTATGATTTGTACACCTTTTTTTGTAAGTTTAAGATGATATGGTTTGGTTTGTTGTGGTAAGCGATAGTTGGAGGTGATTTACGGTAGCCGAAGTAATTTAGGTGATTCTGGTATAGTTTCTTATGATTTTTAGCATTTTTTTGTAATTTTATAGTGATTGGGCTTAGTTTGTTGCTGTAAAGTGTAGTTGGGGTGATTTTTGATAGCCGAAGTAATTTAGGTGAGTTTGGCATAGTTTGCTATGGTTAGTAGCATTTTTTTGTAATTTAAAAGTGATTGGGTTTAGTTTGTTGTGGTAAGGGATAGTTGGTGATGACTTATGGTAGCCGAAGTAATTTAGGTGAGTTTGGCATAGTTTGCTATGGTTAGTAGCATTTTTTTGTAACTTAAAAGTGATTGGGTTTAGTTTGTTGTGAAAAGGGTTAGTTGGTGATGATTTATGGTAGCCGAAGTAATTTAGGTGAGTTTGGCATAGTTTCCTATGGTTAGTTGCATTTTTTTGTAATTTAAAAGTGATTGGGTTTAGTTTGTTGTGGTAAGGGTTAGTTGGTGATGATTTAGAGTAGCTGAAGTAATTTAGGTGAGTCTGGCATAGTTTGTTATGATTTGTACACCTTTTTTGTAATTTTAAGATGATATGGTTTGGTTTGTTGTGGTAAGGGATAGTTGGGGGTGATTTACGGTAGCCGAAGTAATTTAGGTGATTCTGGTATAGTTTGTTACGATTTTTAGCATTTTGTTGTAATTTTAAAGTGATTGGGCTTAGTTTGTTGCTGTAAAGTGTAGTTGGGGGTGATTTTTGATAGCCGAAGTAATTTAGGTGAGTTTGGCATAGTTTGCTATGGTTAGTAGCATTTTTTTGTAATTTAAAAGTGATTGGGTTTAGTTTGTTGTGGTAAGGGTTAGTTGGTGATGATTTAGAGTAGCCGAAGTAATTTAGGTGAGTCTGGCATAGTTTGTTATGATTTGTACACCTTTTTTTGTAATTTTAAGATGATATGGTTTGGTATGTTGTGGTAAGGGATAGTTGGGGGTGATTTACGGTAGCCGAAGTAATTTAGGTGATTCTGGTATAGTTTGTTATGGTTTTTAGCATTTTTTTGTAATTTTAAAATGATTGGGTTTAGTTTGTTGTGGTAACGGTTAGTTGGTGATGATTTATGGTAGCCGAAGTAATTTAGGTGAGTTTGTCATTGTTTGCTATGGTTAGTAGCATTTTTTTGTAATTTAAAAGTGATTGGGTTTAGTTTGTTGTGGTAAGGATTAGTTGGTGATGATTTAGAGTAGCCGAAGTAATTTAGGTGAGTCTGGCATAGTTTGTTATGATTTGTTCACCTTTTTTGTAATTTTAAGATGATATGGTTTGGTTTGTTGTGGTAAGGGATAGTTGGGGGTGATTTACGGTAGCCGAAGTAATTTAGGTGATTCTGGTATAGTTTGTTACGATTTTTAGCATTTTGTTGTAATTTTAAAGTGATTGGGCTTAGTTTGTTGCTGTAAAGTGCAGTTGGGGGTGATTTTTGATAGCCGAAGTAATTTAGGTGAGTTTGGCATAGTTTGCTATGGTTAGTAGCATTTTTTTGTAATTTAAAAGTGATTGGGTTTAGTTTGTTGTGGTAAGGGTTAGTTGGTGATGATTTAGAGTAGCCGAAGTAATTTAGGTGAGTCTGGCATAGTTTGTTATGATTTGTACACCTTTTTTTGTAATTTTAAGATGATATGGTTTGGTATGTTGTGGTAAGGGATAGTTGGGGGTGATTTACGGTAGCCGAAGTAATTTAGGTGATTCTGGTATAGTTTGTTATGGTTTTTAGCATTTTTTTTGTAATTTTAAAGTGATTGGGCTTAGTTTGTTGCTGTAGAGTGTAGTTGGGGGTGATTTTTAATAACCGAAGTAATTTAGGTGAGTTTGGCTTAATTTGCTATGGTTAGTAGCATTTTATTGTAATTTTAAAATGATTGGGTTTAGTTTGTTGTGGTAACGGTTAGTTGGTGATGATTTATGGTAGCCAAAGTAATTTAGGTGAGTTTGGCATAGTTTGCTATGGTTAGGAGCATTTTTTTGTAATTTAAAATTGATTGGGTTTAGTTTGTTGTGGTAAGGGTTAGTTGGTGATGATTTAGAGTAGCCGAAGTAATTTAGGTGAGTCTGGCATAGTTTGTTATGATTTGTACACCTTTTTTTGTAAGTTTAAGATGATATGGTTTGGTTTGTTGTGGTAAGCGATAGTTGGAGGTGATTTACGGTAGCCGAAGTAATTTAGATGATTCTGGTATAGTTTCTTACGATTTTTAGCATTTTTTTGTAATTTTATAGTGATTGGGCTTAGTTTGTTGCTGTAAAGTGTAGTTGGGGGTGATTTTTGATAGCCGAAGTAATTTAGGTGAGTTTGGCGTAGTTTGCTATGGTTAGTAGCATTTTTTTGTAATTTAAAAGTGATTGGGTTTAGTTTGTTGTGGTAAGGGATAGTTGGTGATGACTTATGGTAGCCGAAGTAATTTAGGTGAGTTTGGCATAGTTTGCTATGGTTAGTAGCATTTTTCTGTAACTTAAAAGTGATTGGGTTTAGTTTGTTGTGAAAAGGGTTAGTTGGTGATGATTTATGGTAGCCGAAGTAATTTAGGTGAGTTTGGCATAGTTTCCTATGGTTAGTTGCATTTTTTTGTAATTTAAAAGTGATTGGGTTTAGTTTGTTGTGGTAAGGGTTAGTTGGTGATGATTTAGAGTAGCTGAAGTAATTTAGGTGAGTCTGGCATAGTTTGTTATGATTTGTACACCTTTTTTGTAATTTTAAGATGATATGGTTTGGTTTGTTGTGGTAAGGGATAGTTGGGGGTGATTTACGGTAGCCGAAGTAATTTAGGTGATTCTGGTATAGTTTGTTACGATTTTTAGCATTTTGTTGTAATTTTAAAGTGATTGGGCTTAGTTTGTTGCTGTAAAGTGTAGTTGGGGGTGATTTTTGATAGCCGAAGTAATTTAGGTGAGTTTGGCATAGTTTGCTATGGTTAGTAGCATTTTTTTGTAATTTAAAAGTGATTGGGTTTAGTTTGTTGTGGTAAGGGTTAGTTGGTGATGATTTAGAGTAGCCGAAGTAATTTAGGTGAGTCTGGCATAGTTTGTTATGATTTGTACACCTTTTTTTGTAATTTTAAGATGATATGGTTTGGTATGTTGTGGTAAGGGATAGTTGGGGGTGATTTACGGTAGCCGAAGTAATTTAGGTGATTCTGGTATAGTTTGTTATGGTTTTTAGCATTTTTTTGTAATTTTAAAATGATTGGGTTTAGTTTGTTGTGGTAACGGTTAGTTGGTGATGATTTATGGTAGCCGAAGTAATTTAGGTGAGTTTGTCATTGTTTGCTATGGTTAGTAGCATTTTTTTGTAATTTAAAAGTGATTGGGTTTAGTTTGTTGTGGTAAGGATTAGTTGGTGATGATTTAGAGTAGCCGAAGTAATTTAGGTGAGTCTGGCATAGTTTGTTATGATTTGTTCACCTTTTTTGTAATTTTAAGATGATATGGTTTGGTTTGTTGTGGTAAGGGATAGTTGGGGGTGATTTACGGTAGCCGAAGTAATTTAGGTGATTCTGGTATAGTTTGTTACGATTTTTAGCATTTTGTTGTAATTTTAAAGTGATTGGGCTTAGTTTGTTGCTGTAAAGTGCAGTTGGGGGTGATTTTTGATAGCCGAAGTAATTTAGGTGAGTTTGGCATAGTTTGCTATGGTTAGTAGCATTTTTTTGTAATTTAAAAGTGATTGGGTTTAGTTTGTTGTGGTAAGGGTTAGTTGGTGATGATTTAGAGTAGCCGAAGTAATTTAGGTGAGTCTGGCATAGTTTGTTATGATTTGTACACCTTTTTTTGTAATTTTAAGATGATATGGTTTGGTATGTTGTGGTAAGGGATAGTTGGGGGTGATTTACGGTAGCCGAAGTAATTTAGGTGATTCTGGTATAGTTTGTTATGGTTTTTAGCATTTTTTTTGTAATTTTAAAGTGATTGGGCTTAGTTTGTTGCTGTAGAGTGTAGTTGGGGGTGATTTTTAATAACCGAAGTAATTTAGGTGAGTTTGGCTTAATTTGCTATGGTTAGTAGCATTTTATTGTAATTTTAAAATGATTGGGTTTAGTTTGTTGTGGTAACGGTTAGTTGGTGATGATTTATGGTAGCCAAAGTAATTTAGGTGAGTTTGGCATAGTTTGCTATGGTTAGGAGCATTTTTTTGTAATTTAAAATTGATTGGGTTTAGTTTGTTGTGGTAAGGGTTAGTTGGTGATGATTTAGAGTAGCCGAAGTAATTTAGGTGAGTCTGGCATAGTTTGTTATGATTTGTACACCTTTTTTTGTAAGTTTAAGATGATATGGTTTGGTTTGTTGTGGTAAGCGATAGTTGGAGGTGATTTACGGTAGCCGAAGTAATTTAGATGATTCTGGTATAGTTTCTTACGATTTTTAGCATTTTTTTGTAATTTTATAGTGATTGGGCTTAGTTTGTTGCTGTAAAGTGTAGTTGGGGGTGATTTTTGATAGCCGAAGTAATTTAGGTGAGTTTGGCGTAGTTTGCTATGGTTAGTAGCATTTTTTTGTAATTTAAAAGTGATTGGGTTTAGTTTGTTGTGGTAAGGGATAGTTGGTGATGACTTATGGTAGCCGAAGTAATTTAGGTGAGTTTGGCATAGTTTGCTATGGTTAGTAGCATTTTTCTGTAACTTAAAAGTGATTGGGTTTAGTTTGTTGTGAAAAGGGTTAGTTGGTGATGATTTATGGTAGCCGAAGTAATTTAGGTGAGTTTGGCATAGTTTCCTATGGTTAGTTGCATTTTTTTGTAATTTAAAAGTGATTGGGTTTAGTTTGTTGTGGTAAGGGTTAGTTGGTGATGATTTAGAGTAGCTGAAGTAATTTAGGTGAGTCTGGCATAGTTTGTTATGATTTGTACACCTTTTTTGTAATTTTAAGATGATATGGTTTGGTTTGTTGTGGTAAGGGATAGTTGGGGGTGATTTACGGTAGCCGAAGTAATTTAGGTGATTCTGGTATAGTTTGTTACGATTTTTAGCTTTTTGTTGTAATTTTAAAGTGATTGGGCTTAGTTTGTTGCTGTAAAGTGTAGTTGGGGGTGATTTTTGATAGCCGAAGTAATTTAGGTGAGTTTGGCATAGTTTGCTATGGTTAGTAGCATTTTTTTGTAATTTAAAAGTGATTGGGTTTAGTTTGTTGTGGTAAGGGATAGTTGGTGATGACTTATGGTAGCCGAAGTAATTTAGGTGATTTTGGCATAGTTTGCTATGGTTAGTAGCATTTTTTTGTAACTTAAAAGTGATTGGGTTTAGTTTGTTCTGAAAAGGGTTAGTTGGTGATGATTTATGGTAGCCGAAGTAATTTAGGTGAGTTTGGCATAGTTTGCTATGGTTAGGAGCATTTTTTTGTGATTTAAAAGTGATTGGGATTAGTTTGTTGTGGTAAGGGTTAGTTGGTGATGATTTAGAGTAGCCGAAGTAATTTAGGTGAGTCTGGCATAGTTTGTTATGATTTGTACACCTTTTTTTTGTAATTTTAAGATGATATGGTTTGGTTTGTTGTGGTAAGGGATAGCTGGGGGTGATTTACGGTAGCCGAAGTAATTTAGGTGATTCTGGTATAGTTTGTTATGATTTTTAGCATTTTTTTGTAATTTTAAAGTGATTGGGTTTAGTTTGTTGCTGTAAAGTGTAGTTGGGGGTGATTTTTGATAGCCGAAGTAATTTAGGTGAGTTTGGCATAGTTTGCTATGGTTAGTAGCATTTTTTTGTAATTTAAAAGTGATTGGGTTTAGTTTGTTGTGGTAAGGGTTAGTTGGTGATGATTTATGGTAGCCGAAGTAATTTAGGTGAGTTTGTCAATGTTTGCTATGGTTAGTAGCATTTTTTTGTAATTTAAAAGTGATTGGGTTTAGTTTGTTGTGGTAAGGATTAGTTGGTGATGATTTAGAGTAGCCGAAGTAATTTAGGTGAGTCTGGCATAGTTTGTTATGATTTGTTCACCTTTTTTGTAATTTTAAGATGATATGGTTTGGTTTGTTGTGGTAAGGGATCGTTGGGGGTGATTTACGGTAGCCGAAGTAATTTAGGTGATTCTGGTATAGTTTGTTATAATTTTTAGCATTTTTTTGTAATTTTAAAGTGATTGGGCGTTGTTTGTTGCTGTAAAGTGTAGTTGGGGGTGATTTTTGATAGCCGAAGTAATTTAGGTGAGTTTGGCATAGTTTGCTATTGTTAGTAGCATTTTTTTGTAATTTAAAAGTGATTGGGTTTAGTTTGTTGTGGTAAGGGTTAGTTGGTGATGATTTAGAGTAGCCGAAGTAATTTAGGTGAGTCTGGCATAGTTTGTTATGATTTGTACACCTTTTTTGTAATTTTAAGATGATATGGATTGGTTTGTTGTGGTAAGGGATAGTTGGGGGTGATTTACGGTAGCCGAAGTAATTTAGGTTATTCTGGTATAGTTTGTTATGATTTTTAGCATTTTTTTGTAATTTTAAAGTGATTGGGCTTAGTTTGTCGCTGTAAAGTGTAGTTGGGGGTAATTTTTGATAGCCGAAGTAATTTAGGTGAGTTTGGCATAGTTTGCTATGGTTAGTAGCATTTTTTTGTATTTTAAAAGTGATTGGGTTTAGTTTGTTGTGAAAAGGATTAGTTGGTGGTGATTTATGGTAGCCGAAGTAATTTAGGTGAGTTTGGCATAGTTTGCTATGTTTAGGAGCATTTTTTTGTGATTTAAAAGTGATTGGGATTAGTTTGTTGTGGTAAGGGTTAGTTGGTGATGATTTAGAGTAGCCGAAGTAATTTAGGTGAGTCTGGCATAGTTTGTTATGATTTGTACACCTTTTTTTTGTAATTTTAAGATGATATGGTTTGGTTTGTTGTGGTAAGGGATAGCTGGGGGTGATTTACGGTAGCCGAAGTAATTTAGGTGATTCTGGTATAGTTTGTTATGATTTTTAGCATTTTTTTGTAATTTTAAAGTGATTGGGCTTAGTTTGTTGCTGTAAAGTGTAGTTGGGGGTGATTTTTGATAGCCGAAGTAATTTAGGTGAGTTTGGCATAGTTTGCTATGGTTAGTAGCATTTTTTTGTAATTTAAAAGTGATTGGGTTTAGTTTGTTGGGGAAAGGGTTAGTTGGTGATGATTTATGGTAGCCGAAGTAATTTAGGTGAGTTTGGCATTGTTTGCTATGGTTAGTTGCATTTTTTTGTAATTTAAAAGTGATTGGGTTTAGTTTGTTGTGGTTAGGGTTAGTTGGTGATGATTTAGAATAGCCGAAGTAATTTAGGTGAGTCTGGCATAGTTTGTTATGATTTGTACACCTTTTTTTGTAATTTTAAGATAATATGGTTTGGTTTGTTGTGGTAAGGGATAGTTGGGGGTGATTTACGGTAGCCGAAGTAATTTAGGTGATTCTGGTATAGTTTGTTACGATTTTTAGCATTTTGTTGTAATTTTAAAGTAATTGGGCTTAGTTTGTTGCTGTAAAGTGTAGTTTGGGGTGATTTTTGATAGCCGAAGTAATTTAGGTGAGTTTGGCATAGTTTGCTATGGTTAGTAGCATTTTTTTGTAATTTAAAAGTGATTGGGTTTAGTTTGTTGTGGTAAGGGTTAGTTGGTGATGATTTAGAGTAGCCGAAGTAATTTAGGTTAGTCTGGCATAGTTTGTTATGATTTGTACACCTTTTTTTGAAATTTTAAGATGACATGGTTTGGTATGTTGTGGTAAGTGATAGTTGGGGGTGATTTACGGTAGCCGAAGTAATTTAGGTGATTCTGGTATAGTTTGTTATAATTTTTAGCATTTTTTTGTAATTTTAAAGTGATTGGGCTTAATTTGTTGCTGTAAAGTGTAGTTGGGGGTGATTTTTGATAGCCGAAGTAATTTAGGTGAGTTTGTCATAGTTTGCTATGGTTAGTAGCATTTTTTTGTAATTTAAAAATGATTGGGTTTAGTTTGTTGTGGTAAGGGTTAGTTGGTGATGATTTAGAGTAGCCGAAGTAATTTAGGTGAGTCTGGTATAGTTTGTTATGATTTTTAGCATTTTTTTGTAATTTTAAAGTGATTGGGCTTAGTTTGTTGCTGGAAAGTGTAGTTGGGGGTGATTTTTGATAGCCGAAGTAATTTAGGTGAGTTTGGCTTAGTTTGCTATGGTTAGTAGCATTTTTTTGTAATTTGAAAGTGATTGGGTTTAGTTTGTTGTGGTAAGGGTTAGTAGGTGATGATTTATGGTAGCCGAAGTAATTTAGGTGAGTTTGGCATAGTTTGCTATGGTTAGGAGCATTTTTTTGTAATTTAATAGTGATTGGGTTTAGTTTGTTGTGGTAAGGGTTAGTTGGTGATGATTTAGAGTAGCCGAAGTAATTTAGGTGAGTCTGGCATAGTTTGTTATGATTTGTACACCTTTTTTCGTAATTTTAAGATGATATGGTTTGGTTTGTTGTGGCAAGGGATAGTTGGGGGTGATTTACGGTAGCCGAAGTAATTTAGGTGATTCTGGTATAGTTTGTTATGATTTTTAGCATTTTTTTGTAATTTTAAAGTGATTGGGCTTAATTTGTTTCTGTAAAGTGTAGTTGGGGGTGATTTTTGATAGCCGAAGTAATTTAGGTGAGTTTGGCATAGTTTGCTATGGTTAGTAGCATTTTTTTGTAATTTAAAAGTGATTGGGTTTAGTTTGTTGTGGTAAGGGATAGTTGGTGATGATTTATGGTAGCCGAAGTAATTTAGGTGAGCTTGGCATAGTTTGCTATGGCTGGTAGCATTTTTTTGTAACTTAAAAGTGATTGGGTTTAGTTTGTTGTGGTAAGGGTTAGTTGGTGATGATTTATGGTAGCCGAAGTAATTTAAGTGAGTTTGGCATAGTTTGCTATGGTTAGTAGCATTTTTTTGTAATTTAAAAGTGATTGGGTTTAGTTTGTTGTGGTAAGGGTTAGTTGGTGATGATTTAGAGTAGCCGAAGTAATTTAGGTGAGTCTCGCATAGTTTGTTATGATTTGTACACCTTTTTTTGTAATTTTAAGATGATATGGTTTGGTTTGTTGTGGTAAGGGATAGTTGGGGGTGATTTACGGTAGCCGAAGTAATTTAGGTGATTCTGGTATAGTTTGTTATGATTTTTAGCATTTTTTTGTAATTTTAAATTGATTGGGCTTAGTTTGTTGCTGTAAAGAGTAGTTGGGGGTGATTTTTGATAGCCGAAGTAATTTAGGTGAGCTTGGCATAGTTTGCTATGGTTAGTAGCATTTTTTTGTAATTTAAAAGTGATTGGGTTTAGTTTGTTGTGGTAAGGGTTAGTTGGTGATGATTTATGGTAGCCGAAGTAATTTAGGTGAGTTTGGCATAGTTTGCTATGGTTAGTAGCATTTTTTTGTAATTTAAAAGTGATTGGGATTAGTTTGTTGTGGTAAGGGTTAGTTGGTGATGATTTAGAGTAGCCGAAGTAATTTAGGTGAGTCTGGCATAGTTTGTTATGATTTGTACACCTTTTTTTTGTAATTTTAAAATGATATGGTTTGGTTTGTTGTGGTAAGGGATAGTTGGGGGTGATTTACGGTAGCCGAAGTAATTTAGGTGATTCTGGTATAGTTTCTTATGATTTTTAGCATTTTTTTGTAATTTTAAAGTGATTGGGCTTAGTTTGTTGCTGTAAAGTGTAGTTGGGGGTGATTTTTGATAGCCGAAGTAATTTAGGTGAGTTTGCCATAGTTTGCTATGGTTAGTAGCATTTTTTTGTAATTTAAAAGTGATTGGGTTTAGTTTGTTGTGAAAAGGATTAGTTGGTGGTGATTTATGGTAGCCGAAGTAATTTAGGTGAGTTTGGCATAGTTTGCTATGGTTAGGAGCATTTTTTTGTAATTTAAAAGTGATTGGGTTTAGTTTGTTGTGGTAAGGGATAGTTGTGATGACTTATGGTAGCCGAAGTAATTTAGGTGAGTTTGGCATAGTTTGCTACGGTTAGTAGCATTTTTTTGTAACATAAAAGTGATTGGGTTTAGTTTGTTGTGAAAAGGGTTAGTTGGTGATGATTTATGGTAGCCGAAGTAATTTAGGTGAGTCTGGCATAGTTTGTTATGATTTTTAGCATTTTTTTGTAATTTTAAAGTGATTGGGCTTAGTTTGTTGCTGTAAAGTGTAGTTGGGGGTGATTTTTGATAGCCGAAGTAATTTAGGTGAGTTTGGCATAGTTTGCTATGGTTAGGAGCATTTTTTTGTAATTTAAAAGTGATTGGGTTTAGTTTGTTGTGGTAAGGGTTAGTTGGTGATGATTTAGAGTAGCCGAAGTAATTTAGGTGAGTCTGGCATAGTTTGTTATGATTTGTACACCTTTTTTTGTAAGTTTAAGATGATATGGTTTGGTTTGTTGTGGTAAGCGATAGTTGGAGTTGATTTACTGTAGCCGAAGTAATTTAGGTGATTCTGGTATAGTTTCTTATGATTTTTAGCATTTTTTTGTAATTTTAAAGTGATTGGGCTTAGTTTGTTGCTGTAAAGTGTAGTTGGGGGTGATTTTTGATAGCCGAAGTAATTTAGGTGAGTTTGGCATAGTTTGCTATGGTTAGTAGCATTTTTTTGTAATTTAAAAGTGATTGGGTTTAGTTTGTTGTGGTAAGGGATAGTTGTGATGACTTATGGTAGCCGAAGTAATTTAGGTGAGTTTGGCATAGTTTGCTAGGGTTAGTAGCATTTTTTTGTAACTTAAAAGTGATTGGGTTTAGTTTGTTGTGAAAAGGGTTAGTTGGTGATGATTTATGGTAGCCGAAGTAATTTAGGTGAGTTTGGCATAGTTTGCTATGGTTAGGAGCATTTTTTTGTGATTTAAAAGTGATTGGGATTAGTTTGTTGTGGTAAGGGTTAGTTGGTGATGATTTAGAGTAGCCGAAGTAATTTAGGTGAGTCTGGCATAGTTTGTTATGATTTGTACACCTTTTTTTTGTAATTTTAAGATGATATGGTTTGGTTTGTTGTGGTAAGGGATAGCTGGGGGTGATTTACGGTAGCCGAAGTAATTTAGGTGATTCTGGTATAGTTTGTTATGATTTTTAGCATTTTTTTGTAATTTTAAAGTGATTGGGCTTAGTTTGTTGCTGTAAAGTGTAGTTGGGGGTGATTTTTGATAGCCGAAGTAATTTAGGTGAGTTTGGCATAGTTTGCTATGGTTAGGAGCATTTTTTTGTAATTTAAAAGTGATTGGGTTTAGTTTGTTGTGGTAAGGGTTAGTTGGTGATGATTTAGAGTAGCCGAAGTAATTTAGGTGAGTCTGGCATAGTTTGTTATGATTTGTACACCTTTTTTTGTAAGTTTAAGATGATATGGTTTGGTTTGTTGTGGTAAGCGATAGTTGGAGTTGATTTACTGTAGCCGAAGTAATTTAGGTGATTCTGGTATAGTTTCTTATGATTTTTAGCATTTTTTTGTAATTTTAAAGTGATTGGGCTTAGTTTGTTGCTGTAAAGTGTAGTTGGGGGTGATTTTTGATAGCCGAAGTAATTTAGGTGAGTTTGGCATAGTTTGCTATGGTTAGTAGCATTTTTTTGTAATTTAAAAGTGATTGGGTTTAGTTTGTTGTGGTAAGGGATAGTTGTGATGACTTATGGTAGCCGAAGTAATTTAGGTGAGTTTGGCATAGTTTGCTAGGGTTAGTAGCATTTTTTTGTAACTTAAAAGTGATTGGGTTTAGTTTGTTGTGAAAAGGGTTAGTTGGTGATGATTTATGGTAGCCGAAGTAATTTAGGTGAGTTTGGCATAGTTTGCTATGGTTAGGAGCATTTTTTTGTGATTTAAAAGTGATTGGGATTAGTTTGTTGTGGTAAGGGTTAGTTGGTGATGATTTAGAGTAGCCGAAGTAATTTAGGTGAGTCTGGCATAGTTTGTTATGATTTGTACACCTTTTTTTTGTAATTTTAAGATGATATGGTTTGGTTTGTTGTGGTAAGGGATAGCTGGGGGTGATTTACGGTAGCCGAAGTAATTTAGGTGATTCTGGTATAGTTTGTTATGATTTTTAGCATTTTTTTGTAATTTTAAAGTGATTGGGTTTAGTTTGTTGCTGTAAAGTGTAGTTGGGGGTGATTTTTGATAGCCGAAGTAATTTAGGTGAGTTTGGCATAGTTTGCTATGGTTAGTAGCATTTTTTTGTAATTTAAAAGTGATTGGGTTTAGTTTGTTGTGGTAAGTGTTAGTTGGTGATGATTTATGGTAGCCGAAGTAATTTAGGTGAGTTTGTCAATGTTTGCTATGGTTAGTAGCATTTTTTTGTAATTTTAAAGTGATTGGGCTTAGTTTGTCGCTGTAAAGTGTAGTTGGGGGTAATTTTTGATAGCCGAAGTAATTTAGGTGAGTTTGGCATAGTTTGCTATGGTTAGTAGCATTTTTTTGTATTTTAAAAGTGATTGGGTTTAGTTTGTTGTGAAAAGGATTAGTTGGTGGTGATTTATGGTAGCCGAAGTAATTTAGGTGAGTTTGGCATAGTTTGCTATGTTTAGGAGCATTTTTTTGTGATTTAAAAGTGATTGGGATTAGTTTGTTGTGGTAAGGGTTAGTTGGTGATGATTTAAAGTAGCCGAAGTAATTTAGGTGAGTCTGGCATAGTTTGTTATGATTTGTACACCTTTTTTTTGTAATTTTAAGATGATATGGTTTGGTTTGTTGTGGTAAGGGATAGCTGGGGGTGATTTACGGTAGCCGAAGTAATTTAGGTGATTCTGGTATAGTTTGTTATGATTTTTAGCATTTTTTTGTAATTTTAAAGTGATTGGGCTTAGTTTGTGGCTGTAAAGTGTAGTTGGGGGTGATTTTTGATAGCCAAAGTAATTTAGGTGAATTTGACATAGTTTGCTATGGTTAGTAGAATTTTTTTGTAATTTAAAAGTGATTGGGTTTAGTTTGTTGGGGAAAGGGTTAGTTGGTGATGATTTATGGTAGCCGAAGTAATTTAGGTGAGTTTGGCATTGTTTGCTATGGTTAGTTGCATTTTTTTGTAATTTAAAAGTGATGGGGTTTAGTTTGTTGTGGTTAGGGTTAGTTGGTGATGATTTAGAATAGCCGAAGTAATTTAGGTGAGTCTGGCATAGTTTGTTATGATTTGTACACCTTTTTTGTAATTTTAAGATAATATGGTTTCGTTTGTTGTGGTAAGGGATAGTTGGGGGTGATTTACGGTAGCCGAAGTAATTTAGGTGATTCTGGTATAGTTTGTTACGATTTTTAGCATTTTGTTGTAATTTTAAAGTAATTGGGCTTAGTTTGTTGCTGTAAAGTGTAGTTTGGGGTGATTTTTGATAGCCGAAGTAATTTAGGTGAGTTTGGCATAGTTTGCTATGGTTAGTAGCATTTTTTTGTAATTTAAAAGTGATTGGGTTTAGTTTGTTGTGGTAAGGGTTAGTTGGTGATGATTTAGAGTAGCCGAAGTAATTTAGGTTAGTCTGGCATAGTTTGTTATGATTTGTACACCTTTTTTTGAAATTTTAAGATGATATGGTTTGGTATGTTGTGGTAAGGGATAGTTGGGGGTGATTTACGGTAGCCGAAGTAATTTAGGTGATTCTGGTATAGTTTGTTATAATTTTTAGCATTTTTTTTGTAATTTTAAAGTGATTGGGCTTAATTTGTTGCTGTAAAGTGTAGTTGGGGGTGATTTTTGATAGCCGAAGTAATTTAGGTGAGTTTGTCATAGTTTGCTATGGTTAGTAGCATTTTTTTGTAATTTAAAAATGATTGGGTTTAGTTTGTTGTGGTAAGGGTTAGTTGGTGATGATTTAGAGTAGCCGAAGTAATTTAGGTGAGTCTGGTATAGTTTGTTATGATTTTTAGCATTTTTTTGTAATTTTAAAGTGATTGGGCTTAGTTTGTTGCTGGAAAGTGTAGTTGGGGGTGATTTTTGATAGCCGAAGTAATTTAGGTGAGTTTGGCTTAGTTTGCTATGGTTAGTAGCATTTTTTTGTAATTTGAAAGTGATTGGGTTTAGTTTGTTGTGGTAAGGGTTCGTAGGTGATGATTTATGGTAGCCGAAGTAATTTAGGTGAGTTTGGCATAGTTTGCTATGGTTAGGAGCATTTTTTTGTAATTTAATAGTGATTGGGTTTAGTTTGTTGTGGTAAGGGTTAGTTGGTGATGATTTAGAGTAGCCGAAGTAATTTAGGTGAGTCTGGCATAGTTTGTTATGATTTGTACACCTTTTTTCGTAATTTTAAGATGATATGGTTTGGTTTGTTGTGGCAAGGGATAGTTGGGGGTGATTTACGGTAGCCGAAGTAATTTAGGTGATTCTGGTATAGTTTGTTATGATTTTTAGCATTTTTTTGTAATTTTAAAGTGCTTGGGCTTAATTTGTTTCTGTAAAGTGTAGTTGGGGGTGATTTTTGATAGCCGAAGTAATTTAGGTGAGTTTGGCATAGTTTGCTATGGTTAGTAGCATTTTTTTGTAATTTAAAAGTGATTGGGTTTAGTTTGTTGTGGTAAGGGATAGTTGGTGATGATTTATGGTAGCCGAAGTAATTTAGGTGAGCTTGGCATAGTTTGCTATGGTTAGTAGCATTTTTTTGTAATTTAAAAGTGATTGGGTTTAGTTTGTTGTGGTAAGGGTTCGTAGGTGATGATTTATGGTAGCCGAAGTAATTTAGGTGAGTTTGGCATAGTTTGCTATGGTTAGTAGCATTTTTTTGTAATTTAAAAGTGATTGGGTTTAGTTTGTTGTGGTAAGGGTTAGTTGGTGATGATTTATGGTAGCCGAAGTAATTTAGGTGAGTTTGGCAT
Source organism: Eledona agricola (assembly GCA_964023215.1). NCBI lineage: Eukaryota > Metazoa > Arthropoda > Insecta > Coleoptera > Tenebrionidae > Eledona > Eledona agricola. The sequence goes on along the minus strand of CAXIEJ010000091.1, from coordinate 1,915,125 downwards.
AGTTTGCTATGGTTAGTAGCATTTTTTTGTAATTTAAAAGTGATTGGGATTAGTTTGTTGTGGTAAGGGTTAGTTGGTGATGATTTAGAGTAGCCGAAGTAATTTAGGTGTGTCTGGCATAGTTTGTTATGATTTGTACACCTTTTTTTTGTAATTTTAAAATGATATGGTTTGGTTTGTTGTGGTAAGGGATAGTTGGGGGTGATTTACGGTAGCCGAAGTAATTTAGGTTATTCTGGTATAGTTTGTTATGATTTTTAGCATTTTTTTGTAATTTTAAAGTGATTGGGCTTAGTTTGTTGCTGTAAAGTGTAGTTGGGGGTGATTTTTGATAGCCGAAGTAATTTAGGTGAGTTTGGCATAGTTTGCTATGGTTAGTAGCATTTTTTTGTAATTTAAAAGTGATTGGGTTTAGTTTGTTGTGAAAAGGGTTAGTTGATGATGATTTATGGTAGCCGAAGTAATTTAGGTGAGTTTGGCATAGTTTGCTATGGTTAGGAGCATTTTTTTTTGATTTAAAAGTGATTGGGATTAGTTTGTTGTGGTAAGGGTTAGTTGGTGATGATTTAGAGTAGCCGAAGTAATTTAGGTGAGTCTGGCATAGTTTGTTATGATTTGTACACCTTTTTTTGTAATTTTAAGATGATATGGATTGGTTTGTTGAGGTAACGGATAGTTGGGGGTGATTTACGGTAGCCGAAGTAATTTAGGTGATTCTGGTATAGTTTGTTATGATTTTTAGCATTTTTTTGTAATTTTAAAGTGATTGGGCTTAGTTTGTTGCTGTAAAGTGTAGTTGGGGGTGATTTTTGGTAGCCGAAGTAATTTAGGTAAGTTTGGCTTAATTTGCTATGGTTAGTAGCATTTTTTTGTAATTTAAAAATGATTGGGTTTAGTTTGTTGTGGTAACGGTTAGTTGGTGATGATTTATGGTAGCCGATGTAATTTAGGTGAGTTTGGCATAGTTTGCTATGGTTAGGAGCATTTTTTTGTAATTTAAAAGTGAATGGGTTTAGTTTGTTGTGGTAGGGGTTAGTTGGTGATGATTTAGAGTAGCCGAAGTAATTTAGGTGAGTCTGGCATAGTTTGTTATGATTTGTACACCTTTTTTTGTAATTTTAAGATGATATGGTTTGGTTTGTTGTGGTAAGGGATAGTTGGGGGTGATTTACGGTAGCCGAAGTAATTTAGGTTATTCTGGTATAGTTTGTTATGATTTTTAGCATTTTTTTGTAATTTTAAAGTGATTGGGCTTAGTTTGTTGCTGTAAAGTGTAGTTGGGGGTGATTTTTGATAGCCGAAGTAATTTTGGTGAGTTTGGCATAGTTTGCTATGGTTAGTAGCATTTTTTTGTAATTTAAAAGTGATTGGGTTTAGTTTGTTGTGAAAAGGGTTAGTTGGTGATGATTTATGGTAGCCAAAGTAATTTAGGTGAGTTTGGCATAGGTTGCTATGGTTAGTAGCATTTTTTTGTAATTTAAAAGTGATTGGGTTTAGTTTGTTGTGAAAAGGGTTAGTTGGTGATGATTTATGGTAGCCGAAGTAATTTAGGTGAGTTTGGCATAGTTTGCTATGGTTAGTTGCATTTTTTTGTAATTTAAAAGTGATTGGGTTTAGTTTGTTGTGGTAAGGGTTAGTTGGTGATGATTTAGAGTAGCCGAAGTAATTTAGGTTAGTCTGGCATAGTTTGTTATGATTTGTACACCTTTTTTTGTAATTTTAAGATGATATGGTTTGGTTTGTTGTGGTAAGGGATAGTTGGGGGTGATTTACGGTAGCCGAAGTAATTTAGGTGATTCTGGTATAGTTTGTTACGATTTTTAGCATTTTGTTGTAATTTTAAAGTGATTGGGCTTAGTTTGTTGCTGTAAAGTGTAGTTGGAGGTGATTTTTGATAGCCGAAGTAATTTAGGTGAGTTTGGCATAGTTTGCTATGGTTAGTAGCATTTTTTTGTAATTTAAAAGTGATTGGGTTTAGTTTGTTGTGGTAAGGGATAGTTGGTGATGACTTATGGTAGCCGAAGTAATTTAGGTGAGTTTGGCATAGTTTGCTATGGTTAGTAGCATTTTTTTGTAATTTAAAAGTGATTGGGTTTAGTTTGTTGTGGTAAGGGATAGTTGGTGATGACTTATGGTAGCCGAAGTAATTTAGGTGAGTTTGGCATAGTTTGCTATGGTTAGTAGCATTTTTTTGTAACTTAAAAGTGATAGGGTTTAGTTTGTTGTGGTAAGGGATAGTTGGTGATGACTTATGGTAGCCGAAGTAATTTAGGTGAGTTTGGCATAGTTTGCTATGGTTAGTTGCATTTTTTTGTAATTTAAAAGTGATTGGGTTTAGTTTGTTGTGGTAAGGGTTAGTTGGTGATGATTTAGAGTAGCCGAAGTAATTTAGGTGAGTCTGGCATAGTTTGTTATGATTTGTACACCTTTTTTTGTAATTTTAATATGATATGGTTTGGTTTGTTGTGGTAAGGGATAGTTGGGGGTGATTTACGTTAGCCGAAGTAATTTAGGTGATTCTGGTATAGTTTTTTATGATTTTTAGCATTTTATTGTAATTTTAAAGTGATAGGGCTTAGTTTGTTGCTGTAAAGTGTAGTTGGGGGTGGTTTTTGATAGCCGAAGTAATTTAGGTGAGTTTGGCATAGTTTGCTATGGTTAATAGAATTTTTTTGTAATTTAAAAGTGATTGGGTTTAGTTTGTTGTGGTAAGGGTTAGTTGGTGATAATTTATGGTAGCCGAAGTAATTTAGGTGAGTTTGGCATAGTTTGCTATGGTTAGTAGCATTTTTTTGAAATTTAAAAGTGATTGGGTTTAGTTTGTTGTGGTTAGGGTTAGTTGGTGATGATTTAGAGTAGCCGAAGTAATTTAGGTGAGTCTGGCATAGTTTGTTATGATTTGTACAAATTTTTGTAATTTTAAGATGATATGGTTTGGTTTGTTGTGGTAAGGGATAGTTGGGGGTGATTTACGGTAGCCGAAGTAATTTAGGTGATTCTGGTATAGTTTGTTATGATTTTTAGCATTTTTTTGTAATTTTAAAGTGATTGGGCTTAGTTTGCTGCTGTAAAGTGTAGTTGGGGGTAATTTTTGATAGCCGAAGTAATTTAGGTGAGTGTGGCATAGTTTGCTATGGTTAGTAGCATTTTTTTGTAACTTAAAAGTGATTGGGTTTAGTTTGTTGTGGTAAGGGTTAGTTGGTGAAGATTTACGGTAGCCGAAGTAATTTAGGTGAGTTTGGCATAGTTTGCTATGGTTAGTAGCATTTTTTTGTAATTTAAAAGTGATTGGGTTTAGTTTGTTGTGGTAAGGGTTAGTTGGTGATGATTTAGAGTAGCCGAAGTAATTTAGGTGAGTCTCGCATAGTTTGTTATGATTTGTACACCCTTTTTTGTAATTTTAAGATGATATGGTTTGGTTTGTTGTGGTAAGGGATAGTTGGGGGTGATTTACGGTAACCGAAGTAATTTAGGTGATTCTGGTATAGTTTGTTATGATTTTTAGCATTTTTTTGTAATTTTAACATGATTGGGCTTAGTTTGTTGCTGTAAAGAGTAGTTGGGGGTGATTATTGATAGCCGAAGTAATTTAGGTGAGTTTGGCATAGTTTGCTATGGTTAGTAGCATTTTTTTGTAATTTAAAAGTGATTGGGTTTAGTTTGTTGTGGTAAGGGTTAGTTGGTGATGATTTATGGTAGCCGAAGTAATTTAGGTGAGTTTGTCATAGTTTGCTATGGTTAGTAGCATTTTTTTGTAATTTAAAAGTGATTGGGTTTAGTTTGTTGTGGTAAGGATTAGTTGGTGATGATTTAGAGTAGCCGAAGTAATTTAGGTGAGTCTGGCATAGTTTGTTATGATTTGTTCACCTTTTTTGTAATTTTTAGATGATATGGTTTGGTTTGTTGTGGTAAGGGATAGTTGGGGGTGATTTACGGTAGCCGAAGTAATTTAGGTGATTCTGGTATAGTTTGTTATGATTTTTAGCATTTTTTTGTAATTTTAAAGTGATTGGGCTTAGTTTGTTGCTGTAAAGTGTAGTTGGGGGTGATTTTTGATAGCCGAAGTAATTTAGGTGAGTTTGGCTTAGTTTGCTATGGTTAGTAGCATTTTTTTGTAATTTAAAAGTGATTGGGTTTAGTTTGTTGTGGTAAGGGTTAGTAGGTGATGATTTATGGTAGCCGAAGTAATTTAGGTGAGTTTGGCATAGTTTACTATGGTTATAAGCATTTTTTTGTAATTTAATAGTGATTGGGTTTAGTTTGTTGTGGTAAGGGTTAGTTGGTGATGATTTAGAGTAGCCGAACTAATTTAGGTGAGTCTGGCATAGTTTGTTATGATTTGTACACCTTTTTTTGTAATTTTAAGATGATATGGTTTGGTTTGTTGTGGTAAAGGATAGTTGGGGGTGATTTACGGTACCCGAAGTAATTTAGGTGATTCTGATATAGTTTATTATGATTTTTAGCATTTTTTTGTAATTTTAAAGTGATTGGGCTTAGTTTGTTGCTGTAAAGTGTAGTTGGGAGTGATTTTTGATAGCCGAAGTAATTTAGGTGAGTTTGGCATAGTTTGCTATGGTTAGTAGCATTTTTTTGTAATTTAAAAGTGATTGGGTTTAGTTTGTTGTGGTAAAGGATAGTTGGTGATGATTTATGGTAGCCGAAGTAATTTAGGTGAGTTTGGCATAGTTTGCTATGGTTAGTAGCATTTTTTTGTAATTTAAAAGTGATTGGGTTTAGTTTGTTGTGGTAAGGGTTAGTTGGTGATGATTTAGAGTAGCCGAAGTAATTTAGGTGAGTCTCGCATAGTTTGTTATGATTTGTACACCTTTTTTGTAATTTTTAGATGATATGGTTTGGTTTGTTGTGGTAAGGGATAGTTGGGGGTGATTTACGGTAGCCGAAGTAATTTAGGTGATTCTGGTATAGTTTGTTATGATTTTTAGCATTTTTTTGTAATTTTAAAGTGATTGGGCTTAGTTTGTTGCTGTAAAGTGTAGTTGGGGGTGATTTTTGATAGCCGAAGTAATTTAGGTGAGTTTGGCTTAGTTTGCTATGGTTAGTAGCATTTTTTTGTAATTTAAAAGTGATTGGGTTTAGTTTGTTGTGGTAAGGGTTAGTAGGTGATGATTTATGGTAGCCGAAGTAATTTAGGTGAGTTTGGCATAGTTTACTATGGTTAGGAGCATTTTTTTGTAATTTAATAGTGATTGGGTTTAGTTTGTTGTGGTAAGGGTTAGTTGGTGATGATTTAGAGTAGCCGAAGTAATTTAGGTGAGTCTGGCATAGTTTGTTATGATTTGTACACCTTTTTTTGTAATTTTAAGATGATATGGTTTGGTTTGTTGTGGTAAGGGATAGTTGGGGGTGATTTACGGTACCCGAAGTAATTTAGGTGATTCTGGTATAGTTTGTTATGATTTTTAGCATTTTTTTGTAATTTTAAAGTGATTGGGCTTAGTTTGTTGCTGTAAAGTGTACGTGGGGGTGATTTTTGATAGCCAAAGTAATTTAGGTGAGTTTGGCATAGTTTGCTATGATTAGTAGCATTTTTTTGTAATTTAAAAGTGATTGGGTTTAGTTTGTTGTGGTAAGGGTTAGTTGGTGATGATTTAGAGTAGCCGAAGTAATTTAGGTGAGTCTGGCATAGTCTGTTATGATTTGTACACCTTTTTTTGTAATTTTAAGATGATATGGTTTGGTTTGTTGTGGTAAGGGATAGTTGTGGGTGATTTACGGTAGCCGAAGTAATTTAGGTGATTCTGGTATAGTTTGTTATGATTTTTAGCATTTTTTTTGTAATTTTAAAGTGATTGGGCTTAGTTTGTTGATGTAAAGTGTACGTGGGGGTGACTTTTGACAGCCAAAGTAATTTAGGTGAGTTTGGCATAGTTTGCTATGATTAGTAGCATTTTTTTGTAATTTAAAATTGATTGGGTTTAGTTTGTTGTGGTAAGGGTTAGTTGGTGATGATTTATGGTAGCCAAAGTAATTTAGATAAGTTTGGCATAGTTTGCTATGGTTACTAGCATTTTTTTGTAATTTAAAAGTGATTGGGTTTAGTTTGTTGTGGTAAGGGTTAGTTGGTGATGATTTAGAGTAGCCGAAGTAATTTAGGTGAGTCTGGCATAGTTTGTTATGATTTGTACACCTTTTTTTGTAATTTTAAGATGATATGGTTTGGTTTGTTGTGGTAAGGGATAGTTGGGTTGATTTACGGTTGCCGAAGTAATTTAGTTGATTCTGGTATAGTGTGTTATGATTTTTAGCATTTTTTTGTAATTTTAAATTGATTGGGCTTAGTTTGTTGCTGTAAAGTGCAGTTGGGGGTGATTTTTGATAGCCGAAGTAATTTAGATGAATTTGGCATAGTTTGCTATGGTTAGTAGCATTTTTTTGTAATTTAAAATTGATTGGGTTTAGTTTGTTGTGGTAAGGGTTAGTTGGTGATGATTTAGAGTAGCCGAAGTAATTTAGGTGAGTCTGGCATAGTTTGTTATGATTTGTACACCTTTTTTGTAATTTTAAGATGATATGGTTTGGTTTGTTGTGGTAAGGGATAGTTGGGGGTGATTTACGGTTGCCGAAGTAATTTAGGTAATTCTGGTATAGTATGTTTTGATTTTTAGCATTTTTTTGTAATTTTAAAGTGATTGGGCTTAGTTTGTTGCTGTAAAGTGTAGTTGGGGGTAATTTTTGATAGCCGAAGTAATTTAGGTGAGTTTGGCATAGTTTGCTATGGTTAGTAGCATTTTTTTGTAATTTAAAACTGATTGGGTTTGGTTTGTGGTGGTAAGGGTTAGTTGGTGAAGATTTATGGTAGCCGAAGTAATTTAGGTGAGTTTGGCATAGTTTGTTATGGTTACTAGCATTTTTTTGTAATTTAAAAGTGATTGGGTTTAGTTTGTTGTGGTAAGAGTTAGTTGGTGATGATTTAGAGTAGCCGAAGTAATTTAGGTGAGTCTGGCATAGTTTGTTATGATTTGTACACTTTTTTTTGTAATTTTAAGATAATATGGTTTGGTTTGTTGTGGTAAGGGATAGTTGGGGGTGATTTACGGTAGCCGAAGTAATTTAGGTGATTCTGGTATAGTTTGTTATGATTTTTAGCATTTTTTTGTAATTTTAAAGGGATTGGGCTTAGTTTGTTGCTGTAAAGTGTAGTTGGGGGTAATTTTTGATAGCCGAAGTAATTTAGGTGAGTGTGGCATAGTTTGCTATGGTTAGTAGCATTTTTTTGAAACTTAAAAGTGATTGGGTTTAGTTTGTAGTGGTAAGGGTTAGATGGTGATGATTTAGAGTAGCAGAAATAATTTAGGTAAGTCTGGCATAGTTTGCTATGATTTGTACACCTTTTTTTCTGATTTTAAGATGATATGGTTTGGTTTGTTGTGGTAAGGGATAGTTGGGGGTGATTTACGGTAGCCGAAGTAATTTAGGTGATTCTGGTATAGTTTGTTATGATTTTCAGCATTTTTTTGTAATTTTAAAGTGATTGGGTTTAGTTTGTTTTGGTAAGGGTTAGTTGGAGATGATTTATGGTAGCCGAAGTAATTTAGGTGAGTTTGGCATAGTTTGCTATGGTTACTAGCATTTTTTTGTAATTTAAAAATGATTGGGTTTAGTTTGTTGTGGTAAGGGTTAGTTGGTGATGATTTAGACTAGCCGAAGTAATTTAGGTGAGTCTGGCATAGTTTGTTATGATTTGTACACTTTTTTTTGTAATTTTAAGATAATATGGTTTGGTTTGTTGTTTTAAGGGATAGTTGGGGGTGATTTACGGTAGCCGAAGTAATTTAGGTGATTCTGGTTTAGTTTGTTATGATTTTTAGCATTTTTTTGTAATTTTAAAGTGATTGGGCTTAGTTTGTTGATGTAAAGTGTACGTGGGGGTGATTTTTGATAGCCAAAGTAATTTAGGTGAGTTTGGCATAGTTTGCTATGATTAGTAGCATTTTTTTGTAATTTTAAAGGGATTGGGCTTAGTTTGTTGCTGTAAAGTGTAGTTGGGGGTAATTTTTGATAGCCGAAGTAATTTAGGTGAGTGTGGCATAGTTTGCTATGGTTACTAGCATTTTTTTGTAATTTAAAAGTGATTGGGTTTAGTTTGTTGTGGTAAGAGTTAGTTGGTGATGATTTAGAGTAGCCGAAGTAATTTAGGTGAGTCTGGCATAGTTTGTTATGATTTGTACACTTTTTTTTGTAATTTTAAGATAATATGGTTTGGTTTGTTGTGGTAAGGGATAGTTGGGGGTGATTTACGGTAGCCGAAATAATTTAGGTGATTCTGGTATAGTTTGTTATGATTTTCAGCATTTTTTTGTAATTTTAAAGTGATTGGGTTTAGTTTGTTTTGGTAAGGGTTAGTTGGAGATGATTTATGGTCGCCGAAGTAATTTAGGTGAGTTTGGCATAGTTTGCTATGGTTACTAGCATTTTTTTGTAATTTAAAAATGATTGGGTTTAGTTTGTTGTGGTAAGGGTTAGTTGGTGATGATTTAGAGTAGCCTAAGTAATTTAGGTGAGTCTGGCATAGTTTGTTATGATTTGTACACTTTTTTTTGTAATTTTAAGATAATATGGTTTGGTTTGTTGTGGTAAGGGATAGTTGGGGGTGATTTACGGTAGCCGAAGTCATTTAGGTGATTCTGGTATAGTTTGTTATGATTTTTAGCATTTTTTTGTAATTTTAAAGTGATTGGGCTTAGTTTGTTGCTGTAAAGTGTAGTTGGAAGTGATTTTTGATAGCCGAAGTAATTTAGGTGAGTTTGGCATAGTTTGCTATGGTTAGTAGCATTTTTTTGTAATTTAAAAGTGATTGGGTTTAGTTTGTTGTGGTAAAGGATAATTGGTGATGATTTATGGTAGCCGAAGTAATTTAGGTGAGTTTGGCATAGTTTGCTATGGTTAGTAGCATTTTTTTGTAACTTAAAAGTGATTGGGTTTAGTTTGTTGTGGTAAGGGTTAGTTGGTGATGATTTATGGTAGCCGAAGTAATTTAGGTGAGTTTGGCATAGTTTGCTATGGTTAGTAGCATTTTTTTGTAATTTAAAAGTGATTGGGTTTAGTTTGTTGTGGTAAGGGTTAGTTGGTGATGATTTAGAGTAGCCGAAGTAATTTAGGTGAGTCCGGCATAGTTTGTTATGATTTGTACACCTTTTTTGTCATTTTAAGATGATATGGTTTGGTTTGTTGTGGTAAGGGATAGTTGGGGGTGATTTACGGTTGCCGAAGTAATTTAGGTAATTCTGGCATAGTTTGTTATGATTTGTACACCTTTTTTTGTAATTTTAAGATGATATGGTTTGGTTTGTTGTGGTAAGGGATAGTTGGGTTGATTTACGGTAGCCGAAGTAATTTAGTTGATTCTGGTATAGTTTGTTATGATTTTTAGCATTTTTTTGTAATTTTAAATTGATTGGGCTTAGTTTGTTGCTGTAAAGTGCAGTTGCGGGTGATTTTTGATAGCCCAAGTAATTTAGATAAATTTGGCATAGTTTGCTATGGTTAGTAGCATTTTTTTGTAATTTAAAATTGATTGGGTTTAGTTTGTTGTGGTAAGGGTTAGTTGGTGTTGATTTAGAGTAGCCGAAGTAATTTAGGTGAGTCTGGCATAGTTTGTTATGATTTGTACACCTTTTTTGTAATTTTAAGATGATATGGTTTGGTTTGTTGTGGTAAGGGATAGTTGGGGGTGATTTACGGTTGCCGAAGTAATTTAGGTAATTCTGGTATAGTATGTTTTGATTTTTAGCATTTTTTTGTAATTTTAAAGTGATTGGGCTTAGTTTGTTGCTGTAAAGTGTAGTTGGGGGTAATTTTTGATAGCCGAAGTAATTTAGGTGAGTTTATCATAGTTTGCTATGGTTAGTAGCATTTTTTTGTAATTTAAAAGTGATTGGGTTTGGTTTGTTGTGGTAAGGGTTAGTTGGTGATGATTTATGGTAGCCGAAGTAATTTAGGTGAGTTTGGCATAGTTTGCTATGGTTACTAGCATTTTTTTGTAATTTAAAAGTGATTGGGTTTAGTTTGTAGTGGTAAGGGTTAGTTGGTGATGATTTAGAGTAGCAGAAGTAATTTAGGTAAGTCTGGCATAGTTTGCTATGATTTGTACACCTTTTTTTGTAATTTTAAGATGATATGGTTTGGTTTGTTGTGGTAAGGGATAGTTGGGTTGATTTACGGTAGCCGAAGTAATTTAGTTGATTCTGGTATAGTTTGTTTTGATTTTTGAGCATTTTTTTGTAATTTTAAAGTGATTGGGCGTAGTTTGTTGCTGTAAAGTGTAGTTGGGAGTGATTTTTGATAGCCGAAGTAATTTAGGTGAGTTTGGCATAGTTTGCTATGGTTAGTAGCATTTTTTTGTAATTTAAAAGTGATTGGGTTTAGTTTGTTGTGGTAAAGGATAATTGGTGATGATTTATGGTAGCCGAAGTAATTTAGGTGAGTTTGGCATAGTTTGCTATGGTTAGTAGCATTTTTTTGTAACTTAAAAGTGATTGGGTTTAGTTTGTTGTGGTAAGGGTTAGTTGGTGATGATTTATGGTAGCCGAAGTAATTTAGGTGAGTTTGGCAAAGTTTGCTATGGTTAGTAGCATTTTTTTGTAATTTAAAAGTGATTGGGTTTAGTTTGTTGTGGTAAGGGTTAGTTGGTGATGATTTAGAGTAGCCGAAGTAATTTAGGTGAGTCTCGCATAGTTTGTTATGATTTGTACACCTTTTTTTGTAATTTTAAGATGGTATGGTTTGGTTTGTTGTGGTAAGGGATAGTTGGGGGTGATTTACGGTAGCCGAAGTCATTTAGGTGATTCTGGTATAGTTTGTTATGATTTTTAGCATTTTTTTGTAATTTTAAAGTGATTGGGCTTAGTTTGTTGCTGTAAAGAGTAGTTGGGGGTGATTTTTGATAGCCGAAGTAATTTAGGTGAGTTTGGCATAGTTTGCTATGGTTAGTAGCATTTTTTTGTAATTTAAAAGTGATTGGGTTTAGTTTGTTGTGGTAAGGGTTAGTTGGTGATGATTTAGAGTAGCCGAAGTAATTTAGGTGAGTCTGGCATAGTTTGTTATGATTTGTACACCTTTTTTGTCATTTTAAGATGATATGGTTTGGTTTGTTGTGGTAAGGGATAGTTGGGGGTGATTTACGGTTGCCGAAGTAATTTAGGTAATTCTGGCATAGTTTGTTATGATTTGTACACCTTTTTTTGTAATTTTAAGATGATATGGTTTGGTTTGTTGTGGTAAGGGATAGTTGGGTTGATTTACGGTAGCCGAAGTAATTTAGTTGATTCTGGTATAGTTTGTTATGATTTTTAGCATTTTTTTGTAATTTTAAATTGATTGGGCTTAGTTTGTTGCTGTAAAGTGCAGTTGGGGGTGATTTTTGATAGCCCAAGTAATTTAGATAAATTTGGCATAGTTTGCTATGGTTAGTAGCATTTTTTTGTAATTTAAAATTGATTGGGCTTAGTTTGTTGCTGTAAAGTGTAGTTGGGGGTGTTTTTTGATAGCCGAAGTAATTTAGGTGAGTTTGGCATAGTTTGCCATGGTTACTAGCATTTTTTTGTAATTTAAAAGTGATTGGGTTTAGTTTGTAGTAGTAAGGGTTAGTTGGTGATGATTTAGAGTAGCCGAAGTAATTTAGGTGAGTCTGGCATTGTTTGTCATGATTTGTACACCTTTTTTTGTGATTTTAAGATGATATGGTTTGGTTTGTTGTAGTAAGGGATAGTTGGGGGTGATTTACGGTAGCCGAAGTAATTTAGGTGATTCTGGTATAGCTTGTTATGATTTTCAGCATTTTTTTGTAATTTTAAAGTGATTGGGTTTAGTTTGTTTTGGTAAGGGTTAGTTGGAGATGATTTATGGTAGCCGAAGTAATTTAGGTGAGTTTGGCATAGTTTGCTATGGTTACTAGCATTTTTTTGTAATTTAAAAATGTTTGGGTTTAGTTTGTTGTGGTAAGGGTTAGTTGGTGATGATTTAGAGTAGCCGAAGTAATTTAGGTGAGTCTGGCATAGTTTGTTATGATTTGTACACTTTTTTTTGTAATCTATATATATAAAGCGAAGTGTCCTCACTGACACACTCATCTACACATCTACACATTCACTGATTCACCGACAACTCACAGCCCAAACCGTGAGGGCTGGCGACTTGAAATTTTAGACACGGGTGTATCATGTGCCGAAACTGAACACTAAGAAGGGATTTTGCGAAATTCGGCCCGGTTCCTTTGTAATTCAATAAAAACCGGCTAAAATAAACAAAAAATGATCCGATCGCGGAGACCGTGTTTATGTTAGAAGCACGTATCTAGCCAAAACAACTTCGACGACGGGCGACCGGTTTACATTAAAAGCACTTATTTAACCTAAACAATTTCAACGTCGAGTTTCTGCTTTCGTGATCATACTTTTGCCGTACCTAGCGAGGCCGCAGATATTTCAATTATAATTTTGATTTCAATTATAATGTCGATCCGTGACTCAATTAAAAATTACCAAATCACTCCAAATTTAATCCGTCAACATTAAACATCCTCAAATATCTCTTACCACTGCAAACTTTACCAAATCAACCCCAAAAAATTCCCGAACTAAGCCAAACTGACATAAATTAGATCCGTTATCTTAAATCATCCCTTACCACACTTTAGCAACCCCAAGTAACTCCAATCACTTTAAAATAAAACAAAATGACACAAATCATAGCAAACTATCCCTAACTCACCTAAATTACTTCGGCTACCATAAATCACCCCCAACTACCCCTTACCACCCCAAACTCAGCCCAATCACTTTAAAATTACAAAAAATGTTACAAGCAATATCAAACTATGCCAAACTCATCTAAATTACTTCGGCTTCCATTAATCACCCCCAACTACCCCTTACCTCCCCAAAATAGGCTCAATCACTTTAAAATTACAAAAAAATTCTACAAACCGTAGCAAACTGTGCCAAACTCCCCTAAATTACTTCGGCTACCATAAATCACCCCCCAACTACCCCTTACAACCCCAAAATAAGCCCAATCACTTTAAAATTACAAAAAATTCTACAAACCATACCAAACTATGCCAAACTCACTTAAATTACTTGGGCTATCATAAATCACCCCCAACTACCCCTTGCCACCCCTAACTCATCCCAATCACTTTAAAATTACAAAAAATGCACAAATCATAGCAAACTATGCCAAACTCACTTAAATTACTTCGGCTACCATAAATCATCCCCAACTACCCCTTACCACCCCAAAATAAGCCCAATCACTTTAAAATTACAAAAAATGCTACAAACCATAGCAAACTATGCCTAACTCACCTAAATTACTTCGGCTAACATAAATCACCCCCAACTACCCCTTACTACCCCAAAATAAGCCCAATCACTTTAAAATTATAAAAAATGCTACAAACCATAGCAAACTATGCCAAACTCACTTAAATTACTTCGGCTATCATAAATCACCCCCAACTACCCCTTACCACCCCTAACTCATCCCAATCACTTTAAAATTACAAAAAATGCTACAAACCATAGCAAACTATGCCCAACTCACCTAAATTACTTCGGCTAACATAAATCACCCCCAACTACCCCTTACTTCCCCAAAATAAGCCCAATCACTTTAAAATTATAAAAAATGCTACAAACCATAGCAAACTATGCCAAACTCCCCTAAATTACTTCGGCTACCATAAATCACCCCAAACTACCCCTTACAACCCCAAAATAAACCCAATCACTTTAAAATTACAAAATATTCAACAAATCATAGCAAACTATGCCTAACTCACCTAAATTACTTCGGCTACCATAAATCACCCCCAACTACCCCTTACCGCCCTAAAATAAGCCCAATCACTTTAAAATTACAAAAAAATTCTACAAACCGTAGCAAACTATGCCAAACTCCCCTAAATTACTTCGGCTACCATAAATCACCCCGAACTACCCCTTACAACCCCAAAATAAGCTCAATCACTTTAAAATTACAAAATATTCAACAAATCATAGCAAACTATGCCTAACTCACCTAAATTACTTCGGCTACCATAAATCACCCCCAACTACCCCTTACCACCCCAAAATAAGCCCAATCACTTTAAAATTACAAAAAATGCTACAAACCATAGCAAACTATGCCTAACTCACCTAAATTACTTCGGCTACCATAAATCACCCCCAACTACCCCTTACCACCCCAACATAAGTGCAATCACTTTAAAATTACGAAAAATGCTACAAGCCATAGCAAACTATCTCAAACTCACCTGAATTACTTCGGCTACCATAAATCACCCCCAACTACCCCTTACCACCCCAAACTAAGCCCAATCACTTTAAAATTACAAAAAATGCTACAAACCATAGCAAACTATTCCAAACTCACCTAAATTACTTCGGCTACCATAAATCACCCCCAACTACCCCCTACCGCCCCAAAATTAGCCTAATCACTTTAAAATTACAAAAATGCTACAAAACATAGCAAGCTATGCCAAACTCACTTAAATTACTTCGGCTACCATAAATTAATAATCGTTTTCAATCAAAATCTTCTATTTGGTTGTGTTATTTATAAATGCCTTATCGTATTAAATCATAAAATATTAATAAATATCTGCACATAAAATATATTGTTCCGACTAATAGTCGTTATTCTGAATATTAAATATGCTGATACCTATTTTGATTCTCTTCCACCTTCCAATAAATATTTGTTCCAGTTGAGATGCAAACATAAACGTATTTCTGAATTGCAACACGCTGACGGGGCAAGCCCTACCTTTTCAACATGCGTGCATTTGTATAAACAGCTCTATGGTTTTTAACTTTAAAGAGGTATAAAGGCGGTGTAAGCGCTAGAGTTTCGTAAAAATATCTGAAAAATTCGAAATTCTGCAATTGAATCAGAACTATCTTTGTGTTCGATAGTAAATTTATACTTGGAGTGGCACTGCCAACCCTGCCACCCCTGACGAGGCACCTGCTGACTACTCTCCTTCCAGGGAAACTTTATAAATCAACGTCAAAATAATTTAGGGCGCCTGAATGTGAAAATATCACTGTGTAATAAGTTCAGACTGACATGGAACACTTGAAATTTCGATATTTGTTTGTAATTCGTCACAGGTCCATGAAGGAATGCATGTTAATGTAAACAAGTGTTAGTTTGTCGGAGAGACCGAATAAGATTTTTAACATTCCTGTCAAAATATTTATTTACTTTAGAATGTTAATTTCTTAAATTGATTTTGTGAAAATTATGACGGGCCATACGAGTACACCTGTGCGAGTATTATTTGGTACTTACAAATTAATATCTTTTGTTATCCAAATTGTTTTTATACGCACTAGGAACGTACACCTCATATAATTGTGAAAATTGCTGCTTCAGCGTCTGGATCGCTGGTACTCAACGTCGCCAAGGTCGAGGCGACGCATCGGTATTCAAAGTTCTATCGCTATTAAATAAATTATTTTAATATAATATTCCCGATTTGTTCTTGCCGTTAACCAAAACTCTCCCCAATCGATTTTCGAAAAATTTCCAGCGTCGGACCGGACTTCACTTATTTTCGTACGCTAATTTTTACGTTCAGTTAATGATAGTGGTGTATTTGTCCTTCACCAAACCTGCTCCGGCCGAAATCCGAAATTTTAACTGACATCATACGCTTAAGTATTGTATGCTTATACACGATTTATTTACACTATTTATTTTACGTACATTGCGTACATTATTGTTCTGCATTATTTATAACTAAGATGGAGCAGTTTGAAAATCTAATAGTAAGCGGAGAACAAATACCACCACGTATAATTCACGTGAAAAGTGATGGAAATAGTCTTTCTTACTATCTTTCCTATTGCATTTTTAATACCGGAAATAGAGCTCAAGAGCGAAGAATAACTTCGACTTTTTTTATACATAATTCCTAAATACTTCGTTTTTATGGTGTAAAATTTTGTATTTATATATTTCAACATTGTCTTTATTGTTGTCAGAGAACTAAATCGGAATAATTTAGCATCTCTGTTAACTCTCCTTCTCTTGAAACTTTTGAAATCAACGACAAAATTATTTAGGGCGCCTGGATTTGAAAATATCACTCTGTGTAATAAAATCAGACTGACTAGAGTGAAAAAAAGGAGCTTGCACCCAGAAACGAAATTAAATGGAACACTTGAAATTGCAATATCTGTTTGTAATTCGTCACAAGTCCATGAAGGAATGCGTGTTAATGTAAACAAGTGTGAGTTTATTGGAGAGGCCAAATAAGATTTTTACATTATTGAAGCTAAAGCCTGCCACGTCAAGGGCAAGGTCACAAACGTGAAAAGGCGATGCTTGATTTGGTTTGATTTAATATCTATGCAGAAATTCGCACATACCAAGCATTGGATAAGTTTTTCTTATCGTTTCTTAGAATTCGAGAATTGCTGGTTCTGCGTGCGGACCAGTACTCGATCGCGGTATTTAATTTTAACACATTTACAATTGTGAAAATTGCTGATCCAGCGTCGGAAACTGTTCGCAAAGTCGCCAAATTCGATGACGCGACGTAAATTTCAATTTTCCCGAACGTTAATTTCGATTTCCTGGAATTGCTTATAGGAAGAACATTTCCAAACTGCGTCTTTGCCTAAAGAGTCTATTCAAAATTTTTCATCTGATATCAACCAAGATATCCTCTTTTTCCAAATCACATTGAAGTACCCGGTCCTGGCAACGCAGGTTAATTTCAGCAAATTTGTTCATTGTGTGATTGGCAAGGTTGAGCATTTCTGTTTAATTGTATTATAATGTCGATTAGTCAACATCGCCAATACTACATCGACAATCACTTTTGTCAACACTGAGTTTATTTAATCTACGTCCGGGCAACGCCGGGTACATTCAGCTATCTATATATATAAAGCGAATATTTAATAAAACTTATATCGAACATTCCCATAAGAGGCTGTGTGCGGAAAGAGTTTCCATAAAAGAGAGTAGGATATATAGGCTTGAACTCTTCCGAGACGTGCATTCGACCATATGCGCATGATCAACTTTGATGACAGTGGGCGTCCTCAAACCAATACACACAGCTGACTTTTAAAAGTTAGGTTATATTTTTGTTAAGACGTGATATTACTCGAAATAATTATTGCTTTTTAAGTCCGTGTTTCAAGTTTCTGCACGATACATAACAGATAATGTGCTAATTAATTAAATCCCCAACTTAACATAGATCAAAGTTACAGTGTTCCTGTTTTATTTCCAGGTTAAACAAGGGTTTCTGCTAATTAGGAAAATATATCAAAGTGGTTGAACATCCGTCATTTGGAAATTCTTGACAATTACGACAGCATATTGTGGCAATCTATGTATTTGGCAAAAAACACATTTCGTTAACTATGGCCACAACCACAAAATGCAATCCTAGCTGATCCATCGTTGAACATCTATGCCAGAAATCGCGAAACAAATATGACAAACGTTTGTATCAACTGTAATGTCATAATGACCACCTTATAGTTGTCACTCACATTGTTTCTAGGTAAATGCAAACTAAATGGTTGTAGAATATTGGGTGGTATAAAAACAAGTTCATATCCATCTTTATTATTTATTTGTTATCAATAACTTATTTATTACTTATAATAACTTACTTAACTTAACAATAACTTACTTAACTTAACAATAACTTACTTAACTTAACAATATATATTTATGATAGTACCGCGGCCGCGGCGCCGCCAATTTTGACGGTCCCGGCTGCCACCACGGCCCCGGCCCCGGTTGCCGCCACGGCCCCGGCCCCGGTTGCCGCCACGGCCCCGGCCCCGATTGCCGCCACGGCCCCGGCCCCGGTTGCCGCCACGGCCCCGGCCCCGGTTGCCGCCACGTCCCCGGCTGCCGCCACGTCCCCGGCTGCCGCCACGGCCCACGCCGCCCCGGCCCACGCCGCCACGTCCCCAGCCCCGGCTACCGCCACGTCCCCAGCCCCGGCTACCGCCACGGCCTCGATCGGCGGCCGGCTGGACCACGTCATCTGTCCTCGGAGTCCAGGGGACTGTGTTCCCAGGGTCTCCCTCCTCCATGGGAGACTCTGGGGGTAGTGACTGTGGTGGCGGTGGACTTGGTTCAGACATCTCAAATAAAAAAAAAATTAGTTTGTTATAAGATAATTTCTACATACTTTCGTTTTTATGATTTGAAATTTTGTATTTTGAATGGGACATATTTCAAGGTTGGGTTTCAAATTGTCAGAAAGCCAAAATTGAATAGGATTTGCAACAATTAGCTCTTAGAAAACTCTCCGTCCCGGCAAACTTTAGAAATCATAACAACAAAATTATTTAGGGGGCGGCTGTATTTAAAAATATAATAATATCATGTGTAATAAGTTTAAACTCACTTACGGTGGAAAAACACATCCGCAGCATCCGAGGTGGAGAAACGAAATGAAGCTGAACACTTGAAGTTGCGATATTTGTTTTTATTTCGTCACAGGTTTATGAAGGAAAACGTGTTACTGTAAACAAGTGTGAGTCCGTCCCAGAGGCCAAATCAATTTTTTTCATTATTGAAACAGCTGGAGCTTGCGAGAGCAAGGGCAAAGTTACAAATGCAAAAAGGCGATGTTCCAATAGTTTTGATTCAAAATCTAATGCAAGAACTCGCACATACTAAGCATAGGATATCGCTATTTCTTATTGCTTTTCGAGTATACGAAAATTGCTGGTTCAGCATAGCTATGTTAATTAATACTAAATTTTGTCGCTTTAAATAAAAATAATGATTCGTCAAATTCAAAATATATTTCATAGACGATGTATACAATTGGAGGTCTCGATTTGTCGAATATATTCATTTCCGTCTGGGCCGATCGTCGACAATCCACTTGAAATCCCAAGTGGTCGTCGCCCTTTTGTTGAAATGATGAAATATGATAAATATTATTTTTCACGAGGCGAGACGGATTGAATCTGGCCAAAACAACGTAACTAACATTCGGTTGCAATATATAATATTATCTTCCTCATTGGACTTCTTGGATGTCATGTCATCATGCATCAATTGACGTTTACGTTTACGTTGGTACATACAAATGAATCTGTTTTGCTACCCAGATTGTTACATTTACCAATAGAAGTTACGTACACGTAATAAAATTGTGAAAATTGCTGCTTCAGTGGCTGGAACAGTACTACCGTCGCACGGTCAATCTTTCCAAGATCGACAGCGCTTCAGTATTCGAAGTTGTATCGGTATCAAATAAAACATTTTAATTTAACATTTCTCACGTTAACCAAATCTGCGCGAAACCGATTGAAGAAACATTTTCAGCGTTGGACCCCCGACTCCACTAACATTCTTACACTTATTTTTACGTTCAGTTAATTATAGTGGTGTATTTGTTTTTTTGAATTCATACGCATAAGTATTTTGTGCTTATACACGTGTACACTATTTATTTTACGTACATTGTGTTCATTGTTGTTCTATATTATTTATAACTAACAGGGAGCAGTTTGAAAATCTAATAGTAAGCGGATTACAAATACCACACAGTATAATTTCCGTGAAAAATGATGGACTTTAATTGTTCATTTTTAATTACCAAAATTTCTGTAAATTTTACCTGTCTACGTTAAACACTCCCAAACATAACGTATAAAACCACCCCAAATCAACCCAAAATTAAAAAAAAAATGTACGAACTCCAAGCAAACTATGCCAAACTCACATAAATTACTTCAGCTTCCCTTGAATCACCCCAATCACCTCTTACCAACCCAAAATGATCCCAATCATATTAAAATTTTACCCATTAAAAATTACGCAAGTTTAACTCGCAAAAGCTAAACACCGCCAACCATCAATAACGATTCCAAATAATCCCTAAAGAAACTCTTAACATCCAAACCTATCTATATATATAAAGCGAAGTGTCCTCATCCTAAATAAACATAATATTACAAACAAATGCCACGAACCCTAACAAATCACGCCAAATTCACATAAATAATTTTTTTTACATAATTCCTAAATACTTCCGTATTATGGTGTGAAATTTTGTATCTATATATTTCAATGTTGTCTTTAACGTTGTCAGAGAACTAAATGGGAAGAATTTGGAATAATTTTGCTTCTCTCCTTCTCTTGAAACTTTTGAAATCAACGACAAAATTATTTAGGGCGCCTGGATTTGAAAATATCACTCTGTGTAATAAGTTCAGATTGACTAGAGTGAAAAAAAAGCAGCTTGCACCCAGAAACGAATTTAAATGGAACACTTGAAGTTGCGATCTTTGTTTGTAATTCGTCACAGGTCCACGAAAAAAATGCGTGTTAATGTAAACAAGTGTGAGTTCGTCGGAGAGGCCAAATAAGATTTTTACTTTATTGAAGCAGCTGGAGCCTGCCAGGTCAAGGGCAAAGTAACAAAAGTAAAAAGGCGATGATCCATTTGTTTTGATTCAATATATATGCAGAACTTCGCACATACCACGCCTTTCTTATCGTTTCTTAGAATTCGAGAATTGTTGGTTCAGCGTCTGGAGCAGTACTCGACCGGGGTAATAAATATTAACACATCTAACTATAGTAGAACAACCGCGAAAATTGTGACTGGCTATACGAGTACACATTTCAGAGTATCATTTGGTACATACAATTAATCTCTTTTGTTATCCAAATTGTTTTAATACGCAATCGAAATCCTAATAAAATTGTGAAAATTGCTGCTTCAGCGTCTAAAACGATTTTTAATTATAAAGGGTACAGCGTGTGGAGCATTATTGGATAGCGGTTCTTAAAAATAAAACAACTACTATGTGAATTAATGACGTAATGATATTAGAAGCAAACAACAATATGTATTATCCCTAAATATTGGAGCTTAAAATAAAAATAATGATTCGTAAAATATAATATAAAATATATTTAATGGTCGATGTGTACAGTAATTAGAGGTCTCGGTTATAAGTACTTCCGCCTGGGCCGATCGTCAACATCGACAATCCACTTGAAATCCCAAGTGGTTGCGTATTCGTCGCCTTTTGCTGAATTAGCCGTTTTCTGGAAATCGTAGCAGATACTTAATGCCGTATAATATGTATGATTAAATATTATAATTATATTCTTCATTAAATATTATAATTATATTCTTCATGGGACGAGACGGGCCGAAACTTACAAAGACAATCTAACCTGACAACCTTGCAACTATCATTGCAATAAATGACATGATACATAATCTCACATCAATCGACATTATCCGAAATTTATGTATGACGGGTATGTTACATAGAAATAAATCTGTTTTGCTACCCGAATTGTTCCGTTTTAATACGTAATTAATACGAAATAGAAGGCACGTGCAACTAATAAAATTGCTGCTTCAGCGCCTGAAACAGTAAGTACTCCATCCCATGGTCAACGTCGCCAGATCGACAGCGCGTCAGTATTCGAAGTTGTATCGGTATCGAATAAAGCATTTTAATTTAACGTTGTTCGCGTTAACCAAATCTGCCCGAAACCGATTTTCGAAACATTTTCACTGTCGGACCAGACTCTTTTTTTACTTATCTTTCGCTTATTTTTAAGTTCCGCTGGTGAGAGTGATAGTGTTAGTGATTTGTTCTTCATCAAATTTGCCCCGGCTGAAATCAGAAAATTTGTAACGTTGGACCGGACTTCAATCGCACTTCACACGCTTAAGTATTCTGTTCATATAAACATTTTACACCATTTATTTTTGGAATTTTTAGTTTTTCAGTTTTTTTTTATATTGCGTTCATTATTGCTCGAATCTATTGTTTATAAGTAAAATGGAGCAGTTTCAAATTCTAATAGTAAACGGAGTACAAATACCACACCGTGTAATTCCCGTGAAAGGTGATGGAAATTGTCTTTTTTACTCTCTTTCCTATTGCATTTTTAACACCGTAAATAGAGCTCAAGAGGTTCGCACATTAATTGTTCAACACGTTGCGGCCAATTGGGCCAGGTTTCAATTATTATCGTGCAACCGAGAAGGGAATAATTATGCTGACCAGTTTGTTTATTCTGAAGATATGTCAAAATTATCTACATATGGTTCTGTTTGTGAGTTGACTGCAGCAGGAGAAATGTTTCCATTTTGTTTTCAAGTATATCATAACGGTAGTTTTTATGCGCAATTTGGTGAACATAATCAGTCAATTCGTAAACTTAGATTTTCCGGAAGTTTATCTAACGGTCATTTCGATGTCCTTGAATTACTTCCTGAGCCACGACTTATAGAACATTCCCAAATTGCGTCTTCGACTAAAGAGTCTGTTCAAGATAATTCTTCTCAGACATCACATAAAAGGAAGCGCCGTGCGCGTTTTTCAAACAGAACTAGAAACACCCAACTAAAAATTTCTGCCGTAAAAAATGCATCAAAAAATAAAGAGCACAAGAAGGCTGCTTCAGTGAAATACGCAAAAAAAATCCAGAAGTTCATAGAGCTGCTGTAGCGAAATATGCCCAAAAACATCCCGAAGTTAATAGAGCTGCTGTTGCGAAATATGCGCAACAACATCCGGAAGTTAATAGAGCTGCTGTTGCGAAATATGCGCAAGAACATCCGGAAGTTAAAAGAGCTGCTGTTGCGAAATATGCGCAACAACATCCGGAAGTTAATAAAGCTGCTGTTGTGAAATATGCGCAAGAACATCCGGAAGTTAAAAGAGCTGCTGTTGCGAAATATGCGCAACAACATCCGGAAGTTAATAGAGCTGCTGTTGCGAAATATGCGCAAGAACATCCGGAAGTTAACAGAGCTGCTGTTGCGAAACATGCGCAAGAACATCCCGAAGGTCATAGAGCTGCCGTTCGTAGATATACACAACAGCACCCAGAGGTTAACAGAAACGCTGTTGCGCGTTATGATCCACGCAACGAAAAAAGAATTCAACGAAGGACACTTTCTTGGACGCAAAAGGCTAATTCTGCATTCCGATATGACCCATGTATTGTATACGACGCAGAAAAAACTATACAATTGGGTGAAATGAGCATAATATGCCAATGGTGCAAAGCCCTCAAGTGGAAGGGGGAGACACCTGGCATGTGTTGCAACAATGGAAAGGTGCAATTAATACCATTCGAACAACAACCTGAACCTATAAGGAGCCTTTTGTCCTTTTTACATCCGAAATCAAAACATTTTCTAAATTCTATTAGGAAATATAACGGTTGTTTTCAAATGACATCCTTTGCGGCTAAAGAGGTTTCTGAAGGTAGCTTTAGGCCCACATTTAAAGTTCAAGGTCAGGTGTACCATTTAGCTGGGAGTTTGTTGCCACCTAATGCTAACGAAGAACCTAAATTCCTTCAGATATATTTTGTGGGAGAAGACGAGAAAGAGACTACTCTTAGGTGTCGGAATTTTACAGATGTAAATAATGCTTTGGTGGCGCAACTACAAAAGATGCTTCACGAGAATAACAAATACGTTAGAGATTTTAAAGCTACCATTGAAAATATTCCACAAAATACAGAAGATTTCCGTGTAGTCATACATGCCGAAAGAAAACCCATAAACGCTCATCGAGGTCGTTACAATAATCCTATCGCCAATGAAATTGCTATAGTAATGGAAGGTCAAATATTTGAAAAAAGAGACATTGTGTTGCACAGTCGCGATGACAAGTTACAACGAATAAGTGAGTTGAACAGAGCATACGACGCGTTGCAATATCCCTTAATGTTTTGTAGAGGTGAGGATGGTTATTCCATAACAGTACCTCAAACTGACCCTGTTTCAAAGATGCCTTTAAATAAAACCGTTTCGGCAGCAAATTTCTATGCTTATCGCATTATGATTAGACAGCACGAAATTAATCATCTTCTCTGTTACCGAAGCTTACTAAGTCAATTTTTAGTTGACATGTATGCAAAAATCGAAACAGAAAGATTAAATTTTATCAAGAATAATCAAACAAAATTAAGGGCGGAAAATTACGTTCATTTACAAGATGCAATTAAAAAGGCTGATGCCAATGCTGCAGAGTTAGGTCGATTGGTAATTCTCCCGTCAACATTCACTGGCGGACCCAGGTATATGCATGAACGTACCCAAGACGCGTTGACATATGTACGCCACTACGGCCGTCCAGATTTATTTATTACTTTTACGTGCAACCCAAAGTGGAAAGATATTACAGATGTATTATTGTTCGATCAACAGCCGCATGATCGACATGACGTCATTAGCCGCGTCTTTCGTCTGAAAGTGAGAACAATGATGAACCTATTGACCAAGGCTCAAATATTTGGACCCGTTCGCTGTTACATGTATTCGGTAAAATGGCAGAAACGAGGACTTCCGCATGTACATATTTTGCTATGGTTGGAAAACCGAATTTGTGCTGATAAAATAGATGACGTGATCTGTGCAGAAATTCCATCTCCCGCAGAAGATCCGATTCTTCACGAAATAATTATATCCAATATGATTCATGGACCGTGCGGTAACATAAATAGAGATTCTCCGTGTATGATTGATGGAATCTGTTCAAAGAAGTATCCTCGACAATTAATAAGAGATACACAGACAGGTGAGGATGGTTATCCTAAGTACCGACGAAGATCACCGCAAGATGGTGGGTTCACTGTTGAAATTAAAGGCAAACAACTCGACAACCGGTGGGTTGTACCGTTTAATCCGGTCCTGTCTCGCACTTTTAATGCACACATTAACGTAGAGTACTGCAATTCTGTCAAATCTATCAAATATATCTGCAAATACGTTAATAAAGGCAGCGATCAGGCGGCCTTTGCACTACAAAATGAACTAGATGAGGTGGCAATCTATAAAACGGGAAGGTATATAAGCACTTCGGAAGCTGTTTGGCGCATTCTATGTTTTCCCATTCACGAAAGGTTTCCTCCTGTTGTTCATCTTTCCGTCCATTTGGAAAATGGACAGAGAATCTATTTTAATGAAGACAATCTTTTGGATAGGGTCAATAACCCTCCAAAAACCACATTAATGGCCTTTTTTGATTTATGCACAAACGACGATTTTTCCAAAACACTTTTTTACCACGAAGTGCCTTCATATTATACGTGGAACAAGAATAAATTTCAACGTAGAAAGCTAGGAAAAAATATTGATGAATATCCGGGTGTAAAAAAAGATAACGTCCTTGGAAGGGTTTATACAGTACATCCCAACAATGCCGAGTGTTACTACCTTCGCCTACTATTGCATGAGGTTCGTGGACCTACTTCTTTCTTAAGTATTAGGACGGTTAATGGCGTAGTACATTCTACTTTTCAATCCGCATGTAAAGCCCTGGGATTGTTGGAAGATGACAAACATTGGGACAACACACTAGAAGATGCTACTATCTCAGAATCACCGATTAAACTGAGAGAATTGTTTGCAATAATGTTAGTGTTTTGTCATGTATCCGACCCATTGCAGCTTTGGGAGAAATACAAAGACAGTATGTCCGAGGATATTCTCAGAAGGGTGGCAAGAGAGCTGGCAGTTGAAGAATTACATGCCAAAACGGAGGTGTACAACAAGGCATTGATTCTTCTAGAAGATGTTATTCTAACAATCGGTGATCAACCCTTAACACATTTTGGATTGCCGCAACCGAAACGCAATACCAACGAGATTACGGAAAATTTGGTTTATATTAGAGAAAAGAACTACGATATTGAAGTTTTATTACAAATGGTCGAAGAAAACGAACCGTTACTTACAAGTGAACAGAAAGAGGTTTACTTAGAAATTTTAGAAAACTTAGACTACGGCAAAGTTTTCTTTTTAGATGCACCTGGGGGTACAGGAAAAACATTCCTTATAAATTTGTTATTATCGAAAATACGCAGTTCCAATAAAATTGCTATCGCGGTGGCCTCTTCGGGAATTGCAGCAACTTTGCTACAGGGTGGTAGAACTGCCCATTCTGTTTTTAAATTGCCCCTAAATTTAAACTCCACAGATAATCCGTTATGCAACATATCAAAACAAAGCGACGTGGCTCGATTGCTTTATGACTGCAGTCTAATTGTGTGGGACGAATGTACCATGGCGCACAAAAAAGCGGTTGGGGCTCTTGACCGTACATTAAGAGACATTAGAAATAATGATTCGATTATGGGAAAAGTTACCGTTGTATTAGCAGGAGATTTCAGACAAACGCTGCCTGTTGTACCGAGAGGAACTCGGGCTGATGAAGTTAATGCTTGCTTGAAATCGTCCTATTTGTGGCCCAAAATACAAAAAATTTCATTATCTAAAAACATGCGAGTATACCTAAGAGGTGATACTGGAGCTGGTGAATATGCGCAACTTTTATTAAATTTAGGTGAGGGTCGTACGCCAGAAATAGATGGGAAAATTGAAATTTCGTCAAGCCTGGCAACGGTGGTTCAAAATGTTGCCGATTTAATAGATAAAATTTATCCGGATATTCGAAATTTGAAATATAAATCTATGTCCTGGTTGCGAGATCGAGCCATTTTATCACCGAAAAATGATAGTGCTAATGAATTAAATAACATTATCCTTGATGGCTTTGAGAGTGAAGAGTTGACATACAAATCTGTCGACTCGGTATTGAATACTGATGAAGCCGTCAATTATCCGGTGGAATTTTTGAATTCATTAAATCCTCCTGGAATACCTGTCCATAAACTCAAATTGAAGATTGGCGCTCCAATAATGTTGCTGCGTAACTTGAAACCGCCCAAACTTTGCAATGGTACAAGGCTTCAGATCACGAAACTGTACCAAAACGTAATTGAAGCAAGTATATTTACTGGTTGTGCGCAGGGCGAGTCTGTATTCATCCCCCGAATCCCGCTCATTCCATCGGATTACCCCTTTGAATTTAAAAGATTGCAATTCCCTGTGAAGGTATGTTTTGCAATGACGATAAATAAATCTCAGGGACAGTCTTTAAAAGAAGCAGGGATCGATCTGAGGGGGGATTGTTTTTCGCATGGGCAGTTGTATGTGGCATGCTCAAGAGTCAGTAATCCATCTTCTTTGGTTATAATAGCACCGGATAATAAAGCTGCCAATATTGTTTACAAAGA
Organism: Eledona agricola; assembly: GCA_964023215.1. Classification (NCBI taxonomy): domain Eukaryota; kingdom Metazoa; phylum Arthropoda; class Insecta; order Coleoptera; family Tenebrionidae; genus Eledona; species Eledona agricola. Next base: position 1,888,032 of record CAXIEJ010000091.1, on the reverse strand, counting down.
AGCGATCTCAAAATGAGAACAGAATAATAAATACAGAATAAAAGTGGCGTTTCATTTTTAGATTAAACGTCATTTTCGATGTCCTATAATCGCTTCTGAGTGTTTAGAGCTTTGGATATTTCTTTGGGCTGGTTGAGTTGGATTTTACATATTATATTATTCTTGAAAAAAAATTTTTTTGGGATAGGACACCGCCTATTTCCATTGGATTTTTACTGTGCGCAGGCATACGCCTGATATTTGATGCATATAAAAATATTGTGGGGTTCATGTTATGGTATGTTATGCTTTATAAGGTTTATTTGGATCATTTACATTCATATTTGCAATGCAAAAACTAGAATGTAAAAAAACACACGATAACCAAAAACCAAATCTGTGAAGATTTAATATGTGCTGTGAACTTGGCCCCACTTATTTTTATTTTAGTCTGACATAACATTTCATGTAATTGAAGAGTTCATTGATGTGAACAGAAATGTAAAATACTGCTCTGCTCTGGCCGGAATCCAAAGAAAATATTCAAGTGATGTCTAATGTAAAAATCCTAGAATTTACAAACTTTCAAATATTAAATAGTGAAAGAAACAATTGCTGTTTCTTCAGTACTTTCTAATTAATCGACACTCTCCCTTACTGATACACAATTTTTCCTTATCAATCCACAAGTTTCTTTATCAATCCATAATTTTTACTTATGACTTATCGTTATCCTTTTTCCTTCCTTCTATCCCTATCCTGGCAAGAAAGCTCTACACCTTCCCGTTGGTTCTTGCTGAACAATTGCAAATTTTTTATCATGCGATTGACTAAGTAGAGCATTCCTGTTTCATTGTATTATAATGTCGATTGGTCAACTTCGTTAATGCAACACCTTTGTCAACAGAGCATTTATTTAATCTACGTCCGGGCAACGCCGGGTACATTCAGCTAGTTTTAAGATAATATGGTTTGGTTTGTTGTGGTAAGGGATAGTTGGGGGTGATTTACGGTAGCCGAAGTAATTTAGGTGATTCTGGTATAGTTTGTTATGATTTTTATCATTTTTTTGTAATTTTAAAGTGATTGGGCTTAGTTTGTTGATGTAAAGTGTACGTGGGGGTGATTTTTGATAGCCAAAGTAATTTAGGTGAGTTTGGCATAGTTTGCTATGATTAGTAGCATTTTTTTGTAATTTAAAAATGATTGGGTTTAGTTTGTTGTGGTAAGGGTTAGTTGGTGATGATTTATGGTAGCCGAAGTAATTTAGATAAGTTTGGCATAGTTTGCTATGGTTACTAGCATTTTTTTGTAATTTAAAAGTGATTGGGTTTAGTTTGTTGTGGTAAGAGTTAGTTGGTGATGATTTAGAGTAGCCGAAGTAATTTAGGTGAGTCTGGCATAGTTTGTTATGATTTGTACACTTTTTTTTGTAATTTTAAGATAATATGGTTTGGTTTGTTGTGGTAAGGGATAGTTGGGGGTGATTTACGGTAGCCGAAGTAATTTAGGTGATTCTGGTATAGTTTGTTATGATTTTCAGCATTTTTTTGTAATTTTAAAGTGATTGGGTTTAGTTTGTTTTGGTAAGGATTAGTTGGAGATGATTTATGGTAGCCGAAGTAATTTAGGTGAGTTTGGCATAGTTTGCTATGGTTACTAGCATTTTTTTGTAATTTAAAAATGATTGGGTTTAGTTTGTTGTGGTAAGGGTTAGTTGTGATGATTTAGAGTAGCCGAAGTAATTTAGGTGAGTCTGGCATAGTTTGTTATGATTTGTACACTTTTTTTTGTAATTTTAAGATAATATGGTTTGGTTTGTTGTGGTAAGGGATAGTTGGGGGTGATTTACGGTAGCCGAAGTAATTTAGGTGATTCTGGTATAGTTTGTTATGATTTTCAGCATTTTTTTGTAATTTTAAAGTGATTGGGCTTAGTTTGTTGCTGTAAAGTGTAGTTGGGGGTGATTTTTGATAGCCGAAGTAATTTAGGTGAGTTTGGAATAGTTTGCTATGGTTAGTAGAATTTTTTTGTAATTTAAAAGTGATTGGGATTAGTTTGTTGTGGTAAAGGTTAGTTGGTGATAATTTATGGTAGCCGAAGTAATTTAGGTGAGTTTGGCATAGTCTGCTATGGTTACTAGCATTTTTTTGTAATTTAAAAGTGATTGGGTTTAGTTTGTTGTAGTAAGGGTTAGTTGGTGATGATTTAGAGTAGCCGAAGTAATTTAGGTGAGTCTGGCATAGTTTGTTATGATTTGTACACTTTTTTTGTAATTTTAAGGTGATATGGTTTGATTTGTTGTGGTAAGGGATAGTTGGGGGTGATTTACGGTAGACGAAGTAATTTAGATGATTCTGGTATAGCTTGTTATGATTTTTAGCATTTTTTTGTAATTTTAAAGTGATTGGGCTTAGTTTGTTGCTGTAAAGTGTAGTTGGGGGTGATTTTTGATAGCCGAAGTAATTTAGGTAAGTTTGGCATAATTTGCTATGGTTAGTAGCATTTTTTTGTAATTTAAAAGTGATTGGGTTTAGTTTGTTTTGGTAAGGGTGAGTTGGAGATGATTTATGGTAGCCGAAGTAATTTAGGTGAGTTTGGCATAGTTTGCTATAGTTACTAGCATTTTTTTGTAATTTAAAATTGATTGGGTTTAGTTTGTTGTGGTAAGGGTTAGTTGGTGATGATTTAGAGTAGCCGAAGTAATTTAGGTGAGTCTGGCATAGTTTGTTATGATTTGTACACTTTTTTTTGTAATTTTAAGATAATATGGTTTGGTTTGTTGTGGTAAGGGATAGTTGGGGGTGATTTACGGTAGCCAAAGTAATTTAGGTGATTCTGGTATAGTTTGTTATGATTTTCAGCATTTTTTTGTAATTTTAAAGTGATTGGGCTTAGTTTGTTGCTGTAAAGTGTAGTTGGGGGTGATTTTTGATAGCCGAAGTAATTTAGGTGAGTTTGGCATAGTTTGCTATGGTTAGTAGAATTTTTTTGTAATTTTAAAGTGATTGGGTTTAGTTTGTTTTGGTAAGGGTTAGTTGAAGATGATTTATGGTAGCCGAAGTAATTTAGGTGAGTTTGACATAGTTTGCTATGGTTACTAGCATTTTTTTGTAATTTAAAAGTGATTGGGTTTAGTTTGTTGTAGTAAGGGTTAGTTGGTGATGATTTAGAGTAGCCGAAGTAATTTAGGTGAGTCTGGCATAGTTTGTTATGATTTGTACACTTTTTTTGTAATTTTAAGGTGATATGGTTTGGTTTGTTGTGGTAAGGTAGAGTTGGGGGTGATTTACGGTAGCCGAAGTAATTTAGGTGATTCTGGTATAGTTTGTTATGATTTTCAGCATTTTTTTGTAATTTTAAAGTGATTGGGCTTAGTTTGTTGCTGTAAAGTGTAGTGGGGGGTGATTTTTGATAGCCGAAGTAATTTAGGTGAGTTTGGCATAGTTTGCTATGGTTAGTAGCATTTTTTTGTAATTTAAAAGTGATTGGGTTTAGTTTGTTGTGGTAAGGGTTAGTTGGTGATGATTTATGGTAGCCGAAGTAATTTAGGTGAGTTTGGCATAGTTTGCTATGGTTACTAGCATTTTTTTGTAATTTAAAAATGATTGGGTTTAGTTTGTTGTGGTAAGGGTTAGTTGGTGATGATTTAGAGTAGCCGAAGTAATTTAGGTGAGTCTGGCATAGTTTGTTATGATTTGTACACTTTTTTTTGTAATTTTAAGATGATATTGTTTGGTTTGTTGTGGTAAGGGAGAGTTGGGGGTGATTTACGGTAGCCGAAGTAATTTAGGTGATTCTGGTATAGTTTGTTATGATTTTTAGCATCTTTTTGTAATTTTAAAGTGATTGGGCTTAGTTTGTTGCTGTAAAGTGTAGTTGGGGGTGATTTTTGATAGCCGAAGTAATTTAGGTGAGTTTGGCATAGTTTGCTATGGTTAGTAGCATTTTTTGTAATTTAAAAGTGATTGGGTTTAGTTTGTTGTGGTAAGGGTTAGTTGGTGATGATTTATGGTTGCCGAAGTAATTTAGGTGAGTTTGGCATAGTTTGCTATGGTTATTAGCATTTTTTTGTAATTTAAAAATGATTGGGTTTAGTTTGTTGTGGTAAGGGTTAGTTGGTGATGATTTATGGTAGCCGAAGTAATTTAGGTGAGTTTGGCATAGTTTGCTATGGTTACTAGCATTTTTTTGTAATTTAAAAATGATTGGGTTTAGTTTGTTGTGGTAAGGGTTAGTTGGTGATGATTTAGAGTAGCCGAAGTAATTTAGGTGAGTCTGGCATAGTTTGTTATGATTTGTACACTTTTTTTTGTAATTTTAAGATGATATTGTTTGGTTTGTTGTGGTAAGGGATAGTTGGGGGTGATTTACAGTAGCCGAAGTAATTTAGGTGATTCTGGTATAGTTTGTTATGATTTTTAGCATCTTTTTGTAATTTTAATGTGATTGGGCTTAGTTTGATGCTGTAAAGTGTATTTGGGGGTGATTTTTGAAAGCCGAAGTAATTTAGGTGCGTTTGGCATAGTTTGCTATGGTTAGTAGCATTTTTTTGTAATTTTAAAGTGATTGGGTTTAGTTTGTTTTGGTAAGGGTTAGTTGAAGATGATTTATGGTAGCCGAAGTAATTTAGGTGAGTTTGACATAGTTTGCTATGGTTACTAGCATTTTTTTGTAATTTAAAAGTGATTGGGTTTAGTTTGTTGTAGTAAGGGTTAGTTGGTGATGATTTAGAGTAGCCGAAGTAATTTAGGTGAGTCTGGCATAGTTTGTTATGATTTGTACACCTTTTTTTGTAATTTTAAGTAGATATGGTTTGGTTTGTTGTGGTAAGGGATAGTTGGGTGTGATTTACGGTAGCCGAAGTAATTTAGGTGATTCTGGTATAGTTTGTTATGATTTTTAGCATTTTTTTGTAATTTTAAAGTGATTGGGCTTAGTTTGTTTCTGTAAAGTGTAGTTGGGGGTGATTTTTGATTGCCGAAGTAATTTAGGTGAGTTTGGCATAATTTGCTATGGTTAATAGCATTTTTTTGTAATTTAAAAGTGATTGGGTTTAGTTTGTTGTGGTAAGGGTTAGTTGGTGATGATTTATGGTAGCCGAAGTAATTTAGGTGAGTTTGGCATAGTTTGCTATGGTTAGGAGCATTTTTTTGTAATTTAAAAGTGATTGGGTTTAGTTTGTTGTGGTAAGGGTTAGTTGGTGATGATTTAGAGTAGCCTAAGTAATTTAGGTGAGTCTGGCATAGTTTGTTATGATTTGTACACCTTTTTTTGTAATTTTAAGATGATATGGTTTGGTTTGTTGTGGTAAGGGATAGTTGGGGGTGATTTACGGTAGCCGAAGTAATTTAGGTGATTCTGGTATAGTTTGTTATGATTTTTAGCATTTTATTGTAATTTTAAAGTGATTGGGCTTAGTTTGTGGCTGTAAAGTGTAGTTGGGGGTATTTTTGATAGCCGAAGTAATTTAGGTGAGTTTGGCATAGTGCTATGGTTAGTAGCATTTTTTTGTAATTTAAAAGTGATTGGGTTTAGTTTGTTGTGGTAAGGGTTAGTTGGTGATGATTTAGAGTAGCCGAAGTAATTTAGGTGAGTCTGGCATAGTTTGTTATGATTTGTACACCTTTTTTTGTAATTTTAAGATAATTTGGTTTGGTTTGTTGTGGTAAGGGATAGTTGGGGGTGATTTACGGTAGCCGAAGTAATTTAGGTGATTCTGGTATAGTTTGTTATGATTTTTAGCATTTTTTTGTAATTTTAAAGTGATTGGGCTTAGTTTGTTGTAGTAATAGTTCGTTGGTGATGATTTATGGTAGCCGAAGTAATTTAGGTGAGTTTGGCATAGTTTGCTATGGTTAGTAGCATTTTTTTGTAATTTAAGAGTGATTGGGTTTAGTTTGTTGTGGTAAGGGTTAGTTGGTGATGATTTATGGTAGCCGAAGTAATTTAGGTGAGTTTGGCATAGTTTGCTATGGTTAGTAGCATTTTTTTGTAATTTAAAAGTGATTGGGTTTAGTTTGTTGTGGTAAGGGTTAGTTGGTGATGATTTAGAGTAGCCGAAGTAATTTAGGTGAGTCTAGCATAGCTTGTAATGATTTGTACACCTTTGTTTGAAATTTTAAGATGATATGGTTTGGTTTGTTGTGGTAGGGGAAAGTTGGGGGTGATTTACGGTAGCCAAAGTAATTTAGGTGATTCTGGTATAGTTTGTTATTATCTTTAGCATTTTTTTGTAATTTTAAAGTGATTGGGCTTAGTTTGTTGCTGTAAAGTGTAGCCGAAGTAATTTAGGTGATTCTGGTATAGTTTAACAACGGTGGTATTAATCGGGTTTGTTGACCGTGTTCCATGCGAAGTTCCATGAGGGGGGGTGTAGTGAGCGCCCCGAGAGGCTAACTCAGCAAGTGATCCCCATGAATCTCTGCCAAACGTTTCGTCCACAGCTGCGGTGGACATCTTCAGTGGCGGTGTGGTCGTGGTCGAAGTACTCTCCCAGCTGTCACAGTCGCGACTGTGACAGCTGGGAGAGTACTTCGACCACGACCACACCGCCACTGAAGATGTCCACCGCAGCTGTGGACGAAACGTTTGGCAGAGATTCATGGGGATCACTTGCTGAGTTAGCCTCTCGGGGCGCTCACTACACCCCCCCTCATGGAACTTCGCATGGAACACGGTCAACAAACCCGATTAATACCACCGTTGTTGACAACACCGACCGTGAAAGCCTACACACTTTTATAAATCTGGTATAGTTTGTTATGATTTTTGGCATTTTTTTGTAATTTTAAAGTGATTGGGCTTAGTTTGTTGCTGTAAAGTGTAGTTGGGTGTGATTTTTGATAGCCGAAGTAATTTAGGTGAGTTTGGCATAGTTTGCTATGGTTAGTAGCATTTTTTTGTAATTTAAAAAGTGATTGGGTTTAATTTGTTGTGGTAAGGGTTATTTGGTGATGATTTTTGGTAGCCGAAGTAATTTAGGTGAGTTTGGCATAGTTTGCTATGGTTAGGAGCATTTTTTTGTAATTTAAAAGTGATTGGGTTTAGTTTGTTGTGGTAAGGGTTAGTTGGTAATGATTTAGAGTAGCCGAAGTAATTTAGGTGAGTCTGGCATAGTTTGTTATGATTTGTACACCTTTTTTTGTAATTTTAAGCTGATATAGTTTGGTTTGTTGTGGTAAGGGTTAGTTGGTGATGATTTATGGTAGCCGAAGTAATTTATGTGAGTTTGGCATAGTTTGCCATGGTTAGGAGCATTTTTTTGTAATTTAAAAGTGATTGGGTTTAGTTTGTTGTGGTAAGGGTTAGTTGGTGATGATTTAGAGTAGCGGAAGTAATTTAGGTGAGTCTGGCATAGTTTGTTATGATTTGTACACCTTTTTTTGTAATTTTAAGATGATATGGTTTGGTTTGTTGTGGTAAGGGATAGTTGGGGGTGATTTACGGTAGCCGAAGTAATTTAGGTGATTCTGGTATAGTTTGTTATGATTTTTGGCATTTTTTTGTAATTTTAAAGTGATTGGGCTTAGTTTGTTGCAGTAAAGTGTAGTTGGGTGTGATTTTTGATAGCCAAAGTAATTTAGGTAAGTTTGGCATAGTTTGCAATGGTTAGTAGCATTTTTTTGTAATTTAAAAGGTGATTGAGTTTAATTTGATGTGGTAAGGGTTAGTTGGTGATGATTTTTGGTAGCCGAAGTAATTTAGGTGAGTTTGGCATAGTTTGCTATGGTTAGGAGCATTTTTTTGTAATTTAAAAGTGATTGGGTTTAGTTTGTTGTGGTAAGGGTTAGTTGGTAATGATTTAGAGTAGCCGAAGAAATTTAGGTGAGTTTGGCATAGTTTGTTATGATTTGTACACCTTTTTTTGTAATTTTAAAACGATATGGTTTGGATTGTTGTGGTAAGGGATATTTGGGGGTGATTTACGTTAGCCGAAGTAATTTAGGTGATTCTGGTATAGTGTGTTATAATTTTTAGCATTTTTTTGTAATTTTAAAGTGATTGGGCTTAGTTTGTTGCTGTAAAGTGTAGTTGTGGGTGATTTTTGATAGCAGAAGTAATTTAGGTGAGTTTGGCATAGTTTGCCATGGTTAGTAGCATTTTTTTGTAATTTAAAAGTGATTGGGTTTAGTTTGTTGTGGTAAGGGTTAGTTGGTGATGATTTATGGTAGCCGAAGTAATTTAGGTGAGTTTGGCATAGTTTGCTATGGTTAGTAGCATTTTTTTGTAATTTAAAAGTTATTGGGTTTAGTTTGTTGTGGTAAGGGTTAGTTGGTGATGATTTAGAGTAGCCGAAGTAATTTAGGTGAGTCTGCCATAGTTTGTTATGATTTGTACACTTTTTTTTGTAATTTTAAGATGATATGGTTTGGTTTGTTGTGGTAAGGGATAGTTGGGGGTGATTTACGGTAGCCGAAGTAATTTAGGTGATTCTGGTATAGTTTGTTCTGATTTTTAGCATTTTTTTGTAATTTTAAAGTGATTGGGCTTAGTTTGTTGCTGTAAAGTGTAGTTGGGGGTGATTTTTGATAGCCGAAGTAATTTAGGTGAGTTTGGCATAGTTTGCTATGGTTAGTAGCATTTTTTTGTAATTTAAAAGTAATTGGGTTTAGTTTGTTGTGGTAAGGGTTAGTTGGTGATGATTTATGGTAGCCGAAGTAATTTAGGTGAGTTTGGCATGGTTTGCTATGGTTAGTAGCATTTTTTTGTAATTTAAAAGTGATTGGGTTTAGTTTGTTGTGGTAAGGGTTAGTTGGTGATGATTTAGAGTAGCCGAAGTAATTTAAGTGAGTCTGGCATAGTTTGTTATGATTTGTACACCTTTTTCTGTAATTTTAAGATGATATGATTTGGTTTGTTGTGGTAAGGGATAGTTGGGGGTGATTTACGGTAGCCGAAGTAATTTAGGTGATTCTGGTATAGTTTGTTCTGATTTTTAGCATTTTTTTGTAATTTTAAAGTGATTGGGCTTAGTTTGTTGCTGTAAAGTGTAGTTGGGGGTGATTTTTGATAGCCGAAGTAATTTAGGTAAGTTTGGCATAGTTTGCTATGGTTAGTAGCATTTTTTTGTAATTTAAAAGTAATTGGGTTTAGTTTGTTGTGGTAAGGGTTAGTTGGTGATGATTTATGGTAGCCGAAGTAATTTAGGTGAGTTTGGCATGGTTTGCTATGGTTAGTAGCATTTTTTTGTAATTTAAAGGTGATTGGGTTTAGTTTGTTGTGGTAAGGGTTAGTTGGTGATGATTTATGGTAGCCGAAGTAATTTAGGTGAGTTTGGCATAGTTTGCTATGGTTAGTAGCATTTTTTTGTAATTTAAAAGTTATTGGGTTTAGTTTGTTGTGGTAAGGGTTAGTTGGTGATGATTTAGAGTAGCCGAAGTAATTTAGGTGAGTCTGGGATAGTTTGTTATGATTTGTACACCTTTTTTTGTAATTTTAAGATGATATGGTTTGGTTTGTTGTGGTAAGGGATAGTTGGGGGTGATTTACGGTAGCCGAAGTAATTTAGGTGATTCTGGTATAGTTTGTTCTGATTTTTAGCATTTTTTTGTAATTTTAAAGTGATTGGGCTTAGTTTGTTGCTGTAAAGTGTAGTTGGGGGTGATTTTTGATAGCCGAAGTAATTTAGGTGAGTTTGGCATAGTTTGCTATGGTTAGTAGCATTTTTTTGTAATTTAAAAGTAATTGGGTTTAGTTTGTTGTGGTAAGGGTTAGTTGGTGATGATTTATGGTAGCCGAAGTAATTTAGGTGAGTTTGGCATGGTTTGCTATGGTTAGTAGCATTTTTTTGTAATTTAAAAGTGATTGGGTTTAGTTTGTTGTGGTAAGGGTTTGTTGGTGATGATTTAGAGTAGCCGAAGTAATTTAAGTGAGTCTGGCATAGTTTGTTATGATTTGTACACCTTTTTTTGTAATTTTAAGATGATATGATTTGGTTTGTTGTGGTAAGGGATAGTTGGGGGTGATTTACGGTAGCCGAAGTAATTTAGGTGATTCTGGTATAGTTTGTTCTGATTTTTAGCATTTTTTTGTAATTTTAAAGTGATTGGGCTTAGTTTGTTGCTGTAAAGTGTAGTTGGGGGTGATTTTTGATAGCCGAAGTAATTTAGGTAAGTTTGGCATAGTTTGCTATGGTTAGTAGCATTTTTTTGTAATTTAAAAGTAATTGGGTTTAGTTTGTTGTGGTAAGGGTTAGTTGGTGATGATTTATGGTAGCCGAAGTAATTTAGGTGAGTTTGGCATGGTTTGCTATGGTTAGTAGCATTTTTTTGTAATTTAAAGGTGATTGGGTTTAGTTTGTTGTGGTAAGGGTTAGTTGGTGATGATTTATGGTAGCCGAAGTAATTTAGGTAAGTTTGGCATAGTTTGCTATGGTTAGTAGCATTTTTTTGTAATTTAAAAGTTATTGGGTTTAGTTTGTTGTGGTAAGGGTTAGTTGGTGATGATTTAGAGTAGCCGAAATAATTTAGGTGAGTCTGGGATAGTTTGTTATGATTTGTACACCTTTTTTTGTAATTTTAAGATGATATGGTTTGGTTTGTTGTGGTAAGGGATAGTTGGGGGTGATTTACGGTAGCCGAAGTAATTTAGGTGATTCTGGTATAGTTTGTTCTGATTATTAGCATTTTTTTGTAATTTTAAAGTGATTGGGCTTAGTTTGTTGCTGTAAAGTGTAGTTGGGGGTGATTTTTGATAGCCGAAGTAATTTAGGTGAGTTTGGCATAGTTTGCTATGGTTAGTAGCATTTTTTTGTAATTTAAAAGTGATTGGGTTTAGTTTGTTGTGGTAAGGGTTAGTTGGTGATGATTTAGAGTAGCCGAAGTAATTTAGGTGAGTCTGGCATAGTTTGTTATGATTTGTACACCTTTTTTTGTAATTTTAAGATGATATGGTTTGGTTTGTTGTGGTAGGGGAAAGTTGGGGGTGATTTACGGTAGCTGAAGTAATTTAGGTGATTCTGGTATAGTTTGTTATGATTTTTAGCATTTTTTTGTAATTTTAAAGTGATTGGGCTTAGTTTGTTGCTGTAAAGTGTAGTTGGGGGTGATTTTTGATAGCCGAAGTAATTTAGGTGAGTTTGGCATAGTTTGCTATGGTTAGTAGCATTTTTTTGTAATTTAAAAGTGATTGGGTTTAGTTTGTTGTGGTAAGGGTTAGTTGGTGATGATTTATGGTAGCCGAAGTAATTTAGGTGAGTTTGGCATAGTTTGCTAAGGTTAGTAGCATTTTTTTGTAATTTAAAAGTTATTGGGTTTAGTTTGTTGTGGTAAGGGTTAGTTGGTGATGATTTAGAGTAGCCGAAGTAATTTAGGTGAGTCTGGCATAGTTTGTTATGATTTGTACACCTTTTTTTGTAATTTTAAGATGATATGGTTTGGTTTGCTGTGGTAAGGGATAGTTGGGGTGATTTACGGTAGCCGAAGTAATTTAGGTGATTCTGGTATAGTTTGTTATGATTTTTAGCATTTTTTTGTAATTTTAAAGTGATTGGGCTTAGTTTGTTGCTGTAAAGTGTAGTTGGGGGTGCTTTTTGATAGCCGAAGAAATTAGGTTAGTTTGGCATAGTTTGCTATGGTTAGTAGCATTTTTTTGTAATTTAAAAGTGATTGGGTTTAGTTTGTTGTGGTAAGGGTTAGTTGGTGATGATTTAGAGTAGCCGAAGTAATTTAGGTGAATCTGGCATAGTTTGTTATGATTTGTACACCTTTTTTTGTAATTTTAAGATGATATGGTTTGGTTTGTTGTGGTAGGGGAAAATTGGGGGTGATTTACGGTAGCCGAAGTAATTTAGGTGATTCTGGTATAGTTTGTTATGATTTTTAGCATTTTTTTGTAATTTTAAAGTGATTGGGCTTAGTTTGTTGCTGTAAAGTGTAGTTGGGGGTGATTTTTGATAGCCGAAGTAATTTAGGTGAGTTTGGCATAGTTTGCTATGGTTAGTAGCATTTTTTTCTAATTTAAAAGTGATTGGGTTTAGTTTGTTGTGGTAAGGGTTAGTTGGTGATGATTTATGGTAGCCGAAGTAATTTAGGTGAGTTTGGCATAGTTTGCTATGGTTAGGAGCATTTTTTTGTAATTTAAAAGTGATTGGGTTTAGTTTGTTGTGGTAAGGGTTAGTTGGTGATGATTTAGAGTAGTCGAAGTAATTTAGGTGAGTCTGGCATAGTTTGTTATGATTTGTACACCTTTTTTTGTAATTTTAAGATGATATGTTTTGGTTTGTTGTGGTAAGGGATAGTTGGGGGTGATTTACGGTAGCCGAAGTAATTTAGGTGATTCTGGTATAGTTTGTTCTGATTTTTAGCATTTTTTTGTAATTTTAAAGTGATTGGGCTTAGTTTGTTGCTGTAAAGTGTAGTTGGGGGTGATTTTTGATAGCCGAAGTAATTTAGGTGAGTTTGGCATAGTTTGCTATGGTTAGTAGCATTTTTTTGTAATTTAAAAGTAATTGGGTTTAGTTTGTTGTGGTAAGGGTTAGTTGGTGATGATTTATGGTAGCCGAAGTAATTTAGGTGAGTTTGGCATGGTTTGCTATGGTTAGTAGCATTTTTTTGTAATTTAAAAGTGATTGGGTTTAGTTTGTTGTGGTAAGGGTTAGTTGGTGATGATTTAGAGTAGCCGAAGTAATTTAAGTGAGTCTGGCATAGTTTGTTATGATTTGTACACCTTTTTTTGTAATTTTAAGATGATATGATTTGGTTTGTTGTGGTAAGGGATAGTTGGGGGTGATTTACGGTAGCCGAAGTAATTTAGGTGATTCTGGTATAGTTTGTTCTGATTTTTAGCATTTTTTTGTAATTTTAAAGTGATTGGGCTTAGTTTGTTGCTGTAAAGTGTAGTTGGGGGTGATTTTTGATAGCCGAAGTAATTTAGGTAAGTTTGGCATAGTTTGTTATGGTTAGTAGCATTTTTTTGTAATTTAAAAGTAATTGGGTTTAGTTTGTTGTGGTAAGGGTTAGTTGGTGATGATTTATGGTAGCCGAAGTAATTTAGGTGAGTTTGGCATGGTTTGCTATGGTTAGTAGCATTTTTTTGTAATTTAAAGGTGATTGGGTTTAGTTTGTTGTGGTAAGGGTTAGTTGGTGATGATTTATGGTAGCCGAAGTAATTTAGGTGAGTTTGGCATAGTTTGCTATGGTTAGTAGCATTTTTTTGTAATTTAAAAGTTATTGGGTTTAGTTTGTTGTGGTAAGGGTTAGTTGGTGATGATTTAGAGTAGCCGAAATAATTTAGGTGAGTCTGGGATAGTTTGTTATGATTTGTACACCTTTTTTTGTAATTTTAAGATGATATGGTTTGGTTTGTTGTGGTAAGGGATAGTTGGGGGTGATTTACGGTAGCCGAAGTAATTTAGGTGATTCTGGTATAGTTTGTTCTGATTATTAGCATTTTTTTGTAATTTTAAAGTGATTGGGCTTAGTTTGTTGCTGTAAAGTGTAGTTGGGGGTGATTTTTGATAGCCGAAGTAATTTAGGTGAGTTTGGCATAGTTTGCTATGGTTAGTAGCATTTTTTTGTAATTTAAAAGTTATTGGGTTTAGTTTGTTGTGGTAAGGGTTAGTTGGTGATGATTTAGAGTAGCCGAAGTAATTTAGGTGAGTCTGGCATAGTTTGTTATGATTTGTACACCTTTTTTTGTAATTTTAAGATGATATGGTTTGGTTTGCTGTGGTAAGGGATAGTTGGGGTGATTTACGGTAGCCGAAGTAATTTAGGTGATTCTGGTATAGTTTGTTATGATTTTTAGCATTTTTTTGTAATTTTAAAGTGATTGGGCTTAGTTTGTTGCTGTAAAGTGTAGTTGGGGGTGATTTTTGATAGCCGAAGTAATTTAGGTGAGTTTGGCATAGTTTGCTATGGTTAGTAGCATTTTTTTGTAATTTAAAAGTAATTGGGTTTAGTTTGTTGTGGTAAGGGTTAGTTGGTGATGATTTATGGTAGCCGAAGTAATTTAGGTGAGTTTGGCATGGTTTGCGATGGTTAGTAGCATTTTTTTGTAATTTAAAGGTGATTGGGTTTAGTTTTTTGTGGTAAGGGTTAGTTGGTGATGATTTAGAGTAGCCGAAGTAATTTAAGTGAGTCTGGCATAGTTTGTTATGATTTGTACACCTTTTTTTGTAATTTTAAAATGATATGATTTGGTTTGTTGTGGTAAGGGATAGTTGGGGGTGATTTACGGTAGCCGAAGTAATTTAGGTGATTCTGGTATAGTTTGTTCTAATTTTTAGCATTTTTTTGTAATTTTAAAGTGATTGGGCTTAGTTTGTTGCTGTAAAGTGTAGTTGGGGGTGATTTTTGATAGCCGAAGTAATTTAGGTGAGTTTGGCATAGTTTGCAATGGTTAGTAGCATTTTTTTGTAATTTAAAAGTGATTGGGTTTAGTTTGTTGTGGTAAGGGTTAGTTGGTGATGATTTATGGTAGCCGAAGTAATTTAGGTGAGTTTGGCATGGTTTGCTATGGTTAGTAGCATTTTTTTGTAATTTAAAGGTGATTGGGTTTAGTTTGTTGTGGTAAGGGTTAGTTGGTGATGATTTATGGTAGCCGAAGTAATTTAGGTGAGTTTGGCATAGTTTGCTATGGTTAGTAGCATTTTTTTGTAATTTAAAAGTTATTGGGTTTAGTTTGTTGTGGTAAGGGTTAGTTGGTGATGATTTAGAGTAGCCGAAATAATTTAGGTGAGTCTGGGATAGTTTGTTATGATTTGTACACCTTTTTTTGTAATTTTAAGATGATATGGTTTGGTTTGTTGTGGTAAGGGATAGTTGGGGGTGATTTACGGTAGCCGAAGTAATTTAGGTGATTCTGGTATAGTTTGTTCTGATTATTAGCATTTTTTTGTAATTTTAAAGTGATTGGGCTTAGTTGGTTGCTGTAAAGTGTAGTTGGGGGTGATTTTTGATAGCCGAAGTAATTTAGGTGAGTTTGGCATAGTTTGCTATGGTTAGTAGCATTTTTTTGTAATTTAAAAGTGATTGGGTTTAGTTTGTTGTGGTAAGGGTTAGTTGGTGATGATTTAGAGTAGCCGAAGTAATTTAGGTGAGTCTGGCATAGTTTGTTATGATTTGTACACCTTTTTTTGTAATTTTAAGATGATATGGTTTGGTTTGTTGTGGTAGGGGAAAGTTGGGGGTGATTTACGGTAGCTGAAGTAATTTAGGTGATTCTGGTATAGTTTGTTATGATTTTTGGCATTTTTTTGTAAATTTAAAGTGATTGGGCTTAGTTTGTTGCAGTAAAGTGTAGTTGGGTGTGATTTTTGATAGCCAAAGTAATTTAGGTAAGTTTGGCATAGTTTGCAATGGTTAGTAGCATTTTTTTGTAATTTAAAAGGTGATTGAGTTTAATTTGATGTGGTAAGGGTTAGTTGGTGATGATTTTTGGTAGCCGAAGTAAGTTAGGTGAGTTTGGCATAGTTTGCTATGGTTAGGAGCATTTTTTTGTAATTTAAAAGTGATTGGGTTTAGTTTGTTGTGGTAAGGGTTAGTTGGTAATGATTTAGAGTAGCCGAAGTAATTTAGGTGAGTTTGGCATAGTTTGTTATGATTTGTACACCTTTTTTTGTAATTTTAAAACGATATGGTTTGGATTGTTGTGGTAAGGGATATTTGGGGGTGATTTACGTTAGCCGAAGTAATTTAGGTGATTCTGGTATAGTGTGTTATAATTTTTAGCATTTTTTTGTAATTTTAAAGTGATTGGGCTTAGTTTGTTGCTGTAAAGTGTAGTTGTGGGTGATTTTTGATAGCAGAAGTAATTTAGGTGAGTTTGGCATAGTTTGCTATGGTTAGTAGCATTTTTTTGTAATTTAAAAGTGATTGGGTTTAGTTTGTTGTGGTAAGGGTTAGTTGGTGATGATTTATGGTAGCCGAAGTAATTTAGGTGAGTTTGGCATAGTTTGCTATGGTTAGTAGCATTTTTTTGTAATTTAAAAGTTATTGGGTTTAGTTTGTTGTGGTAAGGGTTAGTTGGTGATGATTTAGAGTAGCCGAAGTAATTTAGGTGAGTCTGGCATAGTTTGTTATGATTTGTACACTTTTTTTTGTAATTTTAAGATGATATGGTTTGGTTTGTTGTGGTAAGGGATAGTTGGGGGTGATTTACGGTAGCCGAAGTAATTTAGGTGATTCTGGTATAGTTTGTTCTGATTTTTAGCATTTTTTTGTAATTTTAAAGTGATTGGGCTTAGTTTGTTGCTGTAAAGTGTAGTTGGGGGTGATTTTTGATAGCCGAAGTAATTTAGGTGAGTTTGGCATAGTTTGCTATGGTTAGTAGCATTTTTTTGTAATTTAAAAGTAATTGGGTTTAGTTTGTTGTGGTAAGGGTTAGTTGGTGATGATTTATGGTAGCCGAAGTAATTTAGGTGAGTTTGACATGGTTTCCTATGGTTAGTAGCATTTTTTTGTAATTTAAAAGTGATTGGGTTTAGTTTGTTGTGGTAAGGGTTAGTTGGTGATGATTTAGAGTAGCCGAAGTAATTTAAGTGAGTCTGGCATAGTTTGTTATGATTTGTACACCTTTTTTTGTAATTTTAAGATGATATGATTTGGTTTGTTGTGGTAAGGGATAGTTGGGGGTGATTTACGGTAGCCGAAGTAATTTAGGTGATTCTGGTATAGTTTGTTCTGATTTTTAGCATTTTTTTGTAATTTTAAAGTGATTGGGCTTAGTTTGTTGCTGTAAAGTGTAGTTGGGGGTGATTTTTGATAGCCGAAGTAATTTAGGTAAGTTTGGCATAGTTTGCTATGGTTAGTAGCATTTTTTTGTAATTTAAAAGTAATTGGGTTTAGTTTGTTGTGGTAAGGGTTAGTTGGTGATGATTTATGGTAGCCGAAGTAATTTAGGTGAGTTTGGCATGGTTTGCTATGGTTAGTAGCATTTTTTTGTAATTTAAAGGTGATTGGGTTTAGTTTGTTGTGGTAAGGGTTAGTTGGTGATGATTTATGGTAGCCGAAGTAATTTAGGTGAGTTTGGCATAGTTTGCTATGGTTAGAAGCATTTTTTTGTAATTTAAAAGTTATTGGGTTTAGTTTGTTGTGGTAAGGGTTAGTTGGTGATGATTTAGAGTAGCCGAAATAATTTAGGTGAGTCTGGGATAGTTTGTTATGATTTGTACACCTTTTTTTGTAATTTTAAGATGATATGGTTTGGTTTGTTGTGGTAAGGGATAGTTGGGGGTGATTTACGGTAGCCGAAGTAATTTAGGTGATTCTGGTATAGTTTGTTCTGATTATTAGCATTTTTTTGTAATTTTAAAGTGATTGGGCTTAGTTTGTTGCTGTAAAGTGTAGTTGGGGGTGATTTTTGATAGCCGAAGTAATTTAGGTGAGTTTGGCATAGTTTGCTATGGTTAGTAGCATTTTTTTGTAATTTAAAAGTGATTGGGTTTAGTTTGTTGTGGTAAGGGTTAGTTGGTGATGATTTAGAGTAGCCGAAGTAATTTAGGTGAGTCTGGCATAGTTTGTTATGATTTGTACACCTTTTTTTGTAATTTTAAGATGATATGGTTTGGTTTGTTGTGGTAGGGGAAAGTTGGGGGTGATTTACGGTAGCTGAAGTAATTTAGGTGATTCTGGTATAGTTTGTTATGATTTTTAGCATTTTTTTGTAATTTTAAAGTGATTGGGCTTAGTTTGTTGCTGTAAAGTGTAGTTGGGGGTGATTTTTGATAGCCGAAGTAATTTAGGTGAGTTTGGCATAGTTTGCTATGGTTAGTAGCATTTTTTTGTAATTTAAAAGTGATTGGGTTTAGTTTGTTGTGGTAAGGGTTAGTTGGTGATGATTTATGGTAGCCGAAGTAATTTAGGTGAGTTTGGCATAGTTTGCTATGGTTAGTAGCATTTTTTTGTAATTTAAAAGTTATTGGGTTTAGTTTGTTGTGGTAAGGGTTAGTTGGTGATGATTTAGAGTAGCCGAAGTAATTTAGGTGAGTCTGGCATAGTTTGTTATGATTTGTACACCTTTTTTTGTAATTTTAAGATGATATGGTTTGGTTTGCTGTGGTAAGGGATAGTTGGGGTGATTTACGGTAGCCGAAGTAATTTAGGTGATTCTGGTATAGTTTGTTATGATTTTTAGCATTTTTTTGTAATTTTAAAGTGATTGGGCTTAGTTTGTTGCTGTAAAGTGTAGTTGGGGGTGCTTTTTGATAGCCGAAGAAATTAGGTTAGTTTGGCATAGTTTGCTATGGTTAGTAGCATTTTTTTGTAATTTAAAAGTGATTGGGTTTAGTTTGTTGTGGTAAGGGTTAGTTGGTGATGATTTAGAGTAGCCGAAGTAATTTAGGTGAATCTGGCATAGTTTGTTATGATTTGTACACCTTTTTTTGTAATTTTAAGATGATATGGTTTGGTTTGTTGTGGTAGGGGAAAATTGGGGGTGATTTACGGTAGCCGAAGTAATTTAGGTGATTCTGGTATAGTTTGTTATGATTTTTAGCATTTTTTTGTAATTTTAAAGTGATTGGGCTTAGTTTGTTGCTGTAAAGTGTAGTTGGGGGTGATTTTTGATAGCCGAAGTAATTTAGGTGAGTTTGGCATAGTTTGCTATGGTTAGTAGCATTTTTTTCTAATTTAAAAGTGATTGGGTTTAGTTTGTTGTGGTAAGGGTTAGTTGGTGATGATTTATGGTAGCCGAAGTAATTTAGGTGAGTTTGGCATAGTTTGCTATGGTTAGGAGCATTTTTTTGTAATTTAAAAGTGATTGGGTTTAGTTTGTTGTGGTAAGGGTTAGTTGGTGATGATTTAGAGTAGTCGAAGTAATTTTGGTGAGTCTGGCATAGTTTGTTATGATTTGTACACCTTTTTTTGTAATTTTAAGATGATATGTTTTGGTTTGTTGTGTAAGGGATAGTTGGGGGTGATTTACGGTAGCCGAAGTAATTTAGGTGATTCTGGTATAGTTTGTTCTGATTTTTAGCATTTTTTTGTAATTTTAAAGTGATTGGGCTTAGTTTGTTGCTGTAAAGTGTAGTTGGGGGTGATTTTTGATAGCCGAAGTAATTTAGGTGAGTTTGGCATAGTTTGCTATGGAAGGTAGCATTTTTTTGTAATTTAAAAGTAATTGGGTTTAGTTTGTTGTGGTAAGGGTTAGTTGGTGATGATTTATGGTAGCCGAAGTAATTTAGGTGAGTTTGGCATGGTTTGCTATGGTTAGTAGCATTTTTTTGTAATTTAAAAGTGATTGGGTTTAGTTTGTTGTGGTAAGGGTTAGTTGGTGATGATTTAGAGTAGCCGAAGTAATTTAAGTGAGTCTGGCATAGTTTGTTATGATTTGTACACCTTTTTTTGTAATTTTAAGATGATATGATTTGGTTTGTTGTGGTAAGGGATAGTTGGGGGTGATTTACGGTAGCCGAAGTAATTTAGGTGATTCTGGTATAGTTTGTTCTAATTTTTAGCATTTTTTTGTAATTTTAAAGTGATTGGGCTTAGTTTGTTGCTGTAAAGTGTAGTTGGGGGTGATTTTTGATAGCCGAAGTAATTTAGGTAAGTTTGGCATAGTTTGTTATGGTTAGTAGCATTTTTTTGTAATTTAAAAGTAATTGGGTTTAGTTTGTTGTGGTAAGGGTTAGTTGGTGATGATTTATGGTAGCCGAAGTAATTTAGGTGAGTTTGGCATGGTTTGCTATGGTTAGTAGCATTTTTTTGTAATTTAAAGGTGATTGGGTTTAGTTTGTTGTGGTAAGGGTTAGTTGGTGATGATTTATGGTAGCCGAAGTAATTTAGGTGAGTTTGGCATAGTTTGCTATGGTTAGTAGCATTTTTTTGTAATTTAAAAGTTATTGGGTTTAGTTTGTTGTGGTAAGGGTTAGTTGGTGATGATTTAGAGTAGCCGAAATAATTTAGGTGAGTCTGGGATAGTTTGTTATGATTTGTACACCTTTTTTTGTAATTTTAAGATGATATGGTTTGGTTTGTTGTGGTAAGGGATAGTTGGGGGTGATTTACGGTAGCCGAAGTAATTTAGGTGATTCTGGTATAGTTTGTTCTGATTATTAGCATTTTTTTGTAATTTTAAAGTGATTGGGCTTAGTTTGTTGCTGTAAAGGGTAGTTGGGGGTGATTTTTGATAGCCGAAGTAATTTAGGTGAGTTTGGCATAGTTTGCTATTGTTAGTAGCATTTTTTTGTAATTTAAAAGTGATTGGGTTTAGTTTGTTGTGGTAAGGGTTAGTTGGTGATGATTTAGAGTAGCCGAAGTAATTTAGGTGAGTCTGGCATAGTTTGTTATGATTTGTACACCTTTTTTTGTAATTTTAAGATGATATGGTTTGGTTTGTTGTGGTAGGGGAAAGTTGGGGGTGATTTACGGTAGCTGAAGTAATTTAGGTGATTCTGGTATAGTTTGTTATGATTTTTAGCATTTTTTTGTAATTTTAAAGTGATTGGGCTTAGTTTGTTGCTGTAAAGTGTAGTTGGGGGTGATTTTGGATAGCCGAAGTAATTTAGGTGAGTTTGGCATAGTTTGCTATGGTTAGTAGCATTTTTTTGTAATTTAAAAGTGATTGGGTTTAGTTTGTTGTGGTAAGGGTTAGTTGGTGATGATTTATGGTAGCCGAAGTAATTTAGGTGAGTTTGGCATAGTTTGCTATGGTTAGTAGCATTTTTTTGTAATTTAAAAGTTATTGGGTTTAGTTTGTTGTGGTAAGGGTTAGTTGGTGATGATTTAGAGTAGCCGAAGTAATTTAGGTGAGTCTGGCATAGTTTGTTATGATTTGTACACCTTTTTTTGTAATTTTAAGATGATATGGTTTGGTTTGCTGTGGTAAGGGATAGTTGGGGTGATTTACGGTAGCCGAAGTAATTTAGGTGATTCTGGTATAGTTTGTTATGATTTTTAGCATTTTTTTGTAATTTTAAAGTGATTGGGCTTAGTTTGTTGCTGTAAAGTGTAGTTGGGGGTGCTTTTTGATAGCCGAAGAAATTAGGTTAGTTTGGCATAGTTTGCTATGGTTAGTAGCATTTTTTTGTAATTTAAAAGTGATTGGGTTTAGTTTGTTGTGGTAAGGGTTAGTTGGTGATGATTTAGAGTAGCCGAAGTAATTTAGGTGAATCTGGCATAGTTTGTTATGATTTGTACACCTTTTTTTGTAATTTTAAGATGATATGGTTTGGTTTGTTGTGGTAGGGGAAAATTGGGGGTGATTTACGGTAGCCGAAGTAATTTAGGTGATTCTGGTATAGTTTGTTATGATTATTAGCATTTTTTTGTAATTTTAAAGTGATTGGGCTTAGTTTGTTGCTGTAAAGTGTAGTTGGGGGTGATTTTTGATAGCCGAAGTAATTTAGGTGAGTTTGGCATAGTTTGCTATGGTTAGTAGCATTTTTTTGTAATTTAAAAGTTATTGGGTTTAGTTTGTTGTGGTAAGGGTTAGTTGGTGATGATTTAGAGTAGCCGAAGTAATTTAGGTGAGTCTGGCATAGTTTGTTATGATTTGTACACCTTTTTTTGTAATTTTAAGATGATATGGTTTGGTTTGCTGTGGTAAGGGATAGTTGGGGTGATTTACGGTAGCCGAAGTAATTTAGGTGATTCTGGTATAGTTTGTTATGATTTTTAGCATTTTTTTGTAATTTTAAAGTGATTGGGCTTAGTTTGTTGCTGTAAAGTGTAGTTGGGGGTGATTTTTGATAGCCGAAGTAATTTAGGTGAGTTTGGCATAGTTTGCTATGGTTAGTAGCATTTTTTTGTAATTTAAAAGTAATTGGGTTTAGTTTGTTGTGGTAAGGGTTAGTTGGTGATGATTTATGGTAGCCGAAGTAATTTATGTGAGTTTGGCATGGTTTGCGATGGTTAGTAGCATTTTTTTGTAATTTAAAGGTGATTGGGTTTAGTTTGTTGTGGTAAGGGTTAGTTGGTGATGATTTAGAGTAGCCGAAGTAATTTAAGTGAGTCTGGCATAGTTTGTTATGATTTGTACACCTTTTTTTGTAATTTTAAAATGATATGATTTGGTTTGTTGTGGTAAGGGATAGTTGGGGGTGATTTACGGTAGCCGAAGTAATTTAGGTGATTCTGGTATAGTTTGTTCTGATTTTTAGCATTTTTTTGTAATTTTAAAGTGATTTGGCTTAGTTTGTTGCTGTAAAGTGTAGTTGGGGGTGATTTTTGATAGCCGAAGTAATTTAGGTGAGTTTGGCATAGTTTGCAATGGTTAGTAGCATTTTTTTGTAATTTAAAAGTGATTGGGTTTAGTTTGTTGTGGTAAGGGTTAGTTGGTGATGATTTATGGTAGCCGAAGTAATTTAGGTGAGTTTGGCATGGTTTGCTATGGTTAGTAGCATTTTTTTGTAATTTAAAGGTGATTGGGTTTAGTTTGTTGTGGTAAGGGTTAGTTGGTGATGATTTATGGTAGCCGAAGTAATTTAGGTGAGTTTGGCATAGTTTGCTATGGTTAGTAGCATTTTTTTGTAATTTAAAAGTTATTGGGTTTAGTTTGTTGTGGTAAGGGTTAGTTGGTGATGATTTAGAGTAGCCGAAATAATTTAGGTGAGTCTGGGATAGTTTGTTATGATTTGTACACCTTTTTTTGTAATTTTAAGATGATATGGTTTGGTTTGTTGTGGTAAGGGATAGTTGGGGGTGATTTACGGTAGCCGAAGTAATTTAGGTGATTCTGGTATAGTTTGTTCTGATTATTAGCATTTTTTTGTAATTTTAAAGTGATTGGGCTTAGTTTGTTGCTGTAAAGTGTAGTTGGGGGTGATTTTTGATAGCCGAAGTAATTTAGGTGAGTTTGGCATAGTTTGCTATGGTTAGTAGCATTTTTTTGTAATTTAAAAGTGATTGGGTTTAGTTTGTTGTGGTAAGGGTTAGTTGGTGATGATTTAGAGTAGCCGAAGTAATTTAGGTGAGTCTGGCATAGTTTGTTATGATTTGTACACCTTTTTTTGTAATTTTAAGATGATATGGTTTGGTTTGTTGTGGTAGGGGAAAGTTGGGGGTGATTTACGGTAGCTGAAGTAATTTAGGTGATTCTGGTATAGTTTGTTATGATTTTTGGCATTTTTTTGTAAATTTAAAGTGATTGGGCTTAGTTTGTTGCAGTAAAGTGTAGTTGGGTGTGATTTTTGATAGCCAAAGTAATTTAGGTAAGTTTGGCATAGTTTGCAATGGTTAGTAGCATTTTTTTGTAATTTAAAAGGTGATTGAGTTTAATTTGATGTGGTAAGGGTTAGTTGGTGATGATTTTTGGTAGCCGAAGTAAGTTAGGTGAGTTTGGCATAGTTTGCTATGGTTAGGAGCATTTTTTTGTAATTTAAAAGTGATTGGGTTTAGTTTGTTGTGGTAAGGGTTAGTTGGTAATGATTTAGAGTAGCCGAAGTAATTTAGGTGAGTTTGGCATAGTTTGTTATGATTTGTACACCTTTTTTTGTAATTTTAAAACGATATGGTTTGGATTGTTGTGGTAAGGGATATTTGGGGGTGATTTACGTTAGCCGAAGTAATTTAGGTGATTCTGGTATAGTGTGTTATAATTTTTAGCATTTTTTTGTAATTTTAAAGTGATTGGGCTTAGTTTGTTGCTGTAAAGTGTAGTTGTGGGTGATTTTTGATAGCAGAAGTAATTTAGGTGAGTTTGGCATAGTTTGCTATGGTTAGTAGCATTTTTTTGTAATTTAAAAGTGATTGGGTTTAGTTTGTTGTGGTAAGGGTTAGTTGGTGATGATTTATGGTAGCCGAAGTAATTTAGGTGAGTTTGGCATAGTTTGCTATGGTTAGTAGCATTTTTTTGTAATTTAAAAGTTATTGGGTTTAGTTTGTTGTGGTAAGGGTTAGTTGGTGATGATTTAGAGTAGCCGAAGTAATTTAGGTGAGTCTGGCATAGTTTGTTATGATTTGTACACTTTTTTTTGTAATTTTAAGATGATATGGTTTGGTTTGTTGTGGTAAGGGATAGTTGGGGGTGATTTACGGTAGCCGAAGTAATTTAGGTGATTCTGGTATAGTTTGTTCTGATTTTTAGCATTTTTTTGTAATTTTAAAGTGATTGGGCTTAGTTTGTTGCTGTAAAGTGTAGTTGGGGGTGATTTTTGATAGCCGAAGTAATTTAGGTGAGTTTGGCATAGTTTGCTATGGTTAGTAGCATTTTTTTGTAATTTAAAAGTAATTGGGTTTAGTTTGTTGTGGTAAGGGTTAGTTGGTGATGATTTATGGTAGCCGAAGTAATTTAGGTGAGTTTGACATGGTTTGCTATGGTTAGTAGCATTTTTTTGTAATTTAAAAGTGATTGGGTTTAGTTTGTTGTGGTAAGGGTTAGTTGGTGATGATTTAGAGTAGCCGAAGTAATTTAAGTGAGTCTGGCATAGTTTGTTATGATTTGTACACCTTTTTTTGTAATTTTAAGATGATATGATTTGGTTTGTTGTGGTAAGGGATAGTTGGGGGTGATTTACGGTAGCCGAAGTAATTTAGGTGATTCTGGTATAGTTTGTTCTGATTTTTAGCATTTTTTTGTAATTTTAAAGTGATTGGGCTTAGTTTGTTGCTGTAAAGTGTAGTTGGGGGTGATTTTTGATAGCCGAAGTAATTTAGGTAAGTTTGGCATAGTTTGCTATGGTTAGTAGCATTTTTTTGTAATTTAAAAGTAATTGGGTTTAGTTTGTTGTGGTAAGGGTTAGTTGGTGATGATTTATGGTAGCCGAAGTAATTTAGGTGAGTTTGGCATGGTTTGCTATGGTTAGTAGCATTTTTTTGTAATTTAAAGGTGATTGGGTTTAGTTTGTTGTGGTAAGGGTTAGTTGGTGATGATTTATGGTAGCCGAAGTAATTTAGGTGAGTTTGGCATAGTTTGCTATGGTTAGAAGCATTTTTTTGTAATTTAAAAGTTATTGGGTTTAGTTTGTTGTGGTAAGGGTTAGTTGGTGATGATTTAGAGTAGCCGAAATAATTTAGGTGAGTCTGGGATAGTTTGTTATGATTTGTACACCTTTTTTTGTAATTTTAAGATGATATGGTTTGGTTTGTTGTGGTAAGGGATAGTTGGGGGTGATTTACGGTAGCCGAAGTAATTTAGGTGATTCTGGTATAGTTTGTTCTGATTATTAGCATTTTTTTGTAATTTTAAAGTGATTGGGCTTAGTTTGTTGCTGTAAAGTGTAGTTGGGGGTGATTTTTGATAGCCGAAGTAATTTAGGTGAGTTTGGCATAGTTTGCTATGGTTAGTAGCATTTTTTTGTAATTTAAAAGTGATTGGGTTTAGTTTGTTGTGGTAAGGGTTAGTTGGTGATGATTTAGAGTAGCCGAAGTAATTTAGGTGAGTCTGGCATAGTTTGTTATGATTTGTACACCTTTTTTTGTAATTTTAAGATGATATGGTTTGGTTTGTTGTGGTAGGGGAAAGTTGGGGGTGATTTACGGTAGCTGAAGTAATTTAGGTGATTCTGGTATAGTTTGTTATGATTTTTAGCATTTTTTTGTAATTTTAAAGTGATTGGGCTTAGTTTGTTGCTGTAAAGTGTAGTTGGGGGTGATTTTTGATAGCCGAAGTAATTTAGGTGAGTTTGGCATAGTTTGCTATGGTTAGTAGCATTTTTTTGTAATTTAAAAGTGATTGGGTTTAGTTTGTTGTGGTAAGGGTTAGTTGGTGATGATTTATGGTAGCCGAAGTAATTTAGGTGAGTTTGGCATAGTTTGCTATGGTTAGTAGCATTTTTTTGTAATTTAAAAGTTATTGGGTTTAGTTTGTTGTGGTAAGGGTTAGTTGGTGATGATTTAGAGTAGCCGAAGTAATTTAGGTGAGTCTGGCATAGTTTGTTATGATTTGTACACCTTTTTTTGTAATTTTAAGATGATATGGTTTGGTTTGCTGTGGTAAGGGATAGTTGGGGTGATTTACGGTAGCCGAAGTAATTTAGGTGATTCTGGTATAGTTTGTTATGATTTTTAGCATTTTTTTGTAATTTTAAAGTGATTGGGCTTAGTTTGTTGCTGTAAAGTGTAGTTGGGGGTGCTTTTTGATAGCCGAAGAAATTAGGTTAGTTTGGCATAGTTTGCTATGGTTAGTAGCATTTTTTTGTAATTTAAAAGTGATTGGGTTTAGTTTGTTGTGGTAAGGGTTAGTTGGTGATGATTTAGAGTAGCCGAAGTAATTTAGGTGAATCTGGCATAGTTTGTTATGATTTGTACACCTTTTTTTGTAATTTTAAGATGATATGGTTTGGTTTGTTGTGGTAGGGGAAAATTGAGGGTGATTTACGGTAGCCGAAGTAATTTAGGTGATTCTGGTATAGTTTGTTATGATTTTTAGCATTTTTTTGTAATTTTAAAGTGATTGGGCTTAGTTTGTTGCTGTAAAGTGTAGTTGGGGGTGATTTTTGATAGCCGAAGTAATTTAGGTGAGTTTGGCATAGTTTGCTATGGTTAGTAGCATTTTTTTCTAATTTAAAAGTGATTGGGTTTAGTTTGTTGTGGTAAGGGTTAGTTGGTGATGATTTATGGTAGCCGAAGTAATTTAGGTGAGTTTGGCATAGTTTGCTATGGTTAGGAGCATTTTTTTGTAATTTAAAAGTGATTGGGTTTAGTTTGTTGTGGTAAGGGTTAGTTGGTGATGATTTAGAGTAGTCGAAGTAATTTTGGTGAGTCTGGCATAGTTTGTTATGATTTGTACACCTTTTTTTGTAATTTTAAGATGATATGTTTTGGTTTGTTGTGTAAGGGATAGTTGGGGGTGATTTACGGTAGCCGAAGTAATTTAGGTGATTCTGGTATAGTTTGTTCTGATTTTTAGCATTTTTTTGTAATTTTAAAGTGATTGGGCTTAGTTTGTTGCTGTAAAGTGTAGTTGGGGGTGATTTTTGATAGCCGAAGTAATTTAGGTGAGTTTGGCATAGTTTGCTATGGAAGGTAGCATTTTTTTGTAATTTAAAAGTAATTGGGTTTAGTTTGTTGTGGTAAGGGTTAGTTGGTGATGATTTATGGTAGCCGAAGTAATTTAGGTGAGTTTGGCATGGTTTGCTATGGTTAGTAGCATTTTTTTGTAATTTAAAAGTGATTGGGCTTAGTTTGTTGCTGTAAAGTGTAGTTGGGGGTGATTTTTGATAGCCGAAGTAATTTAGGTGAGTTTGGCATAGTTTGCTATGGTTAGTAGCATTTTTTTGTAATTTAAAAGTGATTGGGTTTAGTTTGTTGTGGTAAGGGTTAGTTGGTGATGATTTAGAGTAGCCGAAGTAATTTAGGTGAGTCTGGCATAGTTTGTTATGATTTGTACACCTTTTTTTGTAATTTTAAGATGATATGGTTTGGTTTGTTGTGGTAGGGGAAAGTTGGGGGTGATTTACGGTAGCTGAAGTAATTTAGGTGATTCTGGTATAGTTTGTTATGATTTTTGGCATTTTTTTGTAAATTTAAAGTGATTGGGCTTAGTTTGTTGCAGTAAAGTGTAGTTGGGTGTGATTTTTGATAGCCAAAGTAATTTAGGTAAGTTTGGCATAGTTTGCAATGGTTAGTAGCATTTTTTTGTAATTTAAAAGGTGATTGAGTTTAATTTGATGTGGTAAGGGTTAGTTGGTGATGATTTTTGGTAGCCGAAGTAAGTTAGGTGAGTTTGGCATAGTTTGCTATGGTTAGGAGCATTTTTTTGTAATTTAAAAGTGATTGGGTTTAGTTTGTTGTGGTAAGGGTTAGTTGGTAATGATTTAGAGTAGCCGAAGTAATTTAGGTGAGTTTGGCATAGTTTGTTATGATTTGTACACCTTTTTTTGTAATTTTAAAACGATATGGTTTGGATTGTTGTGGTAAGGGATATTTGGGGGTGATTTACGTTAGCCGAAGTAATTTAGGTGATTCTGGTATAGTGTGTTATAATTTTTAGCATTTTTTTGTAATTTTAAAGTGATTGGGCTTAGTTTGTTGCTGTAAAGTGTAGTTGTGGGTGATTTTTGATAGCAGAAGTAATTTAGGTGAGTTTGGCATAGTTTGCTATGGTTAGTAGCATTTTTTTGTAATTTAAAAGTGATTGGGTTTAGTTTGTTGTGGTAAGGGTTAGTTGGTGATGATTTATGGTAGCCGAAGTAATTTAGGTGAGTTTGGCATAGTTTGCTATGGTTAGTAGCATTTTTTTGTAATTTAAAAGTTATTGGGTTTAGTTTGTTGTGGTAAGGGTTAGTTGGTGATGATTTAGAGTAGCCGAAGTAATTTAGGTGAGTCTGGCATAGTTTGTTATGATTTGTACACTTTTTTTTGTAATTTTAAGATGATATGGTTTGGTTTGTTGTGGTAAGGGATAGTTGGGGGTGATTTACGGTAGCCGAAGTAATTTAGGTGATTCTGGTATAGTTTGTTCTGATTTTTAGCATTTTTTTGTAATTTTAAAGTGATTGGGCTTAGTTTGTTGCTGTAAAGTGTAGTTGGGGGTGATTTTTGATAGCCGAAGTAATTTAGGTGAGTTTGGCATAGTTTGCTATGGTTAGTAGCATTTTTTTGTAATTTAAAAGTAATTGGGTTTAGTTTGTTGTGGTAAGGGTTAGTTGGTGATGATTTATGGTAGCCGAAGTAATTTAGGTGAGTTTGACATGGTTTGCTATGGTTAGTAGCATTTTTTTGTAATTTAAAAGTGATTGGGTTTAGTTTGTTGTGGTAAGGGTTAGTTGGTGATGATTTAGAGTAGCCGAAGTAATTTAAGTGAGTCTGGCATAGTTTGTTATGATTTGTACACCTTTTTTTGTAATTTTAAGATGATATGATTTGGTTTGTTGTGGTAAGGGATAGTTGGGGGTGATTTACGGTAGCCGAAGTAATTTAGGTGATTCTGGTATAGTTTGTTCTGATTTTTAGCATTTTTTTGTAATTTTAAAGTGATTGGGCTTAGTTTGTTGCTGTAAAGTGTAGTTGGGGGTGATTTTTGATAGCCGAAGTAATTTAGGTAAGTTTGGCATAGTTTGCTATGGTTAGTAGCATTTTTTTGTAATTTAAAAGTAATTGGGTTTAGTTTGTTGTGGTAAGGGTTAGTTGGTGATGATTTATGGTAGCCGAAGTAATTTAGGTGAGTTTGGCATGGTTTGCTATGGTTAGTAGCATTTTTTTGTAATTTAAAGGTGATTGGGTTTAGTTTGTTGTGGTAAGGGTTAGTTGGTGATGATTTATGGTAGCCGAAGTAATTTAGGTGAGTTTGGCATAGTTTGCTATGGTTAGAAGCATTTTTTTGTAATTTAAAAGTTATTGGGTTTAGTTTGTTGTGGTAAGGGTTAGTTGGTGATGATTTAGAGTAGCCGAAATAATTTAGGTGAGTCTGGGATAGTTTGTTATGATTTGTACACCTTTTTTTGTAATTTTAAGATGATATGGTTTGGTTTGTTGTGGTAAGGGATAGTTGGGGGTGATTTACGGTAGCCGAAGTAATTTAGGTGATTCTGGTATAGTTTGTTCTGATTATTAGCATTTTTTTGTAATTTTAAAGTGATTGGGCTTAGTTTGTTGCTGTAAAGTGTAGTTGGGGGTGATTTTTGATAGCCGAAGTAATTTAGGTGAGTTTGGCATAGTTTGCTATGGTTAGTAGCATTTTTTTGTAATTTAAAAGTGATTGGGTTTAGTTTGTTGTGGTAAGGGTTAGTTGGTGATGATTTAGAGTAGCCGAAGTAATTTAGGTGAGTCTGGCATAGTTTGTTATGATTTGTACACCTTTTTTTGTAATTTTAAGATGATATGGTTTGGTTTGTTGTGGTAGGGGAAAGTTGGGGGTGATTTACGGTAGCTGAAGTAATTTAGGTGATTCTGGTATAGTTTGTTATGATTTTTAGCATTTTTTTGTAATTTTAAAGTGATTGGGCTTAGTTTGTTGCTGTAAAGTGTAGTTGGGGGTGATTTTTGATAGCCGAAGTAATTTAGGTGAGTTTGGCATAGTTTGCTATGGTTAGTAGCATTTTTTTGTAATTTAAAAGTGATTGGGTTTAGTTTGTTGTGGTAAGGGTTAGTTGGTGATGATTTATGGTAGCCGAAGTAATTTAGGTGAGTTTGGCATAGTTTGCTATGGTTAGTAGCATTTTTTTGTAATTTAAAAGTTATTGGGTTTAGTTTGTTGTGGTAAGGGTTAGTTGGTGATGATTTAGAGTAGCCGAAGTAATTTAGGTGAGTCTGGCATAGTTTGTTATGATTTGTACACCTTTTTTTGTAATTTTAAGATGATATGGTTTGGTTTGCTGTGGTAAGGGATAGTTGGGGTGATTTACGGTAGCCGAAGTAATTTAGGTGATTCTGGTATAGTTTGTTATGATTTTTAGCATTTTTTTGTAATTTTAAAGTGATTGGGCTTAGTTTGTTGCTGTAAAGTGTAGTTGGGGGTGCTTTTTGATAGCCGAAGAAATTAGGTTAGTTTGGCATAGTTTGCTATGGTTAGTAGCATTTTTTTGTAATTTAAAAGTGATTGGGTTTAGTTTGTTGTGGTAAGGGTTAGTTGGTGATGATTTAGAGTAGCCGAAGTAATTTAGGTGAATCTGGCATAGTTTGTTATGATTTGTACACCTTTTTTTGTAATTTTAAGATGATATGGTTTGGTTTGTTGTGGTAGGGGAAAATTGAGGGTGATTTACGGTAGCCGAAGTAATTTAGGTGATTCTGGTATAGTTTGTTATGATTTTTAGCATTTTTTTGTAATTTTAAAGTGATTGGGCTTAGTTTGTTGCTGTAAAGTGTAGTTGGGGGTGATTTTTGATAGCCGAAGTAATTTAGGTGAGTTTGGCATAGTTTGCTATGGTTAGTAGCATTTTTTTCTAATTTAAAAGTGATTGGGTTTAGTTTGTTGTGGTAAGGGTTAGTTGGTGATGATTTATGGTAGCCGAAGTAATTTAGGTGAGTTTGGCATAGTTTGCTATGGTTAGGAGCATTTTTTTGTAATTTAAAAGTGATTGGGTTTAGTTTGTTGTGGTAAGGGTTAGTTGGTGATGATTTAGAGTAGTCGAAGTAATTTTGGTGAGTCTGGCATAGTTTGTTATGATTTGTACACCTTTTTTTGTAATTTTAAGATGATATGTTTTGGTTTGTTGTGTAAGGGATAGTTGGGGGTGATTTACGGTAGCCGAAGTAATTTAGGTGATTCTGGTATAGTTTGTTCTGATTTTTAGCATTTTTTTGTAATTTTAAAGTGATTGGGCTTAGTTTGTTGCTGTAAAGTGTAGTTGGGGGTGATTTTTGATAGCCGAAGTAATTTAGGTGAGTTTGGCATAGTTTGCTATGGAAGGTAGCATTTTTTTGTAATTTAAAAGTAATTGGGTTTAGTTTGTTGTGGTAAGGGTTAGTTGGTGATGATTTATGGTAGCCGAAGTAATTTAGGTGAGTTTGGCATGGTTTGCTATGGTTAGTAGCATTTTTTTGTAATTTAAAAGTGATTGGGTTTAGTTTGTTGTGGTAAGGGTTAGTTGGTGATGATTTAGAGTAGCCGAAGTAATTTAAGTGAGTCTGGCATAGTTTGTTATGATTTGTACACCTTTTTTTGTAATTTTAAGATGATATGATTTGGTTTGTTGTGGTAAGGGATAGTTGGGGGTGATTTACGGTAGCCGAAGTAATTTAGGTGATTCTGGTATAGTTTGTTCTAATTTTTAGCATTTTTTTGTAATTTTAAAGTGATTGGGCTTAGTTTGTTGCTGTAAAGTGTAGTTGGGGGTGATTTTTGATAGCCGAAGTAATTTAGGTAAGTTTGGCATAGTTTGTTATGGTTAGTAGCATTTTTTTGTAATTTAAAAGTAATTGGGTTTAGTTTGTTGTGGTAAGGGTTAGTTGGTGATGATTTATGGTAGCCGAAGTAATTTAGGTGAGTTTGGCATGGTTTGCTATGGTTAGTAGCATTTTTTTGTAATTTAAAGGTGATTGGGTTTAGTTTGTTGTGGTAAGGGTTAGTTGGTGATGATTTATGGTAGCCGAAGTAATTTAGGTGAGTTTGGCATAGTTTGCTATGGTTAGTAGCATTTTTTTGTAATTTAAAAGTTATTGGGTTTAGTTTGTTGTGGTAAGGGTTAGTTGGTGATGATTTAGAGTAGCCGAAATAATTTAGGTGAGTCTGGGATAGTTTGTTATGATTTGTACACCTTTTTTTGTAATTTTAAGATGATATGGTTTGGTTTGTTGTGGTAAGGGATAGTTGGGGGTGATTTACGGTAGCCGAAGTAATTTAGGTGATTCTGGTATAGTTTGTTCTGATTATTAGCATTTTTTTGTAATTTTAAAGTGATTGGGCTTAGTTTGTTGCTGTAAAGGGTAGTTGGGGGTGATTTTTGATAGCCGAAGTAATTTAGGTGAGTTTGGCATAGTTTGCTATGGTTAGTAGCATTTTTTTGTAATTTAAAAGTGATTGGGTTTAGTTTGTTGTGGTAAGGGTTAGTTGGTGATGATTTAGAGTAGCCGAAGTAATTTAGGTGAGTCTGGCATAGTTTGTTATGATTTGTACACCTTTTTTTGTAATTTTAAGATGATATGGTTTGGTTTGTTGTGGTAGGGGAAAGTTGGGGGTGATTTACGGTAGCTGAAGTAATTTAGGTGATTCTGGTATAGTTTGTTATGATTTTTAGCATTTTTTTGTAATTTTAAAGTGATTGGGCTTAGTTTGTTGCTGTAAAGTGTAGTTGGGGGTGATTTTGGATAGCCGAAGTAATTTAGGTGAGTTTGGCATAGTTTGCTATGGTTAGTAGCATTTTTTTGTAATTTAAAAGTGATTGGGTTTAGTTTGTTGTGGTAAGGGTTAGTTGGTGATGATTTATGGTAGCCGAAGTAATTTAGGTGAGTTTGGCATAGTTTGCTATGGTTAGTAGCATTTTTTTGTAATTTAAAAGTTATTGGGTTTAGTTTGTTGTGGTAAGGGTTAGTTGGTGATGATTTAGAGTAGCCGAAGTAATTTAGGTGAGTCTGGCATAGTTTGTTATGATTTGTACACCTTTTTTTGTAATTTTAAGATGATATGGTTTGGTTTGCTGTGGTAAGGGATAGTTGGGGTGATTTACGGTAGCCGAAGTAATTTAGGTGATTCTGGTATAGTTTGTTATGATTTTTAGCATTTTTTTGTAATTTTAAAGTGATTGGGCTTAGTTTGTTGCTGTAAAGTGTAGTTGGGGGTGCTTTTTGATAGCCGAAGAAATTAGGTTAGTTTGGCATAGTTTGCTATGGTTAGTAGCATTTTTTTGTAATTTAAAAGTGATTGGGTTTAGTTTGTTGTGGTAAGGGTTAGTTGGTGATGATTTAGAGTAGCCGAAGTAATTTAGGTGAATCTGGCATAGTTTGTTATGATTTGTACACCTTTTTTTGTAATTTTAAGATGATATGGTTTGGTTTGTTGTGGTAGGGGAAAATTGGGGGTGATTTACGGTAGCCGAAGTAATTTAGGTGATTCTGGTATAGTTTGTTATGATTTTTAGCATTTTTTTGTAATTTTAAAGTGATTGGGCTTAGTTTGTTGCTGTAAAGTGTAGTTGGGGGTGATTTTTGATAGCCGAAGTAATTTAGGTGAGTTTGGCATAGTTTGCTATGGTTAGTAGCATTTTTTTCTAATTTAAAAGTGATTGGGTTTAGTTTGTTGTGGTAAGGGTTAGTTGGTGATGATTTATGGTAGCCGAAGTAATTTAGGTGAGTTTGGCATAGTTTGCTATGGTTAGGAGCATTTTTTTGTAATTTAAAAGTGATTGGGTTTAGTTTGTTGTGGTAAGGGTTAGTTGGTGATGATTTAGAGTAGTCGAAGTAATTTAGGTGAGTCTGGCATAGTTTGTTATGTTTTGTACACCTTTTTTTGTAATTTTAAGATGATATGTTTTGGTTTGTTGTGGTAAGGGATAGTTGGGGGTGATTTACGGTAGCCGAAGTAATTTAGGTGATTCTGGTATAGTTTGTTATGATTTTTAGCATTTTTTTGTAATTTTAAAGTGATTGGGCTTAGTTTGTTTCTGTAAAGTGTAATTGGGTGTGAATTTTGATGGCCGAAGTAATTTATGTGAGTTTGGCATAGTTTGCTATGGTTAGTAGCATTTTTTTTGTAATTTAAAAGTGATTGGGTTTAGTTTGTTGTGGTAAGGGTTAGTTGGTGATGATTTATGGTAGCCGAAGTAATTTAGGTGAGTTTGGCATAGTTTGCCATGGTTAGGAGCATTTTTTTGTAATTTAAAAGTGATTTGGTTTAGTTTGTTGTGGTAAGGGTTAGTTGGTGATGATTTAGAGTAGCCGAAGTAATTTAGGTGAGTCTGGCATAGTTTTTTATGATTTGTACACCTTTTTTTGTAATTTTAAGATGATATGGTTTGGTTTGTTGTGGTAAGGGATAGTTGGGGGTGATTTACGGTAGCTGAAGTAATTTAGGTGATTCTGGTATAGTTTGTTATGATTTTTGGCATTTTTTGGTTATTTTAAAGTGATTGGGCTTAGTTTGTTGCTGTAAAGTGTAGTTGGGTGTGATTTTTGATAGCCGAAGTAATTTAGGTGAGTTTGGCATAGTTTGCTATGGTTAGTAGCATTTTTTTGTAATTTAAAAAGTGATTGGGTTTAGTTTGTTGTGGTAAGGGTTAGTTGGTGATGATTTTTGGTAGCCGAAGTAATTTAGGTGAGTTTGGCATAGTTTGCTATGGTTAGGAGCATTTTTTTTGTAATTTAAAAGTGATTGGGTTTAGTTTGTTGTGGTAAGGGTTAGTTGGTGATGATTTAGAGTAGCCGAAGTAATTAAGGTGAGTCTGGCATAGTTTGTTATGATTTGTACACCCTTTTTTGTAATTTTAAGATGATATGGTTTGGTTTGTTGTGGTAAGGGATAGCTGGGGGTGATTTACGGTAGCCGAAGTAATTTAGGTGATTCTGGTATAGTTTGTTATGATTTTTAGCATTTTTTTGTAATTTTAAAGTGATTGGGCTTAGTTTGTTGCTGTAAAGTGTAGTTGGGGGTGATTTTTGATAGCCGAAGAAATTAGGTTAGTTTGGCATAGTTTGCTATGGTTAGTAGCATTTTTTTGTAATTTAAAAGTGATTGAGTTTAGTTTGTTGTGGTAAGGGTTAGTTGGTGATGATTTAGAGTAGCCGAAGTAATTTAGGTGAGTCTGGCATAGTTTGTTATGATTTGTACACCTTTTTTTGTAATTTTAAGATGATATGGTTTGGTTTGTTGTGGTAAGGGATAGTTGGGGGTGATTTACGGTAGCCGAAGTAATTTAGGTGATTCTGGTATAGTTTGTTCTGATTTTTAGCATTTTTTTGTAATTTTAAAGTGATTGGGCTTAGTTTGTTGCTGTAAAGTGTAGTTGGGGGTGATTTTTGATAGCCGAAGTAATTTAGGTGAGTTTGGCATAGTTTGCTATAGTTAGTAGCATTTTTTTGTAATTTAAAAGTGATTGGGTTTAGTTTGTTGTGGTAAGGGTTAGTTGGTGATGATTTAGAGTAGCCGAAGTAATTTAGGTGAGTCTGGCATAGTTTGTTATGATTTGTACACCTTTTTTTGTAATTTTAAGATGATATGGTTTGGTTTGTTGTGGTAGGGAAAAGTTGGGGGTGATTTACGGTAGCCGAAGTAATTTAGGTGATTCTGGTATAGTTTGTTATGATTTTTAGCATTTTTTTGTAATTTTAAAGTGATTGGGCTTAGTTTGTTGCTGTAAAGTGTAGTTGGGGGTGATTTTTGATAGCCGAAGTAATTTAGGTGCGTTTGGCATAGTTTGCTATGGTTAGTAGCATTTTTTTGTAATTTAAAAGTGATTGGGTTTAGTTTGTTGTGGTAAGGGTTAGTTGGTGATGATTTATGGTAGCCGAAGTAATTTAGGTGAGTTTGGCATGGTTTGCTATGGTTAGTAGCATTTTTTTGTAATTTAAAAGTGATTGGGTTTAGTTTGTTGTAGTAAGGGTTAGTTGGTGATGATTTAGAGTAGCCGAAGTAATTTAGGTGAGTCTGGCATAGTTTGTTATGATTTGTACACCTTTTTTTGTAATTTCAAGATGATATGGTTTGGTTTGTTGTGGTAAGTGATAGTTGGGGTGATTTACGGTAGCCGAAGTAATTTAGGTGATTCTGGTATAGTTTGTTATGATTTTTAGCATTTTTTTGTAATTTTAAAGTGATTGGGCTTAGTTTGTTGCTGTAAAGTGTAGTTGGGGGTGATTTTTGATAGCCGAAGTAATTTAGGTGAGTTTGGCATAGTTTGCTATGGTTAGTAGCATTTTTTTGTAATTTAAAAGTGATTGGGTTTAGTTTGTTGTGGTAAGGGTTAGTTGGTGATGATTTATGGTAGCCGAAGTAATTTAGGTGAGTTTGGCATAGTTTGCTATGGTTAGTAGCATTTTTTTGTAATTTAAAAGTTATTGGGTTTAGATTGTTGTGGTAAGGGTTAATTGGTGATGATTTAGAATAGCCGAAGTAATTTAGGTGAGTCTGGCATAGTTTGTTATGATTTGTACACCTTTTTTTGTAATTTTAAGATGATATGGTCCTGAGGGTTGAGATACCTACCGGGGGCGTCCCCAGGTGGTGGATAGGGGAACGGTGGATGCCTTTACGGGCTGAAACTAGTGGGAGTAAGTAGGGAAGCCTCAGGAGTAAAACCCTGCATGGTGGAACGAAAACAACCGCCGCCAACCATCTCCCACGTGTTTGTGCCGTGCGTGGCGTCCCGTGACGGAGGATGAAAGGATCCTGGTGGTTGAGTTGGGCCCAGGTACGCCTGGAGTCCCAGCAACACACCACTTTGGCCTGGATTTCTCCTAGACGGGCGGTCGGAACTAACCCACTCCGATCAACCGGCTGTGTCGTCCCGTCAGAGGGCCGATAGGGTGAGACTTCTGGAGGCAGAGGGGCGCGTGGGAGACTGCGAAGCTGGGCACCGGTGGCTCCGGTGTACAGCGACGCACAACCTCCTCTCTGCGTTGCTCGCCTCTGGGGTCTATATCCAAACAGTAGCCCTGACGTCCACATGGGCTTGCCATGTGGCGTCCCCGTATGGGACTCCGTGGTGGGTGGGGAGCTGGGAGGATGAAACCTCAAACTCAGGTATGGACAATACAAAAGCCAACCAAAAAACAGTGGCTGAGCGCCAACGCTCGCCACAACCACCAACAGTGGCAGAGCAGCCATGCTCGCCACAAAAAACATCTGTTTCCTCGCAGGAACGGAAAGAAGGCCGACGCAGAGGGAAGCGACTCTGTGGGGCGGAGGTCAAGAGGAGGAAGTAGGCAAAAATGCAGGCTGCTGCCCAAGCACAGCTGCCCTCTACCTCTGGCGGACCAAAACAAGCGCAGGTAGTGCCTCCCAAAGGTGTGCCTCCTCCGAAAAGGGGACAACATCCCCCCAAGGAGGCTAGGAACCCTAGTGGAGTGCCGCCGGCGTCGACAAAAACCAGGGGAGCAAACCCACCCTCGAAAAAACGCAGCCGGTCGGATAATTCGTCGGAGGTGACGCCGAGACGTCACA
Organism: Eledona agricola; assembly: GCA_964023215.1. Taxonomy (NCBI): domain Eukaryota; kingdom Metazoa; phylum Arthropoda; class Insecta; order Coleoptera; family Tenebrionidae; genus Eledona; species Eledona agricola. The sequence goes on along the minus strand of CAXIEJ010000091.1, from coordinate 1,850,697 downwards.
AAAGGACCAGAACGGCCCCTCCACCGACCAGTTATAAAGAAGCAGCCACGAGCCACCTCAAAGTTGCAATAATAGATAGGAGCAACCCCCTCGGCAAAATAACCGCAGAGAGGGCCGCTCTTGTCAAACGAGCCATGACGGAGGCCCTCGACAAAACAATACTGTCGCCTTCGTCAAGCTCGCAAACTCCAACGTTCAAGTCGTGGACATACTCTGGTGAGATAATCAGGGTTGTCTGCGACAACGACAAAGGAATACAGTGGCTTAAGGCCACTGTAAACACCCTAAAGCCCTGGAAGGACGCCGAGCTAGCCGTCATCCGTTCGGACCAGCTTCCTAGGCTGACGAAGGCATCGCTCTGGATCCCTGAGGAGGAGGAAACTCCCCTCGCCGAGAAGGAGCTTGTCATCCGTCGCCTAGCGAGTCAGAACGCGGAGGTGACGGTGGGCAAATGGTGCGTCTTCCACCATGAGGCGAAGACCAACCCGCGAGGGCATCTCCTCGTCTTCGGCATCGGAGATGAGGACATGAAGACCCTAAGAGAGGAAGGCATGAAAATTTCTTATCTCTTCCGCCACCTCACCCTTAGGGTCAAAAAGGAAGAACCAGGAAAGGAGGAAGCAGCAACACACGAAGCTGCACCTCCAGACCTGGAAACAACAGCGGCCAAAGCAGCCTCCCCACAAGGGATGGAAACCGAGGCCACCAACTAAAAAAAAAACAACCACCAGGCAGCCCAATGGGCACTGCAAACAAGGAGGTAAAAATAGTCCAGTGCAATCTGCACCATAGCAGGGCTGCAACGGCAACTTTATGCCGGCACCTGGATATGGATCAGAATGCACTGGCACTAATTCAGGAACCCTGGATAGTCAAATCCAAGATTTCAGGGTTATCAAAACTAACTGGACGCACTTTTAGCACGCCCACTACAGAGAAGCCGAGAACAGCGGTCTACGTCCCTCGGCATATAAAAACCGAACCACTCCAACACCTGTCAACATCTGACCTAACGGCCGTAAAGGTGGAATGGGTAGTGGCCGGCAAACCGACCGTTTTAGTCCTAGCTTCAGCGTACCTCCCAATAGACGCGACCATCCCACCACCAACAAGGGAACTGGAGGACCTGATAGCGTACTGTCACTCCCAGAAATGGGAAGTCATCGTGGGATGCGACGCAAACGCACACCACGTGACCTGGGGCAGTAAGGACAACAACGCAAGGGGTGAGTCTCTTTTCGATTACATAAGCGGAAACAGCCTCTGCATCACCAACAGAGGCTGCGTTCCGACATTTGTCAACGCTAAGAGTCAAACTGTAATAGATATAACGATCGCTACGGCGCACATATCGAGAACAATCCGCAACTGGCGCGTATCAGATTCGATTACGATGTCTGACCACCAGTGGATAAAATTCGAAATCGACCTCACGAGGACACCCGCGAGATTGTTTAGGGACCCCCGAAGGACAGACAGAGACAAATATCTCAGTCAACTCCGGGAGGGACTTAAGCATACACAATGTCGCGCACCAAGCAGCTGCGTCGAAATAGAACAATATGTCAAGGACATACAAAATAAGATTAAAAAAGCTTTTGAAACATCCTGCCCCCTGAGGACATCGGCTCAACCTGGAGAAGCTACCAAATGGTGGACCCAGGAATTGAGCGACCTCAAAATTAGAACTCGGGCAGCTTTCAACAAAGCCAAACGAAAGGGACCCGGCTCAGACTGGGACCAATACAAAACACTCCTAAGAGAGTTTAAAAAAACAGTCAGGAAAAGACAAAGAGCAGCGTGGAGAGCCTACTGCGAGGAGATCGAAAATCACTCGCAGGTGGCAAGACTTTATAAGATCCTCGCAAAAGATAAGGAGCATGACTTGGGTCTCCTAACCAAGGAAGATGGTACACGAACCACCGACCTACAAGAAAGCCTAGAGCTGCTTATGCAGACTCACTTTCCGGACTCGGTTCCAACCGAACGGGAAGAATGGCCAGATGAACCTGACACCAACCCTTCGGATCCGGAATGGGAAATTTCAGAACGAATTGTTGGAGAAGAAAGAATAAGATGGGCACTACAGAGCTTCTCCCCATTCAAATCACCAGGAAGCGACGGCATACATCCAGCACTACTCCAGTGGGGCCTGGAAGAACTGCTGCCGCACCTGGTGGGACTGTTCAGGTCGTGCCTTGCACACCAGTACATCCCAAAAGACTGGAGAGAGGTAAAAGCCGTGCTCATCCCAAAAGCGGGGAGAATGGATTACACCACCCCCAAAGCATACCGGTCCATAAGCCTGACCTCGTTCTTACTAAAGACGATGGAAAGACTGTGCGAACGCCACCTGAGGGAAACAATTGCTGACACATTGCATCCCAACCAACAGGCATACACTCCAGGCAGATCCACTGACAGTGCCCTACACTTGGTCACTAGTCGGATTGAAAGATCATTGGACAACAAAGAGTCCACCCTGGGTATATTTCTAGACATAGAAGGTGCATTTGATAAAACCACCTTCCAAAAGATTGATGCAGCCCTGACGGAAAGGAACGTATACCCCACCATCCGGGGCTGGATAGCAAACATGCTCTCAAACAGAGCAGTAAAAATCAGTGTGGGAGACAAGATGGTGAGATGTAAAGTCGCGAGAGGCTGTCCGCAGGGCGGAGTTTTATCTCCGCTGCTGTGGAACTTGGTTCTCGACAGCCTTTTGCGTCGACTCAACTCCCAAGGCTTCTACACCATTGCATACGCAGACGATTTAACAATCCTGCTTAGTGGTAAGTTCGAAAGCATCCTGTGCGACAGAGCACAGGAGGCGCTGAGAATAACTGAAAAATGGTGCAGAGAACACACTCTGTCTGCAAACCCCAGGAAGACAGAGATGGTTTTCTTCACGAAAAAAAGAAAGACGGAGAAGCTAAAAGCACCAAGCTTTCTAAACACAAAACTAAGCTTTGCGACCGAAGTGAAATACCTTGGAGTAACCTTTGATAGCAAGCTAACATGGAACCTTCACATCGACAGAAGGATAAAAAAGGCGTACATCTTCTACGAGCAGTGCCGCAGGACCGTGGGGAAAACCTGGGGAATGAAACCCAAGGTCCTGATGTGGGTATACACTGCAATTGTGAGACCGATGATTGCCTATGGTAGCGTCGTCTGGTGGCCAAAAAGTCAACAGACAACAGCCAAACACAAACTTAGCCGACCACAGAGAACCGCATGTCTGTGCATAACCGGCGCTATGCGGACAACACCGACACGAGCGATGGAAGTGATGTTGTGCTTGCCACCACTTGATATCTATCTCGAGGAAACGGCACTGACAACGATGGCACGCCTCAAGAGTCTCGGTGTACAGTCCAGCGTAGGATGTGGCGAGATAAGGCGCCGACTGTGGGATGAGGCGGTCAAGAAGATACCTCAACTACAGGCAGGCACCAACGATATCTCCCCCCAGTTTGTCTTTAACAAACCCTACGCAATCGACATAAAACCAAACGAAACATCCGATGAAGAGACCATAAAGGTCTTCACGGATGGATCGAAAAAGAAAGAAGGAGCGGGCTGTGGAATATTTTCAAGAAGCCTGCGAATTCGAAGCAGCTGGACTATGGATAAATACGCCAGCGTAACGGATACCGAGCTGGCAGGTATATCCATAGCCGCAAAAGAAATTGCACGCAGACAGGCCAGCGGCAAAAAGATACGAATCTACACAGATAGTAGACAAGCACTACTGTCCCTTCAAAGATACAAAACTGTATCGAGGGCAGTATTAGAAACCCATAAAGCGCTCGCGGAGATCGCCACAGCGAACACAATTTCTGTTTGCTGGGTTAGAGGCCACGCGGAAAACATGGGTAACATAAAAGCTGACGAGTTGGCGGCGAGGGCAGCCAAAAGAAAGATCTTAGGCCCCTCAAATACGCTATCAACCTCAGCAAGAACAAAACTTATAAAGGAAAACACCCACTCACAATTCAAAGAGAGATGGGATGACACAACCAGCTGTCGCCATGCCAAGGAATTACTAATGTATCCTAGCAAGGACGCAGCAAACAAATTTTTGACAATGACCAAGAAGAACCTGCGCCTCGCGACTGGCATTCTGACCGGGCACTGTCATTTAAGAAAACACCTTCACCAAATGAAGCTAGAACACACACCACTTTGTAGAGGATGTGAACAAGAAGATGAAACAGTGCAGCACGTACTTTGCGAATGCACTGCGCTTTCGTCCATCAGATAATCCATACTTGGGGACAAATGGCCATCAATGGCCAACATAAGGGAGATCCCCCTGGGCACGGTGGTCAACTATTTCAACCAAATAGGATGGCTATCGACCCAGCTGGAGTGATCCCCTAACGGAGGCAGGACAAAGGGCCCGCTGGGGCCTAAGTCCAGTTGTCGCACAGACTACCCTCCACTAATTTACATACATACATACATACAAGATGATATGGTTTGGTTTGTTGTGGTAAGGGATAGTTGGGGGTGATTTACGGTAGCCGAAGTAATTTAGGTGATTCTGGTATAGATTGTTATGATTTTTAGCATTTTTTTGTAATTTTAAAGTGATTGGGCTTAGTTTGTTGCTGTAAAGTGTAGTTGGGGGTGATTTTTGATAGCCGAAGTAATTTAGGTGAGTTTGGCATAGTTTGCTATGGTTAGTAGCATTTTTTTGTAATTAAAAATTATTGGGTTTAGTTTGTTGTGGTAAGGGTTAGTTTGTGATGATTTATGGTAGCCGAAGTAATTTAGGTGAGTTTGGCATAGTTTTCTATGGTTAGTAGCATTTTTTTGTAATTTAAAAGTGATTGGGTTTAGTTTGTTGTGGTAAGGGTTAGTTGGTGATGATTTAGAGTAGCCGAAGTAATTTAGGTGAGTCTGGCATAGTTTGTTATGATTTTTACATCTTTTTTTAAATTTTAATATGATATGGTTTGGTTTGTTGTGGTAAGGGATAGTTGGGGGTGATTTACGGTAGCCGAAGTAATTTAGGTGATTCTGGTATAGTTTGTTATAATTTGTAAAGAAACAAAATTTGGAAAATTCCATATGGAAGCGCAACGAATCGAAAAGCGCGGTGTCTGCTGGAGATGTGGTCAGGAGGGGCACTTCCGGTCTGAATGTCGAGGAGAAGCCAAGCTGTTTTGTAGCAGGTGCGGGAAACAAGGGGTGATGACACGGAACTGTCCGTGCACCCGTCCGGGAAACGAAGGGGAGGCCGCCGCAAAAGGAACCCCGGTGGGTTCTCAGAACCGGGGTCGCCGCCAGTGAACAAAGGACGCCGATCGACGCCAATCCCCGCTCTGTCCGCCAACGCCAACGACGACCGTTTGAAATGGCGTGTGAAGATCCGGGGTCGTGAAGTAGTCGCCCTGATCGACACAGGGGCCGCGAGGTCCTACATCAACGGGGAAACAGCAAAATTCTGCCAAGACCACGGAATGGTTCCTGCAAAAGTACCGGTCCTGCTTGCTCGCACCGCCACCGGACATGAGGAACGAGTTGACGAGTGTTTTCGGATATCCTTCAGGACAGCAAACGAGAAGTTTACGGCGAATTGTCTGCGACTCGCAACGCTGACGGAGCCAGTGGTATTGGGGATGGATTTCATCCGTCAACACCGACTCGTGTTGGACCTGGAGAAATTACAGGTGAGGAGTCGAGGGAAAATGATTTCCATCGCAGGGTACACACCGAACGGGGGCCTAAGCGCAATTACCGACACATCGGACAATCTCGAAACGTTCATCAAAGACGAGATGGAACGATTCGCCGATCTCAAGGGCCCTACAAGTGCGATTACACATCACATCCGTCTGACGAATTCAACACCGATCAAACAGCGCTACCGAACACGAAACCCGGCAATACAGGACATTATACACAAGGAAGTGGACAATATGCTCAACGAGGACGTCATCGAACCGAGCAACAGTCCATGGAGCAGTCCGGTGGTCCTGACGAGGAAGAAGAATGGGCAGTACCGCTTTTGCATCGATTTTCGCGCCGTTAACGCCGTATCTCAAAAAGATGCCTACCCCCTACCCATGGTAAACGCCATCCTAGATCGACTAAAAGGCTCTAAATACTTCTCATCAATTGACCTGAAGAACGGGTACTGGCAGGTCCCACTCGCCCCCGAGTCTCGTCCGATAACCGCCTTCACCGTACCGAATAAAGGGTTTTTCCAATTTAAGGTGTTGCCGTTCGGATTGCACGCAGCCCCGTCCAGTTTCCAACGTTTATTGGATCAGATTATTGGACCAGAGATGGAATCCAGAGCCTTTGCATATCTTGACGACATCATTGTCCTAGGAGGCAGCATTGAGGAGCACAAGCAGAATCTGAAGGAAGTGTTTAGGAGACTTTGTATCGCAAAACTCAGACCAAACCCGGAAAAATGCAAATTTTTCGAGGAAAAACTGGTGTACCTGGGACACACCGTTTCCGCTGACGGCATATCCACTGATCCGGCCAAAGTAGAAGCCATCGAGAGGATACCGCCTCCGACCAAAGTGCGGGAGCTCCGCCAGTTCCTGGGTATAGCCAGTTGGTACCGGAAGTTCATTCCAGCGTTCTCCACCTTAGCGGCACTATTAACCCGCCTGCCCAAGAAGGCGCAGAAGTGGACCTGGGGCGAACCGCAGGAGCAGGCGTTTAACGAACTCAAACAGCGACTGACGCAGGCACCAGTGCTAGCATGTCCAGACTTCGCTCTTCCATTCACGCTACAAACCGACGCTTCCAACGAGGGACTTGGCGCCGCATTGATACAGAGGGTGAACGGAGACGATAGGGTGATAAGTTATGCGAGCACTACGCTGACGGGACCGCAGAAAAATTACTCCACCACGGAAAAAGAATGTATGGCCATCGTTTGGGGAATAAAGAAGATGCGACCGTACCTGGAGGGTTACCGTTTCCGGGTGGAAACCGATCACCACTCCCTTAAGTCGCTGATGTCAATCACCGACCCCTCAGGCCGCCTCGCCAGGTGGATAATGTTTCTCCAGCAATTCGACTTTGAAATAACCTACCGCAAAGGAGTCCTCAACAAGGTGGCAGACGCCCTGTCACGACCAATTACATCGTCGCCACTGCTGGAAATAGGCACGGAACCGGCACGATGCAAATGGTACGAGAAAAAAGGGCAGAAGTAGAGGCACACCCCGACCTATTCCCAAATTACCTCATCAAGGACGGCCGCTTGTACCGGCACCTCTTCGACCGGACTGACATCATGGCACAAGGACTCACCGACCCATGGAAGCTATGTGTTCCCACGGGCGAGAGGACGGACGTGCTCTAGGCAAATCACGACGCACCGACTGCCGGACACCTGGGGATAGCAAAGACCATTAGCCGAATTGCGGCACGGTACTATTGGCCAGGGATGTTCCGGGATGTGGCGAAGTACGTGAGGAAATGCTCGTCCTGCCAACGCTACAAGAACAGCCAGCAGCGTACTCCGGGTCTCATGCAACCACCACAACACCAGGGGCCGTGGCACACAGTAAGTGTGGACTTGGTAGGTCCACTCCCGAGGTCCACCTAAGGGCACACCTTCCTACTAGTTATGCAGGATCGCTTTACTAAATGGACGGAACTACAGCCAATTAGGAAAGCGACTTCAACTTCTGCCGTTAGGATATTATACGAGCGAGTGATTTCCCGGTTCGGATGTCCCAAGGTTGTCATCACCGACAACGGAACTCAATTCGGGAGCGGGGTTTTTAGACGCCAGCTGCGTGAATTTGGAATCCACCACCGGCGAACCCCTCCATACACTCCCCAGGCAAATCCCGTTGAGAGGCAGAACAAAGTGATTAAAACCATGCTCGCCCAATACTGTGAGGAAAATCAAAGGAAATGGGACGTTCACGTACACGACTTCATGCTGGCTCTCAACACGGCCCGCCACGAGTCAACAGGATTTACCCCAGCCCTCCTAAATTTCGGGCACGAGCTGAGAATGCCGACCATGGAGGCCACAGGCGAAGGACCTGAGGATGGGACCGATGAAGTCCCACGACCTGATACACTACGCCACTCTGACCGGATGAAGCATCTAAAAGAAATCTTTGACATTGTACGAGTAAAATTGACACAAGCCTCCCAGACGCAGAAAAAGTATTATGATTTACGACGAAGAGAATGGACCTGCCACGTGGGAGACCGAGTCCTGAAGAAGGAACATTTCCTGTCATCCGCCGTTAAGGGGTTCGCCGCCAAGTTGGCGCCGAAATATTCCGGGCCGTATATCGTGACAAAAGTCATCTCTCCTGTCGTTTTCCAATTGACCGATCCCATGACCAACCGCCGTTTGAAATCCGTCCACGTCAAGGATCTCAAACCGGCACACTAACAAGGCATCTTTGTTACCAGCATGGGAACCCTCAGCGAGATTGTGATCGATTCGAAGGAGATCCAGGATATCCTAGAAGCGAAGTTTATGGGGCGCCCAGAGATGACCAGTCCGTCATGGTGGCTCCAGACGGGAACATCACCGCCCAACACTCCACCGAGAAGCCGACAGCCGCCGTCAACGCCTGAGCTCCAACTCACCCCGGTACCGAGGCTCCTCACTCCACTGCCGAGCACCCCATTGCCTATCACGCCGGGGAAGAACCTACCCGAGGAAATCCGGCAGATGTTACAAGGCGGGCCACCACAGCCCAAGAGTTTGATGGTGACACTTCCGTTGGCCAGGATTTGGCCCCTGTCACCGGCTCAAAGGCGAAATCGGGTAAGGATTCCGGACCCGAGGATGTCGACCGGACTGCGTTGGGTGACCATACGGCCGATGCCGCCGAAGACGACAAAAGTCGAGGGAATCGAAAGGCTCCCACGGCCGTGATGGACAAGGGCACAAGTTTTTTTGAGTTGCTTTTCGAAGAAGAAATTTTGAGTTAGGAGTTGTTTCGGGGAAGAAACAACTCCTGGAAGTAAGGGGGGAATGTAACGAATCAAAATTTGGAAAATTCCATATGCCCCCCCCAACCCCGCCCAACGGCGCATCCACCAGGCGCATCCACCAGGCGCATCCACCAAGCGCATCCACCAAGCGCAACCCTACTCACGACTAGAGTGGGGCTTAAAGGAACCCTATAAATACGACTGCGGAAGCCGTACACATCAGTTGCTGGATGACTGCGCCTTCCAGCTCTGGCAACGCTTGAGGTACCAGTCCACCCTACCCTATCCTAAAGAGGTCTGCGCCCAATTCCAGACCTCTCCCTTCTTCCACCACCCCGGAGTACTGCGCCTTCCAGACTCCGTCCTTCCTCCACCCCGGAGTACTGCGCCTTCCAGACTCCGTCCTTCCACCGTCACAGTCACCGTCACCGTCACCATCACCATCACCGTCACCGTCACCGTCACCGTCACCGTCACAGTTACCGTCACCGTCACCGTCACCGTCACCGTCACCATCACCGCCGTTAATTTTTATTATTATTTTCCGAAATAAATCATTTAGTTCTGGAAACGTTTTCATCAAGAAGCCCTGGCGATTTTCCGTCTCCACTGAAGCGACCCGGGAGAAAAAACTTCAACGAGACCTAATCCACGAGGAAAGTCTCGTTACAAATTTTTAGCATTTTTTTGTAATTTTAAAGTGATTGGGGTTAGTTTGTTGCTGTAAAGTGTAGTTGGGGGTGATTTTTGATAGCCGAAGTAATTTAGGTGAGTTTGGCATAGTTTGCTATGGTTAGTAGCATTTTTTTGTAATTTAAAAGTGATTGGGTTTAGTTTGTTGTGGTAAGGGTTAGTTGGTGATGATTTATGGTAGCCGAAGTAATTTAGGTGAGTTTGGCATAGTTTGCTATGGTTAGTAGCATTTTTTTGTAATTTAAAAGTGATTGGGTTTAGTTTGTTGTGGTAAGGGTTAGTTGGTGATGATTTAGAGTAGCCGAAGTAATTTAGGTGAGTCTGGCATAGTTTGTTATGATTTGTACACCTTTTTTTGTAATTTTAAGATGATATGGTTTGGTTTGTTGTGGTAAGGGATAGTTGGGGATGATTTACGGTAGCCGAAGTAATTTAGGTGATTCTGGAATAGTTTGTTATGATTTTTAGCATTTTTTTGTAATTTTAAAGTGATTGGGCTTAGTTTGTTGCTGTAAAGTGTAGTTGGGGGTGATTTTTGATAGCCAAAGTAATTTAGGTAAGTTTGGCATAGTTTGCTATGGTTAGTAGCATTTTTTTGTAATTTAAAAGTGATTGGGTTTAGTTTGTTGTGGTAAGGGTTAGTTGGTGATGATTTATGGTAGCCGAAGTAATTTAGGTGAGTTTGGCATAGTTTGCTATGGTTAGTAGCATTTTTTTATAATTTAAAAGTGATTGGGTTTAGTTTGTTGTGGTAAGGGTTAGTTGGTGATGATTTAGAGTAGCCGAAGTAATTTAGGTGAGTCTGGCATAGTTTGTTATGATTTGTACACCTTTTTTTGTAATTTTAAGATGATATGGCTTGGTTTGTTGTGGTAAGGGATAGTTGGGGGTGATTTACGGTAGCCGAAGTAATTTAGGTGATTCTGGTATAGTTTGTTATGATTTTTAGCATTTTTTTTGTAATTTTAAAGTGATTGGGCTTAGTTTGTTGCTGTAAAGTGTAGTTGGGGGTGATTTTTGATAGCCGAAGTAATTTAGGTGAGTTTGGCATAGTTTGCTATAGTTAGTAGCATTTTTTTGGAATTTAAAAATTATTGGGTTTAGTTTGTTGTGGTAAGGGTTAGTTGGTGATGATTTATGGTAGCCGAAGTAATTTAGGTGAGTTTGGCATAGTTTGCTATGGTTAGTAGCATTTTTTTGTAATTTAAAAGTGATTGGGTTTAGTTTGTTGTGGTAAGGGTTAGTTGGTGATGATTTAGAGTAGAGGAAGTAATTTAGGTGAGGCTGGCATAGTTTGTTATGATTTGTACAACTTTTTTTGTAATTTTAAGATGATATAGTTTGGTTTGTTGTGGTAAGGAATAGTTGGGGGTGATTTACAGTAGCCGAAGTAATTTAGGTGATTCTGGTATAGTTTGTTATGATTTTTAGCATTTTTTTGTAATTTTAAAGTGATTGGGCTCAGTTTGTTGCTGCAAAGTGTAGTTTGGGGTTTTTGGATAGCCGAAGTAATTTAGGTGAGTTTGGCATAGTTTGCTATGGTTAGTAGCATTTTTTTGTAATTTAAAAGTGATTGGGATTAGTTTGTTGTGGTAAGGGTTAGTTGGTGATGATTTATGGTAGCCGAAGTAATTTAGGTGAGTTTGGCATAGTTTGCTATGGTTAGTAGCATTTTTTTGTAATTTAAAAGTGATTGGGTTTAGTTTGTTGTGGTAAGGGTTAGTTGGTGATGATTTAGAGTAGCCGAAGTAATTTAGGTGAGTCTGGCATACTTTGTTATGATTTGTACACCTTTTTTTGTAATTTTAAGATTATATGGTTTGGTTTGTTGTGGTAAGGGATAGTTGGGGGTGATTTACGGTAGCCGAAGTAATTTAGGTGATTTTGGTATAGTTTGTTATGATTTTTAGCATTTTTTTTGTAATTTTAAAGTGATTGGGCTTAGTTTGTTGCTGTAAAGTGTAGTTGGGTTTGATTGTTGATAGCCGAAGTAATTTAGGTGAGTTTGGCATAGCTTGCTACGGTTAGTGGCATTTTTTTGTAATTTAAATGTGATTGGGTTTAGTTTGTTGTGGTAAGGGTTAGTTGGTGATGATTTTGAGTAGCCGAAGTAATTTAGGTGAGTCTGGCATAGTTTGTTATGATTTGTACACCTTTTTTTGTAATTTTAAGATGATATGGTTTGGTTTGTTTTGGTAAGGGATAGTTGGAGGTGATTTACGGTAGCCGAAGTAATTTAGGTGATTCTGGTATAGTTTGTTATGATTTTTAGCATTTTTTTGTAATTTTAAAGTGATTGGGCTTAGTTTGTTGCTGTAAAGTGTAGTTGGGGGTGATTTTTGATAGCCGAAGTAATTTAGGTGAGTTTGGCATAGTTTGCTATGGTTAGTAGCATTTTTTTGTAATTTAAAAGTGATTGGCTTTAGTTTGTTGTGGTAAGGGTTAGTTGGTGATGATTTATGGTAGCCGAAGTAATTTAGGTGAGTTTGGCATAGTTTGCTATGGTTAGTAGCATTTTTATGTAATTTAAAATTGATTGGGTTTAGTTTGTTGTGGTAAGGGTTAGTTGGTGATGATTTAGAGTAGCCGAAGTAATTTAGGTGAGTCTGGCATAGTTTGTTATGATTTGTACACCTTTTTTTGTAATTTTAAGATGATATGGTTTGGTTCGTTGTGGTAAGGGATAGTTGGGGGTGATTTACGGTAGCCTAAGTAATTTAGGTGATTCTGGTATAGTTTGTTATGATTTTTAGCATTTTTTTGTAATTTTAAAGTGATTGGGCTTAGTTTGTTGCTGTAAAGTGTAGTTGGGGGTGATTTTTGATAGCCAAAGTAATTTAGGTAAGTTTGGCATAGTTTGCTATGGTTAGTAGCATTTTTTTGTAATTTAAAAGTGATTGGGTTTAGTTTGTTGTGGTAAGGGTTAGTTGGTGATGATTTAGAGTAGCCGAAGTAATTTAGGTGAGTTTGGCATAGTTTGCTATGGTTAGTAGCATTTTTTGGTAATTTAAAGTGATTGGGTTTAGTTTGTTGTGGTAAGGGTTAGTTGGTGATGATTTAGAGTAGCCGAAGTAATTTAGGTGAGTCTGGCATAGTTTGTTTTGATTTGTATACCTTTTTTTGTAATTTTATGATGATATGGTTTGGTTTGTTGTGGTAAGGGATAGTTGGGGGTGATTTACGGTAGCCGAAATAATTTAAGTGATTCTGGTATAGTTTGTTATGATTTTTAGCATTTTTTTGTAATTTTAAAGTGATTGGGCTTAGTTTGTTGCTGTAAAGTGTAGTTGGGGGTGATTTTTGATAGCCGAAGTAATTTAGGTGAGTCTGGCATAGTTTGTTATGATTTGTACACCTTTTTTTGTAATTTTAAGATTATATGGTTTGGTTTGTTGTGGTAAGGGATAGTTGGGGGTGATTTACGGAAGCCGAAGTAATTTAGGTGATTCTGGTATAGTTTGTTATGATTTTTAGCATTTTTTTGTAATTTTCAAGGAATTGGGCTTAGTTTGTTGCTGTAAAGTGTAGTTGGTGGTGATTTTTGATAGCCGAGGTAATTTAGGTGAGTTTGGCATAGTTTGCTATGGTTAGTAGCAATTTTTTGTAATTTAAAAGTGATTGGGTTTAGTTTGTTGTGGTAAAGGTTAGTTGGTGATGATTTATGGTAGCCGAAGTAACTTAGGTGTGTTTGGCATAGTTTGCTATGGTTAGTAGCATTTTTTTGTAATTTAAAAGTGATTGGGTTTAGTTTGTTGTGGTAAGGGTTAGTTGGTGATGATTTAGAGTAGTCGAAGTAATTTATGTGAGTTTGGCTTAGTTTGCTATGGTTAGTAGCATTTTTTTTGTAATTTAAAAGTGATTGGGTTTAGTTTGTTGTGGTAAGGGTTAGTTGGTGATGATTTATGGTAGCCGAAGTAATTTAGGTGAGTTTGGCATAGTTTGCCATGGTTAGTAGCATTTTTTTGTAATTTAAAAGTGATTGGGTTTAGTTTGTTGTGGTAAGGGTTAGTTGGTGATGATTTAGAGTAGTCGAAGTAATTTAGGTGAGTCTGGCATAGTTTGTTATAATTTGTACACTTTTTTTTGTAATTTTAAGATGATATGGATTGGTTTGTTGTGGTAAGGAATAGTTGTGGGTGATTTACGGTAGCCGAAGTAATTTAGGTGATTCTGGTATAGTTTGTTATGATTTTTAGCATTTTTTTGTAACTTTAATGTGATTGGGCTTAGTTTGTTGCTGTAAAGTGTAGTTGGGGTTGATTTTTGATAGCCGAAGTAATTTAGGTGAGTTTGGCATAGTTTGCTATGGTTAGTAGCATTTTTTTGTAATTTAAATGTGATTGGGTTTAGTTTGTTGTGGTAAGGGTTAGTTGGTGATGATTTAGAGTAGCCGAAGTAATTTAGGTGAGTCTGGCATAGTTTGTTATGATTTGTACACCTTTTTTTGTAATTTTAAGATGATATGGTTTGGTTTGTTGTGGTAAGGGATAGTTGGGGGTGATTTACGGTAGCCGAAGTAATTTAGGTGATTCTGGTATAGTTTGTTATGATTTTTGGCATTTTTTTGTAATTTTAAAGTGATTGGGCTTAGTTTGATGCTGTAAAGTGTAGTTGGAGGTGATTTTTGATAGCCGAAGTAATTTAGGTGAGTTTGGCATAGTTTGCTATGGTTAGTAGCATTTTTTGTAATTTAAAAGTAATTGGGTTTAGTTTGTTGTGGTAAGGGTTAGTTGGGGGTGATTTTTGATAGCCGAAGTAATTTAGGTGAGTTTGTCATAGTTTGCTATGGTTAGTAGAATTTTTTTGTAATTTAAAAGTGATTGGGTTTAGTTTGTTGTGGTAAGGGTTAGTTGGTGATGATTTATGGTAGCCGAAGTAATTTAGGTAAGTTTGGCATAGTTTGCTATGGTTAGTAGCATTTTTTGTAATTTAAAAGTGATTGGGTTTAGTTTGTTGTGGTAAGGGTTATTTGGTGATGATTTAAAGTAGCCGAAGTAATTTAGGTGAGTCTGGCATAGTTTGTTATGATTTGTACAACTTTTTTTGTAATTTTAAGATGATATGGTTTGGTTTGTTTTGGTAAGGGATAGTTGGGGGTGATTTACGGTAGCCGAAGTAATTTAGGTGATTCTGGTATAGCTTGTTATGATTTTTAGCATTTTTTTGTAATTTTAAAGTGATTGGGCTTAGTTTGTTGCTGTAAAGTGTAGTTGGAGGTGATTTTTGATAGCATAAGTAATTTAGGTGAGTTTGGCATAGTTTGCTATAGTTAGTAGCATTTTTTTGTAATTTAAAAGTGATTGGGTTTAGTTTGTTGTGGTAAGGGTTAGTTGGTGATGATTTATGGTAGCCGAAGTAATTTAGGTAAGTTTGGCATTGTTTGCTATGGTTAGTAGCATTTTTTTGTAATTTAAAATTGATTGGGCTTAGTTTGTTGTGGAAAGGGTTCGTTGGTGATGATTTATGGTAGCCGAAGTAATTTAGGTAAGTTTGGCATAGTTTGCTATGGTTAGTAGCATTTGTTTGTCATTTAAAAGTGATTGGGTTTAGTTTGTTGTGGTAAGGGTTAGTTGGTGATAATCTAGAGTAGCCGAAGTAATTTAGGTGAGTCTGGCATAGTTTGTTATGATTTGTACACCTTTTTTTGTAATTTTAAGATGATATGGTTTGGTTTGTTGTGGTAAGGGATAGTTGGGGGTGATTTACGGTAGCCGAAGTAACTTAAGTGATTCTGGTATAGTTTGTTATGATTTTTAGCATTTTTTTGTAATTTTAAAGTGATTGGGCTTAGTTTGTTGCTGTAAAGTGTAGTTGGGGGTGATTTTTGATAGCTGAAGTAATTTAGGTGAGTTTGGCATAGTTTGCTATGGCTAGTAGCATTTTTTTGTAATTTAAATCGATTGGGTTTAGTTTCTTGTGGTAAGGGTTAGTTGGTGATGATTTAGAGTAGCCGAAGTAATTTAGATGAGTCTGGCATAGTTTTAGTTATGATTTTTAGCATTTTTTTGTAATTTTAAAGTGATTGGGCTTAGTTCGTTGCTGTAAAGTGTAGTTGGGGGTGATTTTTGATGGCCGAAGTAATTTAGGTGAGTTTGGCATAGTTTGCTATGGCTAGTAGCATTTTTTTGTAATTTAAAAGTGATTGGGTTTAGGTTGTTGTGGTAAGGGTTAGTTGGTGATGATTTAGAGTAGCCGAAGTAATTTAGGTGAGTCTGGCTTAGTTTGTTATGATTTGTTCACCTTTTTTTGTAATTTTAAGATGATATGGTTTGGTTTGTTGTGGTAAGGGATAGTTGGGGGTGATTTACGGTAGCCGAAGTAATTTAGGTGATTCTGGTATAGTTTGTTATGATTTTTGGCATTTTTTTGTAATTTTAAAGTGATTGGGCTTAGTTTGATGCTGTAAAGTGTAGTTGGGGGTGATTTTTAATAGCCGAAGTAATTTAGGTGAGTTTGGCATAGTTTGCTATGGTTAGTAGCATTTTTTTGTAATTTAAAAGTGATTGGGTTCAGTTTGTTGTGGTTAGGGTTAGTTGGTAATGATTTATGGTAGCCGAAGTAATTTAGGTGAGTTTGGCATAGTTTGCTATGGTTAGTAGCATTTTTTTGTAATTTAAAAGTGAATGGGTTTAGTTTGTTGTGGTAAGGGTTAGTTGGTGATGATTTAGAGTAGCCGAAGTAATTTAGGTCAGTCTGCAATAGTTTGTTATGATTTGTACACCTTTTTTTGTAATTTTAAGATGATATGGTTTGGTTTGTTGTGGTAAGGGATAGTTGGGGGTGATTTACGATAGCCGAAGTAATTTAGGTGATTCTGGTATAAATTGTTATGATTTTTAGCATTTTTTTGTAATTTTAAAGTGATTGGGCTTAGTTTGTTGCTGTAAAGTGTAGTTGGAGGTGATTTTTGATAGCATAAGTAATTTAGGTGAGTTTGGCATAGTTTGCTATAGTTAGTAGCATTTTTTTGTAATTTAAAAGTGATTGGGTTTAGTTTGTTGTGGTAAGGGTTAGTTGGTGATGATTTATGGTAGCCGAAGTAATTTAGGTAAGTTTGGCATTGTTTGCTATGGTTAGTAGCATTTTTTTGTAATTTAAAAGTGATTGGGCTTAGTTTGTTGTGGAAAGGGTTCGTTGGTGATGATTTATGGTAGCCGAAGTAATTTAGGTAAGTTTGGCATAGTTTGCTATGGTTAGTAGCATTTGTTTGTCATTTAAAAGTGATTGGGTTTAGTTTGTTGTGGTAAGGGTTAGTTGGTGATAATCTAGAGTAGCCGAAGTAATTTAGGTGAGTCTGGCATAGTTTGTTATGATTTGTACACCTTTTTTTGTAATTTTAAGATGATATGGTTTGGTTTGTTGTGGTAAGGGATAGTTGGGGGTGATTTACGGTAGCCGAAGTAACTTAAGTGATTCTGGTATAGTTTGTTATGATTTTTAGCATTTTTTTGTAATTTTAAAGTGATTGGGCTTAGTTTGTTGCTGTAAAGTGTAGTTGGGGGTGATTTTTGATAGCTGAAGTAATTTAGGTGAGTTTGGCATAGTTTGCTATGGCTAGTAGCATTTTTTTGTAATTTAAATCGATTGGGTTTAGTTTCTTGTGGTAAGGGTTAGTTGGTGATGATTTAGAGTAGCCGAAGTAATTTAGATGAGTCTGGCATAGTTTTAGTTATGATTTTTAGCATTTTTTTGTAATTTTAAAGTGATTGGGCTTAGTTCGTTGCTGTAAAGTGTAGTTGGGGGTGATTTTTGATGGCCGAAGTAATTTAGGTGAGTTTGGCATAGTTTGCTATGGCTAGTAGCATTTTTTTGTAATTTAAAAGTGATTGGGTTTAGGTTGTTGTGGTAAGGGTTAGTTGGTGATGATTTAGAGTAGCCGAAGTAATTTAGGTGAGTCTGGCTTAGTTTGTTATGATTTGTTCACCTTTTTTTGTAATTTTAAGATGATATGGTTTGGTTTGTTGTGGTAAGGGATAGTTGGGGGTGATTTACGGTAGCCGAAGGAATTTAGGTGATTCTGGTATAGTTTGTTATGATTTTTGGCATTTTTTTGTAATTTTAAAGTGATTGGGTTTAGTTTGTTGTGGTAAGGGTTAGTTGGTGATGATTTATGGTAGCCGAAGTAATTTAGGTGAGTTTGGCATAGTTTGCTATGGTTAGTAGCATTTTTTTTGTAATTTAAATGTGATTGGGTTTAGTTTGTTGTGGTAAGGGTTAGTTGGTGATGATTTATGGTAGCCGAAGTAATTTAGGTGAGTTTGGCATAGTTTGCTATGGTTAGTAGCATTTTTTTTGTAATTTAAATGTGATTGGGTTTAGTTTGTTGTGGTAAGGGTTAGTTGGTGATGATTTAGAGTAGCCGAAGTAATTTAGGTGAGTCCGGCATAGTTTGTTATGATTTGTACACTTTTTTTTGTAATTTTAAAATGATATGGTTTGGTTTGTTGTGGAAAGGGATAGTTGGGGGTGATTTACGATAGCCAAAGTACTTTAGGTGATTCTGGTATAATTTGTTATGTTTTTTAGCATTTTTTTGTAATTTTAAAGTGATTGGGCTTAGTTTGTTGCTGTAAAGTGTAGTTGGGGGTGATTTTTGATAGCCGAGGTAATTTAGGTGAGTTTGGCATAGTTTGCTATAGTTAGTAGCATTTTTTTGTAATTTAAAAGTGATTGGGTTTAGGTTGTTGTGGTAAGGGTTAGTTGGTGATGATTTAGAGTAGCCGAAGTAATTTAGGTGAGTCTGGCTTAGTTTGTTATGATTTGTTCACCTTTTTTTGTAATTTTAAGATGATATGGTTTGGTTTGTTGTGGTAAGGGATAGTTGGGGGTGATTTACGGTAGCCGAAGTAATTTAGGTGATTCTGGTATAGTTTGTTATGATTTTTGGCATTTTTTTGTAATTTTAAAGTGATTGGGCTTAGTTTGATGCTGTAAAGTGTAGTTGGGGGTGATTTTTAATAGCCGAAGTAATTTAGGTGAGTTTGGCATAGTTTGCTATGGTTAGTAGCATTTTTTTGTAATTTAAAAGTGATTGGGTTCAGTTTGTTGTGGTTAGGGTTAGTTGGTGATGATTTATGGTAGCCGAAGTAATTTAGGCGAGTTTGGCATAGTTTGCTATGGTTAGTAGCATTTTTTTGTAATTTAAACGTGATTGGGTTTAGTTTGTTGTGGTAAGGGTTAGTTGGTGATGATTTATGGTAGCCGAAGTAATTTAGGTGAGTTTGGCATAGTTTGCTATGGTTAGTAGCATTTTTTTGTAATTTAAAAGTGATTGGGTTTAGTTTGTTGTGGTAAGGGTTAGTTGGTGATGATTTATGGTAGCCGAAGTAATTTAGGTGAGTTTGGCATAGTTTGCTATGGTTAGTAGCATTTTTTTTGTAATTTAAATGTGATTGGGTTTAGTTTGTTGTGGTAAGGGTTAGTTGGTGATGATTTATGGTAGCCGAAGTAATTTAGGTGAGTTTGGCATAGTTTGCTATGGTTAGTAGCATTTTTTTTGTAATTTAAATGTGATTGGGTTTAGTTTGTTGTGGTAAGGGTTAGTTGGTGATGATTTAGAGTAGCCGAAGTAATTTAGGTGAGTCCGGCATAGTTTGTTATGATTTGTACACTTTTTTTTGTAATTTTAAAATGATATGGTTTGGTTTGTTGTGGAAAGGGATAGTTGGGGGTGATTTACGATAGCCAAAGTACTTTAGGTGATTCTGGTATAATTTGTTATGTTTTTTAGCATTTTTTTGTAATTTTAAAGTGATTGGGCTTAGTTTGTTGCTGTAAAGTGTAGTTGGGGGTGATTTTTGATAGCCGAGGTAATTTAGGTGAGTTTGGCATAGTTTGCTATGGTTAGTAGCATTTTTTTGTAATTTAAAAGTGATTTTGGTATAGTTTGTTATGATTTTTAGCATTTTTTTGTAATTTTAAAGTGATTGGGCTTAGTTTGTTGCTGTAAAGTGTAGTTAGGGGTGATTTTTGATAGCCGAAGTAATTTAGGTGAGTTTGGCATAGTTTGCTATGTTATGTTAGTAGCATTTTTTTGTAATTTAAAAGTGATTGGGTTTAGTTTGTTGTGGTAAGTGTTAGTTGGTGATGATTTAGAGTAGCCGAAGTAATTTAGGTGAGTCTGGCAGAGTTTGTTATGATTTGTACACCTTTTTTTGTAATTTTAAGATGATATGGTTTGGATTGTTGTGGTAAGGGATAGTTGGGGGTGATTTACGGTAGCCGAAGTAATTTAGGTGATTCTGGTATAGTTTGTTATGATTTTTAGCATTTTTTTGTAATTTTAAAGTGATTGGGCTTAGTTTGTTGCTGTAAAGTGTAGTTGGGGGTGATTTTTGATAACCGAAGTAATTTAGGTGAGTTTGGCATATTTTGCTATGGTTAGTTGCATTTTTTTGTAATTTAAAAGTGATTGGGTTTAGTTTGTTGTGGTAAGGGTTAGTTGGTGATGATTTATGGTTTCCGAAGTAATTTAGGTGGGTTTGGCATAGTTTGCTATGGTTAGTAGCATTTTTTTGTAATTTAAAAGTGATTGGGTTTAGTTTGTTGTGGTAAGGGTTAGTTGGTGATGATTTTGAGTAGCCGAAGTAATTTAGGTAAGTCTGGCATAGTTTGTTATGATTTGTACAACTTTTTTTGTAATTTTAAGATTATATGGTTTGGTTTGTTGTGGTAAGGGATAGTGGGGGTGATTTACGGTAGCCGAAGTAATTTAGGTGATTCTGGTTAAGTTTGTTATGATTTTTATCATTTTTTTGTAATTTTAAAGTGATTGGGCTTAATTTGTTGCTGTGAAGTGTAGTTGGGGTGATTTTTGATAGCCGAAGTAATTTAGGTGAGTTTGGCATAGTTTGCTATGGTTAGTAGCATTTTTTTGTAATTTAAAAGTGATTGGGTTTAGTTTGTTGTGGTAAGGGTTAGTTGGTGATGATTTATGGTAGCCGAAGTAATTTAGGTGAGTTTGGCATAGTTTGCTATGGTTAGTAGCATTTTTTTGTAATTTAAAAGTGCCTGGGTTTAGGTTGTTGTGGTAAGGGTTAGTTGGTGATGATTTAGAGTAGCCGAAGTAATTTAGGTAAATCTGGCATAGTTTGTTATGATTTGTACACCTTGTTTTGTAATTTTAAAGTGATATGGTTTGGTTTGTTGTGGTAAGGGATAGTTGGGGGTGATTTACGGTAGCCGAAGTAATTTAGGTGATTCTGGTATAGTTTGTTATGATTTTTAGCATTTTTTTGTAATTTTAAAGTGATTGGGCTTAATTTGTTGCTTTAAAGTGTAGTTGGGGGTGATTTTTGATAGCCGAAGTAATTTAGGTAAGTTTGGCATAGTTTGCTATGGTTAGTAGCATTTTTTTGTAATTTAAATGTGATTGGGTTTAGTTTGTTGTGGTAAGGGTTAGTTGGTGATGATTTAGAGTAGCCGAAGTAATTTAGGTGAGTCTGGCATTGTTTGTTATGATTTGTACACCTTTTTTTGTAATTTTAAGATGATGTGGTTTGGTTTGTTGTGGTAAGGTATAGTTGGGGGTGATTTACGGTAGCCGAAGTAATTTAGGTGATTCTGGTTAAGTTTGTTATGATTTTTATCATTTTTTTGTAATTTTAAAGTGATTGGGTTTAGTTTGTTGCTGTAAAGTGTAGTTGGGGGTGATTTTTGATAGCCGAAGTAATTTAGGTAAGTTTGGCATAGTTTGCTATGGTTAGTTGCATTTTTTTGTAATTTAAAAGTGATTGGGTTTAGTTTGTTGTGGTAAGGGTTAGTTGGTGATGATTTATGGTTTCCGAAGTAATTTAGGTGAGTTTGGCATAGTTTGCTATGGTTAGTAGCATTTTTTTGTAATTTAAAAGTGATTGGGTTTAGTTTGTTGTGGTAAGGGTTAGTTGGTGATGATTTAAAGTAGCCGAAGTAATTTAGGTAAGTCTGGCATAGTTTGTTATGATTTGTACAACTTTTTTTGTAATTTTAAGATGATATGGTTTGGTTTGTTGTGGTAAGGGATAGTTGGGGGTGATTTACGGTAGCCGAAGTAATTTAGGTGATTCTGGTTAAGTTTGTTATGATTTTTATCATTTTTTTGTAATTTTAAAGTGATTGGGCTTAATTTGTTGCTGTGAAGTGTAGTTGGGGTGATTTTTGATAGCCGAAGTAATTTAGGTGAGTTTGGCATAGTTTGCTATGGTTAGTAGCATTTTTTTGTAATTTAAAAGTGTTTGGGTTTAGTTTGTTGTGGTAAGGGTTAGTTGGTGATGATTTATGGTAGCCGAAGTAATTTAGGTGAGTTTGGCATAGTTTGCTATGGTTAGTAGCATTTTTTTGTAATTTAAAAGTGACTGGGTTTAGGTTGTTGTGGTAAGGGTTAGTTGGTGATGATTTAGAGTAGCCGAAGTAATTTAGGTAAATCTGGCATAGTTTGTTATGATTTGTACACCTTGTTTTGTAATTTTAAGGTGATATGGTTTGGTTTGTTGTGGTAAGGGATAGTTGGGGGTGATTTACGGTAGCCGAAGTAATTTAGGTGATTCTGGTATAGTTTGTTATGATTTTTAGCATTTTTTTGTAATTTTAAAGTGATTGGGCTTAGTTTGTTGCTGTAAAGTGTAGTTGGGGTGATTTTTGATAACCGAAGTAATTTAGGTGAGTTTGGCATAGTTTGCTATGGTTAGTAGCATTTTTTTGTAATTTAAAAGTGATTGGGTTTAGTTTGTTGTGGAAAGGGTTAGTTGGTGATGATTTATGGTAGCCGAAGTAATTTAGGTGAGTTTGGCATAGTTTGCTATGGTTAGTAGCATTTTTTTGAAATTTAAAAGTGATTGGGTTTAGTTTGTTGTGGTAAGGGTTAGTTGGTGACGATCTAGAGTAGCCGAAGTAATTTAGGTGAGTCTGGCATAATTTGTTATGATTTGTACACCTTTTTTGTAATTTTAGGATGATATAGTTTGGTTTGTTGTGGTAAGGGATAGTTGGGGGTGATTTGCGGTAGCCGAAGTAATTTAGGTGATTCTGGTATAGTTTGTTATGATTTTTAGCATTTTTTTGTAATTTTAAAGTGATTGGGCTTAGTTTGTTGCTGTAAAGTGTAGTTGGGGGTGATTTTTGATAGCCGAAGTAATTTAGGTGAGTTTGGCATAGTTTGCTATGGTTAGTAGCATTTTTTTGTAATTTAAAAGTGATTGGGTTTAGTTTGTTGTGGTAAGGGTTAGTTGGTGATGATTTATGGTAGCCGAAGTAATTTAGGTGAGTTTGGCATAGTTTGCTATGGTTAGTAGCATTTTTTTGAAATTTAAAAGTGATTGGGTTTAGTTTGTTGTGGTAAGGGTTAGTTGGTGATGATTTAGAGTAGCCGAAGTAATTTAGGTGAGTCTGGCATAGTTTGTTATGAATTGTACACCTTTTTTTGTAATTTTAAGATGATATGGTTTGGTTTGTTTTGGTAAGGGATAGTTGGGGGTGATTTACGGTAGCCGAAGTAATTTAGGTGATTCTGGTATAGTTTGTTATGATTTTTAGCATTTTTTTGTAATTTTAAAGTGATTGGGCTTAGTTTGTTGCTGTAAAGTGTAGTTGGGGGTGATTTTTGATAGCCGAAGTAATTTAGGTGAGTTTGGCATAGTTTGCTATGGTTAGTAGCATTTTTTTGTAATTTAAAGTGATTGGTTTTAGTTTATTGTGGTAAGGGTTAGTTGGTGATGATTTATGGTAGCCGAAGTAATTTAGGTGAGTTTGGCATAGTTTGCTATGGTTAGTAGCATTTTTTTGTAATTTAAAAGTGATTGGGTTTAGTTTGTTGTAGTAAGGGTTAGTTGGTGATGATTTATGGTAGCCGAAGTAATTTAGGTGATTCTGGTATAGTTTGTTATGATTTTTAGCATTTTTTTGTAATTTTAAAGTGATTGGGCTTAATTTGTTGCTTTAAAGTGTAGCTGGGGGTGATTTTTGATAGCCGAAGTAATTTAGGTGTGTTTGGCATAGTTTGCTATGGTTAGTAGCATTTTTTTGTAATTTAAAAGTGATTGGGTTTAGTTTGTTGTGGTAAGGTTTAGCTGGTGATCATTTATGGTAGCCGAAGTAATTTAGGTGAGTTTGGCATAGTTTGCTATGGTTACTAGCATTTTTTTGTAATTTAAAATTGATTGGGTTTAGTTTGTTGTGGTAAGGGTTAGTTGGTGATGATTTAGAGTAGCCGAAGTAATTTAGGTGAGTCTGGCATAATTTGTTATGATTTGTACACTTTTTTTTGTAATTTTAAGATGATATGGTTTGGTTTGTTGTGGTAAGGGATAGTTGGGGGTGATTTACGGTAGCCGAAGTAATTTAGGTGATTCTGGTTAAGTTTGTTATGATTTTTATCATTTTTTTGTAATTTTAAAGTGATTGGGTTTAGTTTGTTGCTGTAAAGTGTAGTTGGGGGTGATTTTTGATAGCCGAAGTAATTTAGGTGAGTTTGGCATAGTTTGCTATGGTTAGTTGCATTTTTTTGTAATTTAAATTGATTGGTTTTAGTTTATTGTGGTAAGGGTTAGTTGGTGATGATTTATGGTAGCCGAAGTAATTTAGGTGAGTTTGGCATAGTTTGCCATGGTTAGTAGCATTTTGTTGTAATTTAAAAGTGATTGGGTTTAGTTTGTTGTGGTACGGGTTAGTTGGTGATGATTTATGGTAGCCGAAGTAATTTAGGTGATTCTGGTATAGTTTGTTATGATTTTTAGCATTTTTTTGTAATTTTAAAGTGATTGGGCTTAATTTGTTGCTTTAAAGTGTAGTTGGGGGTGATTTTTGATAGCCGAAGTAATTTAGGTGAGTTTGGCATAGTTTGCTATGGTTAGTAGCATTTTTTTGTAATTTAAAAGTGATTGGGTTTAGTTTGTTGTGGTAAGGTTTAGTTGGTGATCATTTATGGTAGCCGAAGTAATTTAGGTGAGTTTGGCATAGTTTGCTATGGTTACTAGCATTTTTTTGTAACTTAAAATTGATTGGGTTTAGTTTGTTGTGGTAAGGGTTAGTTGGTGATGATTTAGAGTAGCCGAAGTAATTTAGGTGAGTCTGGCATAGTTTGTTATGATTTGTACACCTTTTTTTGTAATTTTAAGATGATATGGTTTGGTTTGTTGTGGTAAGGGATAGTTGGGGGTGATTTACGGTAGCCGAAGTAATTTAGGTGATTCTGGTTTAGTTTGTTATAATTTTTAGCATTTTTTTGTAATTTTAAAGTGATTAGCTTAGTTTGTTGCTGTAAAGTGTAGTTGGGGGTGATTTTTGATAGCCGAAGTAATTTAGGTGAGTTTGG
This sequence comes from Eledona agricola, assembly GCA_964023215.1. Lineage (NCBI taxonomy): Eukaryota > Metazoa > Arthropoda > Insecta > Coleoptera > Tenebrionidae > Eledona > Eledona agricola. Next base: position 1,825,772 of record CAXIEJ010000091.1, on the reverse strand, counting down.
CATAGTTTGCTATGGTTAGTAGCATTTTTTTGTAATTTAAATGTGATTGGGTTTAGTTTGTTGTGGTAAGGGTTAGTTGGTGATGATTTAGAGTAGCCGAAGTAATTTAGGTGAGTCTGGCATTGTTTGTTATGATTTGTACACCTTTTTATGTAATTTTAAGATGATGTGGTTTGGTTTGTTGTGGTAAGGTATAGTTGGGGGTGATTTACGGTAGCCGAAGTAATTTAGGTGATTCTGGTTAAGTTTGTTATGATTTTTATAATTTTTTTGTAATTTTAAAGTGATTGGGTTTAGTTTGTTGCTGTAAAGTGTAGTTGGGGGTGATTTTTGATAGCCGAAGTAATTTAGGTGAGTTTGGCATAGTTTGCTATGGTTAGTAGCATTTTTTTGTAATTTAAAAGAGATTGGGTTTAGTTTGTTGTGGTAAGGGTTAGTTGGTGATGACTTAGAGTAGCCGAAGTAATTTAGGTGAGTCTGGCACAGTTTGTTATGATTTGTACACCTTTTTTTGTAATTCTAAGATGATATGGTTTGGTTTGTTGTGGTAAGGGATAGTTGGGGGTGATTTACGGTAGCCGAAGTAATTTAGGTGATTCTGGTATAGTTTGTTATGATTTTTAGCATTTTTTTGTAATTTTAAAGTGATTGGGCTTAGTTTGTTGCTGTAAAGTGTAGTTGGGGGTGATTTTTGATAGCCAAAGTAATTTAGGTGAGTTTGGCATAGTTTGCTATGGTTAGTAGCATTTTTTTGTAATTTAAAAGTAATTTGGTTTAGTTTGTTGTGGTAAGGGTTAATTGGTGATGATTTATGGTAGCCGAAATAATTTAGGTGAGTTTGGCATAGTTTGCTATGATTTTTAGCATTTTTTTGTAATTTTAAAGTGATTGGGCTTAGTTTGTTGCTGTAAAGTGTAGTTGGGGGTGATTTTTGATAGCCGAAGTAATTTAGATGAGTTTGGCATAGTTTGCTATGGTTAGTAGTATTTTTTTGTAATTTAAAAGTGATTGGGTTTAGTTTGTTGTGGTAAGGTTTAGTTGGTGATCATTTATGGTAGCCGAAGTAATTTAGGTGAGTTTGGCATAGTTTGCTATGGTTACTAGCATTTTTTTGTAATTTAAAATTGATTGGGTTTAGTTTGTTGTGGTAAGGGTTAGTTGGTGATGATTTAGAGTAGCCGAAGTTATTTAGGTGAGTCTGGCATAGTTTGTTATGATTTGTACACCTTTTTTTGTAATTTTAAGATGATATGGTTTGGTTTGTTGTGGTAAGGGATAGTTGGGGGTGATTTACGGTAGCCGAAGTAATTTAGGTGATTCTGGTATAGTTTGTTATAATTTTTAGCATTTTTTTGTAATTTTAAAGTGATTGGGCTTAGTTTGTTGCTGTAAAGTGTAGTTGGGGGTGATTTTTGATAGCCGAAGTAATTTAGGTGAGTTTGGCATAGTTTGCTATGGTTAGTAGCATTTTTTTGTAATTTAAAGTGATTGGTTTTAGTTTATTGTGGTAAGGGTTAGTTGGTGATGATTTATGGTAGCCGAAGTAATTTAGGTGAGTTTGGCATAGTTTGCTATGGTTAGTAGCATTTTTTTGTAATTTAAAAGTGATTGGGTTTAGTTTGTTGTAGTAAGGGTTAGTTGGTGATGATTTATGGTAGCCGAAGTAATTTAGGTGATTCTGGTATAGTTTGTTATGATTTTTAGCATTTTTTTGTAATTTTAAAGTGATTGGGCTTAATTTGTTGCTTTAAAGTGTAGCTGGGGGTGATTTTTGATAGCCGAAGTAATTTAGGTGTGTTTGGCATAGTTTGCTATGGTTAGTAGCATTTTTTTGTAATTTAAAAGTGATTGGGTTTAGTTTGTTGTGGTAAGGTTTAGCTGGTGATCATTTATGGTAGCCGAAGTAATTTAGGTGAGTTTGGCATAGTTTGCTATGGTTACTAGCATTTTTTTGTAATTTAAAATTGATTGGGTTTAGTTTGTTGTGGTAAGGGTTAGTTGGTGATGATTTAGAGTAGCCGAAGTAATTTAGGTGAGTCTGGCATAATTTGTTATGATTTGTACACTTTTTTTTGTAATTTTAAGATGATATGGTTTGGTTTGTTGTGGTAAGGGATAGTTGGGGGTGATTTACGGTAGCCGAAGTAATTTAGGTGATTCTGGTTAAGTTTGTTATGATTTTTATCATTTTTTTGTAATTTTAAAGTGATTGGGTTTAGTTTGTTGCTGTAAAGTGTAGTTGGGGGTGATTTTTGATAGCCGAAGTAATTTAGGTGAGTTTGGCATAGTTTGCTATGGTTAGTTGCATTTTTTTGTAATTTAAATTGATTGGTTTTAGTTTATTGTGGTAAGGGTTAGTTGGTGATGATTTATGGTAGCCGAAGTAATTTAGGTGAGTTTGGCATAGTTTGCCATGGTTAGTAGCATTTTGTTGTAATTTAAAAGTGATTGGGTTTAGTTTGTTGTGGTACGGGTTAGTTGGTGATGATTTATGGTAGCCGAAGTAATTTAGGTGATTCTGGTATAGTTTGTTATGATTTTTAGCATTTTTTTGTAATTTTAAAGTGATTGGGCTTAATTTGTTGCTTTAAAGTGTAGTTGGGGGTGATTTTTGATAGCCGAAGTAATTTAGGTGAGTTTGGCATAGTTTGCTATGGTTAGTAGCATTTTTTTGTAATTTAAAAGTGATTGGGTTTAGTTTGTTGTGGTAAGGTTTAGTTGGTGATCATTTATGGTAGCCGAAGTAATTTAGGTGAGTTTGGCATAGTTTGCTATGGTTACTAGCATTTTTTTGTAACTTAAAATTGATTGGGTTTAGTTTGTTGTGGTAAGGGTTAGTTGGTGATGATTTAGAGTAGCCGAAGTAATTTAGGTGAGTCTGGCATAGTTTGTTATGATTTGTACACCTTTTTTTGTAATTTTAAGATGATATGGTTTGGTTTGTTGTGGTAAGGGATAGTTGGGGGTGATTTACGGTAGCCGAAGTAATTTAGGTGATTCTGGTTTAGTTTGTTATAATTTTTAGCATTTTTTTGTAATTTTAAAGTGATTAGCTTAGTTTGTTGCTGTAAAGTGTAGTTGGGGGTGATTTTTGATAGCCGAAGTAATTTAGGTGAGTTTGGCATAGTTTGCTATGGTTAGTAGCATTTTTTTGTAATTTAAATGTGATTGGGTTTAGTTTGTTGTGGTAAGGGTTAGTTGGTGATGATTTAGAGTAGCCGAAGTAATTTAGGTGAGTCTGGCATTGTTTGTTATGATTTGTACACCTTTTTATGTAATTTTAAGATGATGTGGTTTGGTTTGTTGTGGTAAGGTATAGTTGGGGGTGATTTACGGTAGCCGAAGTAATTTAGGTGATTCTGGTTAAGTTTGTTATGATTTTTATAATTTTTTTGTAATTTTAAAGTGATTGGGTTTAGTTTGTTGCTGTAAAGTGTAGTTGGGGGTGATTTTTGATAGCCGAAGTAATTTAGGTGAGTTTGGCATAGTTTGCTATGGTTAGTAGCATTTTTTTGTAATTTAAAAGAGATTGGGTTTAGTTTGTTGTGGTAAGGGTTAGTTGGTGATGACTTAGAGTAGCCGAAGTAATTTAGGTGAGTCTGGCACAGTTTGTTATGATTTGTACACCTTTTTTTGTAATTCTAAGATGATATGGTTTGGTTTGTTGTGGTAAGGGATAGTTGGGGGTGATTTACGGTAGCCGAAGTAATTTAGGTGATTCTGGTATAGTTTGTTATGATTTTTAGCATTTTTTTGTAATTTTAAAGTGATTGGGCTTAGTTTGTTGCTGTAAAGTGTAGTTGGGGGTGATTTTTGATAGCCAAAGTAATTTAGGTGAGTTTGGCATAGTTTGCTATGGTTAGTAGCATTTTTTTGTAATTTAAAAGTAATTTGGTTTAGTTTGTTGTGGTAAGGGTTAATTGGTGATGATTTATGGTAGCCGAAATAATTTAGGTGAGTTTGGCATAGTTTGCTATGATTTTTAGCATTTTTTTGTAATTTTAAAGTGATTGGGCTTAGTTTGTTGCTGTAAAGTGTAGTTGGGGGTGATTTTTGATAGCCGAAGTAATTTAGATGAGTTTGGCATAGTTTGCTATGGTTAGTAGTATTTTTTTGTAATTTAAAAGTGATTGGGTTTAGTTTGTTGTGGTAAGGTTTAGTTGGTGATCATTTATGGTAGCCGAAGTAATTTAGGTGAGTTTGGCATAGTTTGCTATGGTTACTAGCATTTTTTTGTAATTTAAAATTGATTGGGTTTAGTTTGTTGTGGTAAGGGTTAGTTGGTGATGATTTAGAGTAGCCGAAGTTATTTAGGTGAGTCTGGCATAGTTTGTTATGATTTGTACACCTTTTTTTGTAATTTTAAGATGATATGGTTTGGTTTGTTGTGGTAAGGGATAGTTGGGGGTGATTTACGGTAGCCGAAGTAATTTAGGTGATTCTGGTATAGTTTGTTATAATTTTTAGCATTTTTTTGTAATTTTAAAGTGATTGGGCTTAGTTTGTTGCTGTAAAGTGTAGTTGGGGGTGATTTTTGATAGCCGAAGTAATTTAGGTGAGTTTGGCATAGTTTGCTATGGTTAGTAGCATTTTTTTGTAATTTAAATGTGATTGGGTTTAGTTTGTTGTGGTAAGGGTTAGTTGGTGATGATTTAGAGTAGCCGAAGTAATTTAGGTGAGTCTGGCATTGTTTGTTATGATTTGTACACCTTTTTTTGTAATTTTAAGATGATGTGGTTTGGTTTGTTGTGGTAAGGTATAGTTGGGGGTGATTTACGGTAGCCGAAGTAATTTAGGTGATTCTGGTTAAGTTTGTTATGATTTTTATCATTTTTTTGTAATTTTAAAGTGATTGGGTTTAGTTTGTTGCTGTAAAGTGTAGTTGGGGGTGATTTTTGATAGCCGAAGTAATTTAGGTGAGTTTGGCATAGTTTGCTATGGTTAGTTGCATTTTTTTGTAATTTAAAAGTGATTGGGTTTAGTTTGTTGTGGTAAGGGTTAGTTGGTGATGATTTATGGTTTCCGAAGTAATTTAGGAGAGTTTGGCATAGTTTGCTATGGTTAGTAGCATTTTTTTGTAATTTAAAAGTGATTGGGTTTAGTTTGTTGTGGTAAGGGTTAGTTGGTGATGATTTAGAGTAGCCGAAGTAATTTAGGTAAGTCTGGCATAGTTTGTTATGATTTGTACAACTTTTTTTGTAATTTTAAGATGATATGGTTTGGTTTGTTGTGGTAAGGGATAGTTGGGGGTGATTTACGGTAGCCGAAGTAATTTAGGTGATTCTGGTTAAGTTTGTTATGATTTTTATAATTTTTTTGTAATTTTAAAGTGATTGGGCTTAATTTGTTGCTGTGAAGTGTAGTTGGGGTGATTTTTGATAGTCGAAGTAATTTAGGTGAGTTTGGCATAGTTTGCTATGGTTAGTAGCATTTTTTTGTAATTTAAAAGTGATTGGGTTTAGTTTGTTGTGGTAAGGGTTAGTTGGTGATGATTTATGGTAGCCGAAGTAATTTAGGTGAGTTTGGCATAGTTTGCTATGGTTAGTAGCATTTTTTTGAAATTTAAAAGTGATTGGGTTTAGTTTGTTGTGGTAAGGGTTAGTTGGTGATGATTTAGAGTAGCCGAAGTAATTTAGGTGAGTCTGGCATAGTTTGTTATGAATTGTACACCTTTTTTTGTAATTTTAAGATGATATGGTTTGGTTTGTTTTGGTAAGGGATAGTTGGGGGTGATTTACGGTAGCCGAAGTAATTTAGGTGATTCTGGTATAGTTTGTTATGATTTTTAGCATTTTTTTGTAATTTTAAAGTGATTGGGCTTAGTTTGTTGCTGTAAAGTGTAGTTGGGGGTGATTTTTGATAGCCGAAGTAATTTAGGTGAGTTTGGCATAGTTTGCTATGGTTAGTAGCATTTTTTTGTAATTTAAAGTGATTGGTTTTAGTTTATTGTGGTAAGGGTTAGTTGGTGATGATTTATGGTAGCCGAAGTAATTTAGGTGAGTTTGGCATAGTTTGCTATGGTTAGTAGCATTTTTTTGTAATTTAAAAGTGATTGGGTTTAGTTTGTTGTGGTAAGGGTTAGTTGGTGATGATTTATGGTAGCCGAAGTAATTTAGGTGATTCTGGTATAGTTTGTTATGATTTTTAGCATTTTTTTGTAATTTTAAAGTGATTGGGCTTAATTTGTTGCTTTAAAGTGTAGCTGGGGGTGATTTTTGATAGCCGAAGTAATTTAGGTGTGTTTGGCATAGTTTGCTATGGTTAGTAGCATTTTTTTGTAATTTAAAAGTGATTGGGTTTAGTTTGTTGTGGTAAGGTTTAGTTGGTGATCATTTATGGTAGCCGAAGTAATTTAGGTGAGTTTGGCATAGTTTGCTATGGTTACTAGCATTTTTTTGTAATTTAAAATTGATTGGGTTTAGTTTGTTGTGGTAAGGGTTAGTTGGTGATGATTTAGAGTAGCCGAAGTAATTTAGGTGAGTCTGGCATAATTTGTTATGATTTGTACACTTTTTTTTGTAATTTTAAGATGATATGGTTTGGTTTGTTGTGGTAAGGGATAGTTGGGGGTGATTTACGGTAGCCGAAGTAATTTAGGTGATTCTGGTTAAGTTTGTTATGATTTTTATCATTTTTTTGTAATTTTAAAGTGATTGGGTTTAGTTTGTTGCTGTAAAGTGTAGTTGGGGGTGATTTTTGATAGCCGAAGTAATTTAGGTGAGTTTGGCATAGTTTGCTATGGTTTGTTGCATTTTTTTGTAATTTAAAGTGATTGGTTTTAGTTTATTGTGGTAAGGGTTAGTTGGTGATGATTTATGGTAGCCGAAGTAATTTAGGTGAGTTTGGCATAGTTTGCCATGGTTAGTAGCATTTTGTTGTAATTTAAAAGTGATTGGGTTTAGTTTGTTGTGGTACGGGTTAGTTGGTGATGATTTATGGTAGCCGAAGTAATTTAGGTGATTCTGGTATAGTTTGTTATGATTTTTAGCATTTTTTTGTAATTTTAAAGTGATTGGGCTTAATTTGTTGCTTTAAAATGTAGTTGGGGGTGATTTTTGATAGCCGAAGTAATTTAGATGAGTTTGGCATAGTTTGCTATGGTTAGTAGCATTTTTTTGTAATTTTAAAGTGATTGGGCTTAGTTTGTTGCTGTAAAGTGTAGTTGGGGGTGATTTTTGATAGCCGAAGTAATTTAGGTGAGTTTGGCATAGTTTGCTATGGTTAGTAGCATTTTTTTGTAATTTAAATGTGATTGGGTTTAGTTTGTTGTGGTAAGGGTTAGTTGGTGATGATTTAGAGTAGCCGAAGTAATTTAGGTGAGTCTGGCATTGTTTGTTATGATTTGTACACCTTTTTTTGTAATTTTAAGATGATGTGGTTTGGTTTGTTGTGGTAAGGTATAGTTGGGGGTGATTTACGGTAGCCGAAGTAATTTAGGTGATTCTGGTTAAGTTTGTTATGATTTTTATCATTTTTTTGTAATTTTAAAGTGATTGGGTTTATTTTGTTGCTGTAAAGTGTAGTTGGGGGTGATTTTTGATAGCCGAAGTAATTTAGGTGAGTTTGGCATAGTTTGCTATGGTTAGTTGCATTTTTTTGTAATTTAAAAGTGATTGGGTTTAGTTTGTTGTGGTAAGGGTTAGTTGGTGATGATTTATGGTTTCCGAAGTAATTTAGGAGAGTTTGGCATAGTTTGCTATGGTTAGTAGCATTTTTTTGTAATTTAAAAGTGATTGGGTTTAGTTTGTTGTGGTAAGGGTTAGTTGGTGATGATTTAGAGTAGCCGAAGTAATTTAGGTAAGTCTGGCATAGTTTGTTATGATTTGTACAACTTTTTTTGTAATTTTAAGATGATATGGTTTGGTTTGTTGTGGTAAGGGATAGTTGGGGGTGATTTACGGTAGCCGAAGTAATTTAGGTGATTCTGGTTAAGTTTGTTATGATTTTTATCATTTTTTTGTAATTTTAAAGTGATTGGGCTTAATTTGTTGCTGTGAAGTGTAGTTGGGGTGATTTTTGATAGTCGAAGTAATTTAGGTGAGTTTGGCATAGTTTGCTATGGTTAGTAGCATTTTTTTGTAATTTAAAAGTGTTTGGGTTTAGTTTGTTGTGGTAAGGGTTAGTTGGTGATGATTTATGGTAGCCGAAGTAATTTAGGTGAGTTTGGCATAGTTTGCTATGGTTACTAGCATTTTTTTGTAATTTAAAATTGATTGGGTTTAGTTTGTTGTGGTAAGGGTTAGTTGGTGATGATTTAGAGTAGCCGAAGTAATTTAGGTGAGTCTGGCATAGTTTGTTATGATTTGTACACCTTTTTTTGTAATTTTAAGATGATAAGGTTTGGTTTGTTGTGGTAAGGGATAGTTGGGGGTGATTTACGGTAGCCGAAGTAATTTAGGTGTTTCTGGTATAGTTTGTTATAATTTTTAGCATTTTTTTGTAATTTTAAAGTGATTGCGCTTAGTTTGTTGCTCTAAAGTGTAGTTGGGGGTGATTTTTGATAGCCGAAGTAATTTAGGTGAGTTTGGCATAGTTTGCTATGGTTAGTAGCATTTTTTTTAATTTAAATGTCATTGGGTTTAGTTTGTTGTGGTAAGGGTTAGTTGGTGATGATTTAGAGTAGCCGAAGTAATTTAGGTGAGTCTGGCATTGTTTGTTATGATTTGTACACCTTTTTTTGTAATTTTAAGATGATGTGGTTTGGTTTGTTGTGGTAAGGTGTAGTTGGGGGTGATTTACGGTAGCCGAAGTAATTTAGGTGATTCTGGTATAGTTTGTTATGATTTTTAGCATTTTTTTGTAATTTTAAAGTAATTTGGCTTAGTTTGTTGCTGTAAAGTGTAGTTGGGGGTGATTTTTGATAGCCGAAGTAATTTAGGTGAGTTTGGCATAGTTTGCTATGGTTAGTAGCATTTTTTTGTAATTTAAAAGTGATTGGGTTTAGTTTGTTGTGGTAAGGGTTAGTTGGTGATGATTTATGGTAGCCGAAGTGATTTAGGTGAGTTTGGCATAGTTTGCTATGGTTAGTAGCATTTTTTTGAAATTTAAAAGTGATTGGGTTTAGTTTGTTGTGGTAAGGGTTAGTTGGTGACGATCTAGAGTAGCCGAAGTAATTTAGGTGAGTCTGGCATAGTTTGTTATGATTTGTACACCTTTTTTGAAATTTTAGGATGATATAGTTTGGTTTGTTGTGGTAAGGGATAGTTGGGGGTGATTTACGGTAGCCGAAGTAATTTAGGTGATTCTGGTATAGTTTGTTATGATTTTTAGCATTTTTTTGTAATTTTAAAGTGATTGGGCTTAGTTTGTTGCTGTAAAGTGTAGTTGGGGGTGATTTTTGATAGCCGAAGTAATTTAGGTGAGTTTGGCATAGTTTGCTATGGTTAGTAGCATTTTTTTGTAATTTAAAAGTGATTGAGTTTAGTTTGTTGTGGTAAGGGTTAGTTGGTGATGATTTATGGTAGCCGAAGTAATTTAGGTAAGTTTGGCATAGTTTGCTATGGTTAGTAGCATTTTTTTGTAATTTAAAAGTGATTGGGTTTAGTTTGTTGTGGTAAGGGTTATTTGGTGATGATTTAGAGTAGCCGAAGTAATTTAGGTGAGTCTGGCATAGTTTGTTATGAATTGTACACCTTTTTTTGTAATTTTAAAATGATATGGTTTGGTTTGTTTTGGTAAGGGATAGTTGGGGGTGATTTACGGTAGCCGAAGTAATTTAGGTGATTCTGGTATAGTTTGTTATGATTTTTAGCATTTTTTTGTAATTTTAAAGTGATTGAGCTTAGTTTGTTGTGGTAAGGGTTAGTTGGTGATGATTTATGGTAGCCGAAGTAATTTAGGTAAGTTTCGCATAGTTTGCTATGGTTAGTAGCATTTTTTTGTAATTTAAAAGTGATTGGGTTTAGTTTGTTGTGGTAAGGGTTTAGTTGGTGATGATTTAGAGTAGCCGAAGTAATTTAGGTGAGTCTGGCATAGTTTGTTATGATTTGTACACCTTTTTTTGTAATTTTAAGATGATATGGTTTGGTTTGTTTTGGTAAGGGATAGTTGGGGGTGATTTACGGTAGCCGAAGTAATTTAGGTGATTCTGGTATAGTTTGTTATGATTTTTAGCATTTTTTTGTAATTTTAAAGTGATTGGGCTTAGTTTGTTGCTGTAAAGTGTAGTTGGGGGTGATTTTTGATAGCCAAAGTAATTTAGGTGAGTTTGGCATAGTTTGCTATGGTTACTAGCATTTTTTTGTAATTTAAAGTGATTGGTTTTAGTTTATTGTGGTAAGGGTTAGTTGGTGATGATTTATGGTAGCCGAAGTAATTTAGGTGAGTTTGGCATAGTTTGCTATGGTTAGTAGCATTTTTTTGTAATTTAAAAGTGATTGGGTTTAGTTTGTTATGGTAAGGGTTAGTTGGTGATGATTTATGGTAGCCGAAGTAATTTAGGTGAGTTTGGCATAGTTTGCTATGGTTAGTAGCATTTTTTTGAAATTTAAAACTGATTGGGTTTAGTTTGTTGTGGTAAGGGTTAGTTGGTGACGATCTAGAGTAGCCGAAGTAATTTAGGTGAGTCTGGCATAGTTTGTTATGAATTGTACACCTTTTTTTGTAATTTTAGGATGATATAGTTTGGTTTGTTGTGGTAAGGGATAGTTGGGGGTAATTTACGGTAGCCGAAGTAATTTAGGTGATTCTGGTATAGTTTGTTATGATTTTTAGCATTTTTTTGTAATTTTAAAGTGATTGGGCTTAGTTTGTTGTGGTAAGGGTTAGTTGGTGATGATTTATGGTAGCCGAAGTAATTTAGGTAAGTTTGGCATAGTTTGCTATGGTTAGTAGCATTTTTTTGTAATTTAAAAGTGATTGGGTTTAGTTTGTTGTGGTAAGGGTTTAGTTGGTGATGATTTAGAGTAGCCGAAGTAATTTAGGTGAGTCTGGCATAGTTTGTTATGATTTGTACACCTTTTTTTGTAATTTTAAGATGATATGGTTTGGTTTGTTTTGGTAAGGGATAGTTGGGGGTGATTTACGGTAGCCGAAGTAATTTAGGTGATTCTGGTATAGTTTGTTATGATTTTTAGCATTTTTTTGTAATTTTAAAGTGATTGGGCTTAGTTTGTTGCTGTAAAGTGTAGTTGGGGGTGATTTTTGATAGCCGAAGTAATTTAGGTGAGTTTGGCATAGTTTGCTATGGTTAGAAGCATTTTTTTGTAATTTAAAGTGATTGGTTTTAGTTTATTGTGGTAAGGGTTAGTTGGTGATGATTTATGGTAGCCGAAGTAATTTAGGTGAGTTTGGCATAGTTTGCTATGGTTAGTAGCATTTTTTTGTAATTTAAAAGTGATTGGGATTAGTTTGTTGTGGTAAGGGTTAGTTGGTGATGATTTATGGTAGCCGAAGTAATTTAGGTGATTCTGGTATAGTTTGTTATGATTTTTAGCATTTTTTTGTAATTTTAAAGTGATTGGGCTTAATTTGTTGCTTTAAAGTGTAGTTGGGGGTGATTTTTGATAGCCGAAGTAATTTAGGTGAGTTTGGCATAGTTTGCTATGGTTAGTAGCATTTTTTTGTAATTTAAAAGTGATTGGGTTTAGTTTGTTGTGGTAAGGTTTAGTTGGTGATCATTTATGGTAGCCGAAGTAATTTAGGTGAGTTTGGCATAGTTTGCTATGGTTACTAGCATTTTTTTGTAATTTAAAATTGATTGGGTTTAGTTTGTTGTGGTAAGGGTTAGTTGGTGATGATTTAGAGTAGCCGAAGTAATTTAGGTGAGTCTGGCATAGTTTGTTATGATTTGTACACCTTTTTTTGTAATTTTAAGATGATAAGGTTTGGTTTGTTGTGGTAAGGGATAGTTGGGGGTGATTTACGGTAGCCGAAGTAATTTAGGTGTTTCTGGTATAGTTAGTTATAATTTTTAGCATTTTTTTGTAATTTTAAAGTGATTGGGTTTAGTTTGTTGCTGTAAAGTGTAGTTGGGGGTGATTTTTGATAGCCGAAGTAATTTAGGTGAGTTTGGCATAGTTTGCTATGGTTAGTAGCATTTTTTTGTAATTTAAAAGTGATTGGGTTTAGTTTGTTGTGGTAAGGGTTAGTTGGTGATGATTTAGAGTAGCCGAAGTAATTTAGGTAAGTCTGGCATAGTTTGTTATGATTTGTACAACTTTTTTTGTAATTTTAAGATGATATGGTTATGTTTGTTGTGGTAAGGGATAGTTGGGGGTGATTTACGGTAGCCGAAGTAATTTAGGTGATTCTGGTTAAGTTTGTTATGATTTTTATCATTTTTTTGTAATTTTAAAGTGATTGGGCTTAATTTGTTGCTGTGAAGTGTAGTTGGGGTGATTTTTGATAGTCGAAGTAATTTAGGTGAGTTTGGCATAGTTTGCTATGGTTAGTAGCATTTTTTTGTAATTTAAAAGTGTTTGGGTTTAGTTTGTTGTGGTAAGGGTTAGTTGGTGATGATTTATGGTAGCCGAAGTAATTTAGGTGAGTTTGGCATAGTTTGCTATGGTTAGTAGCATTTTTTTGTAATTTAAAAGTGACTGGGTTTAGGTTGTTGTGGTAAGGGTTAGTTGGTGATGATTTAGAGTAGCCGAAGTAATTTAGGTAAATCTGACATAGTTTGTTATGATTTGTACACCTTGTTTTGTAATTTTAAGGTGATATGGTTTGGTTTGTTGTGGTAAGGGATAGTTGGGGGTGATTTACGGTAGCCGAAGTAATTTAGGTGATTCTGGTATAGTTTGTTATGATTTTTATCATTTTTTTGTAATTTTAAAGTGATTGGGTTTAGTTTGTTGCTGTAAAGTGTAGTTGGGGGTGATTTTTGATAGCCGAAGTAATTTAGGTGAGTTTGGCATAGTTTGCTATGGTTAGTTGCATTTTTTTGTAATTTAAAAGTGATTGGGTTTAGTTTGTTGTGGTAAGGGTTAGTTGGTGATGATTTATGGTTTCCGAAGTAATTTAGGAGAGTTTGGCATAGTTTGCTATGGTTAGTAGCATTTTTTTGTAATTTAAAAGTGACTGGGTTTAGGTTGTTGTGGTAAGGGTTAGTTGGTGATGATTTAGAGTAGCCGAAGTAATTTAGGTAAATCTGGCATAGTTTGTTATGATTTGTACACCTTTTTTTGTAATTTTAAGATGATAAGGTTTGGTTTGTTGTGGTAAGGGATAGTTGGGGGTGATTTACGGTAGCCGAAGTAATTTAGGTGTTTCTGGTATAGTTTGTTATAATTTTTAGCATTTTTTTGTAATTTTAAAGTGATTGGGCTTAGTTTGTTGCTCTAAAGTGTAGTTGGGGGTGATTTTTGATAGCCGAAGTAATTTAGGTGAGTTTGGCATAGTTTGCTATGGTTAGTAGCATTTTTTTTTAATTTAAATGTGATTGGGTTTAGTTTGTTGTGGTAAGGATTAGTTGGTGATGATTTAGAGTCGCCGAAGTAATTTAGGTGAGTCTGGCATTGTTTGTTATGATTTGTACACCTTTTTTTGTAATTTTAAGATGATGTGGTTTGGTTTGTTGTGGTAAGGTGTAGTTGGGGGTGATTTACGGTAGCCGAAGTAATTTAGGTGATTCTGGTATAGTTTGTTATGATTTTTAGCATTTTTTTGTAATTTTAAAGTAATTGGGCTTAGTTTGTTGCTGTAAAGTGTAGTTGGGGGTGATTTTTGATAGCCGAAGTAATTTAGGTGAGTTTGGCATAGTTTGCTATGGTTAGTAGCATTTTTTTGTAATTTAAAAGTGATTGGGTTTAGTTTGTTGTGGTAAGGGTTAGTTGGTGACGATCTAGATTAGCCGAAGTAATTTAGGTGAGTCTGGCATAGTTTGTTATGATTTGTACACCTTTTTTGTAATTTTAGGATGATATAGTTTGGTTTGTTGTGGTAAGGGATAGTTGGGGGTGATTTACGGTAGCCGAAGTAATTTAGGTGATTCTGGTATAGTTTGTTATGATTTTTAGCATTTTTTTGTAATTTTAAAGTGATTGGGCTTAGTTTGTTGCTGTAAAGTGTAGTTGGGGGTGATTTTTGATAGCCGAAGTAATTTAGGTGAGTTTGCCATAGTTTGCTATGGTTAGTAGCATTTTTTTGTAATTTAAAAGTGATTGGGTTTAGTTTGTTGTGGTAAGGGTTAGTTGGTGATGATTTATGGTAGCCGAAGTAATTTAGGTAAGTTTGGCATAGTTTGCTATGGTTAGTAGCATTTTTTTGTAATTTAAAAGTGATTGGGTTTAGTTTGTTGTGGTAAGGGTTATTTGGTGATGATTTAGAGTAGCCGAAGTAATTTAGGTGAGTCTGGCATAGTTTGTTATGAATTGTACACCTTTTTTTGTAATTTTAAGATGATATGGTTTGGTTTGTTGTGGTAAGGGATAGTTGGGGGTGATTTACGGTAGCCGAAGTAATTTAGGTGATTCTGGTATAGTTTGTTATGATTTTTAGCATTTTTTTGTAATTTTAAAGTGATTGGGCTTAGTTTGTTGTGGTAAGGGTTAGTTGGTGATGATTTATGGTAGCCGAAGTAATTTAGGTAAGTTTGGCATAGTTTGCTATGGTTAGTAGCATTTTTTTGTAATTTAAAAGTAATTGGGTTTAGTTTGTTGTGGTAAGGGTTTAGTTGGTGATGATTTAGAGTAGCCGAAGTAATTTAGGTGAGTCTGGCATAGTTTGTTATGATTTGTACACCTTTTTTTGTAATTTTAAGATGATATGGTTTGGTTTGTTTTGGTAAGGGATAGTTGGGGGTGATTTACGGTAGCCGAAGTAATTTAGGTGATTCTGGTATAGTTTGTTATGATTTTTAGCATTTTTTTGTAATTTTAAAATGATTGGGCTTAGTTTGTTGCTGTAAAGTGTAGTTGGGGGTGATTTTTGATAGCCGAAGTAATTTAGGTGAGTTTGGCATAGTTTGCTATGGTTAGTAGCATTTTTTTGTAATTTAAAGTGATTGGTTTTAGTTTATTGTGGTAAGGGTTAGTTGGTGATGATTTATAGTAGCCAAAGTTATTTAGGTGAGTTTGGCATAGTTTGCTATGGTTAATAGCATTTTTTTGTAATTTAAAAGTGATTGGGTTTAGTTTGTTGTGGTAAGGGTTAGTTGGTGATGATTTAGAGTAGCCGAAGTAATTTATGTGAGTCTGGCATAGTTTGTTATGATTTGAACACCTTTTTTTATAATTTTAAGATGATATGGTTTGATTTGTTGTGGTAAGGGATAGTTGGGGGTGATTTACGGTAGCCGAAATAATTTAGGTGATTCTGGTATAGTTTGTTATGATTTCTAGCATTTTTTTGTAATTTTAAAGTGATTGGGCTTAGTTTGTTGCTGTAAAGTGTAGTTGGGGGTGATTTTTGATAGCCGAAGTAATTTATGTGAGTTTGGCATAGTTTGCTATGGTTAATAGCATTTTTTTGTAATTTAAAATTGATTGGGTTTAGTTTGTTGTGGTAAGGGTTAGTTGGTGATGATTTATGGTAGCCGAAGTAATTTAGGTGAGTTTGGCATAGTTCGCTATGGTTAGTAGCATTTTTTTGTAATTTAAAAGTGATTGGGTTTAGTTTGTTGTGGTAAGGGTTAGTTGGTGATGATTTAGAGCAGCCGAAGTAATTTAGGTGAGTCTGGCATAGTTTGTTATGATTTGTACACCTTTTTTTGTAATTTTAAGATGATATGGTTTGGTTTGTTGTGGTAAGGGATAGGTGGGGGTGATTTACGGTAGCCGAAGTAATTTAGGTGATTCTGGTATAGTTTGTTATGATTTTTAGCATTTTTTTGTAATTTTAAAATAATTGGGCTTAGTTTGTTGCTGTAAAGTGTAGTTGGGGGTGACTTTTGATAGCCGAAGTAATTTAGGTTAGTTTCGCCTAGTTTGCTATGGTTAGTAGCATTTTTTTGTAATTTAAAAGTGATTGGGTTTAGTTTGTTTTGGCAAGGGTTAGTTGGTGATGATTTATGGTAGCCGAAGTAATTTAGGTGAGTTTGGCATAGTTTGCTATGGTTAGTAACATTTTTTTGTAATTTAAAAGTGATTGGGTTTATTTTGTTGTGGTAAGGGTTAGTTGGTGATGATTTAGAGTAGCCGAAGTAATTTAGGTGAGTCTGGCATAGTTTGTTATGATTTGTACACCTTTTTTGTAATTTTAAGATGATATGGTTTGGTTTGTTGTAGTAAGGAATAGTTGGGGGTGATTTACGGTAGCCGAAGTAATTTAGGTGGTTCTGGTATAGTTTGTTATGATTTTTAGCATTTCTTTGTAATTTTAAAGTGATTGGGCTTAGTTTGTTGCTGTAAAGTGTAGTTGGGGGTGATTTTTGATAGCCGAAGTAATTTAGGTGAGTTTGGCATAGTTTGCTATGGTTAGTGGAATTTTTTTGTAATTTAAAAGTGATTGGGTTTAGTTTGTTTTGGTAAGGGTTAGTTGGTGATGATTTATGGTAGCCGAAGTAATTTAGGTGAGTTTGGCATAGTTTGCTATGGTTAGTAGCATTTTTTTGTAATTTAAAAGTGATTGGGTTTAGTTTGTTGTGGTAAGGGTTAGTTGGTGAAGATTTAGAGTAGCCGAAGTAATTTAGGAGTGTCTGGCATAGTTTGTTATGATTTGTACACCTTTTTTTGTAATTTTAAGATGATATGGTTTAGTTTGTTGTGGTAAGGCATAGTTGGGGGTGATTTACGGTAGCCGAAGTAATTTAGGTGATTCTGGAATAGTTTGTTATGATTTTTAGCATTTTTTTGTAATTTTAAAGTGATTGGGCTTAGTTTGTTGCTGTAAAGTGTAGTTGGGGGTGATTTTTGATAGCCAAAGTAATTTAGGTAAGTTTGGCATAGTTTGCTATGGTTAGTAGCATTTTTTTGTAATTTAAAAGTGATTGGGTTTAGTTTGTTGTGGTAAGGGTTAGTTGGTGATGATTTATGGTAGCCGAAGTAATTTAGGTGAGTTTGGCATAGTTTGCTATGGTTAGTAGCATTTTTTTTGTAATTTAAATGTGATTGGGTTTAGTTTGTTGTGGTAAGGGTTAGTTGGTGATGATTTAGATTAGCCGAAGTAATTTAGGTGAGTCCGGCATAGTTTGTTATGATTTGTACACTATTTTTTGTAATTTTAAAATGATATGGTTTGGTTTGTTGTGGTAAGGGATAGTTGGGGGTGATTTACGGTAGCCAAAGTAATTTAGGTGATTCTGGTATAGTTTGTTATGTTTTTTACCATTTTTTTGTAATTTTAAAGTGATTGGGCTTAGTTTGTTGCTGTAAAGTGTAGTTGGGGGTGATTTTTGATAGCCGAGGTAATTTAGGTGAGTTTGGCATAGTTTGCTTTAGTTAGTAGCATTTTTTTGTAATTTAAAAGTGATTTTGGTATAGTTTGTTATGATTTTTAGCATTTTTTTGTAATTTTAAAGTGATTGGGCTTAGTTTGTTGCTGTAAAGTGTAGTTAGGGGTGATTTTTGGTAGCCGAAGTAATTTAGGTGAGTTTGGCATAGTTTGCTATGTTATGTTTGTAGCATTTTTTTGTAATTTAAAAGTGATTGGGTTTAGTTTGTTGTGGTAAGGGTTAGTTGGTGATGATTTAGAGTAGCCGAAGTAATTTAGGTGAGTCTGGCAGAGTTTGTTATGATTTGTACACTTTTTTTTGTAATTTTAAGATGATATGTTTTGGATTGTTGTGGTAAGGGATAGTTGGGGGTGATTTACGGTAGCCGAAGTAATTTAGGTGATTCTGGTATAGTTTGTTATGATTTTTAGCATTTTTTTTTAATTTTAAAGGGATTGGGCTTAGTTTGTTGCTGTAAAGTGTAGTTGGGAGTGATTTTTGATAGCCGAAGTAATTTAGGTGAGTTTGGCATAGTTTGCTATGGTTAGTAGCATTTTTATGTAATTTAAAAGTGATCGGGTTTAGTTTGTTGTGGTAAGGGTTAGTTGGTGATGATTTATGGTAGCCGAAGTAATTTAAGTGAGTTTGGCATAGTTTGCTATGGTTAGTAGCATTTTTTTGTAATTTAAAAGTGATTGGGTTTAGTTTGTTGTGGTAAGGGTTAGTTGGTGATGATTTAGAGTAGCCGAAGTTATTTAGGTGAATCTGGCATAGTTTGTTATGCTTTGTACATCTTTTTTTGTAATTTTAAGATGATATGGTTTGGTTTGTTGTGGTAAGCGATGGTTGGAGGTGATTTACGGTAGCCGAAGTAATTTAGGTGATTCTGGTATAGTTTGTTATGATTTTTAGAATTTTTTTGTAATTTTAAAGTGATTGGGCTTAGTTTGCTGCTGTAAAGTGTAGTTGGGGTGATTTTTGATAGCCGAAGTAATTTAGGTGAGTTTGGCATAGTTTGCTATGGTTAGTAGCATTTTTCGTAATTTAAAAGTGATTGGGTTTAGTTTGTTGTGGTAAGGGTTAGTTGGTGATGATTTATGGTAGCCGAAGTAATTTAGGTGAGTTTGGCATAGTTTGCTATGGTTAGGAGCATTTTTTTGTAATTTAAAAGTGATTGGGTTTAATTTGTTGTGGTAAGGGTTAGTTGGTGATGATTTAGAGTAGCCGAAGTAATTTAGGTGAGTCTGGCATAGTTTGTTATGATTTGTACACCTTTTTTTGTAATTCTAAGATGATATGGTTTGGTTTGTTGTGGCAAGGGATAGTTGGGGGTGATTTACGGTAGCCGAAGTAATTTAGGTGATTCTGGTATAGTTTGTTATGATTTTTAGCATTTTTTTTAATTTTAAAGTGATTGGGCTTAGTTTGTTGCTGTAAAGTGAAGTTGGGGGTGATTTTTGATAGCCAAAGTAATTTAGGTGAGTTTGGCATAGTTTGCTATGGTTAGTAGCATTTTTTTGTAATTTAAGAGTGATTGGGTTTAGTTTGTTGTGGTAAAGGTTAGTTGGTGATGATTTATGGTAGCCGAAGTAATTTAGGTGAGTTTGGCATAGTTTGTTATGGTTAGTAGCATTTTTTTGTAATTTAAAAGTGATTGGGTTTAGTTTGTTGTGGTAAGGGTTAGTTGGTGATGATTTAGAGTATCCGACGTAATTTAGGTGAGTCTGGCATAGTTTGTTATGATTTGTACACCTTTTTTTGTAATTCTAAGATGATATGGTTTGGTTTGTTGTGGTAAGGGATAGTTGGGGGTGATTTACGGTAGCCGAAGTAATTTAGGTGATTCTGGTATAGTTTGTTATGATTTTTAGCATTTTTTTGTAATTTTAAAGTGATTGGGCTTAGTTTGTTACTGTAAAGTGTAGTTGGGGGTGATTTTTGATAACCTAAGTAATTTAGGTGAGTTTGGCATAGTTTGCTATGGTTAATTGCATTTTTTTGTAATTTAAAAGTGATTGGGTTTAGTTTGTTGTGGTAAGGGTTAGTTGGTGATGATTTATGGTTTCCGAAGTAATTTAGGTGGGTTTGGCATAGTTTGCTATGGTTAGTAGCATTTTTTTGTAATTTAAAAGTGATTGGGTTTAGTTTGTTGTGGTAAGAGTTAGTTGGTGATGATTTAGAGTAGCCGAAGTAATTTAGGTAAGTCTGGCATAGTTTGTTATGATTTGTACAACTTTTTTTGTAATTTTAAGATGATATGGTTTGGTTTGTTGTGGTAAGGGATAGTTGGGGGTGATTTACGGTAGCCGAAGTAATTTAGGTGATTCTGGTTAAGTTTGTTATGATTTTTATCATTTTTTTGTAATTTTAAAGTGATTGGGCTTAATTTGTTGCTGTGAAGTGTAGTTGGGGTGATTTTTGATAGCCGAAGTAATTTAGGTGAGTTTGGCATAGTTTGCTATGGTTAGTAGCATTTTTTTGTAATTTAAAAGTGATTAAGTTTAGTTTGTTGTGGTAAGGGTTAGTTGGTGATGATTTATGGTAGCCGAAGTAATTTAGGTGAGTTTGGCATAGTTTGCTATGGTTAGTAGCATTTTTTTGTAATTTAAAAGTGCCTGGGTTTAGGTTGTTGTGGTAAGGGTTAGTTGGTGATGATTTAGAGTAGCCGAAGTAATTTAGGTGAGTCTGGCATAGTTTGTTATGATTTGTACACCTTTTTTTGTAATTCTAAGATGATATGGTTTGGTTTGTTGTGGTAAGGGATAGTTGGGGGTGATTTACGGTGGCCGAAGTAATTTAGGTGATTCTGGTATAGTTTGTTATAATTTTTAGCATTTTTTTGTAATTTTAAAGTGATTGGGCTTAGTTTGTTGCTGTAAAGTGTAGTTGGGGGTGATTTTTGATAACCGAAGTAATTTAGGTGAGTTTGGCATAGTTTGCTATGGTTAGTTGCATTTTTTTGTAATTTAAAAGTGATTGGGTTTAGTTTGTTGTGGTAAGGGTTAGTTGGTGATGATTTATGGTTTCCGAAGTAATTTAGGTGGGTTTGGCATAGTTTGCTATGGTTAGTAGCATTTTTTTGTAATTTAAAAATTATTGGGTTTAGTTTGTTGTGGTAAGGGTTAGTTGGTGATGATTTAAGGTAGCCGAAGTAATTAAGGTGAGTTTGGCTTAGTTTGTTATGATTTGTACACCTTTTTTTGTAATTTTAAGATGATATGGTTTGGTTTGTTGTGGTAAGGGATAGTTGGGGGTGATTTACGGTAGCCGAAGTAATTTAGGTGATTCTGGTATAGTTTGTTATGATTTTTAGCATTTTTTTGTAATTTTAAAGTGATTGGGCTTAGTTTGTTGCTGTAAAGTGTAGTTGGGGGTGATTTTTGATAACCGAAGTAATTTAGGTGAGTTTGGCATAGTTTGCTATGGTTAGTTGCATTTTTTTGTAATTTAAAAGTGATTGGGTTTAGTTTGTTGTGGTAAGGGTTAGTTGGTGATGATTTATGGTTTCCGAAGTAATTTAGGTGGGTTTGGCATAGTTTGCTATGGTTAGTAGCATTTTTTTGTAATTTAAAAGTGATTGGGTTTAGTTTGTTGTGGTAAGAGTTAGTTGTTGATCATTTAGAGTAGCCGAAGTAATTTAGGTAAGTCTGGCATAGTTTGTTATGATTTGTACAACTTTTTTTGTAATTTTAAGATGATATGGTTTGGTTTGTTGTGGTAAGGGATAGTTGGGGGTGATTTACGGTAGCCGAAGTAATTTAGGTGATTCTGGTTAAGTTTGTTATGATTTTTATCATTTTTTTGTAATTTTAAAGTGATTGGGCTTAATTTGTTGCTGTGAAGTGTAGTTGGGGTGATTTTTGATAGCCGAAGTAATTTAGGTGAGTTTGGCATAGTTTGCTATGGTTAGTAGCATTTTTTTGTAATTTAAAAGTGATTGGGTTTAGTTTGTTGTGGTAAGGGTTAGTTGGTGATGATTTATGGTAGCCGAAGTAATTTAGGTGAGTTTGGCATAGTTTGCTATGGTTAGTAGCATTTTTTTGTAATTTAAAAGTGCCTGGGTTTAGGTTGTTGTGGTAAGGGTTAGTTGGTGATGATTTAGAGTAGCCGAAGTAATTTAGGTGAGTCTGGCATAGTTTGTTATGATTTGTACACCTTTTTTTGTAATTCTAAGATGATATGGTTTGGTTTGTTGTGGTAAGGGATAGTTGGGGGTGATTTACGGTAGCCGAAGTAATTTAGGTGATTCTGGTATAGTTTGTTATAATTTTTAGCATTTTTTTGTAATTTTAAAATTATTGGGCTTAGTTTGTTGCTGTAAAGTGTAGTTGGGGGTGATTTTTGATAACCGAAGTAATTTAGGTGAGTTTGGCATAGTTTGCTATGGTTAGTTGCATTTTTTTGTAATTTAAAAGTGATTGGGTTTAGTTTGTTGTGGTAAGGGTTAGTTGGTGATGATTTATGGTTTCCGAAGTAATTTAGGTGGGTTTGGCATAGTTTGCTATGGTTAGTAGCATTTTTTTGTAATTTAAAAATTATTGGGTTTAGTTTGTTGTGGTAAGGGTTAGTTGGTGATGATTTAAGGTAGCCGAAGTAATTAAGGTGAGTTTGGCTTAGTTTGTTATGATTTGTACACCTTTTTTTGTAATTTTAAGATGACATGGTTTGGTTTGTTGTGGTAAGGGATAGTTGGGGGTGATTTACGGTAGCCGAAGTAATTTAGGTGATTCTGGTATAGTTTGTTATGATTTTTAGCATTTTTTTGTAATTTTAAAGTGATTGGGCTTAGTTTGTTGCTGTAAAGTGTAGTTGGGGGTGATTTTTGATAACCGAAGTAATTTAGGTGAGTTTGGCATAGTTTGCTATGGTTAGTTGCATTTTTTTGTAATTTAAAAGTGATTGGGTTTAGTTTGTTGTGGTAAGGGTTAGTTGGTGATGATTTATGGTTTCCGAAGTAATTTAGGTGGGTTTGGCATAGTTTGCTATGGTTAGTAGCATTTTTTTGTAATTTAAAAGTGATTGGGTTTAGTTTGTTGTGGTAAGAGTTAGTTGGTGATGATTTAGAGTAGCCGAAGTAATTTAGGTAAGTCTGGCATAGTTTGTTATGATTTGTACAACTTTTTTTGTAATTTTAAGATGATATGGTTTGGTTTGTTGTGGTAAGGGATAGTTGGGGGTGATTTACGGTAGCCGAAGTAATTTAGGTGATTCTGGTTAAGTTTGTTATGGTTTTTATCATTTTTTTGTAATTTTAAAGTGATTGGGCTTAATTTGTTGCTGTGAAGTGTAGTTGGGGTGATTTTTGATAGCCGAAGTAATTTAGGTGAGTTTGGCATAGTTTGCTATGGTTAGTAGCATTTTTTGTAATTTAAAAGTGATTGGGTTTAGTTTGTTGTGGTAAGGGTTAGTTGGTGATGATTTATGGTAGCCGAAGTAATTTAGGTGAGTTTGGCATAGTTTGCTATGGTTAGTAGCATTTTTTTGTAATTTAAAAGTGCCTGGGTTTAGGTTGTTGTGGTAAGGGTTAGTTGGTGATGATTTAGAGTAGCCGAAGTAATTTAGGTAAATCTGGCATAGTTTGTTTTGATTTGTACACCTTGTTTTGTAATTTTAAGGTGATATGGTTTGGTTTGTTGTGGTAAGGGATAGTTGGGGGTGATTTACGGTAGCCGAAGTAATTTAGGTGATTCTGGTATAGTTTGTTATGATTTTTAGCATTTTTTTGTAATTTTAAAGTGATTGGGCTTAATTTGTTGCTTTAAAGTGTAGTTGGGGGTGATTTTTGATAGCCGAAGTAATTTAGGTGAGTTTGGCATAGTTTGCTATGGTTAGTAGCATTTTTTTGTAATTTAAAAATGATTGGGTTTAGTTTGTTGTGGTAAGGTTTTGTTGGTGATCATTTATGGTAGCCGAAGTAATTTAGGTGAGTTTGGCATAGTTTGCTATGGTTACTAGCATTTTTTTGTAATTTAAAATTGATTGGGTTTAGTTTGTTGTGGTAAGGGTTAGTTGGTGATGATTTAGAGTAGCCGAAGTAATTTAGGTGAGTCTGGCATAGTTTGTTATGATTTGTACACCTTTTTTTGTAATTTTAAGATGATAAGGTTTGGTTTGTTGTGGTAAGGGATAGTTGGGGGTGATTTACGATAGCCGAAGTAATTTAGGTGATTCTGGTAGAGTTTGTTATAATTTTTAGCATTTTTTTGTAATTTTAAAGTGATTGGGCTTAGTTTGTTGCTGTAAAGTGTAGTTGGGGGTGATTTTTGATAGCCGAAGTAATTTAGGTGAGTTTGGCATAGTTTGCTATGGTTAGTAGCATTTTTTTGTAATTTAAATGTGATTGGGTTTAGTTTGTTGTGGTAAGGGTTAGTTGGTGATGATTTAGAGTAGCCGAAGTAATTTAGGTGAGTCTGGCATTGTTTGTTATGATTGGTACACCTTTTTTTGTAATTTTAAGATGATGTGGTTTGGTTTGTTGTGGTAAGGTATAGTTGGGGGTGATTTACGGTAGCCGAAGTAATTTATGTGATTCTGGTTAAGTTTGTTATGATTTTTATCATTTTTTTGTAATTTTAAAGTGATTGGGTTTAGTTTGTTGCTGTAAAGTGTAGTTGGGGGTGATTTTTGATAGCCGAAGTAATTTAAGTGAGTTTGGCATAGTTTGCTATGGTTAGTTGCATTTTTTTGTAATTTAAAAGTGATTGGGTTTAGTTTGTTGTGGTAAGGGTTAGTTGGTGATGATTTATGGTTTCCGAAGTAATTTAGGTGAGTTTGGCATAGTTTGCTGTGGTTAGTAGCATTTTTTTGTAATTTAAAAGTGATTGGGTTTAGTTTGTTGTGGTAAGGGTTAGTTGGTGATGATTTAGAGTAGCCGAAGTAATTTAGGTAAGTCTGGCATAGTTTGTTATGATTTGTACAACTTTTTTTGTAATTTTAAGATGATATGGTTTGGTTTGTTGTGGTAAGGGATAGTTGGGGGTGATTTACGGTAGCCGAAGTAATTTAGGTGATTCTGGTATAGTTTGTTATGATTTTTAGCATTTTTTTGTAATTTTAAAGTGATTGGGCTTAATTTGTTGCTTTAAAGTGTAGTTGGGGGTGATTTTTGATAGCCGAAGTAATTTAGGTGAGTTTGGCATAGTTTGCTATGGTTAGTAGCATTTTTTTGTAATTTAAAAGTGATTGGGTTTAGTTTGTTGTGGTAAGGTTTAGTTGGTGATCATTTATGGTAGCCGAAGTAATTTAGGTGAGTTTGGCATAGTTTGCTATGGTTACTAGCATTTTTTTGTAATTTAAAATTGATTGGGTTTAGTTTGTTGTGGTAAGGGTTAGTTGGTGATGATTTAGAGTAGCCGAAGTAATTTAGGTGAGTCTGGCATAGTTTGTTATGATTTGTACACCTTTTTTTGTAATTTTAGGATGATAAGGTTTGGTTTGTTGTGGTAAGGGATAGTTGGGGGTGATTTACGGTAGCCGAAGTAATTTAGGTGTTTCTGGTATAGTTTGTTATAATTTTTAGCATTTTTTTGTAATTTTAAAGTGATTGGGCTTAGTTTGTTGCTGTAAAGTGTAGTTGGGTGTGATTTTTGATAGCCGAAGTAATTTAGGTGAGTTTGGGATAGTTTGCTATGGTTAGTAGCATTTTTTTTTTAATTTAAATGTGATTGGGTTTAGTTTGTTGTGGTAAGGGTTAGTTGGTGATGATTTAGAGTAGCCGAAGTAATTTAGGTGAGTCTGGCATTGTTTGTTATGATTTGTACACCTTTTTTTGTAATTTTAAGATGATGTGGTTTGGTTTGTTGTGGTAAGGTATAGTTGGGGGTGATTTACGGTAGCCGAAGTAATTTAGGTGATTCTGGTATAGTTTGTTATGATTTTTAGCATTTTTTTGTAATTTTAAAGTGATTGGGCTTAGTTTGTTGCTGTAAAGTGTAGTTGGGGTGATTTTTGATAACCGAAGTAATTTAGGTGAGTTTGGCATAGTTTGCTATGGTTAGTAGCATTTTTTTGTAATTTAAAAATGATTGGGTTTAGTTTGTTGTGGTAAGGGTTAGTTGGTGATGATTTATGGTAGCCGAAGTAATTTAGGTGAGTTTGGCATAGTTTGCTATGGTTAGTAGCATTTTTTTGAAATTTAAAAGTGATTGGGTTTAGTTTGTTGTGGTAAGGGTTAGTTGGTGACGATCTAGAGTAGCCGAAGTAATTTAGGTGAGTCTGGCATAGTTTTTTATGATTTGTACACCTTTTATGTAATTTTAGGATGATATAGTTTGGTTTGTTGTGGTAAGGGATAGTTGGGGGTGATTTACGGTAGCCGAAGTAATTTAGGTGATTCTGGTATAGTTTGTTATGATTTTTAGCATTTTTTTTGTAATTTTAAAGTGATTGGGCTTAGTTTGTTGCTGTAAAGTGTAGTTGGGGGTGATTTTTGATAGCCGAAGTAATTTAGGTGAGTTTGGCATAGTTTGCTATGGTTAGTAGCATTTTTTTGTAATTTAAAAGTGATTGGGTTTAGTTTGTTGTGGTAAGGGTTAGTTGGTGATGATTTATGGTAGCCGAAGTAATTTAGGTGAGTTTGGCATAGTTTGCTATGGTTAGTAGCATTTTTTTGAAATTTAAAAGTGATTGGTTTTAGTTTGTTGTGGTAAGGGTAATTTGGTGATGATTTAGAGTAGCCGAAGTAATTTAGGTGAGTCTGGCATAGTTTGTTATGAATTGTACACCTTGTACACCTTTTTTTGTAATTTTAAGATGATATGGTTTGGTTTGTTTTGGTAAGGGATAGTTGGGGGTGATTTACGGTAGCCGAAGTAATTTAGGTGATTCTGGTATAGTTTGTTATGATTTTTAGCATTTTTTTGTAATTTTAAAGTGAGTGGGCTTAGTTTGTTGCTGTAAAGTGTAGTTGGGGGTGATTTTTGATAGCCGAAGTAATTTAGGTGAGTTTGGCATAGTTTGCTATGGCTAGTAGCATTTTTTTGTAATTTAAAAGTGATTGGTTTTAGTTTGTTGTGGTAAGGGTTAGTTGGTGATGATTTATGGTAGCCGAAGTAATTTCGGTGATTTTGGCATAGTTTGCAGTGGTTATTAGCATTTTTTTGTAATTTAAAAGTGATTGGGCTTAGTTTGTTGTGGTAAGGGTTAGTTGGTGATGATTTATGGTAGCCGAAGTAATTTAGGTAAGTTTGGCATAGTTTGCTATGGTTAGTAGCATTTTTTTGTAATTTAAAAATGATTGGGTTTAGTTTGTTGTGGTAAGGGATTAGTTGGTGATGATTTAGAGTAGCCGAAGTAATTTAGGTGAGTCTGGCATAGTTTGTTATGATTTGTACACCTTTTTTTGTAATTTTAAGATGATATGGTTTGGTTTGTTTTGGTAAGGGATAGTTGGGGGTGATTTACGGTAGCCGAAGTAATTTAGGTGATTCTGGTATAGTTTGTTATGATTTTTAGCATTTTTTTGTAATTTTAAAGTGATTGGGCTTAGTTTGTTGCTGTAAATTGTAGTTGGGTGTGTTTTTTGATAGCCGAAGTAATTTACGTGAGTTTGGCATAGTTTACTATGGTTAGTAGCATTTTTTTGTAATTTAAAGTGATTGGTTTTAGTTTATTGTGGTAAGGGTTAATTGGTGATGATTTATGGTAGCCGAAGTAATTTAGGTGAGTTTGGCATAGTTTGCTATGGTTAGTAGCATTTTTTTGTAATTTAAAAGTGATTGGGTTTAGTTTGTTGTGGTAAGGGTTAGTTGATGATGATTTATGGTAGCCGAAGTAATTTAGGTAAGTCTGGCATAGTTTGCTATGGTTAGTAGCATTTTTTTGTAATATAAAAGTGATTGGGTTTAGTTTGTTGTGGTAAGGGTTATTTGGTGATGATTTAGAATAGCCGAAGTAATTTAGGTGAGTCTGGCATAGTTTGTTATGATTTGTACACCTTTTTTTGTAATTTTAAGATGATATGGTTTGGTTTGTTTTGGTAAGGGATAGTTGAGGGTGATTTACGGTAGCCGAAGTAATTTAGGTGATTCTGGTATAGTTTGTTATGATTTTTAGCATTTTTTTGTAATTTTAAAGTGATTGAGATTAGTTTGTTGCTGTAAAGTGTAGTTGGGGGTGATTTTTGATAGCCGAAGTAATTTAGGTGAGTTTGGCATAGTTTGCTATGGTTAGTAGCATTTTTTTGTAATATAAAAGTGATTGGGTTTAGTTTGTTGTGGTAAGGGTTAGTTGGTAATGATTTATGGTAGCCGAAGTAATGTAGGTGTGTTTGGCATAGTTTGCTATGGTTAGTAGCATTTTTTTGTAATTTAAAAGTGATTGGGTTTAGTTTGTTGTGGTAAGGGTTAGTTGGTGATGATTTAGAGTAGCCGAAGTAATTTAGGTGAGTCTGGCATAGTTTGCTATGGTTGTTGTGGTAAGGGTTAGTTGGTGATGATTTATGGTAGCCGAAGTAATTTAGGTAAGTTTGACATAGTTTGCTATGGTTAGTAGCATTTTTTTGTAATTTAAAAGTGATTGGGTTTAGTTTGTTCTCTTTGTTCTCTTCCCCCAGGGACTTTGGCAGAAATGCCAGAGGACGGGTATGGCTAACCCGGGGTACCCGAGCTAGAGATGTCTGAACGCCAGATATCTGCTTAAAACCGGAAGCTGAACCTGGTGCTTCAAAGACCGCTGCGGGGCGTGGCAGTGGTACGTTGCACTAAGAGGACAGTCGGGGGACCTGGCTTCACCGCCCGGTCCGCGAGGAGGCAATCTCTATAAAAAACCCTCAGAGTCACGGTGGAACAGCATATGCCAAAGGCTCGCCTGGCCAATGAGGTAGGATTAGTCATAAATATGCGAACTCACAGGAACCTGGCGCACCTGTGTTTCAATTAGCCTTCGTGTGGTAATGCGGGACTCTGCGACACGCGACTTCTTTTCCCTTGCTACTCGTGGGAACATTTATGGAACCAAGTACAAAAACACAAGAGGTTATCAAAGACCTCGAAACATATCCTCCAACGATAAGGGAAGAACTTCCCCACCCGGAGGAGGATAAATTAACTGACAGCGTCACCAAAATCGGAGAAAACCTTAAGGCTCTCAATGTGAAAGAGCAAAAGGTCCGATTAGGAGGAGCTGCCAGAAAAAGGCTTAAGTATCTTCTCGCCAAAGGACTCTCCAAGGAAGAGGCCCTTGAGAAGGCGCTGAAGCCAATCGAAAGGGCAACGCCGCCAGGAAAAGGAGCCAAAAGGATCCGATCTGACGGCAGTACCCCTGAAACAGCAAACGCTAAGAGAGCGAAGAAGCAGGAGAGCAGTTCTGCCAAGCCCTCATTTAGCCAAGCTGTGACTGGAGTGAGGGTTGGAATTATACCCTGAGACTATCCACAGTCACTCCTGACAGCGGCACAACAGGAAGCCGTGCAGGAGGCTGTTGTGGAGAAAATGGCGGCCATGGGAGCAGGGGACAAAATAAGACCCAAGTTCCACGGCCTCCATTACAGGCCAGGTTGGCTTTCATTGGTGTGTGCCGACAAAGACACCGCGCAGTGGCTACGAAGCATCGCCGATGAAATCAGACCGTGGGAGGGTGCGTCGCTCAGGATGGTAGAAGAGGCAGAAATGCCTCACACTGTTGTCCTGGTGGCCTATCTTTCCGGAAGTCAGGACTACTCGAACAAGAAAATCCTGAATCTAATAGAGGCCCAAAACGAAGGCCTCAGTGCAAAGAGCTGGAGGGTGCTTAGGAGAAATCCGATAGGCCCCACACTCGAAACAACGCTCTCTGTCGACCATCAGTCGACGGAGATATTGAAAACCATGGGCTTTAAGGTAAGCTATAAGTTCGGTCAAGTTCAACTTAGGCCAAGGACGGCTGGCGCCAACAAAGCCCAAGACAAAGGGGCGAGCACCTCTATTAGTTCTGCAACCAAGCCAGCTAGCACTGGTGTTGCTAGTGAAAGGAGATTGCCCGCCTCAACGTCTGCTGCAGCCAACTCTGGAGCAAAGCCTAAAGGCAGGAAATTGCCTAAGGTAGCGCAAAAGAAAGGCTGCGGCAAAAAGAAGTAACTGCAACAATGGCAGGCAGGATAAACTTCACCCAGATAAACCTCCAACACTCAAAAGCCGCATCCAGTGTGCTTTATTAGGGGTTTGTCAGAGGGTCCGCAGACGTGGGGCTAATCCAAGAGCCCTGGATAAATGGGGGAAACATAAAGGGACTTCCAACCAGATCATGTAAGGTAATAAATGACCACCATGAACATCCAAGAGCAGCAATTCTGCTCAAAAAACATATCAAATTTGTTCCGATTCCAGAGTTCATCTCCAGGGACTTAGTTGCAGTAGCTGTAGAGGTACCCACGGAGGGTGGCAAAAGCCCAATTGTAATGGCCTCTGCCTACTTCCCAGGCGACGTAAATAACTCCATTCCAGAGGAAGTTATACGCCTTATAAGCTGGTGCAAAAGGAGGAACAAACACTACATTCTGGGCTGCGACGCCAACGCACACCATCTCATGTGGGGCAGCACGGACACAAACAAAAGAGGTGAGTCCCTTTTTGAATATTTGTCCGCGAACGACGTGGACATTATCAACCGGGGGAACAAAGCCACCTTCATAAATGCGATTAGGAAAGAGGTTTTAGATCTAACCCTGGCGAGTCCATTTATTGCAAATTTTATTAAAAATTGGCACGTGGCGGACGAGGCCTCCATGTCGGACCATTGCACAATCCGATTCCACATGGAGGCATCCCTCCACAGCCTCGAAACGTGCAGAGTGCCGAAGGAGACGGACTGGTGACTCTACACGGAGCACATCAGAGCCGAAACCGACGGACTCCGTTACCAAATCGACACAAGAGAGGACCTCGATGCGGCCTCGGTGCATCTTCGCGATCTCATAGTCTCGTCCTATGAGAAAAGTTGTCCTCTGAAACAAAGAGTGACTTCGAGGAACGTTCCTTGGTGGAACAAAGAACTCGGCCGACGTAGGGCCGAAGTAAGGAAGTTATTCAATAGAGCTAAAAGTTTAGGAACGTGGATCGACTACAAAAAAGCTCTCACAGAATACAACAAAGAATTGAGGAAGTCAAAGAGGTGCTCATGGAGTACTTTCTGCGAAGGGATCGAGCAATTGATCCCAGCAGTAAGGCTCCAAAAAGTGCTCTCAAAAGACCACTCAAACGGAATAGGCTTAATAAAAAAACCTAACGGCGAATACACCGGCGATCTAAAGGAAAGCTTAAGGGTACTTTTAGAGACCCATTTTCCTGGGTCAAAGGCGCTAACAGACATAGAGATCAGAGACGTGACTCAAGGGCGGATAACACGCCCAACCCGGCAAACCAAAAGCCTAGCAGGAAAAATGTTTACTGCTAACAAAATACAATGGGCGATCAACAGCTTCAAGCCGTTCAAATCGCCGGGCAGAGACGGAATCTTTCCTGCCCTGCTCCAAAGGGGAACAGACTACCTGATACCCAGCTTAATGAGAATATTCAAAGCTAGCTACATTCTCGGATATATACCCGAGACCTGGAGAGAGGCTAAAGTGGTATTCATACCAAAAAGCGGTAGAAGGCCTCCTGAAGAGGCTAAATCTTACCGCCCCATAAGCCTCACTTCCTTTCTCCTCAAAACCATGGAGAAAATAATTGATAACTACATCAGAGGAGCTATCCTAAAGCAAACTCCACTTCATACTAATCAATTTGCTTATCAAGCAGGCAAATCCACAGTGGACGCCCTACATTGCCTCATCAAGGGCATTGAAAGGACGCTGATGGCTAAACAAGTAGCTCTGGGAATATTCATTGACGTAGAGGGAGCCTTCGACAATACCTCCTATGAATCCATCGAAAGAGCTGCTTTACTAAGAGGCGTCGAAACCTCAACCGTAGAATGGATAAAATCCATGCTGAGGAGCCGAGTCATAACGGCAAGCGTCGGTGGAGAGGAGACGATGGTCACCACAGTAAAAGGGTGTCCGCAAGGCGGAGTTCTATCTCCCCTACTATGGTCGATTGTTGTCGACGATCTACTGAGCAAGCTCAATGACTCGGGAATCTATACCCAAGGTTACGCAGATGACCTGGTTGTACTCATCAGGGGCAAACACGAAGGCACGATCTCTGGCCTAGCGCAAAATGCCCTAAACATCATCTCAAGATGGTGCTCGGACGAAAAGCTCAATGTTAATCCGAGCAAAACTGTTCTAGTTCCCTTTACGAAGAGAAGGAAGCTGAATTTAACAGCTCCAACTCTGCACGGGAAAAAGCTGCAGTTCTCCAGAGAGGTCAAATATCTAGGTGTAAATCTAGACGCGAAACTCAACTGGAAAACGCATGTTGACAAAACTCTTGCAAAAGGCACAGCGGCACTCTGGTGTTGCCGCAGACTTTTTGGGAGAACTTGGGGACTCAAACCGGAGATGATCTACTGGTCATACCTGACGGTGGTAAGACCCGTGGTAACCTATGCATCCCTGCTGTGGTGGCCAAAAACTGAAGAAACAACAACGCAAAGCAAAATGCAGAAATTGCAAAGGCTTGCTTGTCTAGGCGTGACGGGCTCAATGCGCTCCACCCCTACGGCCGCCTTAGAGGCGCTGCTTGATCTTCTTCCTTTACATCTACATGTGAGGAAGGAGGCAGCACTGAGTGCCTTGAGGTCAACACAGACAAAAAATCTAAAACTAGGGGACATGGTTGGTCACTGCAGGATTATGAATCTGATAAGAGCAGAGTCCTGGAACCAACCAACGGACGTAATGCCAGCCGAACTCGACTTCGATGTTCCATTCGAAGTGGCCATTTTAGGTCGCCAATGTGGAACATTCGATACGACTCGACTTCCAAAGAACTCACTCGTCTGGTACACAGACGGGTCAAAATCGCAGCAGGGGACTAGAATAGGAGTCTATGGTCCGCAGACCAGGATCCATCAGCCCTTAGGAAGTACCCCCTCGATTCATCAGGCCGAAATATGTGCCATAGATGTTTGTGCTCGGAAATGCCTCGAAAGGCGCATAAAGGGTGCAAATATCTACATACTGTCAGACAGTCAAGCAGCTTTAAAGGCCCTGAGACCCTACCGCTGTGTACAGAGGACTGTCTGGGAATGCAAACAATCCCTGAAGCAACTGGCGAGAGGCAACAGAATCACTCTGTTGTGGATTCCAGGGCATGAGGGGATTGAAGGAAATGAAATGGCAGACGCCCTCGCCAAGAAAGGTGCGACAACTCCATTTATTGGACCAGAACCATTCTGCGGGCTAACCAAAGCCCAGAGAATGTCCGACATCCATAAATGGGAAAAGGAACAGAAAGAATCCTACTGGAGAAATACTCCAGGCCAACGCCAGGCGAAAAAGTTCATACACTATTCGTCAAAGAAGACTAAGATGCTTCTCAAACTGGAAAAGAATGATCTGAGGCAAGTAACTGGCCTCCTGACAGGACACGGTCCAGTCAGATACCATCTCCAGAAAATGGGGAAAGCAGAAGTCGCTACATGTCGACTCTGTGGATCGGCGGTAGAAACGGCCGAACACATTCTCTGTGAGTGCAACACCATCGCTCATAATAGGTTACAATATCTGGGTGCGGCAGCACTCACGGCCGCCCAGATACGTAAATCAACTCCCAAGGATCTGGCCCACTTCATCAGGGGGCTAGACTCCCTGGGATTCCAATAGGAAGCAGGGTTATTCACAATAGACCAACAATGGTCGCAGTGACGAAGGGCTTCAATAGCCAAACGACCCTCCTACAATACTACTACTACTACTACTAGTTTGTTCTGGTAAGGGTTATTTGGTAATGATTTAGAGTAGCCGAAGTAATTTAGGTGAGTTTGGCATAGTTTTCGAGGGTTAGTAGCATTTTTTTGTAATTTAAAAGTGATTGGGTTTAGTTTGTTGTGGTAAGGGTTAGTTGGTGATGATTTAGAGTAGCCGAAGTAATTTAGGTGAGTCTGGCATAGTTTGTTATGATTTGTACACCTTTTTTTGTAATTTTAAGATGATATGGTTTGGTTTGTTGTGGTAAGGGATAGTTGGGGGTGATTTACGGTAGCCGAAGTAATTTAGGTGATTCTGGTATAGTTTGTTATGATTTTTAGCATTTTTTTGTAATTTTAAAGTGATTGGGCTTAGTTTTTTGCTATAAAGTGTAGTTGGGGGTGATTTTTGATAGCCGAAGTAATTTAGGTGAGATTGGCATAGTTTGCTATGGTTAGTAGCATTTTTTTGTAATTTAAAAGTGATTGGGTTTAGTTTGTTATGGTAAGTGTTAGTTGGTGATGATTTATGGTAGCCGAAGTAATTTAGGTGAGTTTGGCATAGTTTGCTGTGGTTAGTATCATTTTTTTGTAATTTAAAAGTGATTGGGTTTAGTTTGTTGTGGTAAGGGTTAGTTGGTAATGATTTATGGTAGCCGAAGTAATTTAGGTGAGTTTGGCATAGTTTGCTATGGTTAGAAGCATTTTTTTGTAATTTAAAAGTGATTGGATTTAGTTTGTTGTGGTAAGTGTTAGTTGGTGATGATTTATGGTAGCCGAAGTAATTTAGGTGAGTTTGGCATAGTTTGCTATGGTTAGCAGCATTTTTTTGTAATGTAAAAGTGATTGGGTTTAGTTTGTTGTGGTAAGTGTTAGTTGGTGATGATTTATGGTAGCCGAAGTAATTCAGGTGAGTTTGGCATAGTTTGCTATGGTTAGTAGCATTTTTTTGTAATTTAAAAGTGATTGGGTTTAGTTTGTTGTTGTAAGGGTTAGTTGGTGATGATTTAGAGTAGCCGAAGTAATTTAGGTGAGTCTGGCATAGTTTGTTATGATTTGTACACCTTTTTTTGTAATTTTAAGATGATATGGTTTGGTTTGTTGTGGTAAGGGATAGTTGGGGGTGATTTACGGTAGCCGAAGTAATTTAGGTGATTCTGGTATAGTTTGTTATGATTTTTAGCATTTTTTTGTAATTTTAAAGTGATTGGGCTTAGGTTGTTGCTGTAAAGTGTAGTTGGGGGTGATTTTTGATAGCCGAAGTAATTTAGGTGAGTTTGGCATAGTTTGCTATGGTTAGTTGCATTTTTTTGTAATTTAAAAGTGATTGGGTTTAGTTTGTTGTGGTAAGGGTTAGTTGGTGATGATTTATGGTTTCCGAAGGAATTTGGTGAGTTTGGCATAGTTTGCTATGGTTAGTAGCATTTTTTTGTAATATAAAAGTGATTGGGTTTAGTTTGTTGTGGTAAGGGTTAGTTGGTGATGATTTAGAGTAGCCGAAGTAATTTAGGTAAGTCTGGCATAGTTTGTTATGATTTGTACAACTTTTTTTGTAATTTTAAGATGATATGGTTTGGTTTGTTGTGGTAAGGGATAGTTGGGGGTGATTTACGGTAGCCGAAGTAATTTAGGTGATTCTGGTATAGTTTGTTATGATTTTTAGCATTTTTTTGTAATTTTAAAGTGATTGGGCTTAGTTTGTTGCTGTAAAGTGTAGTTGGGGGTGATTTTTGATAGCCGAAGTAATTTAGGTGAGTTTGGCATAGTTTGCTATGGTTACTAGCATTTTTTTGTAATTTAAATGTGATTGGGTTTAGTTTGTTGTGGTAAGGGTTAGTTGGTGATGGTTTATGGTTGCCGAAGTAATTTAGGTGAGTCTGGCATAGTTTGCTATGGTTAGTAGCATTTTTTTGTAATTTAAAAGTGATTGGATTTAGTTTGTTGTGGTAAGGGTTAGTTGGTGATGATTTAGAGTTGCCGAAGTAATTTAGGTGAGTCTGGCATAGTTTGTTATGATTTGTACACCTTTTTTTTGTAATTTTAAGATGATATGATTTGGTTTGTTGTGGTAAGGGATAGTTGGGGGTGATTTACGGTAGCCGAAGTAATTTAGCTGATTCTGGTATAGTTTGTTAAGATTTTTAGCATTTTTTTGTAATTTTAAAGTGATTGGGCTTAGTTTGTTGCTGTAAAGTGTAGTTGGGGGTGATTTTTGATAGCCGAAGTAATTTAGGTGAGTTTGGCATAGTTTGCTATGGTTAGTAGCATTTTTTTGTAATTTAAAAGTGATTGGCTTTAGTTTGTTGTGGTAAGGTTTAGTTGGTGATGATTTAGAGTAGTTGAAGTAATTTAGGTGAGTCTGGCATAGTTTGTTATGATTTGTACACCTTTATTTGTAATTTTAAGATGATATGGTTTGGTTTATTGTGGAAAGGAATAGTTGGGGGTAATTTACGGTAGCCGAAGTAATTTAGGTGATTCTGGTATAGTTTGTTATGATTTTTAGCATTTTTTTGTAATTTTAAAATGATTGGGCTTAGTTTGTTGCTGTAAAGTGTAGTTGGGGGTGATTTTTGATAGCCGAAGTAATTTAGGTGTGTTTGGCATAGTTTGCTATGGTTAGTAGCATTTTTTTGTAATTTAAAAGTGATTGGGTTTAGTTTGCTGTGGTAAGGGTTAGTTGGTGATGATTTATGGTAGCCGAAGTAATTTAGGTGAGTTTGGCATAGTTTGCTATGGTTAGTAGCATTTTTTTGTAATTTAAATTGATTGGGTTTACTTTGTTGTGGTAAGGGTTAGTTGGTGATGATTTAGAGTAGCCGAAGTAATTTAGGTGAGTCTGGCATAGTTTGTTATGATTTGTACACCTTTTTTGTAATTTTAAGATGATATGGTTTGGTTTGTTGTGGTAAAGGATAGTTGGGGGTGATTTACGGTAGCCGAAGTAATTTAGGTGATTCTGGTATAGTTTGTTATGATTTTTAGCATTTTTTTGTAATTTTAAAGTGATTGGGCTTAGTTTGTTGCTGTAAAGTGTAGTTGGGGGTGATTTTTGATAGCCGAAGTAATTTAGGTGAGTTTGGCATAGTTTGCTATGGTTAGTAGCATTTTTTTGTAATTTAAAAGTGATTGGGTTTAGTTTGTTGTGGTAAGGATTAGTTGGTGATGATTTATGGTAGCCGAAGTAATTTAGGTGAGTTTGGCATAGTTTGCTATGGTTAGTAGCATTTTTTTGTAATTTAAAAGTGATTGGGTTTAGTTTGTTGTGGTAAGGGTTAGTTGGTGATGATTTAGAGTAGCCGAAGTAATTTAGGTGAGTCTGGCATAGTTTGTTATGATTTGTACACCTTTTTTTGTAATTTTAAGATGATATGGTTTGGTTTGTTGTGGTAAGAGATAGTTGGGGTGATTTACGGTAGCCGAAGTAATTTAGGTAATTCTGGTATAGTTTGTTATGATTTTTAGCATTTTTTTGTAATTTTAAAGTGATTGGGCTTAGTTTGTTGCTGTAAAGTGTAGTTGGGGGTGATTTTTGATAGCCGAAGTAATTTAGGTGAATTTGGCATAGTTTGCTATGGTTAGTAGCATTTTTTTGTAATTTAAATTGATTGGGTTTAGTTTGTTGGGGTAAGGGTTAGTTGGTGATGATTTATGGTAGCCGAAGTAATTTAGGTGAGTTTGGCATAGTTTGCTATGGTTAGTAGCATTTTTTTGTAATTTAAATTGATTGGGTTTAGTTTGTTGTGGTAAGGGTTAGTTGGTGATGATTTAGAGTAGCCGAAGTAATTTAGGTGAGTCTGGCATAGTTTGTTATGATTTGTACACCTTTTTTGTAATTTTAAGATGATATGGTTTGGTTTGTTGTGGTAATGGATAGTTGGGGGGGATTTACGGTAGCCGAAGTAATTTAGGTGATTCTGGTATAGTTTGTTATGATTTTTAGCATTTTTTTGTAATTTTAAAGTGATTGGGCTTAGTTTGTTGCTGTAAAGTGTAGTTGGGGGTGATTTTTGATAGCCGAAGTAATTTAGGTGTGTTTGGCATAGTTTGCTATGGTTAGTAGCATTTTTTTGTAATTTAAAAATGATTGGGTTTAGTTTGTTGTGGTAAGGGTTAGTTGGTGATGATTTAGAGTAGCCGAAGTAATTTAGGTGAGTCTGGCATAGTTTGTTATGATTTGTACACCTTTTTTTGTAATTTTAAGATGATATGGTTTGGTTTGTTGTGGTAAGGGATAGTTGGGGGTGATTTACGGTAGCCGAAGTAATTTAGGTGATTCTGGTATAGTTTGTTATGATTTTTGGCATTTTTTTGTAATTTTAAAGTGATTGGGCTAAGTTTGTTGCTGTAAAGTGTAGTTGGGGGTGATTTTTGATAGCCGAAGTAATTTAGGTGAGTTTGGCATAGTTTGCTACGGTTAGTAGCATTTTTTTGTAATTTAAAAGTGATTGGGTTTAGTTTGTTGTGGTAAGGGTTAGTTGGTGATGATTTATGGTAGCCGAAGTAATTTAGGTGAGTTTGGCATAGTTTGCTATGGTTAGTAGCATTTTTTTGTAATTTAAAAATGATTGGGTTTAGTTTGTTGTGGTAAGGGTTAGTTGGTGATGATTTAGAGTAGCCGAAGTAATTTAGGTGAGTCTGGCATAGTTTGTTATGATTTGTACACCTTTTTTTGTAATTTTAAGATGATATGGTTTGGTTTGTTGTGGTAAGGGATAGTTGGGGGTGATTTACGGTAGCCGAAGTAATTTAGGTGATTCTGGTATAGTTTGTTATGATTTTTAGCATTTTTTTGTAATTTTAAAGTTATTGGGCTTAGTTTGTTGCTGTAAAGTGTAGTTGGGGGTGATTTTTGATAGCCGAAGTAATTTAGGTGAGTTTGGCAGAGTTTGCTATGGTTAGAAGCATTTTTTTGTAATTTAAAAGTGATTGGGTTTAGTTTGTTGTGGTAAGGGTTAGTTGGTGATGATTTATGGTAGCCGAAGTAATTTAGGTTAGTTTGGCATAGTTTGCTATGGTTAATAGCATTTTTTTGTAATTTTAAAGTGATTGGGCTAAGTTTGTTGCTGTAAAGTGTAGTTGGGGGTGATTTTTGATAGCCGAAGTAATTTAGGTGAGTTTGGCATAGTTTGCTACGGTTAGTAGCATTTTTTTGTAATTTAAAAGTGATTGGGTTTAGTTTGTTGTGGTAAGGGTTAGTTGGTGATGATTTATGGTAGCCGAAGTAATTTAGGTGCGTTTGGCATAGTTTGCTATGGTTAGTAGCATTTTTTTGTAATTTAAAAATGATTGGGTTTAGTTTGTTGTGGTAAGGGTTAGTTGGTGATGATTTAGAGTATCCGAAGTAATTTAGGTGAGTCTGGCATAGTTTGTTATGATTTGTACACCTTTTTTTGTAATTTTAAGATGATATGGTTTGGTTTGTTGTGGTAAGGGATAGTTGGGGGTGATTTACGGTAGCCGAAGTAAGTTAGGTGATTCTGGTATAGTTTGTTATGATTTTTAGCATTTTTATGTAATTTTAAAGTGATTGGGCTAAGTTTGTTGCTGTAAAGTGTAGTTGGGGGTAATTTTTGATTGCCGAAGTAATTTAGGTGAGTTTGGCAGAGTTTGCTATGGTTAGTAGCATTTTTTTGTAATTTAAAAGTGATTGGGTTTAGTTTGTTGTGGTAAGGGTTAGTTGGTGATGATTTATGGTAGCCGAAGTAATTTAGGTGAGTTTGGCATAGTTTGCTATGGTTAGTAGCATTTTTTTGTAATTTAAAAGTGATTGGGTTTAGTTTGTTGTGGAAAGGGTTAGTTGGTGATGATTTAGAGTAGCCGAAGTAATTTAGGTGAGTCTGGCATAGTTTGTTATGATTTGTACACCTTTTTTTGTAATTTTAAGATGATATGGTTTGGTTTGTTGTGGTTAGGGATAGTTGGGGGTGATTTACGTTAGCCGAAGTAATTTAGGTGATTCTGGTATAGTTTGTTATGATTTCTAGCATTTTTTTGTAATTTTAAAGTGATTGGGCTAAGTTTGTTGCTGTAAAGTGTAGTTGGGGGTGATTTTTGATAGCCGAAGTAATTTAGGTGAGTTTGGCATAGTTTGCTACGGTTAGTAGCATTTTTTTGTAATTTAAAAGTGATTGGGTTTAGTTTGGTGTGGTAAGGGTCAGTTGGTGATGATTTATGGTAGCCGAAGTAATTTAGGTGAGTTTGGCATAGTTTGCTATGGTTAATAGCATTTTTTTGTAATTTAAAATTGATTAGGTTTAGTTTGTTGTGGTAAGGGTTAGTTGGTGATGATTTAGAGTAGCCGAAGTAATTTAGGTGAGTCTGGCATAGTTTGTTATGATTTGTACACCTTTTTTTGTAATTTTAAGATGATATGGTTTGGTTTGTAGTGGTAAGGGATAGTTGGGGGTGATTTACGGTAGCCGAAGTAATTTAGGTGATTCTGGTATAGTTTGTTATGATTTTTAGCATTTTTTGTAATTTTAAAGTGATTGGGCTTAGTTTGTTGCTGTAAAGTGTAGTTGGGGGTAATTTTTGATAGCCGAAGTAATTTAGGTGAGTTTGGCAGAGTTTGCTATGGTTAGTAGCATTTTTTTGTAATTTAAAAGTGATTGGGTTTAGTTTGTTGTGGTAAGGGTTAGTTGGTGATGATTTATGGTAGCCGAAGTAATTTAGGTGAGTTTGGCATAGTTTGCTATGGTTAGTAGCATTTTTTTGTAATTTTAAAGTGATTGGGCTAAGTTTGTTGCTGTAAAGTGTAGTTGGGGGTGATTTTTGATAGCCGAAGTAATTCAGGTGAGTTTGGCATAGTTTGCTACGGTTAGTAGATTTTTTTGTAATTTAAAAGTGATTGGGTTTAGTTTGTTGTGGTAAGGGTTAGTTGGTGATGATTTATGGTAGCCGAAGTAATTTAGGTGCGTTTGGCATAGTTTGCTATGGTTAGTAGCATTTTTTTGTAATTTAAAAATGATTGGGTTTAGTTTGTTGTGGTAAGGGTTAGTTGGTGATGATTTAGAGTAGCCGAAGTAATTTAGGTGAGTCTGGCATAGTTTGTTATGATTTGTACACCTTTTGTTGTAATTTTAAGATGATATGGTTTGGTTTGTTGTGGTAAGGGATAGTTGGGGGTGATTTACGGTAGCCGAAGTAATTTAGGTGATTCTGGTATAGTTTGTTATGATTTTTAGCATTTTTTTGTAATTTTAAAGTGATTGGGCTTAGTTTGTTGCTGTAAAGTGTAGTTGGGTGTGATTTTTGATAACCGAAGTAATTTAGGTGAGTTTGGCAGAGTTTGCTATGGTTAGTAGCATTTTTTTGTAATTTAAAAGTGATTGGGTTTAGTTTGTTGTGGTAAGGGTTAGTTGGTGATGATTTAGAGTAGCCGAAGTAATTTAAGTGAGTCTGGCATAGTTTGTAATGATTTGTACACCTTTTTTTGTAATTTTAAGATGATATGGTTTGGTTTATTGTGGTAAGGGATAGTTGGGGGTTATTTACGGTAGCCGAAGTAATTTAGGTGATTCTGGTATAGTTTGTTATGATTTTTAGCATTTTTTTGTAATTTTAAAGCGATTGGGCTTAGTTTGTTGCTGTAAAGTGTAGTTGGGGGTGATTATTGATAGCCGAATTAATTTAGGTGAGTTTGGCATAGTTTGCTATGGTTAGTAGCATTTTTTTGTAATTTAAAAGTGATTGGGTTTAGTTTGTTGTGGTAAGGGTTAGTTGGTGATGATTTATGGTAGCCGAAGTAATTTAGGTGAGTTTGGCATAGTTTGCTATGATTAGTAGCTTTTTTTGTAATTTAAAAGTGATTGGGTTTAGTTTGTTGTGGTAAGGGTTAGTTGGTGATGATTTAGAGAAGCCGAAGAAATTTAGGTGAGTCTGGCATAGTTTGTTATGATTTGTACACCTTTTTTTGTAATTTTAAGTTGATATGGTTTGGTTAGTTGTGGTAAGGGATAGTTGGGGGTGATTTACGGTAGCCGAAGTAATTTAGGTGATTCTGGTATAGTTTGTTATGATTTTTAGCATTTTTTTGTAATTTTAAAGTGATTGGGCTAAGTTTGTTGCTGTAAAGTGTAGTTGGGGGTGATTTTTGATAGCCGAAGTAATTTAGGTGAGTTTGGCATAGTTTGCTACAATTAGTAGCATTTTTTTGTAATTTAAAAGTGATTGGGTTTAGTTTGTTGTGGTAAGGGTCAGTTGGTGATGATTTATGGTAGCCGAAGTAATTTAGGTGAGTTTGGCATAGTTTGCTATGGTTAATAGCATTTTTTTGTAATTTAAAATTGATTGGGTTTAGTTTGTTGTGGTAAGGGTTAGTTGGTGATGATTTAGAGTAGCCGAAGTAATTTAGGTGAGTCTGGCATAGTTTGTTATGATTTGTACACCTTTTTTTGTAATTTTAAGATGATATGGTTTGGTTTGTAGTGGTAAGGGATAGTTGGGGGTGATTTACGGTAGCCGAAGTAAATTAGGTGATTCTGGTATAGTTTGTTATGATTTTTAGCATTTTTTGTAATTTTAAAGTGATTGGGCTTAGTTTGGTACTGTAAAGTGTAGTTGGGGGTAATTTTTGATAGCCGAAGTAATTTAGGTGAGTTTGGCAGAGTTTGCTATGGTTAGTAGCATTTTTTTGTAATTTAAAAGTGATTGGGTTTAGTTTGTTGCTGTAAAGTGTAGTTGGGGGAGATTTTTGATAGCCGAAGTAATTTAGGTGAGTTTGGCATAGTTTGCTACGGTTAGTAGATTTTTTTGTAATTTAAAAGTGATTGGGTTTAGTTTGTTGTGGTAAGGGTTAGTTGGTGATGATTTATGGTAGCCGAAGAAATTTAGGTGAGTTTGGCATAGTTTGCTATGGTTAATAGCATTTTTTTGTAATTTAAAAGTGATTGGGTTTAGTTTGTTGTGGTAAGGGTTAGTTGGTGATGATTTAGAGTAGCCGAAGTAATTTATGTGAGTCTGGCATAGTTTGTTATGATTTGAACACCTTTTTTTGTAATTTTAAGATGATATGGTTTGGTTTGTTGTGGTAAGGGATAGTTGGGGGTGATTTACGGTAGCCGAAATAATTTAGGTGATTCTGGTATAGTTTGCTATGATTTTCAGCATTTTTTTGTAATTTTAATTGATTGGGTTTAGTTTGTTGTGGTAAGGGTTAGTTGGTGATGATTTAGAGTATCCGAAGTAATTTAGGTGAGTCTGGCATAGTTTGTTATGATTTGTACACCTTTTTTTGTAATTTTAAGATGATATGGTTTGGTTTGTTGTGGTAAGGGATAGTTGGGGGTGATTTACGGTAGCCGAAGTAAGTTAGGTGATTCTGGTATAGTTTGTTATGATTTTTAGCATTTTTATGTAATTTTAAAGTGATTGGGCTAAGTTTGTTGCTGTAAAGTGTAGTTGGGGGTAATTTTTGATTGCCGAAGTAATTTAGGTGAGTTTGGCAGAGTTTGCTATGGTTAGTAGCATTTTTTTGTAATTTAAAAGTGATTGGGTTTAGTTTGTTGTGGTAAGGGTTAGTTGGTGATGATTTATGGTAGCCGAAGTAATTTAGGTGAGTTTGGCATAGTTTGCTATGGTTAGTAGCATTTTTTTGTAATTTAAAAGTGATTGGGTTTAGTTTGTTGTGGAAAGGGTTAGTTGGTGATGATTTAGAGTAGCCGAAGTAATTTAGGTGAGTCTGGCATAGTTTGTTATGATTTGTACACCTTTTTTTGTAATTTTAAGATGATATGGTTTGGTTTGTTGTGGTTAGGGATAGTTGGGGGTGATTTACGTTAGCCGAAGTAATTTAGGTGATTCTGGTATAGTTTGTTATGATTTCTAGCATTTTTTTGTAATTTTAAAGTGATTGGGCTAAGTTTGTTGCTGTAAAGTGTAGTTGGGGGTGATTTTTGATAGCCGAAGTAATTTAGGTGAGTTTGGCATAGTTTGCTACGGTTAGTAGCATTTTTTTGTAATTTAAAAGTGATTGGGTTTAGTTTGGTGTGGTAAGGGTCAGTTGGTGATGATTTATGGTAGCCGAAGTAATTTAGGTGAGTTTGGCATAGTTTGCTATGGTTAATAGCATTTTTTTGTAATTTAAAATTGATTAGGTTTAGTTTGTTGTGGTAAGGGTTAGTTGGTGATGATTTAGAGTAGCCGAAGTAATTTAGGTGAGTCTGGCATAGTTTGTTATGATTTGTACACCTTTTTTTGTAATTTTAAGATGATATGGTTTGGTTTGTAGTGGTAAGGGATAGTTGGGGGTGATTTACGGTAGCCGAAGTAATTTAGGTGATTCTGGTATAGTTTGTTATGATTTTTAGCATTTTTTGTAATTTTAAAGTGATTGGGCTTAGTTTGTTGCTGTAAAGTGTAGTTGGGGGTAATTTTTGATAGCCGAAGTAATTTAGGTGAGTTTGGCAGAGTTTGCTATGGTTAGTAGCATTTTTTTGTAATTTAAAAGTGATTGGGTTTAGTTTGTTGTGGTAAGGGTTAGTTGGTGATGATTTATGGTAGCCGAAGTAATTTAGGTGAGTTTGGCATAGTTTGCTATGGTTAGTAGCATTTTTTTGTAATTTTAAAGTGATTGGGCTAAGTTTGTTGCTGTAAAGTGTAGTTGGGGGTGATTTTTGATAGCCGAAGTAATTCAGGTGAGTTTGGCATAGTTTGCTACGGTTAGTAGATTTTTTTGTAATTTAAAAGTGATTGGGTTTAGTTTGTTGTGGTAAGGGTTAGTTGGTGATGATTTATGGTAGCCGAAGTAATTTAGGTGAGTTTGGCATAGTTTGCTGTGGTTAGTAGCATTTTTTTGTAATTTAAAAGTGATTGGGTTTAGTTTGTTGTGGTAAGGGTTAGTTGGTGATGATATAGAGTTGCCGAAGTAATTTATGTGAGTCTGGCATAGTTTGTTATGATTTGAACACCTTTTTTTGTAATTTTAAGATGATATAGTTTGGTTTGTTGTGGTAAGGGATAGTTGGGAGTGATTTACGGTAGCCGAAATAATTTAGGTGATTCTGGTATAGTTTGTTATGATTTTTAGCATTTTTTTGTAATTTTAAAGTGATTGGGTTTAGTTTGTTGTGGTAAGGGTTAGTTGGTGATGATTTAGAGTATCCGAAGTAATTTAGGTGAGTCTGGCATAGTTTGTTATGATTTGTACACCTTTTTTTGTAATTTTAAGATGATATGGTTTGGTTTGTTGTGGTAAGGGATAGTTGGGGGTGATTTACGGTAGCCGAAGTAATTTAGGTGATTCTGGTATAGTTTGTTATGATTTTTAGCATTTTTTTGTAATTTAAAGTGATTGGGCTTAGTTTGTTGCTGTAAAGTGTAGTTGGGGGTGATTTTTGATAGCCGAAGTAATTTCAGTGAGTTTGGCATAGTTTGCTATGATTAGTAGCATTTTTTTGTAATTTAAAAGTAATTGGGTTTAGTTTGTTGTGGTATGAGTTAGTTGGTGATGATTTATGGTAGCGAAGTAATTTAGGTGAGTTTGGCATAGTTTGCTATAGTTAGTAGCATTTTTTTGTAATTTAAAAGTGATTAGGTTTAGTTTGTTGTGGTAAGGGTTAGTTGGTGATGATTTAGAGTAGCCGAAGTAATTTAGGTGAGTCTGGCATAGTTTGTTATGATTTGTACACCTTTTTTGTTATTTTAAGATGATATGGTTTGGTTTGTTGTGGTAAGGGATAGTTGGGGGTGATTTACGGTAGCCGAAGTAATTTAGGTGATTCTGGTATAGTTTGTTATGATTTTTAGCATTTTTTTGTAATTTTAAAGTAATTGGGCTTAGTTTGTTGCTGTAAAGTGTAGTTGGGGGTGACTTTTGATAGCCGAAGTAATTTAGGTTAGTTTCGCATAGTT
The DNA here is from genome assembly GCA_964023215.1 of Eledona agricola. NCBI lineage: Eukaryota > Metazoa > Arthropoda > Insecta > Coleoptera > Tenebrionidae > Eledona > Eledona agricola. Next base: position 1,780,840 of record CAXIEJ010000091.1, on the reverse strand, counting down.
TGCTATGGTTAGTAGCATTTTTTTGTAATTTAAAAGTGATTGGGTTTAGTTTGTTTTGGTAAGGGTTAGTTGGTGATGATTTATGGTAGCCGAAGTAATTTAGGTGAGTTTGGCATAGTTTGCTATGGTTAGTAGCATTTTTTTGTAATTTAAAAGTGATTGGGTTTAGTTTGTTGTGGTAAGGGTTAGTTGGTGATGATTTAGAGTAGCCGAAGTAATTTAGGTGAGTCTGGCATAGTTTGTTATGATTTGTACACCTTTTTTTGTAATTTTAAGATGATATGGTTTGGTTTGTTGTGGTAAGGGATAGTTGGGGGTGATTTACGGTAGCCGAAGTAATTTAGGTGATTCTGGTATATTTTGTTATGATTTTTAGCATTTTTTTGTAATTTTAAAGTGATTGGGCTTAGTTTGTTGCTGTAAAGTGTAGTTGGGGGTGATTTTTGATAGCCGAAGTAATTTAGGTGATTTTGGCATAGTTTGCTATGGTTAGTAGAATTTTTTTGTAATTTAAAAGTGATTGGGTTTAGTTTGTTGTGGTAAGGGTTAGTTGGTGATGATTTATGGTAGCCGAAGTAATTTAGGTGAGTTTGGCATAGTTTGCTATGGTTAGTAGCATTTTTTTGTAATTTAAATTGATTGGGCTTAGTTTGTTGTGGTAAGGGTTAGTTGGTGATGATTTAGAGTAGCCGAAGTAATTTAGGTGAGTCTGGCATAGTTTGTTATGATTTGTACACCTTTTTTTGTTATTTTAAGATGATATGGTTTGGTTTGTTGTGGTAAGGGATAGTTGGGGGTGATTTACGGTAGCCGAAGTAATTTAGGTGATTCTGGTATAGTTTGTTATGATTTTTAGCATTTTTTTGTAATTTTAAAGTAATTGGGCTTAGTTTGTTGCTGTAAAGTGTAGTTGGGGGTGACTTTTGATAGCCGAAGTAATTTAGGTTAGTTTCGCATAGTTTGCTATGGTTAGTAGCATTTTTTTGTAATTTAAAAGTGATTGGGTTTAGTTTGTTTTGGTAAGGGTTAGTTGGTGATGATTTATGGTAGCCGAAGTAATTTAGGTGAGTTTGGCATAGTTTGCTATGGTTAGTAGCATTTTTTTGTAATTTAAAAGTGATTGGGTTTAGTTTGTTGTGGTAAGGGTTAGTTGGTGATGATTTAGAGTAGCCGAAGTAATTTAGGTGAGTCTGGCAATTGTTTGTTATGATTTGTACACCTTTTTTTGTAATTTTAAGATGATATGGTTTGGTTTGTTGTGGTAAGGGATAGTTGGGGGTGATTTACGGTAGCCGAAGTAATTTAGGTGATTCTGGTATAGTTTGTTATGATTTTTAGCATTTTTTTGTAATTTTAAAGTGATTCGGCTTAGTTTGTTGCTGTAAAGTGTAGTTGGGGGTGAGTTTTGATAGCCTAAGTAATTTAGGTGATTTTGGAATAGTTTGCTATGGTTAGTAGAATTTTTTTGTAATTTAAAAGTGATTGGGTTTAGTTTGTTGTGGTAAGGGTTAGTTGGTGGTGATTTATGGTAGCCGAAGTAATTTAGGTGAGTTTGGCATAGTTTGCTATGGTTAGTAGCATTTTTTTTGTAATTTAAAAGTGATTGGGTTTAGTTTGTTGTGGTAAGGGTTAGTTGGTGATGATTTAGAGTAGCCGAAGTAATTTAGGTGAGTCTGGCATAGTTTGTTATGATTTGTACACCTTTTTTTGTAATTTTAAGATGATATGGTTTGGTTTGTTGTGGTAAGGGATAGTTGGGGTTGATTTACGGTAGCCGAAATAATTTAGGTGATTCTGGTATAGTTTGCTATGATTTTCAGCATTTTTTTGTAATTTTAATTGATTGGGTTTAGTTTGTTGTGGTAAGGGTTAGTTGGTGATGATTTAGAGTATCCGAAGTAATTTAGGTGAGTCTGGCATAGTTTGTTATGATTTGTACACCTTTTTTTGTAATTTTAAGATGATATGGTTTGGTTTGTTGTGGTAAGGGATAGTTGGGGGTGATTTACGGTAGCCGAAGTAAGTTAGGTGATTCTGGTATAGTTTGTTATGATTTTTAGCATTTTTATGTAATTTTAAAGTGATTGGGCTAAGTTTGTTGCTGTAAAGTGTAGTTGGGGGTAATTTTTGATTGCCGAAGTAATTTAGGTGAGTTTGGCAGAGTTTGCTATGGTTAGTAGCATTTTTTTGTAATTTAAAAGTGATTGGGTTTAGTTTGTTGTGGTAAGGGTTAGTTGGTGATGATTTATGGTAGCCGAAGTAATTTAGGTGAGTTTGGCATAGTTTGCTATGGTTAGTAGCATTTTTTTGTAATTTAAAAGTGATTGGGTTTAGTTTGTTGTGGAAAGGGTTAGTTGGTGATGATTTAGAGTAGCCGAAGTAATTTAGGTGAGTCTGGCATAGTTTGTTATGATTTGTACACCTTTTTTTGTAATTTTAAGATGATATGGTTTGGTTTGTTGTGGTTAGGGATAGTTGGGGGTGATTTACGTTAGCCGAAGTAATTTAGGTGATTCTGGTATAGTTTGTTATGATTTCTAGCATTTTTTTGTAATTTTAAAGTGATTGGGCTAAGTTTGTTGCTGTAAAGTGTAGTTGGGGGTGATTTTTGATAGCCGAAGTAATTTAGGTGAGTTTGGCATAGTTTGCTACGGTTAGTAGCATTTTTTTGTAATTTAAAAGTGATTGGGTTTAGTTTGGTGTGGTAAGGATCAGTTGGTGATGATTTATGGTAGCCGAAGTAATTTAGGTGAGTTTGGCATAGTTTGCTATGGTTAATAGCATTTTTTTGTAATTTAAAATTGATTAGGTTTAGTTTGTTGTGGTAAGGGTTAGTTGGTGATGATTTAGAGTAGCCGAAGTAATTTAGGTGAGTCTGGCATAGTTTGTTATGATTTGTACACCTTTTTTTGTAATTTTAAGATGATATGGTTTGGTTTGTAGTGGTAAGGGATAGTTGGGGGTGATTTACGGTAGCCGAAGTAATTTAGGTGATTCTGGTATAGTTTGTTATGATTTTTAGCATTTTTTGTAATTTTAAAGTGATTGGGCTTAGTTTGTTGCTGTAAAGTGTAGTTGGGGGTAATTTTTGATAGCCGAAGTAATTTAGGTGAGTTTGGCAGAGTTTGCTATGGTTAGTAGCATTTTTTTGTAATTTAAAAGTGATTGGGTTTAGTTTGTTGTGGTAAGGGTTAGTTGGTGATGATTTATGGTAGCCGAAGTAATTTAGGTGAGTTTGGCATAGTTTGCTATGGTTAGTAGCATTTTTTTGTAATTTTAAAGTGATTGGGCTAAGTTTGTTGCTGTAAAGTGTAGTTGGGGGTGATTTTTGATAGCCGAAGTAATTCAGGTGAGTTTGGCATAGTTTGCTACGGTTAGTAGATTTTTTTGTAATTTAAAAGTGATTGGGTTTAGTTTGTTGTGGTAAGGGTTAGTTGGTGATGATTTATGGTAGCCGAAGTAATTTAGGTGAGTTTGGCATAGTTTGCTGTGGTTAGTAGCATTTTTTTGTAATTTAAAAGTGATTGGGTTTAGTTTGTTGTGGTAAGGGTTAGTTGGTGATGATTTAGAGTTGCCGAAGTAATTTATGTGAGTCTGGCATAGTTTGTTATGATTTGAACACCTTTTTTTGTAATTTTAAGATGATATCGTTTGGTTTGTTGTGGTAAGGGATAGTTGGGGGTGATTTACGGTAGCCGAAATAATTTAGGTGATTCTGGTATAGTTTGTTATGATTTTTAGCATTTTTTTGTAATTTTAAAGTGATTGGGTTTAGTTTGTTGTGGTAAGGGTTAGTTGGTGATGATTTAGAGTATCCGAAGTAATTTAGGTGAGTCTGGCATAGTTTGTTATGATTTGTACACCTTTTTTTGTAATTTTAAGATGATATGGTTTGGTTTGTTGTGGTAAGGGATAGTTGGGGGTGATTTACGGTAGCCGAAGTAATTTAGGTGATTCTGGTATAGTTTGTTATGATTTTTAGCATTTTTTTGTAATTTTAAAGTGATTGGGCTTAGTTTGTTGCTGTAAAGTGTAGTTGGGGGTGATTTTTGATAGCCGAAGTAATTTCAGTGAGTTTGGCATAGTTTGCTATGATTAGTAGCATTTTTTTGTAATTTAAAAGTAATTGGGTTTAGTTTGTTGTGGTATGAGTTAGTTGGTGATGATTTATGGTAGCGAAGTAATTTAGGTGAGTTTGGCATAGTTTGCTATAGTTAGTAGCATTTTTTTGTAATTTAAAAGTGATTAGGTTTAGTTTGTTGTGGTAAGGGTTAGTTGGTGATGATTTAGAGTAGCCGAAGTAATTTAGGTGAGTCTGGCATAGTTTGTTATGATTTGTACACCTTTTTTGTTATTTTAAGATGATATGGTTTGGTTTGTTGTGGTAAGGGATAGTTGGGGGTGATTTACGGTAGCCGAAGTAATTTAGGTGATTCTGGTATAGTTTGTTATGATTTTTAGCATTTTTTGGTAATTTTAAAGTAATTGGGCTTAGTTTGTTGCTGTAAAGTGTAGTTGGGGGTGACTTTTGATAGCCGAAGTAATTTAGGTTAGTTTCGCATAGTTTGCTATGGTTAGTAGCATTTTTTTGTAATTTAAAAGTGATTGGGTTTAGTTTGTTTTGGTAAGGGTTAGTTGGTGATGATTTATGGTAGCCGAAGTAATTTAGGTGAGTTTGGCATAGTTTGCTATGGTTAGTAGCATTTTTTTGTAATTTAAAAGTGATTGGGTTTAGTTTGTTGTGGTAAGGGTTAGTTGGTGATGATTTAGAGTAGCCGAAGTAATTTAGGTGAGTCTGGCAATTGTTTGTTATGATTTGTACACCTTTTTTTGTAATTTTAAGATGATATGGTTTGGTTTGTTGTGGTAAGGGATAGTTGGGGTTGATTTACGGTAGCAGAAGTAATTTAGGTGATTCTGGTATAGTTTGTTAAGATTTTTAACATTTTTTTGTAATTTTAAAGTGATTGGGCTTAGTTTGTTGCTGTAAAGTGTAGTTGGAGGTGATTTTTGATAGCCGAAGTAATTTAGGTGAGTTTGGCATAGTTTGCTATGGTTAGTAGCATTTTTTTGTAATTTAAAATTGATTGGCTTTAGTTTGTTGTGGTAAGGGTTAGTTGGTGATGATTTAGAGTAGCCGAAGTAATTTAGGTGATTCTGGTATAGTTTGTTATGATTTTTAGCATTTTTTTGTAATTTTAAAGTGATTGGGCTTAGTTTGTTGCTGTAAAGTGTAGTTGGGGGTGATTTTTGATAGCCGAAGTAATTTAGGTGAGTTTGGCATAGTTTGCTATGGTTAGTAGCATTTTTTTTGTAATTTAAAAGTGACTGAGTTTAGTTTGTTGTGGTAAGGGTTAGTTGGTGATGATTTATGGTAGCCGAAGTAATTTAGGTGAGTTTGGCATAGTTTGCTACGGTTAGTAGCATTTTTTTGTAATTTAAAAATGATTGGGTTTAGTTTGTTGTGGTAAGGGTTAGTTGGTGATGATTTAGAGTAGCCGAAGTAATTTAGGTGAGTCTGGCATAGTTTGTTGTGATTTGTACACTTTTTTTTGTAATTTTAAGATGATATGGTTTGATTTGTTGTGGTAAGAGATAGTTGGGGGTGATTTACGGTAGCCGAAGTAATTTAGGTGATTCTGGTAGTTTGTTATGATTTTTAGCATTTTTTTGTAATTTTAAAGTGATTGGGCTTAGTTTGTTGCTGTAAAGTGTAGTTGGGGGTGATTTTTGATAGCCGAAGTAATTTAGGTGAGTTTGGCATAGTTTGCTATGGTTAGTAGCATTTTTTTGTAATTTAAATTGATTGGGTTAAGTTTGTTGTGGTAAGGGTTAGTTGGTGATGATTTATGGTAGCCAAAGTAATTTAGGTGAGTTTGGCATAGTTTGCTATGGTTAGTAGCATTTTTTTGTAATTTAAAAGTGATTGGGTTTAGTTTGTTGTGGTAAGGGTTAGTTGGTGATGATTTAGAGTAGCCGAAGTAATTTAGGTGAGTCTGGCATAGTTTGTTATGATTTGTACACCTTTTTTTGTAATTTTAAGATGATATGGTTTGGTTTGTTGTGGTAAGGGATAGTTGGGGGTGATTTACGGTAGCCGAAGTAATTTAGGTGATTCTGGTATAGTTTGTTATGATTTTTAGCATTTTTTTGTAATTTTAAAGTGATTGGGCTTAGTTTGTTGCTGTAAAGTGTAGTTGGGGGTGATTTTTGATAACCGAAGTAATTTAGGTGAGTTTGGCATAGTTTGCTATGGTTAGTAGCATTTTTTTGTAATTTAAAAGTGATTGGGTTTAGTTTGGAGTGGTAAGGGTTAGTTGGTGATGATTTATGGTAGCCGAAGTAATTTAGGTGAGTTTGGCATAGTTTGCTATGGTTAGTAGCATTTTTTTGTAACTTAAATTGATTGGGTTTAGTTTGTTGTGGTAAGGGTTAGTTGGTGATGATTTACGGTAGCCGAAGTAATTTAGGTGATTCTGGTATAGTTTGTTAAGATTTTTAGCATTTTTTTGTAATTTTAAAGTGATTGGGCTTAGTTTGTTGCTGTAAAGTGTAGTTGGGGGTGATTTTTGATAGCCGAAGTAATTTAGCTGAGTTTGGCATAGTTTGCTATTGTTAGTAGCATTTTTTTGTAATTTAAAAGTGATTGGGTTTAGTTTGTTGTGGTAAGTATTAGTTGGTGATGATTTAGAGTAGCCGAAGTAATTTAGGTGAGTCTGGCATAGTTTGTTATGATTTGTACACCTTTTTTTGTAATTTTAAGATGATATGGTTTGGTTTGTTGTGGTAAGGGATAGTTGGGGGTGATTTACGGTAGCCGAAGTAATTTAGGTGATTCTGGTATAGTTTGTTATGATTTTTAGCATTTTTTTGTAATTTTAAAGTGATTGGGCTAAGTTTGTTGCTGTAAAGTGTAGTTGGGGGTGATTTTTGATAGCCGAAGTAATTTAGGTGAGTTTGGCATAGTTTGCTACGGTTAGTAGCATTTTTTTGTAATTTAAAAGTGATTGGGTTTAGTTTGTTGTGGTAAGGGTCAGTTGGTGATGATTTATGGTAGCCGAAGTAATTTAGGTGAGTTTGGCATAGTTTGCTATGGTTAATAGCATTTTTTTGTAATTTAAAAATGATTGGGTTTAGTTTGTTGTGGTAAGGGTTAGTTGGTGATGATTTAGAGTAGCCGAAGTAATTTAGGTGAGTCTGGCATAGTTTGTTATGATTTGTACACCTTTTTTTGTAATTTTAAGATGATATGGTTTAGTTTGTTGTGGTAAGGGATAGTTGGGGGTGATTTACGGTAGCCGAAGTAATTTAGGTGATTCTGGTATAGTTTGTTATGATTTTTAGCATTTTTTTGTAATTTTAAAATGATTGGGCTTAGTTTGTTGCTGTAAAGTGTAGTTGGGGGTGATTTTTGATAGCCAAAGTAATTTAGGTGAGTTTGGCATAGTTTGCTATGGTTAGTAGCATTTTTTTGTAATTTAAAAGTGATTGAGATTTGTTTGTTGTGGTAAGGGTTAGTTGGTGATGATTTATGGTAGCCGAAGTAATTTAGGTGAGTTTGGCATAGTTAGCTATGGTTAGTAGCATTTTTTTGTAATTTAAAAGTGATTGGGTTTAGTTTGTTGTGGTAAGGGTTAGTTGGTGATGATTTAGAGTAGGCGAAGTAATTTAGGTGAGTCTGGCATAGTTTGTTATGATTTGTACAACTTTTTTTGTAATTTTAAGATGATATGGTTTGGTTTGTTGTGGTAAGGGATAGTTGGGGGTGATTTACGGTAGCCGAAGTAATTTAGGTGATTCTGGTATAGTTTGTTATAATTTTTAGCATTTTTTTTTAATTTTAAAGTGATTGGGCTTAGTTTGTTGCTGTAAAGTGTAGTTGAGGCTGATTTTTGATAGCCGAAGTAATTTAGGTGAGTTTGGCATAGTTTGCTATGATTAGTAGCATTTTTTTGTAGTTTTAAAGTGATTGGGCTTAGTTTGTTGTGGTAAGGGTTAGTTGGTGATGATTTAGAGTAGCCGAAGTAATTTAGGTGAGTCTGGCATAATTTGTTATGATTTGTACACCTTTTTTTGTAATTTTAAGATGATATGGTTTGGTTTGTTGTGGTAACGGATATTTGGGGGCGATTTACGGTAGCCGAAGTAATTTAGGTGATTCTGGTATAGTTTGTTATAATTTTTAGCATTTTTTTTTAATTTTAAAGTGATTGGGCTTAGTTTGTTGCTGTAAAGTGTAGTTGAGGCTGATTTTTGATAGCCGAAGTAATTTAGGTGAGTTTGGCATAGTTTGCTATGATTAGTAGCATTTTTTTGTAGTTTTAAAGTGATTGGGCTTAGTTTGTTGTGGTAAGGGTAAGTTGGTGATGATTTATGGTAGCCGAAGTAATTTAGGTGAGTTTGGCATAGTTTGCTGTGGTTAGTATAATTTTTTTGTAATTTAAATGTGATTGGGTTTAGTTTGTTGTGGTAAGGGTTAGTTGGTGATGATTTAGAGTAGCCGAAGTAATTTAGGTGAGTCTGGCATAGTTTGTAATGATTTGTACACCTTTTTTTGTAATTTTAAGATGATATGGTTTGGTTTGTTGTGGTAAGGGATAGTTGGGGTTAATTTACGGTAGCCGAAGTAATTTAGGTGATTCTGGTATAGTTTGTTATGATTTTTAGCATTTTTTTGTAATTTTAAAATGATTGGGTTTAGTTTGTTGTGGTAAGGGTTAGTTGGTGATGATTTAGAATAGCCGAAGTAATTTAGGTGAGTCTGGCATAGTTTGTTATAATTTGTTCACCTTTTTTTGTAATTTTAAGATGATATGGTTTGGTTTGTTGTGGTAAGGGATAGTTGGGGGTGATTTACGGTAGCCGAAGTAATTTAGGTGATTCTGGTATAGTTTGTTATGATTTTTAGCATTTTTTTGTAATTTTAAAGTGATTGGGCTTAGTTTGTTTATGTAAAGTGTAGTTGGGGGTGATTTTGGATAATCGAAGTAATTTATATGAGTTTGGCATAGTTTGCTATGGTTAGTAGCATTTTTTTGTAATTTAAAAGTGATTGGGTTTCGTTTGTTGTGGTAAGTGTTAGTTGGTGATGATTTATGGTAGCCGAAGTAATTTAAGTGAGTTTGGCATAGTTTGCTATGGTCAGTAGCATTTTTTTGTGATTTAAAAGTGATTGGGCTTAGTTTGTTGTGGTAAGGGTAAGTTGGTGATGATTTATGGTAGCCGAATTAATTTAGGTGAGTTTGGCATAGTTTGCAATAGTTAGTATCATTTTTTTGTAATTTAAATGTGATTGGGCTTAGTTTGTTGTGGTAAGGGTTAGATGGTGATGATTTAGAGTAGCGGAAGTAATTTCGGTGAGTCTGGAATAGTTTGTTATGATTTGTACACCTTTTTTTGTAATTTTAAGATGATATGGTTAGGTTTGTTGTGGTGGGAGATAGTTGGGGGTGATTTACGGTAGCCGAAGTAATTTAGGTGATTCTGGTATAGTTTGTTATGATTTTTAGCATTTTTTTGTAATTTTAAAGTGATTGGGCTTAGTTTGTTGCTGTAAAGTGTAGTTGGGGGTGATTTTTGATAGCCTAAGTAATTTAGGTGAGTTTGGCATAGTTTGCTATGGTTAGTAGCATTTTTTTGTAATTTAAAAGTGATTGGGTTTAGTTTGTTGTGGTAAGGGTTAGTTGGTGATGATTTAGAGTAGCCGAAGTAATTTAGGTGAGTCTGGCATAATTTGTTATGATTTGTACACCTTTTTTTGTAATTTTAAGATGATATGGTTTGGTTTGTTGTGGTAAGGGATAGTTGGGGGTGATTTACGGTAGCCGAAGTAATTTAGGTGATTCTGGTATAGTTTGTTATGATTTTAACATTTTTTTGTAATTTTAAAGTGATTGGGCTTAGTTTGTTTATGTAAAGTGTAGTTGGGGGTGATTTTGGATAGCCGAAGTAATTTATATGAGTTTGGCATAGTTTGCTATGGTTAGTAGCATTTTTTTGTAATTTAAAAGTGATTGGGTTTTGTTTGTTGTGGTAAGTGTTAGTTGGTGATGATTTATGGTAGCCGAAGTAATTTAGGTGAGTTTGGCATAGTTTGCTACGGTCAGTAGCATTTTTTTGTGATTTAAAAGTGATTGGGTTTAGTTTGTTGTGGTAAGGGTTAGTTGGTGATGATTTAGAGTAGCCGAAGTAATTTAGGTGAGTCTGGCATAATTTGTTATGATTTGTACACCTTTTTTTGTAATTTTAAGATGATATGGTTTGGTTTGTTGTGGTAAGGGATATTTGGGGGCGATTTACGGTAGCCGAAGTAATTTAGGTGATTCTGGTATAGTTTGTTATAATTTTTAGCATTTTTTTGTAATTTTAAAGTGATTGGGCTTAGTTTGTTGCTGTAAAATGTAGTTGGGGCTGATTTTTGATAGCCGAAGTAATTTAGGTGAGTTTGGCATAGTTTGCTATGGTTAGTAGCATTTTTTTGTAATTTTAAAGTGATTGGGCTTAGTTTGTTTATGTAAAGTGTAGTTGGGGGTGATTTTGGATAGCCGAAGTAATTTATATGAGTTTGGCATAGTTTGCTATGGTTAGTAGCATTTTTTTGTAATTTAAAAGTGATTGGGTTTTGTTTGTTGTGGTAAGTGTTAGTTGGTGATGATTTATGGTAGCCGAAGTAATTTAGGTGAGTTTGGCATAGTTTGCTACGGTCAGTAGCATTTTTTTGTGATTTAAAAGTGATTGGGTTTAGTTTGTTGTGGTAAGGGTTAGTTGGTGATGATTTAGAGTAGCCGAAGTAATTTAGGTGAGTCTGGCATAATTTGTTATGATTTGTACACCTTTTTTTGTAATTTTAAGATGATATGGTTTGGTTTGTTGTGGTAAGGGATATTTGGGGGCGATTTACGGTAGCCGAAGTAATTTAGGTGATTCTGGTATAGTTTGTTATAATTTTTAGCATTTTTTTGTAATTTTAAAGTGATTGGGCTTAGTTTGTTGCTGTAAAGTATAGTTGGGGCTGATTTTTGATAGCCGAAGTAATTTAGGTGAGTTTGGCATAGTTTGCTATGGTTAGTAGCATTTTTTTGTAATTTTAAAGTGATTGGGCTTAGTTTGTTGTGGTAAGGGTAAGTTGGTGATGATTTATGGTAGCCGAAGTAATTTAGGTGAGTTTGGCATAGTTTGCTATGGTTAGTATCATTTTTTTGTAATTTAAATGTGATTGGGTTTAGTTTGTTGTGGTAAGGGTTAGTTGGTGATGATTTAGAGTAGCCGAAGTAATTTAGGTGAGTCTGGCATAGTTTGTTATGATTTGTTCACCTTTTTTTGTAATTTTAAGATGATATGGTTTGGTTTGTTGTGGTAAGGGATAGTTGGGGGTGATTTACGGTAGCCGAAGTAATTTAGGTGATTCTGGTATAGTTTGTTATGATTTTTAGCATTTTTTTGTAATTTTAAAGTGATTGGGCTTAGTTTGTTGCTGTAAATTGTAGTTGCGGGGGATTTTTGATAGCCGAAGTAATTTAGGTGAGTTTGGCATAGTTTGCTATGGTTAGTAGCATTTTTTTGTAATTTAAAAGTGATTGGGTTTAGTTTGTTGTGGTAAGGGTTAGCTGGTGATGATTTAGTGTAGCCGAAGTAATTTCGGTGAGTCTGGAATAGTTTGTTATGATTTGTACACCTTTTTTTGTAATTTTAAGATGATATTGTTTGGTTTGTTGTGGTAAGGGATAGTTGGGGGTGATTTACGTTTGCCGAAGTAATTTAGGTGATTCTGGTATAGTTTGTTATGATTTTTAGCATTTTTTTGTAATTTTAAAATGATTGGGTTTAGTTTGTTGTGGTAAGGGTTAGTTGGTGATGATTTAGAGTAGCCGAAGTAATTTAGGTGAGTCTGGCATAGTTTGTTATGATTTGGACACTTTTTTTGTAATTTTAAGATGATATGGTTTGGTTTGTTGTGGTAAGGGATAGTTGGGGGTAATTTACGGTAGCCGAAGTAATTTAGGTGATTCTGGTTTAGTTTGTTATGATTTTTGGCATTTTTTTGTAATTTTAAAGTGATTGGGCTTAGTTTGTTGCTGTAAAGTGTAGTTGTGGGTGATTTTTGATAGCCGAAGTAATTTAGGTAAGTTTGGCATAGTTTGCTATGGTTAGTAGCATTTTTTTGTAATTTAAAGCTGATTGAGATTAATTTTATGGTAAGGGTTAGTTGGTGATGATTTATGGTAGCCGAAGTAATTTAGGTGAGGTTGGCATAGTTTGCTATGGTTAGTAGCATTTTTTGTAATTTTAAAGTGATTGGGCTTAGTTTGTTGTGTTAAGGGTAAGTTGGTGATGATTTATGGTAGCCGAAGTAATTTAGGTGAGTTTGGCATAATTTGCTATGGTTAGTATTATTTTTTTGTAATTTAAATGTGATTGGGTTTAGTTTGTTGTGGTAAGGATTAGTTGGTGATGATTTAGAGTAGCCGAAGTAATTTCGGTGAGTCTGGCATAGTTTGTTATGATTTGTACACCTTTTTTTGTAATTTTAAGATGACATGGTTTGGTTTGTTGTGGTAAGGGATAGTTGGGGGTGATTTACGGTAGCCGAAGTAATTTAGGTGATTCTGGTATAGTTTGTTATGATTTTTAGCATTTTTTTGTAATTATAAAGTGATTGGGTTTAGTTTGTTGTGGTAAGGGTTAGTTGGTGATGATTTAGAGTAGCCGAAGTAATTTAGGTGAGTCTGGCATAGTTTGTTATAATTTGTTCACCTTTTTTTGTAATTTTAAGATGATATGGTTAGGTTTGTTGTGGTAAGGGATAGTTGGGGGTGATTTACGGTAGCCGAAGTAATTTAGGTGATTCTGGTATAGTTTGTTATGATTTTTAGCATTTTTTTGTAATTTTAAAGTGATTGGGCTTAGTTTTTTGCTGTAAAGTGTAGTTGGGGGTGATTTTTGATAGCCGAAGTAATTTAGGTGAGTTTGGCATAGTTTGCTATGGTTAGTAGCATTTTTTTGTAATTTAAAAGTGATTGGGTTTAGTTTGTTGTGGTAAGGGTTAGTTGGTGATGATTTATGGTAGCCGAAGTAATTTAGGTGAGTCTGGCATAGTTTGCTATGGTTAGTAGCATTTTTTTGTAATTTAAAAATGATTGGGTTTAGTTTGTTGTGGTAAGGGTTAGTTGGTGATGATTTAGAGTAGCCGAAGTAATTTAGGTGAGTCTGGCATAGTTTGTTATGATTTGTACACCATTTTTTGTAATTTTAAGATGATATGGTTTGGTTTGTTGTGGTAAGGGATAGTTGGGGGTGATTTACGGTAGCCGAAGTAATTTAGGTGATTCTGGTATAGTTTGTTATGATTTTTAGCATTTTTTTGTAATTTTAAAGTGATTGGGCTTAGTTTGTTTATGTAAAGTGTAGTTGGGGGTGATTTTGGATAGCCGAAGTAATTTATATGAGTTTGGCATAGTTTGCTATGGTTAGTAGCATTTTTTTGTAATTTAAAAGTGATTGGGTTTTGTTTGTTGTGGTAAGTGTTAGTTGGTAATGATTTATGGTAGCCGAAGTAATTTAGGTGAGTTTGGCATAGTTTGCTATGGTCAGTAGCATTTTTTTGTGATTTTAAAGTGATTGGGTTTAGTTTGTCGTGGTAAGGGTTAGTTGGTGATGATTTAGAGTAGCCGAAGTAATTTCGGTGAGTCTGGCATAGTTTGTTATGATTTGTACACCTTTTTTTGTAATTTTAAGATGACATGGTTTGGTTTGTTGTGGTAAGGGATAGCTGGGGGAGATTTACGGTAGCCGAAGTAATTTAGGTGATTCTGGTATAGTTTGTTATGATTTTTAGCATTTTTTTGTAATTATAAAGTGATTGGGTTTAGTTTGTTGTGGTAAGGGTTAGTTGGTGATGATTTAGAGTAGCCGAAGTAATTTAGGTGAGTCTGGTATAGTTTGTTATAATTTGTTCACCTTTTTTGTAATTTTAAGATGATATGGTTAGGTTTGTTGTGGTAAGGGATAGTTGGGGGTGATTTACGGTAGCCAAAGTAATTTAGGTGATTCTGGTATAGTTTGTTATGATTTTTAGCATTTTTTTGTAATTTTAAAGTGATTGGGCTTAGTTTGTTTATGTAAAGTGTAGTTGGGGGTGATTTTGGATAGCCGAAGTAATTTATATGAGTTTGGCATAGTTTGCTATGGTTAGTAGTATTTTTTTGTGATTTTAAAGTGATTGGGTTTAGTTTGTTGTGGTAAGGGTTAGTTGGTGATGATTTAGAGTAGCCGAAGTAATTTAGGTGAGTCTGGCATAATTTGTTATGATTTGTACACCTTTTTTTGTAATTTTAAGATGATATGGTTTGGTTTGTTGTGGTAAGGGATAGTTGGGGGCGATTTACGGTAGCCGAAGTAATTTAGGTGATTCTGGTATAGTTTGTTATGATGTTTAGCATTTTTTTGTAATTTTAAAGTGATTGGGCTTAGTTTGTTGCTGTAAAGTGTAGTTGGGGCTGATTTTTGATAGCCGAAGTAATTTAGGTCAGTTTGGCATAGTTTGCTATGATTAGTAGCATTTTTTTGTAATTTTAAAGTGATTGGGTTTAGTTTGTTGTGGTAAGGGTAAGTTGGTGATGATTTATGGTAGCCGAAGTAATTTAGGTGAGTTTGGCATAGTTTGCTATGGTTAGTAGCATTTTTTTGTAATTTAAAAATGATTGGGTTTAGTTTGTTGTGGTAAGGGTTAGTTGGTGATGATTTATGGTAGCCGAAGTAATTTAGGTAAGTCTGGCATAGTTTGCTATGGTTAGTAGCATTTTTTTGTAATTTAAAAATGATTGGGTTTAGTTTGTTGTGGTAAGGGTTAGTTGGTGATGATTTAGAGTAGCCGAAGTAATTTAGGTGAGTCTGGCATAATTTGTTATGATTTGTACACCTTTTTTTGTAATTTTAAGATGATATGGTTTGGTTTGTTGTGGTAAGGGATAGTTGGGGGCGATTTACGGTAGCCGAAGTAATTTAGGTGATTCTGGTATAGTTTGTTGTGATTTTTAGCATTTTTTTGTAATTTTAAAGTGATTGGGCTTAGTTTGTTGCTGTAAAGTGTAGTTGGGGCTGATTTTTGATAGCCGAAGTAATTTAGGTGAGTTTGGCATAGTTTGCTGTGGTTAGTAGTATTTTTTTGTAATTTAAAAGTGATTGGGCTTAGTTTGTTGTGGTAAGGGTAAGTTGGTGATGATTTATGGTAGCCGAAGTAATTTAGATGAGTTTGGCATAGTTTGCTATGGTTAGTATCATTTTTTTGTAATTTAAATGTGATTGGGTTTAGTTTGTTGTGGTAAGGGTTAGTTGGTGATGATTTAGAGTAGCCGAAGTAATTTAGGTGAGTCTGGCATAGTTTGTTATGATTTGTACACCTTTTTTTGTAATTTTAAGATGATATGGTTTGGTTTGTTGTGGTAAGGGATAGTTGGGGGTGATTTACGGTAGCCGAAGTAATTTAAGTGATTCTGGTATAGTTTGTTATGATTTTTAGCATTTTTTTGTAATTTTAAAGTAATTGGGCTTAGTTTGTTGCTGTAAAGTGTAGTTGGGGGTGATTTTTGATAGCCGAAGTAATTTAGGTGAGTTTGGCATAGTTTGCTATGGTTAGTAGCATTTTTTTGTAATTTAAAAGTGGTTGGGTTTAGTTTGTTGTGGTAAGGGTTAGTTGGTGATGATTTATGGTAGCCGAAGTAATTTAGGTGAGTCTGGCATAGTTTGCTATGGTTAGTAGCATTTTTTTGTAATTTAAAAATGATTGGGTTTAGTTTGTTGTGGTAAGGGATAATTGGTGATGATTTAGAGTAGCCGAAGTAATTTAGGTGAGTCTGGCATAGTTTGTTATGATTTGTACACCTTTTTTTGTAATTTTAAGATGATATGGTTTGGTTTGTTGTGGTAAGGGATAGTTGGGGGTGATTTACGGTAGCCGAAGTAATTTAGGTGACTCTGGTATAGTTTGTTATGATTTTTAGCATTTTTTTGTAATTTTAAAGTGATTGGGCTTAGTTTGTTTATGTAAAGTGTAGTTGGGGGTGATTTTGGATAGCCGAAGTAATTTATATGAGTTTGGCATAGTTTGCTATGGTTAGTAGCATTTTTTTGTAATTTAAAAGTGATTGGGTTTTGTTTGTTGTGGTAAGTGTTAGTTGGTGATGATTTATGGTATCTGAAGTAATTTAGGTGAGTTTGGCATAGTTTGCTATGGTCAGTAGCATTTTTTTGTGATTTAAATGTGATTGGGTTTAGTTTGTTGTGGTAAGGGTTAGTTGGTGATGATTTAGAGTAGCCGAAGTAATTTACGTGAGTCTGGCATAATTTGTTATGATTTGTACACCTTTTTTTGTAATTTTAAGATGATATGGTTTGGTTTGTTGTGGTAAGGGATAGTTGGGGGCGATTTACGGTAGCCGAAGTAATTTAGGTGATTCTGGTATAGTTTGTTATGATTTTTAGCATTTTTTTGTAATTTTAAAGTGATTGGGCTTAGTTTGTTGCTGTAAAGTGTAGTTGGGGCTGATTTTTGATAGCCGAAGTAATTTAGGTAAGTTTGGCATAGTTTGCTATGGTTAGTAGCATTTTTTTGTAATTTAAAAGTGATTGAGATTAGTTTGTTATGGTAAGGGTTAGTTGGTGATGATTTATGGTAGCCGAAGTAATTTAGGTGAGTTTGGCATAGTTTGCTATGGTTAGTAGCATTTTTTTGTAATTTAAACGTGATTGGGTTTAGTTTGTGGTGGTAAGGGTTAGTTGGTGATGATTTATGGTAGCCGAAGTAATTTAGGTAAGTCTGGCATAGTTTGCTATGGTTAGTAGCATTTTTTGTAATTTAAAAATGATTGGGTTTAGTTTGTTGTGGTAAGGGTTAGTTGGTGATGATTTAGAGTAGCCGAAGTAATTTAGGTGAGTCTGGCATAGTTTGTTATGATTTGTACACCTTTTTTTGTAATTTTAAGATGATATGGTTTGGTTTGTTGTGGTAAGGGATAGTTGGGGGTGATTTACGGTAGCCGAAGTAATTTAGGTGATTCTGGTATAGTTTGTTATGATTTTTAGCATTTTTTTGTAATTTTAAAGTGATTGGGCTTAGTTTGTTTATGTAAAGTGTAGTTGGGGGTGATATTGGATAGCCGAAGTAATTTTTATGAGTTTGGCATAGTTTGCTATAGTTAGTAGCATTTTTTTGTAATTTAAAAGTGATTGGGCTTAGTTTGTTGTGGTAAGGGTAAGTTGGTGATGATTTATGTTAGCCGACGTAATATAGGTGAGTTTGGCATAGTTTGCTATGGTTAGTATCATTTTTTTGTAATTTAAATGTGATTGGGTTTAGTTTGTTGTGGTAAGGGTTAGTTGGTGATGATTTAGAGTAGCCGAAGTAATTTAGGTGAGTCTGGCATAGTTTGTTATGATTTGTACACCTTTTTTTGTAATTTTATCATGATATGGTTTGGTTTGTTGTGGTAAGGGATAGTTGGGGGCGATTTACGGTAGCCGAAGTAATTTAGGTGATTCTGGTATAGTTTGTTATGATTTTTAGCATTTTTTTGTAATTTTAAAGTGATTGGGCTTAGTTTGTTGCTGTAAAGTGTAGTTGGGGCTGATTTTTGATAGCCGAAGTAATTTAGGTGAGTTTGGCATAGTTTGCTATGGTTAGTAGCATTTTTTTGTAATTTTAAAGTGATTGGGCTTAGTTTGTTGTGGTAAGGGTAAGTTGGTGATGATTTATGGTAGCCAAAGTAATTTAGGTGAGTTTGGCATAGTTTGCTATGGTTAGTCTCATTTTTTTGTAATTTAAATGTGATTGGGTTTAGTTTGTTGTGGTAAGGGTTAGTTGGTGATGATTTAGAGTAGCCGAAGTAATTTAGGTGAGTCTGGCATAGTTTGTTATGATTTGTACACTTTTTTTGTAATTTTAAGATGATATGGTTTGGTTTCTTGTGGTAAGGGATAGTTGGGGGTGATTTACGGTAGCCGAAGTAATTTAGGTGATTCTGGTATAGTTTGTTATGATTTTTAGAATTTTTTTGTAATTTTAAAGTGATTGGGCTTAGTTTGTTGCTGTAAAGTGTAGTTGGGGGTGATTTTTGATAGCCGAAGTAATTTAGGTGAGTTTTGCATAGTTTGCTATGGTTAGTAGCATATTTTTGTAATTTAAAAGTGATTGGGTTTAGTTTGTTGTGGTAAGGGTTAGTTGGTGATGATTTAGAGTAGCCGAAGTAATTTCGGTGAGTCTGGCATAGTTTGTTATGATTTGTACACCTTTTTTTGTAATTTTAAGATGACATGGTTTGGTTTGTTGTTATAAGGGATAGTTGGGGGTGATTTACGGTAGCCGAAGTAATTTAGGTGATTCTGGTATAGTTTGTTATAATTTTTAGCATTTTTTTGTAATTATAAAGTGATTGGGTTTAGTTTGTTGTGGTAAGGGTTAGTTGGTGATGATTTAGAGTAGCCGAAGTAATTTAGGTGAGTCTGGCATAGTTTGTTATAATTTGTTCACCTTTTTTTGTAATTTTAAGATGATATGGTTAGGTTTGTTGTGGTAAGGGATAGTTGGGGGTGATTTACGGTAGCCGAAGTAATTTAGGTGATTCTGGTATAGTTTGTTATGATTATTAGCATTTTTTTGTAATTTTAAAGTGATTGGGCTTAGTTTGTTGCTGTAAAGTGTAGTTGGGGGTGATTTTTGATAGCCGAAGTAATTTAGGTGAGTTTGGCATAGTTTGCTATGGTTAGTAGCATTTTTTTCTAATTTAAAAATGATTGGATTTAGTTTGTTGTGGTAAGGGTTAGTTGGTGATAATTTATGGTAGCCAAAGTAATTTAGGTGGGTCTGGCATAGTTTGCTATGGTTAGTAGCATTTTTTTGTAATTTAAAAATGATTGGGTTTAGTTTGTTGTGGTAAGGGTTAGTTGGTGATGATTTAGAGTAGCCGAAGTAATTTAGGTGAGTCTGGCATAGTTTGTTATGATTTGTACACTATTTTTTGTAATTTTAAGATGATATGGTTTGGTTTGTTGTGGTAAGGGATAGTTGGGGGTGATTTACGGTAGCCGAAGTAATTTAGGTGATTCTGGTATAGTTTGTTATGATTTTTAGCATTTTTTTGTAATTTTAAAGTGATTGGGCTTAGTTTGTTTATGTAAAGTGTAGTTGGGGGTGATTTTGGATAGCCGAAGTAATTTATATGAGTTTGGCATAGTTTGCTATGGTTAGTAGCATTTTTTTGTAATTTAAAAGTGATTGGGTTTTGTTTGTTGTGGTAAGTGTTAGTTGGTAATGATTTATGGTAGCCGAAGTAATTTAGGTGATTCTGGTATAGTTTGTTATGATTTTTAGCATTTTTTTGTAATTTTAAAGTGATTGGGCTTAGTTTGTTTATGTAAAGTGTAGTTGGGGCTGATTTTTGATAGCCGAAGTAATTTAGGTCAGTTTGGCATAGTTTGCTATGGTTAGTAGCATTTTTTTGTAATTTTAAAGTGATTGGGTTTAGTTTGTTGTGGTAAGGGTAAGTTGGTGATGATTTATGGTAGCCGAAGTAATTTATATGAGTTTGGCATAGTTTGCTATGGTCAGTAGCATTTTTTTGTGATTTTAAAGTGATTGGGTTTAGTTTGTTGTGGTAAGGGTTAGTTGGTGATGATTTAGAGTAGCCGAAGTAATTTAGGTGAGTCTGGCATAATTTGTTATGATTTGTACACCTTTTTTTGTAATTTTAAGATGATATGGTTTGGTTTGTTGTGGTAAGGGATAGTTGGGGGCGATTTACGGTAGCCGAAGTAATTTAGGTGATTCTGGTATAGTTTGTTATGATTTTTAGCATTTTTTTGTAATTTTAAAGTGATTGGGCTTAGTTTGTTGCTGTAAAGTGTAGTTGGGGCTGATTTTTGATAGCCGAAGTAATTTAGGTCAGTTTGGCATAGTTTGCTATGGTTAGTAGCATTTTTTTGTAATTTTAAAGTGATTGGGTTTAGTTTGTTGTGGTAAGGGTAAGTTGGTGATGATTTATGGTAGCCGAAGTAATTTAGGTGAGTTTGGCATAGTTTGCTATGGTTAGTATCATTTTTTTGTAATTTAAATGTGATTGGGTTTAGTTTGTTGTGGTAAGGGTTAGTTGGTGATGATTTAGAGTAGCCGAAGTAATTTCGGTGAGTCTGGCATAGTTTGTTATGATTTGTACACCTTTTTTTGTAATTTTAAGATGATATGGTTTGGTTTGTTGTGGTAAGGGATAGTTGGGGGTGATTTACGTTTGCCGAAGTAATTTAGGTGATTCTGGTATAGTTTGTTATGATTTTTAGCATTTTTTTGTAATTTTAAAGTGATTGGGTTTAGTTTGTTGTGGTAAGGGTTAGTTGGTGAAGATTTAGAATAGCCGAAGTAATTTAGGTGAGTCTGGCATAGTTTGTTATAATTTGTTCACCTTTTTTTGTAATTTTAAGATGATATGGTTAGGTTTGTTTTGGTAAGGGATAGTTGGGGGTGATTTACGGTAGCCGAAGTAATTTAGGTGATTCTGGTATAGTTTGTTATGATTTTTAGCATTTTTTTGTAATTTTAAAGTGATTGGGCTTAGTTTGTAGCTGTAAAGTGTAGTTGGAGGTGATTTTTGATAGCCGAAGTAATTTAGGTGAGTTTGGCATAGTTTGCTATGGTTAGTAGCATTTTTTTGTAATTTAAAAGTGATTGGGTTTAGTTTGTTGTGGTAAGGGTTAGTTGGTGATAATTTATGGTAGCCGAAGTAATTTAGGTGAGTTTGGCATAGTTTGCTATGGTTAGTAGCATTTTTTTGTAATTTAAATGTGATTGGGTTTAGTTTGTTGTGGTAAGGGTTAGTTGGTGATGATTTAGAGTAGCCGAAGTAATTTAGGTAAGTCTGGCATAGTTTGTTATGATTTGTACACCTTTTTTTGTAATTTTAAGATGATATGGTTTGGTTTGTTGTGGTAAGGGATAGTTGGGGGTGATTTACGGTAGCCGAAGTAATTTAGGTGATTCTGGTATAGTTTGTTATGATTTTTAGCATTTTTTTGTAATTTTAAAGTGATTGGGCTTAGTTTGTTGCTGTAAAGTGTAGTTGGGGGGGATTTTTGATAGCCGAAGTAATTTAGGTGAGTTTGGCATAGTTTGCTATGGTTAGTAGCATTTTTTTGTAATTTAAAAGTGATTGGGTTTAGTTTGTTGTGGTAAGGGTTAGTTGGTGATGATTTAGAGTAGCCGAAGTAATTTCGGTGAGTCTGGCATAGTTTGTTATGATTTGTACACCTTTTTTTGTAATTTTAAGATGATATGGTTTGGTTTGTTGTGGTAAGGGATAGTTGGGGGTGATTTACGTTTGCCGAAGTAATTTAGGTGATTCTGGTATAGTTTGTTATGATTTTTAGCATTTTTTTGTAATTTTAAAATGATTGGGTTTAGTTTGTTGTAATAAGGGTTAGTTGGTGATGATTTAGAGTAGCCGAAGTAATTTAGGTGAGTCTGGCATAGTTTGTTATGATTTGTACACCTTTTTTGTAATTTTAAGATGATATGGTTTGGTTTGTTGTGGTAAGGGATAGTTGGGGGTAATTTACGGTAGCCGAAGTAATTTAGGTGATTCTGGTATAGTTTGTTATGATTTTTAGCATTTTTTTGTAATTTTTAAGTGATTGGGCTTAGTTTGTTGCTGTAAAGTGTAGTTGGGGGTGATTTTTGATAGCCGAAGTAATTTAGGTAAGTTTGGCTTAGTTTGCTATGGTTAGTAGCATTTTTTTGTAATTTAAAAGTGATTGAGATTAATTTGTTGTGGTAAGGGTTAGTTGGTGATGATTTATGGTAGCCGAAGTAATTTAGGTGAGTTTGGCATAGTTTGCTATGGTTAGTAGCATTTTTTGTAATTTTAAAGTGATTGGGCTTAGTTTGTTGTGGTAAGGGTAAGTTGGTGATGATTTATGGTAGCCGAAGTAATTTAGGTGAGTTTGGCATAGTTTGCTATGGTTAGTATCATTTTTTTGTAATTTAAATGTGATTGGGTTTAGTTTGTTGTGGTAAGGGTTAGTTGGTGATGATTTAGAGTAGCCGAAGTAATTTAGGTGAGTCTGGCATAGTTTGTTATGATTTGTACACTTTTTTTGTAATTTTAAGATGATATGGTTTGGTTTCTTGTGGTAAGGGATAGTTGGGGGTGATTTACGGTAGCCGAAGTAATTTAGGTGATTCTGGTATAGTTTGTTATGATTTTTAAAATTTTTTTGTAATTTTAAAGTGATTGGGCTTAGTTTGTTGCTGTAAAGTGTAGTTGGGGGTGATTTTTGATAGCCGAAGTAATTTAGGTGAGTTTTGCATAGTTTGCTATGGTTAGTAGCATATTTTTGTAATTTAAAAGTGATTGGGTTTAGTTTGTTGTGGTAAGGGTTAGTTGGTGATGATTTAGAGTAGCCGAAGTAATTTCGGTGAGTCTGGCATAGTTTGTTATGATTTGTACACCTTTTTTTGTAATTTTAAGATGACATGGTTTGTTTTGTTGTGGTAAGGGATAGTTGGGGGTGATTTACGGTAGCCGAAGTAATTTAGGTGATTCTGGTTTAGTTTGTTATAATTTTTAGCATTTTTTTGTAATTATAAAGTGATTGGGTTTAGTTTGTTGTGGTAAGGGTTAGTTGGTGATGATTTAGAGTAGCCAAAGTAATTTAGGTGAGTCTGGCATAGTTTGTTATAATTTGTTCACCTTTTTTTGTAATTTTAAGATGATATGGTTAGGTTTGTGGTGGTAAGGGATAGTTGGGGGTGATTTACGGTAGCCGAAGTAATTTAGGTGATTCTGGTATAGTTTGTTATGATTATTAGCATTTTTTTGTAATTTTAAAGTGATTGGGCTTAGTTTGTTGCTGTAAAGTGTAGTTGGGGGTGATTTTTGATAGCCGAAGTAATTTAGGTGAGTTTGGCATAGTTTGCTATGGTTAGTAGCATTTTTTTCTAATTTAAAAGTGATTGGGTTTAGTTTGTTGTGGTAAGGGTTAGTTGGTGATAATTTATGGTAGCCGAAGTAATTTAGGTGGGTCTGGCATAGTTTGCTATGGTTAGTAGCATTTTTTTGTAATTTAAAAATGATTGGGTTTAGTTTGTTGTGGTAAGGGTTAGTTGGTGATGATTTAGAGTAGCCGAAGTAATTTAGGTGAGTCTGGCATAGTTTGTTATGATTTGTACACCTTTTTTTGTAATTTTAAGATGATATGGTTTGGTTTGTTGTGGTAAGGGATAGTTGGGGGTGATTTACGGTAGCCGAAGTAATTTAGGTGATTCTGGTATAGTTTGTTATGATTTTTAGCATTTTTTTGTAATTTTAAAGTGATTGGGCTTAGTTTGTTTATGTAAAGTGTAGTTGGGGGTGATTTTGGATAGCCGAAGTAATTTATATGAGTTTGGCATAGTTTGCTATGGTTAGTAGCATTTTTTTGTAATTTAAAAGTGATTGGGTTTTGTTTGTTGTGGTAAGTGTTAGTTGGTAATGATTTATGGTAGCCGAAGTAATTTAGGTGATTCTGGTATAGTTTGTTATGATTTTTAGCATTTTTTTGTAATTTTAAGTTGATTGGGCTTAGTTTGTTTATGTAAAGTGTAGTTGGGGGTGATTTTGGATAGCCGAAGTAATTTATATGAGTTTGGCATAGTTTGCTATGGTTAGAAGCATTTTTTTGTAATTTAAAAGTGATTGGGTTTTGTTTGTTGTGGTAAGTGTTAGTTGGTAATGATTTATGGTAGCCGAAGTAATTTAGGTGAGTTTGGCATAGTTTGCTATGGTCAGTAGCATTTTTTTGTGATTTTAAAGTGATTGGGTTTAGTTTGTTGTGGTAAGGGTTAGTTGGTGATGATTTAGAGTAGCCGAAGTAATTTAGGTGAGTCTGGCATAATTTGTTATGATTTGTACACCTTTTTTTGTAATTTTAAGATGATATGGTTTGGTTTGTTGTGGTAAGGGATAGTTGGGGGCGATTTACGGTAGCCGAAGTAATTTAGGTGATTCTGGTATAGTTTGTTATGATTTTTAGCATTTTTTTGTAATTTTAAAGTGATTGAGTTTAGTTTGTTGCTGTAAAGTGTAGTTGGGGCTGATTTTTGATAGCCGAAGTAATTTAGGTCAGTTTGGCATAGTTTGCTATGGTTAGTAGCATTTTTTTGTAATTTTAAAGTGATTGTGTTTAGTTTGTTGTGGTAAGGGTAAGTTGGTGATGATTTATGGTAGCCGAAGTAATTTAGGTGAGTTTGGCATAGTTTGCTATGGTTAGTATCATTTTTTTGTAATTTAAATGTGATTGGGTTTAGTTTGTTGTGGTAAGGGTTAGTTGGTGATGATTTAGAGTAGCCGAAGTAATTTCGGTGAGTCTGGCATAGTTTGTTATGATTTGTACACCTTTTTTTGTAATTTTAAGATGATATGGTTTGGTTTGTTGTGGTAAGGGATAGTTGGGGGTGATTTACGTTTGCCGAAGTAATTTAGGTGATTCTGGTATAGTTTGTTATGATTTTTAGCATTTTTTTGTAATTTTAAAGTGATTGGGTTTAGTTTGTTGTGGTAAGGGTTAGTTGGTAATGATTTAGAATAGCCGAAGTAATTTAGGTGAGTCTGGCATAGTTTGTTATAATTTGTTCACCTTTTTTTGTAATTTTAAGATGATATGGTTAGGTTTGTTGTGGTAAGGGATAGTTGGGGGTGATTTACGGTAGCCGAAGTAATTTAGGTGATTCTGGTATAGTTTGTTATGATTTTTAGCATTTTTTTGTAATTTTAAAGTGATTGGGCTTAGTTTGTTGCTGTAAAGTGTAGTTGGGGGGGATTTTTGATAGCCGAAGTAATTTAGGTGAGTTTGGCATAGTTTGCTATGGTTAGTAGCATTTTTTTGTAATTTAAAAGTGATTGGGTTTAGTTTGTTGTGGTAAGGGTTAGTTGGTGATGATTTAGAGTAGCCGAAGTAATTTCGGTGAGTCTGGCATAGTTTGTTATGATTTGTACACCTTTTTTTGTAATTTTAAGATGATATGGTTTGGTTTGTTGTGGTAAGGGATAGTTGGGGGTGATTTACGTTTGCCGAAGTAATTTAGGTGATTCTGGTATAGTTTGTTATGATTTTTAGCATTTTTTTGTAATTTTAAGATGATTTGGTTTGGTTTGTTGTGGTAAGGGATAGTTGGGGGTAATTTACGGTAGCCGAAGTAATTTAGGTGATTCTGGTATAGTTTGTTATGATTTTTAGCATTTTTTTGTAATTTTAATGTGATTGGGCTTAGTTTGTTGCTGCAAAGTGTAGTTGGGGTGATTTTTGATAGCCGAAGTAATTTAGGTAAGTTTGGCATAGTTTGCTATGGTTAGTAGCATTTTTTTGTAATTTAAAGGTGATTGAGATTAATTTGTTGTGGTAAGGGTTAGTTGGTGATGATTTATGGTAGCCGAAGTAATTTAGGTGAGTTTGGCATAGTTTGCTATGGTTAGTAGCATTTTTTGTAATTTTAAAGTGATTGGGCTTAGTTTGTTGTGGTAAGGGTAAGTTGGTGATGATTTATGGTAGCCGAAGTAATTTAGGTGAGTTTGGCATAGTTTGCTATGGTTAGTATCATTTTTTTGTAATTTAAATGTGATTGGGTTTAGTTTGTTGTGGTAAGGATAAGTTGGTGATGATTTAGAGTAGCCGAAGTAATTTAGGTGAGTCTGGCATAGTTTGTTATGATTTGTACACCTTTTTTAGTAATTTTAAGATGATATGGTTTGGTTTGTTGGGGGTGATTTACGGTAGCCGAAGTAATTTAGGTGATTCTGGTATAGTTTGTTATGATTTTTAGAATTTTTTTGTAATTTTAAAGTGATTGGGCTTAGTTTGTTGCTGTAAAGTGTAGTTGGGGGTGATTTTTGATAGCCGAAGTAATTTAGGGAAGTTTTGCATAGTTTGCTATGGTTAGTAGCATATTTTTGTAATTTAAAAGTGATTGGGTTTAGTTTGTTGTGGTAAGGGTTAGTTGGTGATGATTTAGAGAAGCCGAAGTAATTTCGGGGAGTCTGGCATAGTTTGTTATGATTTGTACACCTTTTTTTGTAATTTTAAGATGACATGGTTTGGTTTGTTGTGGTAAGGGATAGTTGGGGGTGATTTACGGTAGCCGAAGTAATTTAGGTGATTCTGGTATAGTTTGTTATGATTTTTAGCATTTTATTGTAATTATAAAGTGATTGGGTTTAGTTTGTTGTGGTAAGGGTTAGTTGGTGATGATTTTGAGTAGCCGAAGTAATTTAGGTGAGTCTGGCATAGTTTGTTATAATTTGTTCACCTTTTTTTGTAATTTTAAGATGATATGGTTAGGTTTGTTGTTGTAAGGGATAGTTGGGGGTGATTTACGGTAGCCGAAGTAATTTAGGTGATTCTGGTATAGTTTGTTATGATTTTTAGCATTTTTTTGTAATTTTAAAGTGATTGGGCTTAGTTTGTTGCTGTAAAGTGTAGTTGGGGGTGATTTTTGATAGCCGAAGTAATTTAGGTGAGTTTGGCATAGTTTGCTATGGTTAGTAGCATTTTTTTGTAATTTAAAAGTGATTGGGTTTAGTTTGTTGTGGTAAGGGTTAGTTGCTAATGATTTATGGTAGCCGAAGTAATTTAGGTGAGTCTGGCATAATTTGCTATGGTTAGTAGCATTTTTTTGTAATTTAAAAATGATTGGGTTTAGTTTGTTGTGGTAAGGGTTAGTTGGTGATGATTTAGAGTAGCCGAAGTAATTTTGGTGAGTCTGGCATAGTTTGTTATGATTTGTACACCATTTTTTGTAATTTTAAGATGATATGGTTTGGTTTGTTGTGGTAAGGGATAGTTGGGGGTGATTTACGGTAGCCGAAGTAATTTAGGTGATTCTGGTATAGTTTGTTATGATTTTTAGCATTTTTTTGTAATTTTAATGTGATTGGGCTTAGTTTGTTTATGTAAAGTGTAGTTGGGGGTGATTTTGGATAGCCGAAGTAATTTATATGAGTTTGGCATAGTTTGCTATGGTTAGTAGCATTTTTTTGTAATTTAAAAGTGATTGGGTTTTGTTTGTTGTGGTAAGTGTTAGTTGGTAATGATTTATGGTAGCCGAAGTAATTTAGGTGAGTTTGGCATAGTTTGCTATGGTCAGTAGCATTTTTTTGTGATTTAAAAGTGATTGAGATTAATTTGTTGTGGTAAGGGTTAGTTGGTGATGATTTATGGTAGCCGAAGTAATTTAGGTGAGTTTGGCATAGTTTGCTATGGTTAGTAGCATTTTTTGTAATTTTAAGATGACATGGTTTGGTTTGTTGTGGTAAGGGATAGTTGGGGGTGATTTACGGTAGCCGAAGTAATTTAGGTGATTCTGGTATAGTTTGTTATGATTTTTAGCATTTTATTGTAATTATAAAGTGATTGGGTTTAGTTTGTTGTGGTAAGGGTTAGTTGGTGATGATTTAGAGTAGCCGAAGTAATTTAGGTGAGTCTGGCATAGTTTGTTATAATTTGTTCACCTTTTTTTGTAATTTTAAGATGATATGGTTAGGTTTGTTGTTGTAAGGGATAGTTGGGGGTGATTTACGGTAGCCGAAGTAATTTAGGTGATTCTGGTATAGTTTGTTATGATTTTTAGCATTTTTTTGTAATTTTAAAGTGATTGGGTTTAGTTTGTTGTGGTAAGGGTTAGTTGCTGATGATTTATGGTAGCCGAAGTAATTTAGGTGAGTCTGGCATAATTTGCTATGGTTAGTAGCATTTTTTTGTAATTTAAAAATGATTGGGTTTAGTTTGTTGTGGTAAGGGTTAGTTGGTGATGATTTAGAGTAGCCGAAGTAATTTTGGTGAGTCTGGCATAGTTTGTTATGATTTGTACACCATTTTTTGTAATTTTAAGATGATATGGTTTGGTTTGTTGTGGTAAGGGATAGTTGGGGGTGATTTACGGTAGCCGAAGTAATTTAGGTGATTCTGGTATAGTTTGTTATGATTTTTAGCATTTTTTTGTAATTTTAATGTGATTGGGCTTAGTTTGTTTATGTAAAGTGTAGTTGGGGGTGATTTTGGATAGCCGAAGTAATTTATATGAGTTTGGCATAGTTTGCTATGGTTAGTAGCATTTTTTTGTAATTTAAAAGTGATTGGGTTTTGTTTGTTGTGGTAAGTGTTAGTTGGTAATGATTTATGGTAGCCGAAGTAATTTAGGTGAGTCTGGCATAATTTGCTATGGTTAGTAGCATTTTTTTGTAATTTAAAAATGATTGGGTTTAGTTTGTTGTGGTAAGGGTTAGTTGGTGATGATTTAGAGTAGCCGAAGTAATTTTGGTGAGTCTGGCATAGTTTGTTATGATTTGTACACCATTTTTTGTAATTTTAAGATGATATGGTTTGGTTTGTTGTGGTAAGGGATAGTTGGGGGTGATTTACGGTAGCCGAAGTAATTTAGGTGATTCTGGTATAGTTTGTTATGATTTTTAGCATTTTTTTGTAATTTTAATGTGATTGGGCTTAGTTTGTTTATGTAAAGTGTAGTTGGGGGTGATTTTGGATAGCCGAAGTAATTTATATGAGTTTGGCATAGTTTGCTATGGTTAGTAGCATTTTTTTGTAATTTAAAAGTGATTGGGTTTAGTTTGTTGTGGTAAGGGTTAGTTGCTGATGATTTATGGTAGCCGAAGTAATTTAGGTGAGTCTGGCATAATTTGCTATGGTTAGTAGCATTTTTTTGTAATTTAAAAATGATTGGGTTTAGTTTGTTGTGGTAAGGGTTAGTTGGTGATGATTTAGAGTAGCCGAAGTAATTTTGGTGAGTCTGGCATAGTTTGTTATGATTTGTACACCATTTTTTGTAATTTTAAGATGATATGGTTTGGTTTGTTGTGGTAAGGGATAGTTGGGGGTGATTTACGGTAGCCGAAGTAATTTAGGTGATTCTGGTATAGTTTGTTATGATTTTTAGCATTTTTTTGTAATTTTAATGTGATTGGGCTTAGTTTGTTTATGTAAAGTGTAGTTGGGGGTGATTTTGGATAGCCGAAGTAATTTATATGAGTTTGGCATAGTTTGCTATGGTTAGTAGCATTTTTTTGTAATTTAAAAGTGATTGGGTTTTGTTTGTTGTGGTAAGTGTTAGTTGGTAATGATTTATGGTAGCCGAAGTAATTTAGGTGAGTTTGGCATAGTTTGCTATGGTCAGTAGCATTTTTTTGTGATTTAAAAGTGATTGAGATTAATTTGTTGTGGTAAGGGTTAGTTGGTGATGATTTATGGTAGCCGAAGTAATTTAGGTGAGTTTGGCATAGTTTGCTATGGTTAGTAGCATTTTTTGTAATTTTAAGATGACATGGTTTGGTTTGTTGTGGTAAGGGATAGTTGGGGGTGATTTACGGTAGCCGAAGTAATTTAGGTGATTCTGGTATAGTTTGTTATGATTTTTAGCATTTTATTGTAATTATAAAGTGATTGGGTTTAGTTTGTTGTGGTAAGGGTTAGTTGGTGATGATTTAGAGTAGCCGAAGTAATTTAGGTGAGTCTGGCATAGTTTGTTATAATTTGTTCACCTTTTTTTGTAATTTTAAGATGATATGGTTAGGTTTGTTGTTGTAAGGGATAGTTGGGGGTGATTTACGGTAGCCGAAGTAATTTAGGTGATTCTGGTATAGTTTGTTATGATTTTTAGCATTTTTTTGTAATTTTAAAGTGATTGGGCTTAGTTTGTTGCTGTAAAGTGTAGTTGGGGGTGATTTTTGATAGCCGAAGTAATTTAGGTGAGTTTGGCATAGTTTGCTATGGTTAGTAGCATTTTTTTGTAATTTAAAAGTGATTGGGTTTAGTTTGTTGTGGTAAGGGTTAGTTGGTGATGATTTATGGTAGCCGAAGTAATTTAGGTGAGTCTGGCATAATTTGCTATGGTTAGTAGCATTTTTTTGTAATTTAAAAATGATTGGGTTTAGTTTGTTGTG
Organism: Eledona agricola; assembly: GCA_964023215.1. Classification (NCBI taxonomy): domain Eukaryota; kingdom Metazoa; phylum Arthropoda; class Insecta; order Coleoptera; family Tenebrionidae; genus Eledona; species Eledona agricola. Next base: position 1,750,874 of record CAXIEJ010000091.1, on the reverse strand, counting down.
GTAAGGGTTAGTTGGTGATGATTTAGAGTAGCCGAAGTAATTTAGGTGAGTCTGGCATAGTTTGTTATGATTTGTACACCATTTTTTGTAATTTTAAGATGATATGGTTTGGTTTGTTGTGGTAAGGGATAGTTGGGGGTGATTTACGGTAGCCGAAGTAATTTAGGTGATTCTGGTATAGTTTGTTATGATTTTTAGCATTTTTTTGTAATTTTAATGTGATTGGGCTTAGTTTGTTTATGTAAAGTGTAGTTGGGGGTGATTTTGGATAGCCGAAGTAATTTATATGAGTTTGGCATAGTTTGCTATGGTTAGTAGCATTTTTTTGTAATTTAAAAGTGATTGGGTTTTGTTTGTTGTGGTAAGTGTTAGTTGGTAATGATTTATGGTAGCCGAAGTAATTTAGGTGAGTTTGGCATAGTTTGCTATGGTCAGTAGCATTTTTTTGTGATTTAAAAGTGATTGAGATTAATTTGTTGTGGTAAGGGTTAGTTGGTGATGATTTATGGTAGCCGAAGTAATTTAGGTGAGTTTGGCATAGTTTGCTATGGTTAGTAGCATTTTTTGTAATTTTAAGATGACATGGTTTGGTTTGTTGTGGTAAGGGATAGTTGGGGGTGATTTAGAGTAGCCGAAGTAATTTAGGTGAGTCTGGCATAGTTTGTTATAATTTGTTCACCTTTTTTTGTAATTTTAAGATGATATGGTTAGGTTTGTTGTTGTAAGGGATAGTTGGGGGTGATTTACGGTAGCCGAAGTAATTTAGGTGATTCTGGTATAGTTTGTTATGATTTTTAGCATTTTTTTGTAATTTTAAAGTGATTGGGCTTAGTTTGTTGCTGTAAAGTGTAGTTGGGGGTGATTTTTGATAGCCGAAGTAATTTAGGTGAGTTTGGCATAGTTTGCTATGGTTAGTAGCATTTTTTTGTAATTTAAAAGTGATTGGGGTTAGTTTGTTGTGGTAAGGGTTAGTTGGTGATGATTTATGGTAGCCGAAGTAATTTAGGTGAGTCTGGCATAATTTGCTATGGTTAGTAGCATTTTTTTGTAATTTAAAAATGATTGGGTTTAGTTTGTTGTGGTAAGGGTTAGTTGGTGATGATTTAGAGTAGCCGAAGTAATTTAGGTGAGTCTGGCATAGTTTGTTATGATTTGTACACCATTTTTTGTAATTTTAAGATGATATGGTTTGGTTTGTTGTGGTAAGGGATAGTTGGGGGTGATTTACGGTAGCCGAAGTAATTTAGGTGATTCTGGTATAGTTTGTTATGATTTTTAGCATTTTTTTGTAATTTTAATGTGATTGGGCTTAGTTTGTTTATGTAAAGTGTAGTTGGGGGTGATTTTGGATAGCCGAAGTAATTTATATGAGTTTGGCATAGTTTGCTATGGTTAGTAGCATTTTTTTGTAATTTAAAAGTGATTGGGTTTTGTTTGTTGTGGTAAGTGTTAGTTGGTAATGATTTATGGTAGCCGAAGTAATTTAGGTGAGTTTGGCATAGTTTGCTATGGTCAGTAGCATTTTTTTGTGATTTAAAAGTGATTGAGATTAATTTGTTGTGGTAAGGGTTAGTTGGTGATGATTTATGGTAGCCGAAGTAATTTAGGTGAGTTTGGCATAGTTTGCTATGGTTAGTAGCATTTTTTGTAATTTTAAGATGACATGGTTTGGTTTGTTGTGGTAAGGGATAGTTGGGGGTGATTTACGGTAGCCGAAGTAATTTAGGTGATTCTGGTATAGTTTGTTATGATTTTTAGCATTTTATTGTAATTATAAAGTGATTGGGTTTAGTTTGTTGTGGTAAGGGTTAGTTGGTGATGATTTAGAGTAGCCGAAGTAATTTAGGTGAGTCTGGCATAGTTTGTTATAATTTGTTCACCTCTTTTTGTAATTTTAAGATGATATGGTTAGGTTTGTTGTTGTAAGGGATAGTTGGGGGTGATTTACGGTAGCCGAAGTAATTTAGGTGATTCTGGTATAGTTTGTTATGATTTTTAGCATTTTTTTGTAATTTTAAAGTGATTGGGCTTAGTTTGTTTATGTAAAGTGTAGTTGGGGGTGATTTTGGATAGCCGAAGTAATTTATATGAGTTTGGCATAGTTTGCTATGGTTAGTAGCATTTTTTTGTAATTTAAAAGTGATTGGGTTTTGTTTGTTGTGGTAAGTGTTAGTTGGTAATGATTTATGGTAGCCGAAGTAATTTAGGTGAGTTTGGCATAGTTTGCTATGGTCAGTAGCATTTTTTTGTGATTTAAAAGTGATTGGGTTTAGTTTGTTGTGGTAAGGGTTAGTTGGTGATGATTTAGAGTAGCCGAAGTAATTTAGGTGAGTCTGGCATAATTTGTTATGATTTGTACACCTTTTTTTGTAATTTTAAGATGATATGGTTTGGTTTGTTGTGGTAAGGGATAGTTGGGGGCGATTTACGGTAGCCGAAGTAATTTAGGTGATTCTGGAATAGTTTGTTATGATTTTTACCATTTTTTTGTAATTTTAAAGTGATTGGGCTTAGTTTGTTGCTGTAAAGTGTAGTTGGGGCTGATTTTTGATAGCCGAAGTAATTTAGGTCAGTTTGGCATAGTTTGCTATGGTTAGTAGCATTTTTTTGTAATTTTAAAGTGATTGGGTTTAGTTTGTTGTGGTAAGGGTAAGTTGGTGATGATTTATGGTAGCCGAAGTAATTTAGGTGAGTTTGGCATAGTTTGCTATGGTTAGTATCATTTTTTTGTAATTTAAATGTGATTGGGTTTAGTTTGTTGTGGTAAGGGTTAGTTGGTGATGATTTAGAGTAGCCGAAGTAATTTAGGTGAGTCTGGCATAGTTTGTTATGATTTGTACACCTTTTTTTGTAATTTTAAGATGATATGGTTTGGTTTGTTGTGGTAAGGGATAGTTGGGGTGATTTACGGTAGCCGAAGTCATTTAGGTGATTCTGGTATAGTTTGTTATAATTTTTAGCATTTTTTTGTAATTTTAAACTGATTGGGTTTTGTTTGTTGTGGTAAGGGTGAGTTGGTGATGATTTAGAGTAGCCGAAGTAATTTAGGTGAGTCTGGCATAGTTTGTTATAATTTCTTCACCTTTTTTGTAATTTTAAGATATTATGGTTAGGTTTGTTGTGGTAAGGGATAGTTGGGGGTGATTTACGGTAGCCGAAGTAATTTAGGTGATTCTGGTATAGTTTGTTATAATTTTTAGCATTTTTTTGTAAGTTTAAAGTGATTGGGCTTAGTTTGTTGTTGTAAAGTGTAGTTGGGGGTGATTTTTCATAGCCGAAGTAATTTAGGTGAGTTTGGCATAGTTTGCTATGGTTAGTAGCATTTTTTTGTAATTTAAACGTGATTGGGTTTAGTTTGTTGTGGTAAGGGTTAGTTGGTGATGATTTATGGTAGCCGAAGTAATTTAGGTAATTCTGGCCTAGTTTGCTATGGTTAGTAGCATTTTTTTGTAATTTAAAAATGATTGGGTTTAGTTTGTTGTGGTAAGGGTTAGTTGGTGATGATTTAGAGTAGCCGAAGTAATTTAGGTGAGTCTGGCATAGTTTGTTATGATTTGTACACCTTTTTTGTAATTTTAAGATGATATGGTTTGGTTTGTTGTGGTAAGGGATAGTTGGGGGTGATTTACGGTAGCCGAAGTAATTTAGGTGATTCTGGTATAGTTTGTTATGATTTTTAGCATTTTTTTGTAATTTTAAAGTGATTGGGTTTAGTTTGTTTATGTAAAGTGTAGTTGGGGGTGATTTTGGATAGCCGAAGTAATTTTTATGAGTTTGGCATAGTTTGCTATGGTTAGTAGCATTTTTTTGTAATTTAAAAGTGATTGGGTTTTTTTTGTTGTGGTAAGTGTTAGTTGGTGATGATTTATGGTAGCCGAAGTAATTTAGGTGAGTTTGGCATAGTTTGCTATGGTCAGTAGCATTTTTTTGTGATTTAAAAGTGATTGGGTTTAGTTTGTTGTGGTAAGGGTTAGTTGGTGATGATTTTGAGTAGCCGAAGTAATTTAGGTGAGTCTGGCATAATTTGTTATGATTTGTACACCTTTTTTTGTAATTTTAAGATGATATGGTTTGGTTTGTTGTGGTAAGGGATAGTTGGGGCGATTTACGGTAGCCGAAGTAATTTAGGTGATTCTGGTATAGTTTGTTGTGATTTTTAGCATTTTTTTGTAATTTTAAAGTGATTGGGCTTAGTTTGTTGCTGTAAAGTGTAGTTGGGGCTGATTTTTGATAGCCGAAGTAATTTAGGTGAGTTTGGCATAGTTTGCTATGGTTAGTAGTATTTTTTTGTAATTTAAAAGTGATTGGGCTTAGTTTGTTGTGGTAAGGGTAAGTTGGTGATGATTTATGGTAGCCGAAGTAATTTAGGTGAGTTTGGCATAGTTTGCTATGGTTAGTATCATTTTTTTGTAATTTAAATGTGATTGGGTTTAGTTTGTTGTGGTAAGGGTTAGTTGGTGATGATTTAGAGTAGCCGAAGTAATTTAGGTGAGTCTGGCATAGTTTGTTATGATTTGTACACCTTTTTTTGTAATTTTAAGATGATAAGGTTTGGTTTGTTGTGGTAAGGGATAGTTGGGGGTGATTTACGGTAGCCGAAGTAATTTAGGTGATTCTGGTATAGTTTGTTATGATTTTTAGCATTTATTTGTAATTTTAAAGTAATTGGGCTTAGTTTGTTGCTGTAAAGTGTAGTTGGGGGTGATTTTTGATAGCCGAAGTAATTTAGGTGAGTTTGGCATAGTTTGCTATGGTTAGTAGCATTTTTTTGTAATTTAAAAGTGATTGGGTTTAGTTTGTTGTGGTAAGGGTTAGTTGGTGATGATTTATGGTAGCCGAAGTAATTTAGGTGAGTCTGGCATAGTTTGCTATGGTTAGTAGCATTTTTTTGTAATTTAAAAATGATTGGGTTTAGTTTGTTGTGGTAAGGGATAATTGGTGATGATTTAGAGTAGCCGAAGTAATTTAGGTGAGTCTGGCATAGTTTGTTATGATTTGTACACCTTTTTTTGTAATTTTAAGATGATATGGTTTGGTTTGTTGTGGTAAGGGATAGTTGGGGGTGATTTACGGTAGCCGAAGTAATTTAGGTGATTCTGGTATAGTTTGTTATGATTTTTAGCATTTTTTTTGTAATTTTAAAGTGATTGGGCTTAGTTTGTTTATGTAAAGTGTAGTTGGGGGTGATTTTGGATAGCCGAAGTAATTTATATGAGTTTGGCATAGTTTGCTATGGTTAGTAGCATTTTTTTGTAATTTAAAAGTGATTGGGTTTTGTTTGTTGTGGTAAGTGTTAGTTGGTGATGATTTATGGTATCCGAAGTAATTTAGGTGAGTTTGGCATAGTTTTCTATGGTCAGTAGCATTTTTTTGTGATTTAAAAGTGATTGGGTTTAGTTTGTTGTGGTAAGGGTTAGTTGGTGATGATTTAGAGTAGCCGAAGTAATTTATGTGAGTCTGGCATAATTTGTTATGATGTGTACACCTTTTTTGTAATTTTAGGATGATATGGTTTGGTTTGTTGTGGTAAGGGATAGTTGGGGGCGATTTACGGTAGCCGAAGTAATTTAGGTGATTCTGGTATAGTTTGTTATGATTTTTAGCATTTTTTTGTAATTTAAAAGTGATTGGGCTTAGTTTGTTGCTGTAAAGTGTAGTTGGGGCTGATTTTTGATAGCTGAAGTAATTTAGGTGAGTTTGGCATAGTTTGCTATGGTTAGTAGCATTTTTTTGTAATTTTAAAGTGATTGGACTTAGTTTGTTGTGGTAAGGTTAAGTTGGTGATGATTTATGGTAGCCGAAGTAATTTAGGTGAGTTTGGCATAGTTTGCTATGGTTAGTAGCATTTTTTTGTAATTTAAAAGTGATTGGGTTTAGTTTGTAGTAGTAAGGGTTAGTTAGTGATGATTTAGAGTAGCCGAAGTAATTTAGGTGAGTCTGGCATTGTTTGTTATGATTTGTACACCTTTTTTCTAATTTTAAGATGATATGGTTTGGTTTGTTGTGGTAAGGGATAGTTGGGGGTAATTTACGGTAGCCGAAGTAATTTAGGTGATTCTGGTATAGTTTGTTATGATTTTTAGCATTTTTTTGTAATTTTAAAGTGATTGGGCTTAGTTTGTTGCTGTAAAGTGTAGTTGGGGGTGATTTTTGATAGCCGAAGTAATTTAGGTAAGTTTGGCATAGTTTGCTATGGTTAGTAGCATTTTTTTGTAATTTAAAAGTGATTGAGATTAGTTTGTTATGGTAAGGGTTAGTTGGAAATGATTTATGGTAGCCGAAGTAATTTAGGTGAGTTTGGCATAGTTTGCTATGGTTAGTAGCATTTTTTTGTAATTTAAACGTGATTGGGTTTAGTTTGTGGTGGTAAGGGTTAGTTGGTGATGATTTATGGTAGCCGAAGTAATTTAGGTAAGTCTGGCATAGTTTGCTATGGTTAGTAGCATTTTTTTGTAATTTAAAAATGATTGGGTTTAGTTTGTTGTGGTAAGGGTTAGTTGGTGATGATTTAGAGTAGCCGAAGTAATTTAGGTGAGTCTGGCATAGTTTGTTATGATTTGTACACCTTTTTTTGTAATTTTAAGATGATATGGTTTGGTTTGTTGTGGTAAGGGATAGTTGGGGGTGATTTACGGTAGCCGAAGTAATTTAGGTGATTCTGGTATAGTTTGTTATGATTTTTAGCATTTTTTTGTAATTTTAAAGTAATTGGGCTTAGTTTGTTTATGTAAAGTGTAGTTGGGGGTGATTTTGGATAGCCGAAGTAATTTTTATGAGTTTGGCATAGTTTGCTCTGGTCAGTAGCATTTTTTTGTGATTTAAAAGTGATTGGGTTTAGTTTGTTGTGGTAAGGGTTAGTTGGTGATGATTTTGAGTAGCCGAAGTAATTTAGGTGAGTCTGGCATAATTTGTTATGATTTGTACACCTTTTTTTGTAATTTTAAGATGATATGGTTTGGTTTGTTGTGGTAAGGGATAGTTGGGGGCGATTTACGGTAGCCGAAGTAATTTAGGTGATTCTGGTATAGTTTGTTGTGATTTTTAGCATTTTTTTGTAATTTTAAAGTAATTGGGCTTAGTTTGTTGCTGTAAAGTGTAGTTGGGGCTGATTTTTGATAGCCGAAGTAATTTAGGTGAGTTTGGCATAGTTTGCTATGGTTAGTAGCATTTTTTTGTAATTTAAAAGTGATTGGGCTTAGTTTGTTGTGGTAAGGGTAAGTTGGTGATGATTTATGGTAGCCGACGTAATATAGGTGAGTTTGGCATAGTTTGCTATGGTTAGTATCATTTTTTTGTAATTTAAATGTGATTGGGTTTAGTTTGTTGTGGTAAGGGTTCGTTGGTGATGATTTAGAGTAGCCGAAGTAATTTAGGTGAGTCTGGCATAGTTTGTTATGATTTGTACACCTTTTTTTGTACTTTTAAGATGATATGGTTTGGTTTGTTGTGGTAAGGGATAGTTGGGGGCGATTTACGGTAGCCGAAGTAATTTAGGTGATTCTGGTATAGTTTGTTATGATTTTTAGCATTTTTTTGTAATTTTAAAGTGATTGGGCTTAGTTTGTTGCTGTAAAGTGTAGTTGGGGCTGATTTTTGATAGCCGAAGTAATTTAGGTGAGTTTGGCATAGTTTGCTATGGTTAGTAGCATTTTTTTGTAATTTTAAAGTGATTGGGCTTAGTTTGTTGTGGTAAGGGTAAGTTGGTGATGATTTATGGTAGCCGAAGTAATTTAGGTGAGTTTGGCATAGTTTGCTATGGTTAGTATAATTTTATTGTAATTTAAATGTGATTGGGTTTAGTTTGTTGTGGTAAGGGTTAGTTGGTGATGATTTAGAGTAGCCGAAGTAATTTAGGTGAGTCTGGCATAGTTTGTTATGATTTGTACAATTTTTTTGTAATTTTAAGATGATATGGTTTGGTTTGTTGTGGTAAGGGATAGTTGGGGGTGATTTACGGTAGCCGAAGTAATTTAGGTGATTCTGGTATAGTTTGTTATGATTTTTAGCATTTTTTTTTAATTTTAAAGTGATTGGGCTTAGTTTGTTGCTGTAAGGTGTAGTTGGGGGCGATTTTTGATAGCCGAAGTAATTTAGGTGAGTTTGGCATAGTTTGCTATGGTTAGTAGCATTTTTTTGTAATTTAAAAGTGATTGGGTTTAGTTTGTTGTGGTAAGGGTTAGTTGGTGATGATTTAGAGTAGCCGAAGTAATTTCGGTGAGTCTGGCATAGTTTGTTATGATTTGTACACCTTTTTTTGTAATTTTAAGATGATATGGTTTGGTTTGTTGTGGTAAGGGATAGTTGGGGGTGATTTACGGTAGCCGAAGTAATTTAGGTGATTCTGGTATAGTTTGTTATGATTTTTAGCATTTTTTTGTAATTATAAAGTGATTGGGCTTAGTTTGTTGCTGTAAAGTGTAGTTGGGGGTGATTTTTGATATCCGAAGTAATTTAGGTGAGTTTGGCATTGTTTGCTATGGTTAGTAGCATTTTTTTGTAATCTTCGGCTACTCTAAATCATCACCAACTAACCCTTACCACAACAAACTAAACCCAATCACTTTTAAATTACAAAAAAATGCTACTAACAATAGCAAACTATGCCAAACTCACCTAAATTACTTCAGCTATCAAAAATCACCCCCAACTACACTTTACAGCAACAAACTAAGCCCAATCACTTTAAAATTACAGAAAAATGCTAAAAATCATAACAAACTATACCAGAATCACCTAAATTACTTCGGCTACCGTAAATCACCCCCAACTATCCCTTACCACAACAAACCAAACCATATCATCTTAAAATTACAAAAAAGGTGTACAAATCATAACAAACTATGCCAGACTCACCTAAATTACTTTGGCTACTCTAAATCATCACCAACTAACCCTTACCACAACAAACTAAACCCAATCAATTTTAAATTACAAAAAAATGCTACTAACCATAGCAAACTATGCCAAACTCACCTAAATTACTTCGGCTATCAAAAATCACCCCGAACTACACTTTACAGCAACAAACTAAGGCCACTCACTTTAAAATTACAAAAAAATACTAAAAATCATAACAAACTATACCAGAATCACCTAAATTACTTCGGCTACCGTAAATCACCCCCAACTATCCCTTACCACAACAAACCAAACCATATCATCTTAAAATTACAAAAAAAGGTGTACAAATCATAACAAACTATGCCAGACTCACCTAAATTACTTCGGCTACTCTAAATCATCACCAACTAACCCTTAGCACAACAAACTAAACCCAATCACTTTTAAATTACAAAAATATGCTACTAACCATAGCAAACTATGCCAAACTCACCTAAATTACTTCGGCTATCAAAAATCACCCCCAACTACACTTTACAGCAACAAACTAAGCCCAATCACTTTAAAATTACAAAAAATGCTAAAAATCATAACAAACTGTACCAGAATCACCTAAATTACTTCGGCTACCGTAAATCACCCCCAACTATCCCTTACCACAACAAACCAAACCATATCATCTTAAAATTACAAAAAAGGTGTACAAATCATAACAAACTATGCCAGACTCACCTAAATTACTTTGGCTACTGTAAATTATCACCAACTAACCCTTACCACAACAAACTAAACCCAATCACTTTTAAATTACAAAAAAATGCTACTAACCATAACAAACTATGCCAAACTCACCTAAATTACTTCGGCTATCAAAAATCACCCCCAACTACACTTTACAGCAACAAACTAAGCCCAATTATTTTAAAATTAGAAAAAAATGCTAAAAATCACAACAAACTATATCAGAATCACCTAAACTACTTCGGCTACCGTAAATCACCCCCAACTATCCCTTACCACAACAAACCAAACCATATCATCTTAAAATTACAAAAAAAAGGTGTACAAATCATAACAAACTATGCCAGACTCACCTAAATTACTTCGGCTACTCTAAATTATCACCAACTAACCCTTACCAAAACAAACTAAACCCAATGACTTTTAAATTACAAAAAAATGCTACTAACCATTGCAAACTATGCCAAACTCACCTAAATTATTTCGGCTATCAAAAATCACCCCCAACTACACTTTACAGCAACAAACTAAGCCCAATCAATTTAAAATTACAAAAAAATGCTAAAAATCATAACAAACTATACCAGAATCACCTAAGTTACTTCGGCTACCGTAAATCACCCCCAACTATCCCTTACCACAACAAACCAAACCATATCATCTCAAAATTACAAAAAAAGGTGTACAAATCATAACAAACTATGCCAGACTCACCTAAATTACTTCGGTTACTCTAAATCATCACCAACTAACCCTTACCACAACAAACTAAACCCAATCACTTTTAAATTACAAAAAAATGCTACTAACCATAGCAAACTATGCCAAATTCACCTAAATTACTTCGGCTATCAAAAATCACCCCCAACTACACTTTACAGCAACAAACTAAGCCCAATCACTTTAAAATTACAAAAAAATGCTAAAAATCATAACAAACTATACCAGAATCACCTAAATTACTTCGGCTAGCGTAAATCACCCCCAACTATCCCTTACCACAACAAACCAAACCATATCATCTTAAAATTACAAAAAAACGTGTACAAATCATAACAAACTATGCCAGACTCACCTAAATTACTTCGGCTACTCTAAATCATCACCAACTAACCCTTGCCACAACAAACTAAACCCAATCTCTTTTAAATTACAAAAAAATGCTACTAACCATAGCAAACTATGCCAAACTCACCTAAATTACTTCGGCTATCAAAAATCACCCCCAACTACACTTTACAGCAACAAACTAAGCCCAATCACTTTAAAATTACAAAAAAATGCTAAAAATCATAACAAACTACCATATACCAGAATCACCTAAATTACTTCGGCTACCGTAAATCACCCCCAACTATCCCTTACCACAACAAACCAAACCAAATCATCTTAAAATTACAAAAAAAGGTGTACAAATCATAACAAACTATGCCAGACTCACCTAAATTACTTCGGCTACTCTAAATCATTACCAACTAACCCTTACCACAACAAACTAAACCCAATCATTTTAAATTACAAAAAAATGCTACTAACCATAGCAAACTATGCCAAACTCACCTAAATTATTTCGGCTATCAAAAATCACCCCCAACTACACTTTACAGCAACAAACTAAGCCCAATCACTTTAAAATTACAAAAAAATGCTAAAAATCATAACAAACTAAACCAGAATCACCTAAATTACTTCGGCTACCGTAAATCACCCCCAACTATCCCTTACCACAACAAACCAAACCAAATCATCTTAAAATTACAAAAAAAGGTGTACAAATCATAACAAACTATGCCAGACTCACCTAATTTACTTCGGCTACTCCAAATCATCACCAACTAACCCTTACCACAACAAACTAAACCCAATCACTTTTAAATTACAAAAAAATGCTACTAACCATAGCAAACTATGCCAAACTCACCTAAATTACTTCGGCTATCAAATATCACCCCCAACTACACTTTACAGCAACAAACTAAGCCCAATCACTTTAAAATTACAAAAAAATGCTAAAAATCATAACAAACTATACCAGACTCACCTAATTTACTTCGGCTACTCTAAATCATCACCAACTAACCCTTACCACAACAAACTAAATCCAATCACTTTTAAATTACAAAAAAATGCTACTAACCATAGCAAACTATGCCAAACTCACCTAAATTACTTCGGCTATCAAAAATCACCCCCAACTACACTTTACAGCAACAAACTAAGCCCAATCACTTTAAAATTACAAAAAAATGCTAAAAATCATAACAAACTATACCAGAATCACCTAAATTACTTCGGCTACCGTAAATCACCCCAACTATCCCTTACCACAACAAACCAAACCATATCATCTTAAAATTACAAAAAAAGGTGTACAAATCATAACAAACTACGCCAGACTCACCTACATTACTTCGGCTACTCTAAATCATCACCAACTAACCCTTACCACAACAAACTAAACCCAATCACTTTTAAATTACAAAAAAATGCTACTAACCATAGCAAACTATGCCAAACTCACCTAAATTACTTCGGCTATCAAAAATCTCCCCCAACTACACTTTACAGCAACATACTAAGCCCAATCATTTTAAAATTACAAAAATATGCTAAAAATCATAACAAACTATACCAGAATCACCTAAATTACTTCGGCTACCGTAAATCACCCCCAACTATCCCTTACCACAACAAACCAAACCATATCATCTTAAAATTAAAAAAAAAAGTGTACAAATCATAACAAACTATGCCAGACTCACCTAAAATACTTCGGCTACTCTAAATCATCACCAAGTAACCCTTACCACAACAAACTAAACCCAATAACTTTTAAATTACAAAAAAATGCTACTAACCATAGCAAACTATGCCAAACTCACCTAAATTACTTCGGCTATCAAAAATCACCCCCAACTACACTTTACAGCAACAAACTAAGTCCAATCATTTTAAAAATACAAAAAAATGCTAAAAATCATAACAAAATATACCAGAATCACCTAAATTACTTCGGCTACCGTAAATCACCCCCAACTATCCCTTACCACAACAAACCAAACCATATCATCTTAAAATTACAAAAAAAGGTGTACAAATCATAACAAACTATGCCAGACTCATCTAAATTACTTCGGCTACTCTAAGTCATTACCAACTAACCCTTACCACAACAAACTAAACCCAATCACTTTTAAATTACAAAAAAATGCTACTAACCATAGCAAACTATGCCAAACTCACCTAAATTACTTCGGCTACCATAAATCATCACCAACTAACCCTTACCACAACAAACTAAACCCAATCACTTTTAAATTACAAAAAAATGCTACTAACCATAGCAAACTATGCCAAACTCACCTAAATTACTTCGGCTATCAAAAATCACCCCCAACTACACTTTACAGCAACAAACTAAGCCCAATCACTTTAAAATTACAAAAAAATGCTAAAAATCATAACAAACTACCATATACCAGAATCACCTAAATTACTTCGGCTACCGTAAATCACCCCCAACTATCCCTTACCACAACAAACCAAACCAAATCATCTTAAAATTACAAAAAAAGGTGTACAAATCATAACAAACTATGCCAGACTCACCTAAATTACTTCGGCTACTCTAAATCATTACCAACTAACCCTTACCACAACAAACTAAACCCAATCATTTTAAATTACAAAAAAATGCTACTAACCATAGCAAACTATGCCAAACTCACCTAAATTATTTCGGCTATCAAAAATCACCCCCAACTACACTTTACAGCAACAAACTAAGCCCAATCACTTTAAAATTACAAAAAAATGCTAAAAATCATAACAAACTAAACCAGAATCACCTAAATTACTTCGGCTACCGTAAATCACCCCCAACTATCCCTTACCACAACAAACCAAACCAAATCATCTTAAAATTACAAAAAAAGGTGTACAAATCATAACAAACTATGCCAGACTCACCTAATTTACTTCGGCTACTCCAAATCATCACCAACTAACCCTTACCACAACAAACTAAACCCAATCACTTTTAAATTACAAAAAAATGCTACTAACCATAGCAAACTATGCCAAACTCACCTAAATTACTTCGGCTATCAAATATCACCCCCAACTACACTTTACAGCAACAAACTAAGCCCAATCACTTTAAAATTACAAAAAAATGCTAAAAATCATAACAAACTATACCAGACTCACCTAATTTACTTCGGCTACTCTAAATCATCACCAACTAACCCTTACCACAACAAACTAAACCCAATCACTTTTAAATTACAAAAAAATGCTACTAACCATAGCAAACTATGCCAAACTCACCTAAATTACTTCGGCTATCAAAAATCACCCCCAACTACACTTTACAGCAACAAACTAAGCCCAATCACTTTAAAATTACAAAAAAATGCTAAAAATCATAACAAACTATACCAGAATCACCTAAATTACTTCGGCTACCGTAAATCACCCCAACTATCCCTTACCACAACAAACCAAACCATATCATCTTAAAATTACAAAAAAAGGTGTACAAATCATAACAAACTACGCCAGACTCACCTACATTACTTCGGCTACTCTAAATCATCACCAACTAACCCTTACCACAACAAACTAAACCCAATCACTTTTAAATTACAAAAAAATGCTACTAACCATAGCAAACTATGCCAAACTCACCTAAATTACTTCGGCTATCAAAAATCTCCCCCAACTACACTTTACAGCAACATACTAAGCCCAATCATTTTAAAATTACAAAAATATGCTAAAAATCATAACAAACTATACCAGAATCACCTAAATTACTTCGGCTACCGTAAATCACCCCCAACTATCCCTTACCACAACAAACCAAACCATATCATCTTAAAATTAAAAAAAAAAGTGTACAAATCATAACAAACTATGCCAGACTCACCTAAAATACTTCGGCTACTCTAAATCATCACCAAGTAACCCTTACCACAACAAACTAAACCCAATAACTTTTAAATTACAAAAAAATGCTACTAACCATAGCAAACTATGCCAAACTCACCTAAATTACTTCGGCTATCAAAAATCACCCCCAACTTCACTTTACAGCAACAAACTAAGTCCAATCATTTTAAAAATACAAAAAAATGCTAAAAATCATAACAAAATATACCAGAATCACCTAAATTACTTCGGCTACCGTAAATCACCCCCAACTATCCCTTACCACAACAAACCAAACCATATCATCTTAAAATTACAAAAAAAGGTGTACAAATCATAACAAACTATGCCAGACTCATCTAAATTACTTCGGCTACTCTAAGTCATTACCAACTAACCCTTACCACAACAAACTAAACCCAATCACTTTTAAATTACAAAAAAATGCTACTAACCATAGCAAACTATGCCAAACTCACCTAAATTACTTCGGCTACCATAAATCATCACCAACTAACCCTTACCACAACAAACTAAACCCAATCACTTTTAAATTACAAAAAAATGCTACTAATAATAGCAAACTATGCCAAACTCACCTAAATTACTTCGGCTATCAAAAATCACCCCCAACTACACTTTACAGCAACAAACTAAGCCCAATCACTTTAAAATTACAAAAAAATGCTAAAAATCATAACAAACTATACCAGAATCACCTAAATTACTTCGGCTACCGTAAATCACCCCCAACTATCCCTTACCACAACAAACCAAACCATATCATCTTAAAATTTAAAAAAAAGTGTACAAATCATAACAAACTAGGCCAGACTCACCTAAATTACTTCGGCTACTCTAAGTCATTACCAACTAACCCTTACCACAACAAACTAAACCCAATCACTTTTAAATTACAAAAAAATTCTACTAATCATAGCAAACTATGTCAAACTCACCCAAATTACTTCGGCTACAAAAATCACCCCCAACTACACTTGACAGCAACAAACTAAGCCCAATCACTTTTAAATTACAAAAAAATGCTACTATTAATAGCAAACTATGCCAAACTCACCTAAATTTCTTCGGCTATCAAAAATCACCCCCAACTACACTTTACAGCAACAAACTAAGCCCAATCACTTTAAAAATACAAAAAAATGCTAAAAATCATAACAAAATATACCAGAATCACCGAAATTACTTCGGCTACCGTAAATCACCCCCAACTATCCCTTACCACAACAAACCAAACCATATCATCTTAAAATTAAAAAAAAAAAGTGTACAAATCATAACAAACTATGCCAGACTCACCTAAAATACTTCGGCTACTCTAAATCATCACCAACTAACCCTTACCACAACAAACTAAACCCAATAACTTTTAAATTACAAAAAAATGCTACTAACCATAGCAAACTATGCCAAACTCACCTAAATTACTTCGGCTATCAAAAATCACCCCCAACTACACTTTACAGCAACAAACTAAGCCCAATCACTTTAAAATTACAAAAAAATGCTAAAAATCATTACAAACTATACCAGAATCACCTAAATTACTTCGGCTACCGTAAATCACCCCCAACTATCCCTTACCACAACAAACCAAACCATATCATCTTAAAATTACAAAAAAAGGTGTACAAATCATAACAAACTATGCCAGACTCATCTAAATTACTTCGGCTACTCTAAGTCATTACCAACTAACCCTTACCACAACAAACTAAACCCAATCACTTTTAAATTACAAAAAAATGCTACTAACCATAGCAAACTATGCCAAACTCACCTAAATTACTTCGGCTACCATAAATCATCACCAACTAACCCTTACCACAACAAACTAAACCCAACCACTTTTAAATTACAAAAAAATGCTACTAATAATAGCAAACTATGCCAAACTCACCTAAATTACTTCGGCTATCAAAAATCACCCCCAACTACACTTTACAGCAACAAACTAAGCCCAATCACTTTAAAATTACGAAAAAATGCTAAAAATCATAACAAACTAAACCAGAATCACCTAAATTACTTCGGCTACCGTAAATCACCTTCAACTATCCCTTACCACAACAAACCAAACCAAATCATCTTAAAATTACAAAAAAAGGTGTACAAATCATAACAAACTATGCCAGACTCACCTAATTTACTTCGGCTACTCCAAATCATCACCAACTAACCCTTACCACAACAAACTAAACCCAATCACTTTTAAATTACAAAAAAATGCTACTAACCATAGCAAACTATGCCAAACTCACCTAAATTACTTCGGCTATCAAATATCACCCCCAACTACACTTTACAGCAACAAACTAAGCCCAATCACTTTAAAATTACAAAAAAATGCTAAAAATCATAACAAACTATACCAGACTCACCTAATTTACTTCGGCTACTCTAAATCATCACCAACTAACCCTTACCACAACAAACTAAACCCAATCACTTTTAAATTACAAAAAAATGCTACTAACCATAGCAAACTATGCCAAACTCACCTAAATTACTTCGGCTATCAAAAATCACCCCCAACTACACTTTACAGCAACAAACTAAGCCCAATCACTTTAAAATTACAAAAAAATGCTAAAAATCATAACAAACTATACCAGAATCACCTAAATTACTTTGGCTACCGTAAATCACCCCAACTATCCCTTACCACAACAAACCAAACCATATCATCTTAAAATTACAAAAAAAGGTGTACAAATCATAACAAACTACGCCAGACTCACCTACATTACTTCGGCTACTCTAAATCATCACCAACTAACCCTTACCACAACAAACTAAACCCAATCACTTTTAAATTACAAAAAAATGCTACTAACCATAGCAAACTATGCCAAACTCACCTAAATTACTTCGGCTATCAAAAATCACCCCCAACTACACTTTACAGCAACATACTAAGCCCAATCATTTTAAAATTACAAAAATATGCTAAAAATCATAACAAACTATACCAGAATCACCTAAATTACTTCGGCTACCGTAAATCACCCCCAACTATCCCTTACCACAACAAACCAAACCATATCATCTTAAAATTAAAAAAAAAAGTGTACAAATCATAACAAACTATGCCAGACTCACCTAAAATACTTCGGCTACTCTAAATCATCACCAAGTAACCCTTACCACAACAAACTAAACCCAATAACTTTTAAATTACAAAAAAATGCTAAAAATCATAACAAACTATACCAGACTCACCTAATTTACTTCGGCTACTCCAAATCATCACCAACTAACCCTTACCACAACAAACTAAACCCAATCACTTTTAAATTACAAAAAAATGCTACTAACCATAGCAAACTATGCCAAACTCACCTAAATTACTTCGGCTATCAAAAATCACCCCCAACTACACTTTACAGCAACATACTAAGCCCAATCATTTTAAAATTACAAAAATATGCTAAAAATCATAACAAACTATACCAGAATCACCTAAATTACTTCGGCTACCGTAAATCACCCCCAACTATCCCTTACCACAACAAACCAAACCATATCATCTTAAAATTAAAAAAAAAAGTGTACAAATCATAACAAACTATGCCAGACTCACCTAAAATACTTCGGCTACTCTAAATCATCACCAAGTAACCCTTACCACAACAAACTAAACCCAATAACTTTTAAATTACAAAAAAATGCTAAAAATCATAACAAACTATGCCAGACTCACCTAATTTACTTCGGCTACTCCAAATCATCACCAACTAACCCTTACCACAACAAACTAAACCCAATCACTTTTAAATTACAAAAAAATGCTACTAACCATAGCAAACTATGCCAAACTCACCTAAATTACTTCGGCTATCAAATATCACCCCCAACTACACTTTACAGCAACAAACTAAGCCCAATCACTTTAAAATTACAAAAAAATGCTAAAAATCATAACAAACTGTACCAGACTCACCTAATTTACTTCGGCTACTCTAAATCTTCACCAACTAACCCTTACCACAACAAACTAAACCCAATCACTTTTAAATTACAAAAAAATGCTACTAATAATAGCAAACTATGCCAAACTCACCTAAATTACTTCGGCTATCAAAAATCACCCCCAACTACACTTTACAGCAACAAACTAAGCCCAATCACTTTAAAATTACAAAAAAATGCTAAAAATCATAACAAACTATACCAGAATCACCTAAATTACTTCGGCTACCGTAAATCACCCCCAACTATCCCTTACCACAACAAACCAAACCATATCATCTTAAAATTTAAAAAAAAGTGTACAAATCATAACAAACTAGGCCAGACTCACCTAAATTACTTCGGCTACTCTAAGTCATTACCAACTAACCCTTACCACAACAAACTAAACCCAATCACTTTTAAATTACAAAAAAATTCTACTAATCATAGCAAACTATGTCAAACTCACCCAAATTACTTCGGCTACAAAAATCACCCCCAACTACACTTTACAGCAACAAACTAAGCCCAATCACTTTTAAATTACAAAAAAATGCTACTAATAATAGCAAACTATGCCAAACTCACCTAAATTTCTTCGGCTATCAAAAATCACCCCCAACTACACTTTACAGCAACAAACTAAGCCCAATCACTTTAAAAATACAAAAAAATGCTAAAAATCATAACAAAATATACCAGAATCACCGAAATTACTTCGGCTACCGTAAATCACCCCCAACTATCCCTTACCACAACAAACCAAACCATATCATCTTAAAATTAAAAAAAAAAGTGTACAAATCATAACAAACTATGCCAGACTCACCTAAAATACTTCGGCTACTCTAAATCATCACCAACTAACCCTTACCACAACAAACTAAACCCAATAACTTTTAAATTACAAAAAAATGCTACTAACCATAGCAAACTATGCCAAACTCACCTAAATTACTTCGGCTATCAAAAATCACCCCCAACTACACTTTACAGCAACAAACTAAGCCCAATCACTTTAAAAATACAAAAAAATGCTAAAAATCATAACAAAATATACCAGAATCACCTAAATTACTTCGGCTACCGTAAATCACCCCCAACTATCCCTTACCACAACAAACCAAACCATATCATCTTAAAATTACAAAAAAAGGTGTACAAATCATAACAAACTATGCCAGACTCATCTAAATTACTTCGGCTACTCTAAGTCATTACCAACTAACCCTTACCACAACAAGCTAAACCCAATCACTTTTAAATTACAAAAAAATGCTACTAACCATAGCAAACTATGCCAAACTCACCTAAATTACTTCGGCTACCATAAATCATCACCAACTAACCCTTACCACAACAAACTAAACCCAATCACTTTTAAATTACAAAAAAATGCTACTAACCATAGCAAACTATGCCAAACTCACCTAAATTACTTCGGCTATCAAATATCACCCCCAACTACACTTTACAGCAACAAACTAAGCCCAATCACTTTAAAATTACAAAAAAATGCTAAAAATCATAACAAACTATACCAGACTCACCTAATTTACTTCGGCTACTCTAAATCATCACCAACTAACCCTTACCACAACAAACTAAACCCAATCACTTTTAAATTACAAAAAAATGCTACTAACCATAGCAAACTATGCCAAACTCACCTAAATTACTTCGGCTATCAAAAATCACCCCCAACTACACTTTACAGCAACAAACTAAGCCCAATCACTTTAAAATTACAAAAAAATGCTAAAAATCATAACAAACTATACCAGAATCACCTAAATTACTTTGGCTACCGTAAATCACCCCAACTATCCCTTACCACAACAAACCAAACCATATCATCTTAAAATTACAAAAAAAGGTGTACAAATCATAACAAACTACGCCAGACTCACCTACATTACTTCGGCTACTCTAAATCATCACCAACTAACCCTTACCACAACAAACTAAACCCAATCACTTTTAAATTACAAAAAAATGCTACTAACCATAGCAAACTATGCCAAACTCACCTAAATTACTTCGGCTATCAAAAATCACCCCCAACTACACTTTACAGCAACATACTAAGCCCAATCATTTTAAAATTACAAAAATATGCTAAAAATCATAACAAACTATACCAGAATCACCTAAATTACTTCGGCTACCGTAAATCACCCCCAACTATCCCTTACCACAACAAACCAAACCATATCATCTTAAAATTAAAAAAAAAAGTGTACAAATCATAACAAACTATGCCAGACTCACCTAAAATACTTCGGCTACTCTAAATCATCACCAAGTAACCCTTACCACAACAAACTAAACCCAATAACTTTTAAATTACAAAAAAATGCTAAAAATCATAACAAACTATACCAGACTCACCTAATTTACTTCGGCTACTCCAAATCATCACCAACTAACCCTTACCACAACAAACTAAACCCAATCACTTTTAAATTACAAAAAAATGCTACTAACCATAGCAAACTATGCCAAACTCACCTAAATTACTTCGGCTATCAAAAATCACCCCCAACTACACTTTACAGCAACATACTAAGCCCAATCATTTTAAAATTACAAAAATATGCTAAAAATCATAACAAACTATACCAGAATCACCTAAATTACTTCGGCTACCGTAAATCACCCCCAACTATCCCTTACCACAACAAACCAAACCATATCATCTTAAAATTAAAAAAAAAAGTGTACAAATCATAACAAACTATGCCAGACTCACCTAAAATACTTCGGCTACTCTAAATCATCACCAAGTAACCCTTACCACAACAAACTAAACCCAATAACTTTTAAATTACAAAAAAATGCTAAAAATCATAACAAACTATGCCAGACTCACCTAATTTACTTCGGCTACTCCAAATCATCACCAACTAACCCTTACCACAACAAACTAAACCCAATCACTTTTAAATTACAAAAAAATGCTACTAACCATAGCAAACTATGCCAAACTCACCTAAATTACTTCGGCTATCAAATATCACCCCCAACTACACTTTACAGCAACAAACTAAGCCCAATCACTTTAAAATTACAAAAAAATGCTAAAAATCATAACAAACTATACCAGACTCACCTAATTTACTTCGGCTACTCTAAATCTTCACCAACTAACCCTTACCACAACAAACTAAACCCAATCACTTTTAAATTACAAAAAAATGCTACTAATAATAGCAAACTATGCCAAACTCACCTAAATTACTTCGGCTATCAAAAATCACCCCCAACTACACTTTACAGCAACAAACTAAGCCCAATCACTTTAAAATTACAAAAAAATGCTAAAAATCATAACAAACTATACCAGAATCACCTAAATTACTTCGGCTACCGTAAATCACCCCCAACTATCCCTTACCACAACAAACCAAACCATATCATCTTAAAATTTAAAAAAAAGTGTACAAATCATAACAAACTAGGCCAGACTCACCTAAATTACTTCGGCTACTCTAAGTCATTACCAACTAACCCTTACCACAACAAACTAAACCCAATCACTTTTAAATTACAAAAAAATTCTACTAATCATAGCAAACTATGTCAAACTCACCCAAATTACTTCGGCTACAAAAATCACCCCCAACTACACTTTACAGCAACAAACTAAGCCCAATCACTTTTAAATTACAAAAAAATGCTACTAATAATAGCAAACTATGCCAAACTCACCTAAATTTCTTCGGCTATCAAAAATCACCCCCAACTACACTTTACAGCAACAAACTAAGCCCAATCACTTTAAAAATACAAAAAAATGCTAAAAATCATAACAAAATATACCAGAATCACCGAAATTACTTCGGCTACCGTAAATCACCCCCAACTATCCCTTACCACAACAAACCAAACCATATCATCTTAAAATTAAAAAAAAAAGTGTACAAATCATAACAAACTATGCCAGACTCACCTAAAATACTTCGGCTACTCTAAATCATCACCAACTAACCCTTACCACAACAAACTAAACCCAATAACTTTTAAATTACAAAAAAATGCTACTAACCATAGCAAACTATGCCAAACTCACCTAAATTACTTCGGCTATCAAAAATCACCCCCAACTACACTTTACAGCAACAAACTAAGCCCAATCACTTTAAAAATACAAAAAAATGCTAAAAATCATAACAAAATATACCAGAATCACCTAAATTACTTCGGCTACCGTAAATCACCCCCAACTATCCCTTACCACAACAAACCAAACCATATCATCTTAAAATTACAAAAAAAGGTGTACAAATCATAACAAACTATGCCAGACTCATCTAAATTACTTCGGCTACTCTAAGTCATTACCAACTAACCCTTACCACAACAAGCTAAACCCAATCACTTTTAAATTACAAAAAAATGCTACTAACCATAGCAAACTATGCCAAACTCACCTAAATTACTTCGGCTACCATAAATCATCACCAACTAACCCTTACCACAACAAACTAAACCCAATCACTTTTAAATTACAAAAAAATGCTACTAATAATAGCAAACTATGCCAAACTCACCGAAATTACTTCGGCTATCAAAAATCACCCCCAACTACACTTTACAGCAACAAACTAAGCCCAATCACTTTAAAATTACGAAAAAATGCTAAAAATCATAACAAACTAAACCAGAATCACCTAAATTACTTCGGCTACCGTAAATCACCCCCAACTATCCCTTACCACAACAAACCAAACCAAATCATCTTAAAATTACAAAAAAAGGTGTACAAATCATAACAAACTATGCCAGACTCACCTAATTTACTTCGGCTACTCCAAATCATCACAACTAACCCTTACCACAACAAACTAAACCCAATCACTTTTAAATTACAAAAAAATGCTACTAACCATAGCAAACTATGCCAAACTCACCTAAATTACTTCGGCTATCAAATATCACCCCCAACTACACTTTACAGCAACAAACTAAGCCCAATCACTTTAAAAATACAAAAAAATGCTAAAAATCATAACAAAATATACCAGAATCACCTAAATTACTTCGGCTACCGTAAATCACCCCCAACTATCCCTTACCACAACAAACCAAACCATATCATCTTAAAATTACAAAAAAAGGTGTACAAATCATAACAAACTATGCCAGACTCATCTAAATTACTTCGGCTACTCTAAGTCATTACCAACTAACCCTTACCACAACAAACTAAACCCAATCACTTTTAAATTACAAAAAAAAATGCTACTAACCATAGCAAACTATGCCAAACTCACCTAAATTACTTCGGCTACCATAAATCATCACCAACTAACCCTTACCACAACAAACTAAACCCAATCACTTTTAAATTACAAAAAAATGCTACTAATAATAGCAAACTATGCCAAACTCACCTAAATTACTTCGGCTATCAAAAATCACCCCCAACTACACTTTACAGCAACAAACTAAGCCCAATCACTTTAAAATTACGAAAAAATGCTAAAAATCATAACAAACTAAACCAGAATCACCTAAATTACTTCGGCTACCGTAAATCACCCCCAACTATCCCTTACCACAACAAACCAAACCAAATCATCTTAAAATTACAAAAAAAGGAGTACAAATCATAACAAACTATGCCAGACTCACCTAATTTACTTCGGCTACTCCAAATCATCACCAACTAACCCTTACCACAACAAACTAAACCCAATCACTTTTAAATTACAAAAAAATGCTACTAACCATAGCAAACTATGCCAAACTCACCTAAATTACTTCGGCTATCAAATATCACCCCCAACTACACTTTACAGCAACAAACTAAGCCCAATCACTTTAAAATTACAAAAAAATGCTAAAAATCATAACAAACTATACCAGACTCACCTAATTTACTTCGGCTACTCTAAATCATCACCAACTAACCCTTACCACAACAAACTAAACCCAATCACTTTTAAATTACAAAAAAATGCTACTAACCATAGCAAACTATGCCAAACTCACCTAAATTACTTCGGCTATCAAAAATCACCCCCAACTACACTTTACAGCAACAAACTAAGCCCAATCACTTTAAAATTACAAAAAAATGCTAAAAATCATAACAAACTATACCAGAATCACCTAAATTACTTCGGCTATCGTAAATCACCCCAACTATCCCTTACCACAACAAACCAAACCATATCATCTTAAAATTACAAAAAAAGGTGTACAAATCATAACAAACTACGCCAGACTCACCTACATTACTTCGGCTACTCTAAATCATCACCAACTAACCCTTACCACAACAAACTAAACCCAATCACTTTTAAATTACAAAAAAATGCTACTAACCATAGCAAACTATGCCAAACTCACCTAAATTACTTCGGCTATCAAAAATCACCCCCAACTACACTTTACAGCAACATACTAAGCCCAATCATTTTAAAATTACAAAAATATGCTAAAAATCATAACAAACTATACCAGAATCACCTAAATTACTTCGGCTACCGTAAATCACCCCCAACTATCCCTTACCACAACAAACCAAACCATATCATCTTAAAATTAAAAAAAAGTGTACAAATCATAACAAACTATGCCAGACTCACCTAAAATACTTCGGCTACTCTAAATCATCACCAAGTAACCCTTACCACAACAAACTAAACCCAATAACTTTTAAATTACAAAAAAATGCTAAAAATCATAACAAACTATACCAGACTCACCTAATTTACTTCGGCTACTCCAAATCATCACCAACTAACCCTTACCACAACAAACTAAACCCAATCACTTTTAAATTACAAAAAAATGCTACTAACCATAGCAAACTATGCCAAACTCACCTAAATTACTTCGGCTATCAAAAATCACACCCAACTACACTTTACAGCAACATACTAAGCCCAATCATTTTAAAATTACAAAAATATGCTAAAAATCATAACAAACTATACCAGAATCACCTAAATTACTTCGGCTACCGTAAATCACCCCCAACTATCCCTTACCACAACAAACCAAACCATGTCATCTTAAAATTAAAAAAAAAAGTGTACAAATCATAACAAACTATGCCAGACTCACCTAAAATACTTCGGCTACTCTAAATCATCACCAAGTAACCCTTACCACAACAAACTAAACCCAATAACTTTAAAATTACAAAAAAATGCTAAAAATCATAACAAACTATGCCAGACTCACCTAATTTACTTCGGCTACTCCAAATCATCACCAACTAACCCTTACCACAACAAACTAAACCCAATCACTTTTAAATTACAAAAAAATGCTACTAACCATAGCAAACTATGCCAAACTCACCTAAATTACTTCGGCTATCAAATATCACCCCCAACTACACTTTACAGCAACAAACTAAGCCCAATCACTTTAAAATTACAAAAAAATGCTAAAAATCATAACAAACTATACCAGACTCACCTAATTTACTTCGGCTACTCTAAATCATCACCAACTAACCCTTACCACAACAAACTAAACCCAATCACTTTTAAATTACAAAAAAATGCTACTAATAATAGCAAACTATGCCAAACTCACCTAAATTACTTCGGCTATCAAATATCACCCCCAACTACACTTTACAGCAACAAACTAAGCCCAATCACTTTAAAAATACAAAAAAATGCTAAGAATCATAACAAAATATACCAGAATCACCTAAATTACTTCGGCTACCGTAAATCACCCCCAACTATCCCTTACCACAACAAACCAAACCATATCATCTTAAAATTACAAAAAAAGGTGTACAAATCATAACAAACTATGCCAGACTCATCTAAATTACTTCGGCTACTCTAAGTCATTACCAACTAACCCTTACCACAACAAACTAAACCCAATCACTTTTAAATTACAAAAAAAAATGCTACTAACCATAGCAAACTATGCCAAACTCACCTAAATTACTTCGGCTACCATAAATCATCACCAACTAACCCTTACCACAACAAACTAAACCCAATCACTTTTAAATTACAAAAAAATGCTACTAATAATAGCAAACTATGCCAAACTCACCTAAATTACTTCGGCTATCAAAAATCACCCCCAACTACACTTTACAGCAACAAACTAAGCCCAATCACTTTAAAAATTACGAAAAATGCTAAAAATCATAACAAACTAAACCAGAATCACCTAAATTACTTCGGCTACCGTAAATCACCCCCAACTATCCCTTACCACAACAAACCAAACCAAATCATCTTAAAATTACAAAAAAAGGAGTACAAATCATAACAAACTATGCCAGACTCACCTAATTTACTTCGGCTACTCCAAATCATCACCAACTAACCCTTACCACAACAAACTAAACCCAATCACTTTTAAATTACAAAAAAATGCTACTAACCATAGCAAACTATGCCAAACTCACCTAAATTACTTCGGCTATCAAATATCACCCCCAACTACACTTTACAGCAACAAACTAAGCCCAATCACTTTAAAATTACAAAAAAATGCTAAAAATCATAACAAACTATACCAGACTCACCTAATTTACTTCGGCTACTCTAAATCATCACCAACTAACCCTTACCACAACAAACTAAACCCAATCACTTTTAAATTACAAAAAAATGCTACTAACCATAGCAAACTATGCCAAACTCACCTAAATTACTTCGGCTATCAAAAATCACCCCCAACTACACTTTACAGCAACAAACTAAGCCCAATCACTTTAAAATTACAAAAAAATGCTAAAAATCATAACAAACTATACCAGAATCACCTAAATTACTTCGGCTACCGTAAATCACCCCAACTATCCCTTACCACAACAAACCAAACCATATCATCTTAAAATTACAAAAAAAGGTGTACAAATCATAACAAACTACGCCAGACTCACCTACATTACTTCGGCTACTCTAAATCATCACCAACTAACCCTTACCACAACAAACTAAACCCAATCACTTTTAAATTACAAAAAAATGCTACTAACCATAGCAAACTATGCCAAACTCACCTAAATTACTTCGGCTATCAAAAATCACCCCCAACTACACTTTACAGCAACATACTAAGCCCAATCATTTTAAAATTACAAAAATATGCTAAAAATCATAACAAACTATACCAGAATCACCTAAATTACTTCGGCTACCGTAAATCACCCCCAACTATCCCTTACCACAACAAACCAAACCATATCATCTTAAAATTAAAAAAAAGTGTACAAATCATAACAAACTATGCCAGACTCACCTAAAATACTTCGGCTACTCTAAATCATCACCAAGTAACCCTTACCACAACAAACTAAACCCAATAACTTTTAAATTACAAAAAAATGCTAAAAATCATAACAAACTATACCAGACTCACCTAATTTACTTCGGCTACTCCAAATCATCACCAACTAACCCTTACCACAACAAACTAAACCCAATCACTTTTAAATTACAAAAAAATGCTACTAACCATAGCAAACTATGCCAAACTCACCTAAATTACTTCGGCTATCAAAAATCACACCCAACTACACTTTACAGCAACATACTAAGCCCAATCATTTTAAAATTACAAAAATATGCTAAAAATCATAACAAACTATACCAGAATCACCTAAATTACTTCGGCTACCGTAAATCACCCCCAACTATCCCTTACCACAACAAACCAAACCATATCATCTTAAAATTTAAAAAAAAGTGTACAAATCATAACAAACTAGGCCAGACTCACCTAAATTACTTCGGCTACTCTAAGTCATTACCAACTAACCCTTACCACAACAAACTAAACCCAATCACTTTTAAATTACAAAAAAATTCTACAAATCATAGCAAACTATGTCAAACTCACCCAAATTACTTCGGCTACAAAAATCACCCCCAACTACACTTTACAGCAACAAACTAAGCCCAATCACTTTTAAATTACAAAAAAATGCTACTAATAATAGCAAACTATGCCAAACTCACCTAAATTTCTTCGGCTATCAAAAATCACCCCCAACTACACTTTACAGCAACAAACTAAGCCCAATCACTTTAAAAATACAAAAAAATGCTAAAAATCATTACAAAATATACCAGAATCACCGAAATTACTTCGGCTACCGTAAATCACCCCCAACTATCCCTTACCACAACAAACCAAACCATATCATCTTAAAATTAAAAAAAAAAGTGTACAAATCATAACAAACTATGCCAGACTCACCTAAAATACTTCGGCTACTCTAAATCATCACCAACTAACCCTTACCACAACAAACTAAACCCAATAACTTTTAAATTACAAAAAAATGCTACTAACCATAGCAAACTATGCCAAACTCACCTAAATTACTTCGGCTATCAAAAATCACCCCCAACTACACTTTACAGCAACAAACTAAGCCCAATCACTTTAAAAATACAAAAAAATGCTAAAAATCATAACAAAATATACCAGAATCACCTAAATTACTTCGGCTACCGTAAATCACCCCCAACTATCCCTTACCACAACAAACCAAACCATATCATCTTAAAATTACAAAAAAAGGTGTACAAATCATAACAAACTATGCCAGACTCATCTAAATTACTTCGGCTACTCTAAGTCATTATCAACTAACCCTTACCACAACAAACTAAACCCAATCACTTTTAAATTACAAAAAAATGCTACTAACCATAGCAAACTATGCCAAACTCACCTAAATTACTTCGGCTACCATAAATCATCACCAACTAACCCTTACCACAACAAACTAAACCCAATCACTTTTAAATTACAAAAAAATGCTACTAATAATAGCAAACTATGCCAAACTCACCTAAATTACTTCGGCTATCAAAAATCACCCCCAACTACACTTTACAGCAACAAACTAAGCCCAATCACTTTAAAATTACGAAAAAATGCTAAAAATCATAACAAACTATACCAGAATCACCTAAATTACTTCGGCTACCGTAAATCACCCCCAACTATCCCTTACCACAACAAACCAAACCATATCATCTTAAAATTAAAAAAAAAGTGTACAAATCATAACAAACTAGGCCAGACTCACCTAAATTACTTCGGCTACTCTAAATCATCACCAACTAACCCTTACCACGACAAACTAAACCCAATCACTTTTAAATTACAAAAAAATGCTACTAAATATAGCAAACTATGCCAAACTCACCTAAATTATTTCGGCTATCAAAAATCACCCCCAACTACACTTTACAGCAACAAACAAAGCCCAATCACTTTAAAATTACAAAAAAATGCTAAAAATTATAACAAACTATACCAGAATCACCTAAATTACTTCGGCTACCGTAAATCACCCCCAACTATCCCTTACAACAACAAACCAAACCATATCATCTTAAAATTACAAAAAAAGGTGTACAAATCATAACAAACTATGCCAGACTCACCTAAACTACTTCGGCTACTCTATATCATCACCAACTAACCCTTACCACAACAAACTAAACCCAATCACTTTTAAATTACAAAAAAATGCTACTAACCATAGCAAACTATGCCAAACTCACCTAAATTACTTCGGCTATCAAAAATCGCCCCCAACTACACTTTACAGTAACAAACTAAGCCCAATCAATTTAAAATTAGAAAAAAATGCTAAAAATCATAATAAACTATACCAGAATCACCTAAATTACTTCAGCTAACGTAAATCACCCCCAACTATCCCTTACCACAACAAACCAAACCATATCATCTTAAAATTACAAAAAAGGTGTACAAATCATAACAAACTATGCCAGACTCACCTACATTACTTCGGCTACTCTAAATCATCACCAACTAACCCTTACCACAACAAACAAAACCCAATAAATTTTAAATTACAAAAAAATGCTACTAACCATAGCAAACTATGCCAAACTCACCTAAATTACTTCGGCTATCAAAAATTACCCCCAACTATTCTTTACAGCTACAAACTAAACCCAATCACTTTAAAATTACAAAAAAATGATAAAAATCATAACAAACTATACCAGAATCACCTAAATTACTTCGGCTACCGTAAATCACCCCCAACTATCCCTTACCACAACAAACCAAACCATATCATCTTAAAATTACAAAAAAAGGTGTACAAATCATAACAAACTATGCCAGACTCACCTACATTACTTCGGCTACTCTAAATCATCACCAACTAACCCTTACCACAACAAACTAAACCCAATCACTTTTAAATTACAAAAAAATGCTACTAACTATAGCAAACTATGCCAAACTCACCTAAATTACTTCGGCTATCAAAAATCACCCCCAACTACACTTTACAGCAACAATCTAAACCCAATCACTTTAAAATTACAAAAAAATGCTGAAAATCATAACAAACTATACCAGAATCACCTAAATTACTTCGGCTACCGTAAATCACCCCCAACTATCCCTTACCACAACAAACCAAACCATATCATGTTAAAATTACAAAAAAAGGTGTACAAATCATAACAAACTATGCCAGACTCACCTAAATTACTTCGGCTACTCTAAATCATCACCAACTAACCCTTACCACAACAAAATAAACCCAATCACTTTTAAATTACAAAAAAACGCTAATAACCGTAGCAAACTATGCCAAACACACCTAAATTACTTCGGCTATCAAAAATCACCCCCAACTACACTTTACAGCAACAAACTAAGCCCAATCACTTTAAAATTACAAAAAATGCTAAAAATCATAACAAACTATACCAGAATCACCTAAATTACTTCGGCTACCGTAAATCACCCCCAACTATCCCTTACCACAACAAACCAAACCATATCATCTTAAAATTACAAAAAAAGGTGTACAAATCATAACAAACAATGCCAGACTCACCTAAATTAGTTCGGCTACTCTAAATCATCACCAACTAACCCTTACCATAACAAAGTAAACCCAATCACTTTTAAATTACAAAAAAATGCTACTAACCATAGCAAACTATGCCAAACTCACCTAAATTACTTCGGCTATCAAAAATTACCCCCAACTACTCTTTACAGCAACAAACTAAACCCAATCACTTTAAAATTACAAAAAAATGATAAAAATCATAACAAACTATACCAGAATCACCTAAATTACTTCGGCTACCGTAAATCACCCCCAACTATCCCTTACCACAACAAACCAAACCATATCATCTTAAAATTACAAAAAAAGGTGTACAAATCATAACAAACTATGCCAGACTCACCTACATTACTTCGGCTACTCTAAATCATCACCAACTAACCCTTACCACAACAAACTAAACCCAATCACTTTTAAATTACAAAAAAATGCTACTAACCATAGCAAACTATGCCAAACTCACCTAAATTACTTCGGCTATCAAAAATCACCCCCAACTACATTTTACAGCAACAAACTAAGCCCAATCACTTTAAAATTACAAAAAAATGCTAAAAATCATAACAAACTACACCAGAATCACCTAAACTACTTCGGCTACCGTAAATCACCCCCAACTATCCCTTACCACAACAAACCAAACCATATCATCTTAAAATTACAAAAAAAGGTGTACAAATCATAACAAACTATGCCAGACTCACCTAAATTACTTCGGGTACTCTAAATCATCACCAACTAACCCTTACTACAACAAACTAAACCCAATCACTTTTTAATTACAAAAAAATGCTACTAACCATAGCAAACTAAGCCAAACTCAGCTAAATTACTTCGGCTACCATAAATCATCACCAACTAACCCTTACCACAACAAACTAAACCCAATCACTTTTAAATTACAAAAAAATGCTACTAACCATAGCAAACTATGCCAAACTCACCTAAATTACTTCAGCTATCAAAATTCACCCCCAACTACACTTTACAGCAACAAACTAAGCCCAATCACTTTAAAATTACAAAAAAATGCTAAAAATCATAACAAACTATACCAGAATCACCTAAATTACTTCGGCTACCGTAAATCACCCCCAACTATCCCTTACCACAACAAACCAAACCATATCATCTTAAAATTACAAAATAAAGGTGTACAAATCATAACAAATTATGCCAGACTTACCTAAATTACTTCGGCTACTCTAAATCATCACCAACTAACCCTTACCACAACAAACTAAACCCAATCAATTTTAAATTACAAAAAAATGCTACTAACCATAGCAAACTATGCCAAACTCACCTAAATTACTTCGGCTATCAAAAATCACCCCCAACTACACTTTACAGCAACAAACTAAGCCCAATCACTTTAGAATTACAAAAAAATGCTAAAAATCATAACAAACTATACCAGAATCACCTAAACTACTTCGGCTACCGTAAATCACCCCCAACTATCCCTTACCACAACAAACCAAACCATATCATCTTAAAATTACAAAAAAAGGTGTACAAATCATAACAAACTATACCAGACTCACCTAAACTACTTCGGCTACTCTAAATCATCACCAAATAACCCTTACCACAACAATCTAAACCCAATCACTTTTAAATTAAAAAAAATGCTACTAACCATAGCAAACTATGCCAAACTCACCTAAATTACTTCGGCTACCATAAATCATCACCAACTAACCCTTACCACAACAAACTAAATCCAATCACTTTTAAATTACAAAAAAATGCTACTAACCATAGCAAACTCTGCCAAACTCAACTAAATTACTTCGGCTATCAAAAATCACCCCCACTATACTTTACAGCAACTAACTCAGCCCAATCATATTAAAATTACAAAAAAATGCTAAAAATCATAACAAACTATACCAGAATCACCTAAATTACTTCGGCTACCGTAAATCACCCCCAACTATCCCTTACCACAACAAACCAAACCATATCATCTTAAAATTACAAAAAAAGGTGTACAAATCATAACAAACTATGCCAGACTCACCTAAATTACTTCGGCTACTCTAAATCATCACCAACTAACCCTTACCACAACAAACTAAACCCAATCACTTTTAAATTACAAAAAAATGCTAATAACCGTAGCAAACTATGCCAAACACACCTAAATTCTATCTATCTATCTATCTATGTAGCGGTGCGTTCCTATGTAGGACCGCTGCATTCAGGCCTTGCGGCCCATCTGTGTACCAGACTAGTCCTTTTGGCGTGAGCATATCTTCTCCTTTTATCCTCCAGTCCTCCCTTGATGGGATCCTGATCTTAAAGGGTTTATCGAAACGCCAGATGCGTTCCATATCGTCCCTGATCATCCCAGAGCACAAGTCATTGCACCCCGGGATGGATACGGGCCAATGATAGGCTCCCTCTGGTCGCCCCCTCGTTTCCAACCTTAGCTTTGTCACCGCCCTGAAGGCCTCGGCCCTAACCCTGAGGTAAAAGGGCTCGAGACCCAATAGGGCCTCCATCGCCGCGGTAGGCGTTGTTCTCAGAGCTCCGGTCACCATGAGGCATCCCAGTCTCTGAACACGTCCCAAATTCGCCCTGATCGACTGCCGCTCCGTAGAGCGCCACCAGACCAAGGCACCGTAAGTTACTATTGGTCTGACTATCGTAGTGTATAGCCAGAAAGACACCTGAGGTTGTAGACCCCATGTGCTGCCCCAGAACCGACGGCACGCCCAAAAGGTGGTCGTCGCCTTCCGCACTTGGCTTCCCACATGGTCAGTCCAAGAGAGTTTCGGATCCAAGGTTACCCCTAGATATTTAACCCTCTCGGCCAACTTTAGTTTGACGCCTTGGATACATGGCCACTGGACCGTGTCCACCTTCCTTTTCCTGGTAAAGAGCATAAGTTCCATTTTCGACGGATTCATCGAAAGGCCCTTACTACCACACCACCTATTGACCATACCCAGGGCTCTTTGCATGAGCTCCGTGATTGGTCCCAAAAACTTTCCCTGTATAATTATACAGAGATCGTCCGCATATGCTTGCGCATAGAACCCATTCTCATTAAGGTACTCCAGAAGGCCGTCCAGGAGAAGCGACCACAAGAGAGGAGAAAGAACTCCCCCCTGCGGACAGCCCCTCGCTACCACGGCTTGAGTGGAAGCCCCTCTTAGAGATGACTGAATGCGGCGTCCCTCGAGCATGCGCCGTATCCAGGTAACAATGGTCCGGTGAATGCCGTGCTCGAAGGCGGCGTCGCATAACGAATCAAACGAAGGGTTGCTGAAGGCGCCTTCGACGTCAAGAAAGGCAGCAAGTGCCCATTCCTTCTTCAGAATGGCGTCCTCCGCTCTAGCTGGTGGAGCGCCGTTTCTGTGGACCGACCAGTTCTATATGCGTGCTGGTTGGGATGGATGGGAAACGTGTGAAGAGCCCCATCTTTGATGTGCCTATCAACCAATCTCTCACTGAGTTTCAGCAAGAAGGAAGAGAGGCTGATAGGACGGAAGTCTTTCGGCTGGTCATGTTGCAATTTCCCAGCCTTAGGCATGAACACCACCTTAACCTGTCTCCAAGAAAGTGGGATGTGGCTCAGGGCGATAGACGCCCTGATAATGTGGTACAACGGACCGATGAGACACTCCCCCGCCTCCTGAAGGAGAGCCGGGAAGATCCCGTCTGGACCCGCCGCTTTAAACGGTGCGAACGTAGAGATCGCCCATCTTATTTTGTCGTAGGAAACGATCTCCGAGGCAGTGTGCCAGTCCCTAGCCGGGCCGGACCACCGATCAGTCTCGTCATTGTTTGTTGTTGGTTCGGGAAAGTGCGTCTCCACGAGGAGCTCCAAGGCCGCCGCGTCAGAGTCCGTAAGCGACCCGTCCGGCAGCCTCAGCGCCCCCACGCGGGCGCTCCCCCCCAGAACTTTCCTTAGCTTAGCAACTTCTGAAAGACCTTCCATGTTCGCACAGAAGTTCCTCCAGCTGTCCCTTTTCCTCTTTTTTATGAGGCCTTTGAACCGTCTTTGGGAGTCCTTGTAGGATTCCCACTCCGGTTGCCGGTTAATGCGCATGGCCCGGTTCAACTTTTTCCTAGTCTCCCGTCTTAGCGCCTCTAGCTCGCCGTTCCACCATGGTGGTTGTTTATCCTGCCCAGTTCTCAAAGGGCAGTTCGACTCGAAGGAGGAAATTATGTCCCCACGAAGAGCGTCGACTTCATGGTCCAAATCCGCCCTAGTACGTGGTCTAATTCGTTTGTCCCCAAGCTTCGCCTGTAAGTCCCTCCGGTAGGAGTTCCAATCAGTGGCCTTAGGGTTCCTGTACGTCCTAGTCGAGACCTCGATTTGGAGCGCTATTTTGAATTGAATGTACCGATGATCCGAGAGCGACGGCTCATCTAGTACCTTCCAATTCTTGATCCGCTGTGCGACCGTGCTGGAACACAGAGTAATGTCTATTACTTCCTTTCGTACACTAGTCACGAAGGTGGGTTCGGATCCGCGATTAGCGACCTCCAGCCCCGTAGAAGTAATGAATTCGAGCAGTGCTGATCCCCTCCTGTTGGTGTCGCTGCTTCCCCACACCGTGTGGTGAGAGTTCGCATCGCAGCCCACTATCAGGGACCAGGACTTATTCCTACAGAACTCCACTAGGTCACACAGTTCTTGTGTTGGCGGTGGAGTCGGTGAATCGAACGGCAGGTACGCTGAGCACATTACCACGCGTCTCTCTCCGATCTGATCGATAGTGACAGCCACCAGGTCACGATGGCAGAACCTCGGTAGCTCCTGTGCCTGCACTTGTTTGTTGACCAGTACAGCCGCTCTCGGCCTTTCCGACTTACCCTGGAACACACAAATGTTACTACAGCTTACTCCGCGCACCCTGTCCCCTCTGGAGTAGGGTTCTTGGATGAGGGAGATGTGTGTCTGCCTCGCAGACAAGCGACGACTAAGCAAACTAGTCGCCTCGTAGCTGCGGTGCAAGTTGATCTGGAGGCACGATAGCCCCGCCGCTATTGAATTATCGACGGTGGCCATCAAGGCTCCTTGCGTGAAGCAGTGCCCGAGGGTGAAGGCGGTGCCGGGGGGACCGGATGGTCTCCCCGCCCCGTCCCCGAGCTATCGGGCTCCTTATGTGATGGTGCAGCCCCACCGGAGGAGCCCAAGTCCCAAAAGCGGGCCTTGAGGACACCGGTGTACGCCGTCCATCCTGCATTTGCGAGGACTTTGTAGGAGCCCTCGTCCACCCCTAGGATGACCCTAACCTGGTTGCCCACGGTTGAGGCATCGTAGGTCCTCCATGTACCCGTACGGAGGATTTCGACGTGCCATGCGCTGGAGCGCTTGCGGCACCTTGTCCATAGTGGTCCTCAATGAGCAACCCACCTTTTTCGTCTTAGGTATCTGTTCCTGCTCTAACCAAACGAGAGCCGGAACGTCCCTAATGCAACCAAGGCTGGCTTTTATCCAGGCCTTGGATTCTTCGTCTGCACAGGTCACCTTAATGGCGCCCTGCGCAGACCTTGTAAAGTCGTCAAAGCCGGGCAAGCGAGAGCCCTCAGGGAGCTCGTCGATCACCCGTTCCAACTCGGCTTCGATTGCGGCCGCCTCCTGTTCCGTGAGGGGTACCTCCGGGAATCCCTTCCCGACGATCGCCCCCCTCAGCCCAGATGCCGCCGCTTGAGCAAAGGAAGAGGGTCTCATGGCGATCCGCCTAGCCCTCTTCACCCGATCACCTGCCGGTGACGGAGTGCTGGAGGAAGGCAGGGACCGCTTGGTCCCCCCCTCCTTTGCCTGGGACGAGCCAGGTGCTGGTTCACTGGTTCCCTCCAAAGGAGGGAGACCCACAGTCCCGGCGACCCTGGCTGCGCCCCACTTGGTCGCTTGCCGCGCAATTGTGGTTTTTCTGTTGTGTTTGTGTTTGTGTTCTTATTCGTCCCACGAGTACCCAGGAAGGAACGACCACTCCACCAGAGCCTGGTTTTCAGAGCTAGGCTAAATACTCCGAAAGGGCGCCCGGTATCTCGGAGGCTCCGTTCGCGACACTGCACCCCCAGTGCCATGCAGCCTTCAGCACGGATCGCGTAACACCTTAGCTTGGGGGGTTGGTTCGCGACGCGGCTTTAGCTCCGGGAAGCGAGGGTTTTAGTTCTCGTCCCGGAACGTATGGCCAGCGTTGGCTAGTGGTTCGCACCACCAGTCGTGCCCCTATCCACCACCCGGGGACGCGCCCGCTAGGCTCCCAACCAACGGGTACACACCTAAATTACTTCGGCTATCAAAAATCACCCCCAACTACACTTTACAGCAATAAACTAAGCCCAATCACTTTAAAATTACAAAAAATGCTAAAAATCATAACAAACTATACCAGAATCACCTAAATTACTTCGGCTACCGTAAATCACCCCCAACTATCCCTTACCACAACAAACCAAACCATATCATCTTAAAATTACAAAAAAAGGTGTACAAATCATAACAAACTATGCCAGACTCACCTAAATTACTTCGGCTACTCTAAATCATCACCAACTAACCCTTACCACAACAAACAAAACCCAATCACTTTTAAATTACAAAAAAATGCTACTAACTATAGCAAACTATGCCAAACTCTCCTAAATTACTTCGGCTATCAAAAATTACCCACAACTACTCTTTACAGCAACAAACTAAACCTAATCACTTTAAAATTACAAAAAAATGATAAAAATCATAACAAACTATACCAGAATCACCTAAATTACTTCGGCTACCGTAAATCACCCCCAACTATCCCTTACCACAACAAACCAAACCATATCATCTTAAAATTACAAAAAAAGGTGTACAAATCATAACAAACTATGCCAGACTCACCTACATTACTTCGGCTACTCTAAATCATCACCAACTAACCCTTACCACAACAAACTAAACCCAATGACTTTTAAATTACAAAAAAATGCTACTAACCATAGCAAACTATGCCAAACTCACCTAAATTACTTCGGCTATCAAAAATCACCCCCAACTACATTTTACAGCAACAAACTAAGCCCAATCATTTTAAAATTACAAAAAAATGCTAAAAATCATAACAAACTATACCAGAATCACCTAAATTACTTCCGCTACCGTAAATCACCCCAACTATCCCTTACCACAACAAACCAAACCATATCATCTTAAAATTACAAAAAAAGGTGCACAAATCATAACAAACTATGCCAGACACACCTAAATTACTTCGGCTACTCTAAATAATCACCAACTAACCCTTACCACAACAAAATAAACCCAATCACTTTTAAATTACAAAAAAATGCGACTAACCATAGCAAACTATGCCAAATTCACCTAAATTACTTCAGCTATCAAAATTCACACCCAACTACACTTTACAGCAACAAACTAAGCCCAATCACTTTAAAATTACAAAAAAATGCTAAAAATCATAACAAACTATACCAGAATCACCTAAGTTACTTCGGCTACCGTAAATCACCCCCAACTATCCCTTACCACAACAAACCAAACCATATCATCTTAAAATTACAAAAAAAGGTGTACAAATCATAACAAACTATACCAGACTCACCTAAACTACTTCGGTTACTCTAAATCATCATCAACTAACCCTTACCACAACAATCTAAACCCAATCACTTTTAAATAAAAAAAAATGCTACTAACCATAGCAAACTATGCCAAACTCACCTAAATTACTTCGGCTACCATAAATCATCACCAACTAACCCTTACCACAACAAACTAAATCCAATCACTTTTAAATTACAAAAAAATGCTACTAACCATAGCAAACTATGCCAAACTCAACTAAATTACTTCGGCTATCAAAAATCACCCCCAACTATACTTTACAGCAACAAACTCAGCCCAAGCACATTAAAATTACAAAAAAATGCTAAAAATCATAACAAACTATACCAGAATCACCTAAATTACTTCGGCTACCGTAAATCACCCCCAACTATCCTTTACCACAACAAACCAAACCATATCATCTTAAAATTACAAAAAAAGGTGTACAAATCATAACAAACAATGCCAGACTCACCTAAATTAGTTCGGCTACTCTAAATCATCACCAACTAACCCTTACCATAACAAAGTAAACCCAATCACTTTTAAATTACAAAAAAATGCTACTAACCATAGCAAACTATGCCAAACTCACCTAAATTACTTCGGCTATCAAAAATCACACCCAACTACAGTTTACAGCAACAAACTAAACCCAATCACTTTAAAATTACAAAAAAATGCTGAAAATCATAACAAACTATACCAGAATCACCTAAATTACTTCGGCTACCGTAAATCACCCCCAACTATCCCTTACCACAACAAACCAAACCATATCATCTTAAAATTACAAAAAAAGGTGTACAAATCATAACAAACTATGCCAGACTCACCTAAATTACTTCGGCTACTCTAAATCATCACCAACTAACCCTTACCACAACAAACTAAACCCAATCACTTTTAAAGTACAAAAAAATGCTAATAACCGTAGCAAACTATGCCAAACACACCTAAATTACTTCGGCTATCAAAAATCACCCCCAACTACACTTTACAGCAACAAACTAAGCCCAATCACTTTAAAATTACAAAAAATGCTAAAAATCATAACAAACTATACCAGAATCACCTAAATTACTTCGGCTACCGTAAATCACCCCCAACTATCCCTTACCACAACAAACCAAACCATATCATCTTAAAATTACAAAAAAAGGTGTACAAATCATAACAAACTATGCCAGACTCACCTAAATTACTTCGGGTACTCTAAATCATCACCAACTAACCCTTACTACAACAAACTAAACCCAATCACTTTTTAATTACAAAAAAATGCTACTAACCATTGCAAACTATGCCAAACTCAGCTAAATTACTTCGGCTACCATAAATCATCACCAACTAACCCTTACCACAACAAACTAAACCCAATCACTTTAAAATTACAAAAAAATTCTAAAAATCATAACAAACTATACCAGAATCACCTAAATTACTTCGGCTACCGTAAATCACCCTCAACTATCCCTTACCACAACAAACCAAACCATATCATCTTAAAATTACAAAAAAAGGTGTACAAATCATAACAAACTATACCAGACTCACCTAAACTACTTCGGCCACTCTAAATCATCACCAAATAACCCTTACCACAACAATCTAAACCCAATCACTTTTAAATTAAAAAAAATGCTACTAACCATAGCAAACTATGCCAAACTTACCTAAATTACTTCGGCTACCATAAATCATCACCAACTAACCCTTACCACAACAAACTAAATCCAATCACTTTTAAATTACAAAAAAATGCTACTAACCATAGCAAACTATGCCAAACTCAACTAAATTACTTCGGCTATCAAAAAT
Organism: Eledona agricola; assembly: GCA_964023215.1. NCBI lineage: Eukaryota > Metazoa > Arthropoda > Insecta > Coleoptera > Tenebrionidae > Eledona > Eledona agricola. Next base: position 1,710,123 of record CAXIEJ010000091.1, on the reverse strand, counting down.
CACCCCCAACTATACTTTACAGCAACTAACTCAGCCCAATCACATTAAAATTACAAAAAAATGCTAAAAATCATAACAAACTATACCAGAATCACCTAAATTACTTCGGCTACCGTAAATCACCCCCAACTATCCCTTACCACAACAAACCAAACCATATCATCTTAAAATTACAAAAAAAGGTGTACAAATAATAACAAACAATGCCAGACTCACCTAAATTAGTTCGGCTACTCTAAATCATCACCAACTAACCCTTACCATAACAAAGTAAACCCAATCACTTTTAAATTACAAAAAAATGCTACTAACAATAGCAAACTATGCCAAACTCACCTAAATTACTTCGGCTACCATAAATCTTCCCCAACTAACCCTTACCACAACACACTAAACCCAATCACTTTTAAATTACAAAAAAATGCTACTAACCATAGCAAACTATGCCAAACTCACCTAAATTACTTCGGCTATCAAAAATCACACCCAACTACAGTTTACAGCAACAAACTAAACCCAATCACTTTAAAATTACAAAAAAATGCTGAAAATCATAACAAACTATACCAGAATCACCTAAATTACTTCGGCTACCGTAAATCACCCCCAACTATCCCTTACCACAACAAACCAAACCATATCATCTTAAAATTACAAAAAAAGGTGTACAAATCATAACAAACTATGCCAGACTCACCTAAATTACTTCGGCTACTCTAAATCATCACCAACTAACCCTTACCACAACAAACTAAACCCAATCAATTTTAAATTACAAAAAAATGCTAATAACCGTAGCAAACTATGCCAAACACACCTAAATTACTTCGGCTATCAAAAATCACCCCCAACTACACTTTACAGCAATAAACTAAGCCCAATCACTTTAAAATTACAAAAAATGCTAAAAATCATAACAAACTATACCAGAATCACCTAAATTACTTCGGCTACCGTAAATCACCCCCAACTATCCCTTACCACAACAAACCAAACCATATCATCTTAAAATTACAAAAAATGGTGTACAAATCATAACAAACTATGCCAGACTCACCTAAATTACTTCGGGTACTCTAAATCATCACCAACTAACCCTTACTACAACAAACTAAACCCAATCACTTTTTAGTTACAAAAAAATGCTACTAACCATAGCAAACTATGCCAAACTCAGCTAAATTACTTCGGCTACCATAAATCATCACCAACTAACCCTTACCACAACAAACTAAACCCAATCACTCTTAAATTACAAAAAAATGCTACTAACCATAGCAAACTATGCCAAACTCACCTAAATTACTTCGGCTATTAAAAATCACCCCCAACTACACTTTACAGCAACAAACTAAGCCCAATCACTTTAAAATTACAAAAAAATGCTAAAAATCATAACAAACTATACCAGAATCACCTAAATTACTTCGGCTAACGTAAATCACCCCCAATTATCCCTTACCACAACAAACCAAACAATATCATCTTAAAATTACAAAAAAAAGTGTACAAATCATAACAAACTATGCCAGACTCTCCTAAATTTTTTCGGCTACTCTAAATCATCACCAACTAACCCTTACCACAACAAACTAAACCCAATCACTTTTCAATTACAAAAAAATGCTACTAACCATAGCAAACTATGCCAAGCTCACCTAAATTACTTCGGCTATCAAAAATCACCCCCAACTTTACTTTACAGCAACAAACTAAGCGCAATCACTTTAAAATTACAAAAAAATGCTAAAAATCATAACAAACTATACCAGAATCACATAAATTACATCGGCTACCGTAAGTCACCCCCAACTATCCCTTTCCACAACAAACCAAACCATATCATCTTAAAATTACAAAAAAAGGTGTACAAATCATAACAAACTATGCCAGATTTACCTAAATTACTTCGGCTACTCTAAATCATTACAAACTAACCCTTACCACAACAAACTAAACCCAATCACTTTTAAATTACAAAAAAATGCTACTAACCATAGCAAACTATGCCAAACTCACCTAAATTACTTCGGCTACCATAAATCATCACCAACTAACCCTTACCACAACAAACTAAACCCAATCACTTTTAAATTACAAAAAAATGCTACTAACCATAGCAAACTATGCCAAACTCACTTAAATTACTTCGGCAATCAAAAATCACCCCCAACTATACTTTACAGCAACAAACTAAGCCCAATCACTTTAAAATTACAAAAAAATGATAAAAATCATAACAAACTATACCAGAGTCACCTAAATTACTTCGGCTACCGTAAATCACCCCCAACTATCCCTTACCACAACAAACCAAACCATATCATCTTAAAATTACAAAAAAAGGTGTACAAATCATAACAAACTATGCCAGACTCACCTAAATTACTTCGGCTACTCTAAATCCTCACCAACTAACCCTTACCACATCAAACTAAACCCAATCACTTTTAAATTAAAAAAAAAAATGCTACTAACCATAGCAAACTATGCCAAACTCACCTAAATTATTTCGTCTATCAAAAATCACCCCCAACTACACTTTACAGCAACAAACTAAGCCCAATCACTTTTAAATTACAAAAAAATGTTAAAAATCATAACAAACTATACCAGAATCACCTAAATTACTTAGGCTACCGTAAATCACCCCCAACTATCCCTTTCCACAACAATCCAAACCATATCATCTTAAAATTACAAAGAAAGGTGTACAAATCATAACAAACTATGCCAGACACAATTAAATTACTTAGGCTACTCTAAATCATCACCAACAAACCCTTACCACAGCAAACTAAACCCAATCACTTTTAAATTACAAAAAAATGCTACTAACCATAGCAAACTATGCCAAACTCACCTAAATTACTTCGGCTACCATAATTCATCACCAACTAACTCTTACCACAACAAACTAAACCCAATCACTTTTAAATTACAAAAGAATTCTACTAACCATAGTAAACTATGCCAAACTCACCTAAATTTCTTCGGCTACCATAAATCATCACCAACTAACCCTTACCACAACAAACTAAACCCAATCACTTTTAAATTACAAAAAAATGCTGAAAATCATAACAAACCATACCAGAATCACCTAAATTACTTCGGCTACCGTTAATCACCCCCAACTATCCCTTACCACAACAAACCAAACCATATCATCTTAAAATTACAAAAAAAGGTGTACAAATCATAAAAAACTATGCCAGACTCACCTAAATTACTTCGGCTACTCTAAATCATCACCAACTAACCCTTACCAGAGCAAACTAAACCCAATCACTTTTAAATTACAAAAAAATGCTACTAACCATAGCAAACTATGCCAAACTCACCTAAATTACTTCGGCTACCATAAATCATCACCAACTAACCCTTACCACAACAAACTAAACCCAATCACTTTTAAATTACAAGAAAATGCTACTAACCATAGCAAACTATGCCAAACTCACCTAAATTACTTCGGCTATCAAAAATCACCCCCAACTACACTTTACAGTAACAAACTAAGCCCAATCACTTTAAAATTACAAAAAAATGCTAAAAATCATAACAAACTATACCAGAATCACCTAAATTACTTTGGCTACCGTAAATCACCCCCAACTATCCCTTACCACAACAAACCAAACCATATTAGGTTAAAATTACAAAAAAAGGTGTACAAATCATAACAAACTTTGCCAGACTAACTTAAATTACTTCGGCTACTCTAAATCATCACCAACTAACCCTTGCCACAATTAACTAAACCCAATCACTTTTAAATTACAAAAAAATGCTACTAACCATAGCAAACTATGCCAAACTCACCTAAATTACTTCGGCTACCATAAATCATCACCAACTAACCCTTACCAGAACAAACTTAACCCAATCACTTTTAAATTACAAAAAAATGTTACTAACCATAGCCAACTATGCCAAACTCACCTAAATTACTTCGGCTATCAAAAATTACCCCCAACTACACTTTACAGCAACAAACTAAGCCCAATCACTTTAAAATTCCAAAAAAATGCTAAAAATCATAACAAACTATACCAGAATTACCTAAATCACTTCGGCTACCGTAAATCACCCCCAACTATCCCATACCACAACAAACCAAACCATATCATCTTATAATTACAAAAAAAGGTGTACAAATCATAACAAACTATGCCAGACTCACCTAAATTACTTCGGCTTCTCTAAATCATCACCAACTAACCCTTACCACAACAAACTAAACCCAATCACTTTTAAATTACAAAAAAATGCTACTAACCATAGCAAACTATGCCAAACTCACCTAAATTACTTCGGCTACCATAAATCATCACCAACTAACCCTTACCAGAACAAACTAAACCCAATCACTTTTAAATTACAAAAAAATGTTACTAACCATAGCAAATTATGCCAAACTCACCTAAATTACTTCGGCTATCAAAAATCACCCCCAACTACACTTTAAAGCAACAAACTAAGCCCAATAACTTTAAAATTACAAAAAAATGCTAAAAATCATAACAAAATATACCAGAATCACCTAAAATACTTCGGCTACCGTAAATCACCCCCAACTATCCCTTACCACAACAAACCAAACCATATCATCTTAAAATTACGAAAAAAAGTGTACAAATCATAACAAACTATGCCAGACTCACCTAAATTACTTCGGCTATTCTAAATCATCACCAACTAACCCTTACCACAACAAACTAAACCCAATCACTTTTAAATTACAAAAAAATGCTACTAACCATAGCAAACTATGCCAAACTCACCTAAATTACTTAGGCTACCATAAATCATCACCAACTAACCCTTACCACAACAAACTAAACCCAATCACTTTTAAATTACAAAAAAATGCTACTAACCATAGCAAACTATGCCAAACTCACCTAAATTACTTCGGCTATCAAAAATCACCCCCAACTACACTTTACAGCAACAAACTAAGCCCAATCACTTAAAAATTACAAAAAAATGATAAAAATCATAACAAACTATACCAGAATCACCTAAATTACTTCGGCTACCGTAAATCACCCCCAACTATCCCTTACCACAACAAACCTTACCATATCATCTTAAAATTACAAAAAAAGGTGTACAAATCATAACAAACTATGCCAGACTCACCTAAATTACTTCGGCTACTCTAAATCATCACCAACTAACCCTTACCACAACAAACTAAACCCAATCACTTTTAAATTACAAAAAAATGCTACTAACCATAGCAAACTATGCCAAACTCACCTAAATTACTTCGGCTATCAAAAATCACCCCCAACTACACTTTACAGCAACAAACTAAGCACAATCACTTTAAAATTACAAAAAAATGCTTAAAATCATAACAAACTATACCAGAATCACCTAAATTACTTCGGCTACCGTAAATCACCCCCAACTATCCCTTACCACAACAAACCAAACCATATCATCTTTAAATTACAAAAAAAGGTGTACAAATCATAACAAACTATGCCAGACTCACCTAAATTATTTCGGCTACTCTAAATCATCACCAACAAACCCTTACCACAACAAACTAAACCCAATCACTTTTAAATTACAAAAAAATGCTACTAACCATAGCAAACTATGCCAAACTCACCTAAATTACTTCGGCTACCATAAATCATCACCAACTAACCCTTACCACAACAAACTAAACCCAATCACTTTTAAATTACAAAAAAATGCTACTAACCATTGCAAACTATGCCTAACTCATCTAAATTACTTCGGCTATCAAAAATCACCCCCAACTACACTTTACAGCAACAAACTAAGCCAAATCACTTTAAAATTACAAAAAAATGCTAAAAATCGTAACAAACTATACCAGAATCACCTAAATTACTTCGGCTAACGTAAATCACCCCCAACTATCCCTTACCACAACAAACCAAACCATATCATCTTAAAATTACAAAAAAAGGTGTACAAATCATAACAAACTTTGCCAGACTAACTTAAATTACTTCGGCTACTCTAAATCATCACCAACTAACCCTTGCGACAACAAACTAAACCCAATCACTTTTAAATTACAAAAAAATGCTACTAACCATAGCCAACTATGCCAAACTCACCTAAATTACTTCGGCACCGGTAAATCACCCCCAACTATCCCTTACCACAACAAACCAAACCATATCATCTTTAAATTACAAAAAAAGGTGTACAAATCATAACAAACTATGCCAGACTCACCTAAATTACTTCGGCTACTCTAAATCATCACCAACAAACCCTTACCACAACAAACTAAACCCAATCACTTTTAAATTACAAAAAATTGCTACTAACCATAGCAAACTATGCCAAACTCACCTAAATTACTTCGGCTACAATAAATCATCACCAACTAACCCTTACCACAACAAACTAAGCCCAATCACTTTAAAATTACAAAAAAATGCTAAAAATCATAACAAACTATACCAGAATCACCTAAATTACTTCGGCTACCGTAAATCACCCCCAACTATCTCTTACCACAACAAACCAAACCATATCTTCTTAAAATTACAAAAAAAGGTGTACAAATCATAACAAACTATGCCAGACTCACCTAAATTACTTCGGCTACTCTAAATCATCACCAACTAACCCTTACCACAACAAACTAAACCCAATCACTTTTAAATTACAAAAAAATGCTACTAACCATAGCAAACTATGCCAAACTCACCTAAATTACTTCGGCTATCAAAAATTACCCCCAACTACACTTTACAGCAACAAACTAAGCCCAATCACTTTAAAATTACAAAAAAAATGCTAAAAATCATAACAAAGTATATCAGAATCACCTAAATTACTTCGACTACCGTAAATCACCCCCAACTATCCCTTACCACAACAAACCAAACCATATCATCTTAAAATTACAAGAAAAGGTGTACAAATCATAACAAACTATGCCAGACTCACCTAAATTACTTCGGCTACTCTAAATCATCACCAACTAACCCTTACCACAACAAACTAAACCCAATCGCATTTAAATTACAAAAAAATGCTAGTAACCATAGCAAACTATGCCAACTCACCTAAATTACTTCGGCTACCATAAATCATCACCAACTAACCCTTACCACAACAAACTAAACCCAATCACTTTTAAATTACAAAAAAATGCTACTTACCATAGCAAACTATGCCAAACTCACCTAAATTACTTCGGCTATCAAAAATCACCCCCAACTACACTTTACAGCAACAAACTAAGCCCAAACACTTTAAAATTACAAAAAAATGCTAAAAATCATAACAAACTATACCAGAATAACCTAAATTACTTCGGCTACTGTAAATCACCCCCAACTATCCCTTACCACAACAAACCAAACCATATCATCTTAAAATTACAAAAAAAGGTGTACAAATCATAACAAACTATGCCAGACTCACCTAAATTACTTCGGCTACCGTAAATCAACTCAACTATCCCTTACCACAACAAACCAAACTATATCATCTTAAAATTACAAAGAAAGGTAAGGTGTACAAATCATAACAAACTCAGCCAGACACACCTAATTTACTTCGGCTACTCTAAATCATCACCAACTAACCCTTATCACAGCAAACTAAACCCAATCACTTTTAAATTACAAAAAAATGCTACTAACCATAGCAAACTATGCCAGACTCACCTAAATTACATCGGCTACTCTAAATCATCACCAACTAACCTTTACCTCAACAAACTAAACCCAATCACTTTTAAATTACAAAAAAATGCTACTAACTATAGCAAACTATGCCAAACTCACCTAAATTACTTCGGCTACCATAAATCATCACCAACTAACCCTTACCACAACAAACTAAACCCAATCACTTTTAAATTACAAAAAAATGCTACTAACCATAGCAAACTATGCCAAACTCACCTAAATTACTTCGGTTATCAAAAATCACCCCTAACTACACTTTACAGCAACAAACTAAGCCCAATCACTTTAAAATTACAAAAAAATGCTAAAAATAATAACAAACTATACCAGAATCACCTAAATTACTTCGGCTACCGTAAATCACCCCCAACTATCTCTTACCACAACAAACCAAACCATTTCATCTTAAAATTACAAAAAAAGGTTTACAAATCATAACAAACTATCCCAGACTCATCTAAATTACTTCGGCTACTCTAAATCATCACCAACTAACCCTTACCACAACAAACTAAACCCAATCACTTTTAAATTAAAAAAAATGCTACTAACCATAGTAAACTATGCCAAACTCACCTAAATTACTTCGGCTACCATAAATCATCACCAACTGACCCTTACCAAAACAAACTAAACCCAATCACTTTAAATTACAAAAAAATGCTACTAACCATAGCAAACTATGCCAAACTCACCTAAATTACTTCGGCTATCAAAAATCACCCCCAACTACACTTTACAGCAACAAACTAAGCCCAATCACTTTAAAATTACAAAAAAATGCTGAAAATCATAACAAACTATACCAGAATCACCTAAATTACTTCGGCTAACGTTAATCACCCCCAACTATCCCTTACAACAACAAACCAAACCATATCATCTTAAAATTACAAAAAAAGATGTGCAAATCATAACAAACTATGCCAAACTCACCTAAATTACTTCGGCTACAATAAATCATCACCAACTAGCCCTTACCACAACAAACTAAACCCAATCACTTTTAAATTACAAAAAAATGCTACTAACCATAGTAAACTATGCCAAACTCACCTAAATTTCTTCGGCTATCAAAAATCACCCCCAACTACACATTACAGCAATAAACTAAGACCAATCACTTTAAAATTACAAAAAAATGCTAAAAATCATAACAAACTATACCAGAATAATCTAAATTACTTCGGTTACCTTAAATCACTCCCAACTATCCCTTACCACAACAAACCAAACCATATCATCTTAAAATTACAAAAAAAAGTGTACAAATCATAACAAACTATGCCAGACTCACCTAAATTACTTCGGCTACTCTAAATCATCACCAACTAACCCTTACAACAACAAACTAAACCCAATCACTTTTAATTTACAAAAAAATGCTACTATCCATAGCAAACTATGCTAAACTTACCTAAATTACTTCGGCTACCATAAATCATCACCAACTAACCCTTACCACAATAAACTAAACCCAATCACTTTTAAATTACAAAAAAATGCTACTAACCATAGCAAACTATGTCAAACTCACCTAAATTACTTCGGCTATTAAAAATCACCTACAACTACACTTTACAGCAACAAACTAAGCCCAATAACTTTAAAATTACAAAAAAATGCTAAAAATCATAACAAAATATACCAGAATCACCTAAAATACTTCGGCTACCGTAAATCACCCCCAACTATCCCTTACCACAACAAACCAAACCATATCATCTTAAAATTACGAAAAAAAGTGTACAAATCATAACAAACTATGCCAGACTCACCTAAATTACTTCGGCTATTCTAAATCATCACCAACTAACCCTTACCACAACAAACTAAACCCAATCACTTTTAAATTACAAAAAAATGCTACTAACCATAGCAAACTATGCCAAACTCACCTAAATTACTTAGGCTACCATAAATCATCACCAACTAACCCTTACCACAACAAACTAAACCCAATCACTTTTAAATTACAAAAAAATGCTACTAACCATAGCAAACTATGCCAAACTCACCTAAATTACTTCGGCTATCAAAAATCACCCCCAACTACACTTTACAGCAACAAACTAAGCCCAATCACTTAAAAATTACAAAAAAATGATAAAAATCATAACAAACTATACCAGAATCACCTAAATTACTTCGGCTACCGTAAATCACCCCCAACTATCCCTTACCACAACAAACCATACCATATCATCTTAAAATTACAAAAAAAGGTGTACAAATCATAACAAACTATGCCAGACTCACCTAAATTACTTCGGCTACTCTAAATCATCACCAACTAACCCTTACCACAACAAACTAAACCCAATCACTTTTAAATTACAAAAAAATGCTACTAACCATAGCAAACTATGCCAAACTCACCTAAATTACTTCGGCTATCAAAAATCACCCCCAACTACACTTTACAGCAACAAACTAAGCACAATCACTTTAAAATTACAAAAAAATGCTTAAAATCATAACAAACTATACCAGAATCACCTAAATTACTTCGGCTACCATAAATCATCACCAACTAACCCTTACCACAATAAACTAAACCCAATCACTTTTAAATTACAAAAAAATGCTACTAACCATAGCAAACTATGTCAAACTCACCTAAATTACTTCGGCTATTAAAAATCACCTACACCTACACTTTACAGCAACAAACTAAACCCCGATCACTTTAAAATTACAAAAAAATGCTAAAAATCATAACAAACTATACCAGAATCACCTAAATTACTTCGGCTACCGTAAATCACCCCCAACTATCCCTTACCACAACAAACCAAACCATATCATCTTAAAATTACAAAAAAAGGTGTACAAATCATAACAAACTATGCCAGACTCACCTAAATTACTTCGGCTTCTCTATATCATCACCAACTAACCCTTAACACAACAAACTAAACCCAATCACTTTTAAATTACAAAAAAATGCTACTAACCATAGCAAACTATGCCAAACTCACCTAAATTACTTCGGCTACCATAAATCATCACCAACTACACTTTACAGCAATAAACTAAGACCAATCACTTTAAAATTACAAAAAAATGCTAAAAATTATAACAAACTATACCAGAATAACCTAAATTACTTCGGCTACCATAAATCATCACGAACTAACCCTTACCACAACAAACTAAACCCAATCACTTTTAAATTACAAAAAAATGCTACTTACCATAGCAAACTATGCCAAACTCACCTAAATTACTTCGGCTATCAAAAATCACCCCCAACTACACTTTACAGCAACAAACTAAGCCCAAACACTTTAAAATTACAAAAAAATGCTAAAAATCATAACAAACTATACCAGAATAACCTAAATTACTTCGGCTACTGTAAATCACCCCCAACTATCCCTTACCACAACAAACCAAACCATATCATCTTAAAATTACAAAAAAAGGTGTACAAATCATAACAAACTATGCCAGACTCACCTAAATTACTTCGGCTACCGTAAATCAACTCAACTATCCCTTACCACAACAAACCAAACTATATCATCTTAAAATTACAAAGAAAGGTAAGGTGTACAAATCATAACAAACTCAGCCAGACACACCTAATTTACTTCGGCTACTCTAAATCATCACCAACTAACCCTTATCACAGCAAACTAAACCCAATCACTTTTAATTTACAAAAAAATGCTACTAACCATAGCAAACTATGCCAGACTCACCTAAATTACATCGGCTACTCTAAATCATCACCAACTAACCTTTACCTCAACAAACTAAACCCAATCACTTTTAAATTACAAAAAAATGCTACTAACTATAGCAAACTATGCCAAACTCACCTAAATTACTTCGGCTACCATAAATCATCACCAACTAACCCTTACCACAACAAACTAAACCCAATCACTTTTAAATTACAAAAAAATGCTACTAACCATAGCAAACTATGCCAAACTAACCTAAATTACTTCGGTTATCAAAAATCACCCCTAACTACACTTTACAGCAACAAACTAAGCCCAATCACTTTAAAATTACAAAAAAATGCTAAAAATAATAACAAACTATACCAGAATCACCTAAATTACTTCGGCTACCGTAAATCACCCCCAACTATCTCTTACCACAACAAACCAAACCATTTCATCTTAAAATTACAAAAAAAGGTTTACAAATCATAACAAACTATCCCAGACTCATCTAAATTACTTCGGCTACTCTAAATCATCACCAACTAACCCTTACCACAACAAACTAAACCCAATCACTTTTAAATTAAAAAAAATGCTACTAACCATAGTAAACTATGCCAAACTCACCTAAATTACTTCGGCTACCATAAATCATCACCAACTGACCCTTACCAAAACAAACTAAACCCAATCACTTTAAATTACAAAAAAATGCTACTAACCATAGCAAACTATGCCAAACTCACCTAAATTACTTCTGCTATCAAAAATCACCCCCAACTACACTTTACAGCAACAAACTAAGCCCAATCACTTTAAAATTACAAAAAAATGCTGAAAATCATAACAAACTATACCAGAATCACCTAAATTACTTCGGCTAACGTTAATCACCCCCAACTATCCCTTACAACAACAAACCAAACCATATCATCTTAAAATTACAAAAAAAGATGTGCAAATCATAACAAACTATGCCAAACTCACCTAAATTACTTCGGCTACAATAAATCATCACCAACTAGCCCTTACCACAACAAACTAAACCCAATCACTTTTAAATTACAAAAAAATGCTACTAACCATAGTAAACTATGCCAAACTCACCTAAATTTCTTCGGCTATCAAAAATCACCCCCAACTACACTTTACAGCAATAAACTAAGACCAATCACTTTAAAATTACAAAAAAATGCTAAAAATCATAACAAACTATACCAGAATAATCTAAATTACTTCGGTTACCTTAAATCACTCCCAACTATCCCTTACCACAACAAACCAAACCATATCATCTTAAAATTACAAAAAAAAGTGTACAAATCATAACAAACTATGCCAGACTCACCTAAATTACTTCGGCTACTCTAAATCATCACCAACTAACCCTTACAACAACAAACTAAACCCAATCACTTTTAATTTACAAAAAAATGCTACTATCCATAGCAAACTATGCTAAACTTACCTAAATTACTTCGGCTACCATAAATCATCACCAACTAACCCTTACCACAATAAACTAAACCCAATCACTTTTCAATTACAAAAAAATGCTACTAACCATAGCAAACTATGTCAAACTCACCTAAATTACTTCGGCTATTAAAAATCACCTACAACTACACTTTACAGCAACAAACTAAGCCCAATAACTTTAAAGTTACAAAAAAATGCTAAAAATCATAACAAAATATACCAGAATCACCTAAAATACTTCGGCTACCGTAAATCACCCCCAACTATCCCTTACCACAACAAACCAAACCATATCATCTTAAAATTACAAAAAAAGGTGTACAAATCATAACAAACTATGCCAGACTCACCTAAATTACTTCGGCTACTCTAAATCCTCACCAACTAACCCTTACCACATCAAACTAAACCCAATCACTTTTAAATTAAAAAAAAAAATGCTACTAACCATAGCAAACTATGCCAAACTCACCTAAATTATTTCGTCTATCAAAAATCACCCCCAACTACACTTTACAGCAACAAACTAAGCCCAATCACTTTTAAATTACAAAAAAATGTTAAAAATCATAACAAACTATACCAGAATCACCTAAATTACTTAGGCTACCGTAAATCACCCCCAACTATCCCTTTCCACAACAATCCAAACCATATCATCTTAAAATTACAAAGAAAGGTGTACAAATCATAACAAACTATGCCAGACACAATTAAATTACTTAGGCTACTCTAAATCATCACCAACAAACCCTTACCACAGCAAACTAAACCCAATCACTTTTAAATTACAAAAAAATGCTACTAACCATAGCAAACTATGCCAGACTCACCTAAATTACTTCGGCTACTCTAAATCATCACCAACTAACACTTACCACAACAAACTAAACCCTATTACTTTTAAATTACAATATAATGCTACTAACCATAGCAAACTATGCCAAACTCACCTAAATTACTTCGGCTACCATAATTCATCACCAACTAACTCTTACCACAACAAACTAAACCCAATCACTTTTAAATTACAAAAGAATTCTACTAACCATAGTAAACTATGCCAAACTCACCTAAATTTCTTCGGCTACCATAAATCATCACCAACTAACCCTTACCACAACAAACTAAACCCAATCACTTTTAAATTACAAAAAAATGCTGAAAATCATAACAAACCATACCAGAATCACCTAAATAACTTCGGCTACCGTTAATCACCCCCAACTATCCCTTACCACAACAAACCAAACCATATCATCTTAAAATTACAAAAAAAGGTGTACAAATCATAAAAAACTATGCCAGACTCACCTAAATTACTTCGGCTACTCTAAATCATCACCAACTAACCCTTACCAGAGCAAACTAAACCCAATCACTTTTAAATTACAAAAAAATGCTACTAACCATAGCAAACTATGCCAAACTCACCTAAATTACTTCGGCTACCATAAATCATCACCAACTAACCCTTACCACAACAAACTAAACCCAATCACTTTTAAATTACAAGAAAATGCTACTAACCATAGCAAACTATGCCAAACTCACCTAAATTACTTCGGCTATCAAAAATCACCCCCAACTACACTTTACAGTAACAAACTAAGCCCAATCACTTTAAAATTACAAAAAAATGCTAAAAATCATAACAAACTATACCAGAATCACCTAAATTACTTTGGCTACCGTAAATCACCCCCAACTATCCCTTACCACAACAAACCAAACCATATTAGGTTAAAATTACAAAAAAAGGTGTACAAATCATAACAAACTTTGCCAGACTAACTTAAATTACTTCGGCTACTCTAAATCATCACCAACTAACCCTTGCCACAATTAACTAAACCCAATCACTTTTAAATTACAAAAAAATGCTACTAACCATAGCAAACTATGCCAAACTCACCTAAATTACTTCGGCTACCATAAATCATCACCAACTAACCCTTACCAGAACAAACTTAACCCAATCACTTTTAAATTACAAAAAAATGTTACTAACCATAGCCAACTATGCCAAACTCACCTAAATTACTTCGGCTATCAAAAATTACCCCCAACTACACTTTACAGCAACAAACTAAGCCCAATCACTTTAAAATTCCAAAAAAATGCTAAAAATCATAACAAACTATACCAGAATTACCTAAATCACTTCGGCTACCGTAAATCACCCCCAACTATCCCATACCACAACAAACCAAACCATATCATCTTATAATTACAAAAAAAGGTGTACAAATCATAACAAACTATGCCAGACTCACCTAAATTACTTCGGCTTCTCTAAATCATCACCAACTAACCCTTACCACAACAAACTAAACCCAATCACTTTTAAATTACAAAAAAATGCTACTAACCATAGCAAACTATGCCAAACTCACCTAAATTACTTCGGCTACCATAAATCATCACCAACTAACCCTTACCAGAACAAACTAAACCCAATCACTTTTAAATTACAAAAAAATGTTACTAACCATAGCAAATTATGCCAAACTCACCTAAATTACTTCGGCTATCAAAAATCACCCCCAACTACACTTTAAAGCAACAAACTAAGCCCAATAACTTTAAAATTACAAAAAAATGCTAAAAATCATAACAAAATATACCAGAATCACCTAAAATACTTCGGCTACCGTAAATCACCCCCAACTATCCCTTACCACAACAAACCAAACCATATCATCTTAAAATTACGAAAAAAAGTGTACAAATCATAACAAACTATGCCAGACTCACCTAAATTACTTCGGCTATTCTAAATCATCACCAACTAACCCTTACCACAACAAACTAAACCCAATCACTTTTAAATTACAAAAAAATGCTACTAACCATAGCAAACTATGCCAAACTCACCTAAATTACTTAGGCTACCATAAATCATCACCAACTAACCCTTACCACAACAAACTAAACCCAATCACTTTTAAATTACAAAAAAATGCTACTAACCATAGCAAACTATGCCAAACTCACCTAAATTACTTCGGCTATCAAAAATCACCCCCAACTACACTTTACAGCAACAAACTAAGCCCAATCACTTAAAAATTACAAAAAAATGATAAAAATCATAACAAACTATACCAGAATCACCTAAATTACTTCGGCTACCGTAAATCACCCCCAACTATCCCTTACCACAACAAACCTTACCATATCATCTTAAAATTACAAAAAAAGGTGTACAAATCATAACAAACTATGCCAGACTCACCTAAATTACTTCGGCTACTCTAAATCATCACCAACTAACCCTTACCACAACAAACTAAACCCAATCACTTTTAAATTACAAAAAAATGCTACTAACCATAGCAAACTATGCCAAACTCACCTAAATTACTTCGGCTATCAAAAATCACCCCCAACTACACTTTACAGCAACAAACTAAGCACAATCACTTTAAAATTACAAAAAAATGCTTAAAATCATAACAAACTATACCAGAATCACCTAAATTACTTCGGCTACCGTAAATCACCCCCAACTATCCCTTACCACAACAAACCAAACCATATCATCTTTAAATTACAAAAAAAGGTGTACAAATCATAACAAACTATGCCAGACTCACCTAAATTATTTCGGCTACTCTAAATCATCACCAACAAACCCTTACCACAACAAACTAAACCCAATCACTTTTAAATTACAAAAAAATGCTATTAACCATAGCAAACTATGCCAAACTCACCTAAATTACTTCGGCTACAATAAATCATCACCAACTAACCCTTACCACAACAAACTAAACCCAATCACTTTTAAATTACAAAAAAATGCTACTAACCATTGCAAACTATGCCTAACTCATCTAAATTACTTCGGCTATCAAAAATCACCCCCAACTACACTTTACAGCAACAAACTAAGCCAAATCACTTTAAAATTACAAAAAAATGCTAAAAATCGTAACAAACTATACCAGAATCACCTAAATTACTTCGGCTAACGTAAATCACCCCCAACTATCCCTTACCACAACAAACCAAACCATATCATCTTAAAATTACAAAAAAAGGTGTACAAATCATAACAAACTTTGCCAGACTAACTTAAATTACTTCGGCTACTCTAAATCATCACCAACTAACCCTTGCGACAACAAACTAAACCCAATCACTTTTAAATTACAAAAAAATGCTACTAACCATAGCCAACTATGCCAAACTCACCTAAATTACTTCGGCACCGGTAAATCACCCCCAACTATCCCTTACCACAACAAACCAAACCATATCATCTTTAAATTACAAAAAAAGGTGTACAAATCATAACAAACTATGCCAGACTCACCTAAATTACTTCGGCTACTCTAAATCATCACCAACAAACCCTTACCACAACAAACTAAACCCAATCACTTTTAAATTACAAAAAATTGCTACTAACCATAGCAAACTATGCCAAACTCACCTAAATTACTTCGGCTACAATAAATCATCACCAACTAACCCTTACCACAACAAACTAAGCCCAATCAATTTAAAATTACAAAAAAATGCTAAAAATCATAACAAACTATACCAGAATCACCTAAATTACTTCGGCTACCGTAAATCACCCCCAACTATCTCTTACCACAACAAACCAAACCATATCTTCTTAAAATTACAAAAAAAGGTGTACAAATCATAACAAACTATGCCAGACTCACCTAAATTACTTCGGCTACTCTAAATCATCACCAACTAACCCTTACCACAACAAACTAAACCCAATCACTTTTAAATTACAAAAAAATGCTACTAACCATAGCAAACTATGCCAAACTCACCTAAATTACTTCGGCTATCAAAAATTACCCCCAACTACACTTTACAGCAACAAACTAAGCCCAATCACTTTAAAATTACAAAAAAAATGCTAAAAATCATAACAAAGTATATCAGAATCACCTAAATTACTTCGACTACCGTAAATCACCCCCAACTATCCCTTACCACAACAAACCAAACCATATCATCTTAAAATTACAAGAAAAGGTGTACAAATCATAACAAACTATGCCAGACTCACCTAAATTACTTCGGCTACTCTAAATCATCACCAACTAACCCTTACCACAACAAACTAAACCCAATCGCATTTAAATTACAAAAAAATGCTAGTAACCATAGCAAACTATGCCAACTCACCTAAATTACTTCGGCTACCATAAATCATCACCAACTAACCCTTACCACAACAAACTAAACCCAATCACTTTTAAATTACAAAAAAATGCTACTTACCATAGCAAACTATGCCAAACTCACCTAAATTACTTCGGCTATCAAAAATCACCCCCAACTACACTTTACAGCAACAAACTAAGCCCAAACACTTTAAAATTACAAAAAAATGCTAAAAATCATAACAAACTATACCAGAATAACCTAAATTACTTCGGCTACTGTAAATCACCCCCAACTATCCCTTACCACAACAAACCAAACCATATCATCTTAAAATTACAAAAAAAGGTGTACAAATCATAACAAACTATGCCAGACTCACCTAAATTACTTCGGCTACCGTAAATCAACTCAACTATCCCTTACCACAACAAACCAAACTATATCATCTTAAAATTACAAAGAAAGGTAAGGTGTACAAATCATAACAAACTCAGCCAGACACACCTAATTTACTTCGGCTACTCTAAATCATCACCAACTAACCCTTATCACAGCAAACTAAACCCAATCACTTTTAAATTACAAAAAAATGCTACTAACCATAGCAAACTATGCCAGACTCACCTAAATTACATCGGCTACTCTAAATCATCACCAACTAACCTTTACCTCAACAAACTAAACCCAATCACTTTTAAATTACAAAAAAATGCTACTAACTATAGCAAACTATGCCAAACTCACCTAAATTACTTCGGCTACCATAAATCATCACCAACTAACCCTTACCACAACAAACTAAACCCAATCACTTTTAAATTACAAAAAAATGCTACTAACCATAGCAAACTATGCCAAACTCACCTAAATTACTTCGGTTATCAAAAATCACCCCTAACTACACTTTACAGCAACAAACTAAGCCCAATCACTTTAAAATTACAAAAAAATGCTAAAAATAATAACAAACTATACCAGAATCACCTAAATTACTTCGGCTACCGTAAATCACCCCCAACTATCTCTTACCACAACAAACCAAACCATTTCATCTTAAAATTACAAAAAAAGGTTTACAAATCATAACAAACTATCCCAGACTCATCTAAATTACTTCGGCTACTCTAAATCATCACCAACTAACCCTTACCACAACAAACTAAACCCAATCACTTTTAAATTAAAAAAAATGCTACTAACCATAGTAAACTATGCCAAACTCACCTAAATTACTTCGGCTACCATAAATCATCACCAACTGACCCTTACCAAAACAAACTAAACCCAATCACTTTAAATTACAAAAAAATGCTACTAACCATAGCAAACTATGCCAAACTCACCTAAATTACTTCGGCTATCAAAAATCACCCCCAACTACACTTTACAGCAACAAACTAAGCCCAATCACTTTAAAATTACAAAAAAATGCTGAAAATCATAACAAACTATACCAGAATCACCTAAATTACTTCGGCTAACGTTAATCACCCCCAACTATCCCTTACAACAACAAACCAAACCATATCATCTTAAAATTACAAAAAAAGATGTGCAAATCATAACAAACTATGCCAAACTCACCTAAATTACTTCGGCTACAATAAATCATCACCAACTAGCCCTTACCACAACAAACTAAACCCAATCACTTTTAAATTACAAAAAAATGCTACTAACCATAGTAAACTATGCCAAACTCACCTAAATTTCTTCGGCTATCAAAAATCACCCCCAACTACACTTTACAGCAATAAACTAAGACCAATCACTTTAAAATTAGAAAAAAATGCTAAAAATCATAACAAACTATACCAGAATAATCTAAATTACTTCGGTTACCTTAAATCACTCCCAACTATCCCTTACCACAACAAACCAAACCATATCATCTTAAAATTACAAAAAAAAGTGTACAAATCATAACAAACTATGCCAGACTCACCTAAATTACTTCGGCTACTCTAAATCATCACCAACTAACCCTTACAACAACAAACTAAACCCAATCACTTTTAATTTACAAAAAAATGCTACTATCCATAGCAAACTATGCTAAACTTACCTAAATTACTTCGGCTACCATAAATCATCACCAACTAACCCTTACCACAATAAACTAAACCCAATCACTTTTAAATTACAAAAAAATGCTACTAACCATAGCAAACTATGTCAAACTCACCTAAATTACTTCGGCTATTAAAAATCACCTACAACTACACTTTACAGCAACAAACTAAGCCCAATAACTTTAAAATTACAAAAAAATGCTAAAAATCATAACAAAATATACCAGAATCACCTAAAATACTTCGGCTACCGTAAATCACCCCCAACTATCCCTTACCACAACAAACCAAACCATATCATCTTAAAATTACGAAAAAAAGTGTACAAATCATAACAAACTATGCCAGACTCACCTAAATTACTTCGGCTATTCTAAATCATCACCAACTAACCCTTACCACAACAAACTAAACCCAATCACTTTTAAATTACAAAAAAATGCTACTAACCATAGCAAACTATGCCAAACTCACCTAAATTACTTAGGCTACCATAAATCATCACCAACTAACCCTTACCACAACAAACTAAACCCAATCACTTTTAAATTACAAAAAAATGCTACTAACCATAGCAAACTATGCCAAACTCACCTAAATTACTTCGGCTATCAAAAATCACCCCCAACTACACTTTACAGCAACAAACTAAGCCCAATCACTTAAAAATTACAAAAAAATGATAAAAATCATAACAAACTATACCAGAATCACCTAAATTACTTCGGCTACCGTAAATCACCCCCAACTATCCCTTACCACAACAAACCATACCATATCATCTTAAAATTACAAAAAAAGGTGTACAAATCATAACAAACTATGCCAGACTCACCTAAATTACTTCGGCTACTCTAAATCATCACCAACTAACCCTTACCACAACAAACTAAACCCAATCACTTTTAAATTACAAAAAAATGCTACTAACCATAGCAAACTATGCCAAACTCACCTAAATTACTTCGGCTATCAAAAATCACCCCCAACTACACTTTACAGCAACAAACTAAGCACAATCACTTTAAAATTACAAAAAAATGCTTAAAATCATAACAAACTATACCAGAATCACCTAAATTACTTCGGCTACCGTAAATCACCCCCAACTATCCCTTACCACAACAAACCAAACCATATCATCTTAAAATTACAAAAAAAGGTGTACAAATCATAACAAACTATGCCAGACTCACCTAAATTACTTCGGCTACCATAAATCATCACCAACTAACCCTTACCACAATAAACTAAACCCAATCACTTTTAAATTACAAAAAAATGCTACTAACCATAGCAAACTATGTCAAACTCACCTAAATTACTTCGGCTATTAAAAATCACCTACACCTACACTTTACAGCAACAAACTAAGCCCAATCACTTTAAAATTACAAAAAAATGCTAAAAATCATAACAAACTATACCAGAATCACCTAAATTACTTCGGCTACCGTAAATCACCCCCAACTATCCCTTACCACAACAAACCAAACCATATCATCTTAAAATTACAAAAAAAGGTGTACAAATCATAACAAACTATGCCAGACTCACCTAAATTACTTCGGCTTCTCTATATCATCACCAACTAACCCTTAACACAACAAACTAAACCCAATCACTTTTAAATTACAAAAAAATGCTACTAACCATAGCAAACTATGCCAAACTCACCTAAATTACTTCGGCTACCATAAATCATCACCAACTACACTTTACAGCAATAAACTAAGACCAATCACTTTAAAATTACAAAAAAATGCTAAAAATTATAACAAACTATACCAGAATAACCTAAATTACTTCGGCTACCATAAATCATCACGAACTAACCCTTACCACAACAAACTAAACCCAATCACTTTTAAATTACAAAAAAATGCTACTTACCATAGCAAACTATGCCAAACTCACCTAAATTACTTCGGCTATCAAAAATCACCCCCAACTACACTTTACAGCAACAAACTAAGCCCAAACACTTTAAAATTACAAAAAAATGCTAAAAATCATAACAAACTATACCAGAATAACCTAAATTACTTCGGCTACTGTAAATCACCCCCAACTATCCCTTACCACAACAAACCAAACCATATCATCTTAAAATTACAAAAAAAGGTGTACAAATCATAACAAACTATGCCAGACTCACCTAAATTACTTCGGCTACCGTAAATCAACTCAACTATCCCTTACCACAACAAACCAAACTATATCATCTTAAAATTACAAAGAAAGGTAAGGTGTACAAATCATAACAAACTCAGCCAGACACACCTAATTTACTTCGGCTACTCTAAATCATCACCAACTAACCCTTATCACAGCAAACTAAACCCAATCACTTTTAATTTACAAAAAAATGCTACTAACCATAGCAAACTATGCCAGACTCACCTAAATTACATCGGCTACTCTAAATCATCACCAACTAACCTTTACCTCAACAAACTAAACCCAATCACTTTTAAATTACAAAAAAATGCTACTAACTATAGCAAACTATGCCAAACTCACCTAAATTACTTCGGCTACCATAAATCATCACCAACTAACCCTTACCACAACAAACTAAACCCAATCACTTTTAAATTACAAAAAAATGCTACTAACCATAGCAAACTATGCCAAACTCACCTAAATTACTTCGGTTATCAAAAATCACCCCTAACTACACTTTACAGCAACAAACTAAGCCCAATCACTTTAAAATTACAAAAAAATGCTAAAAATAATAACAAACTATACCAGAATCACCTAAATTACTTCGGCTACCGTAAATCACCCCCAACTATCTCTTACCACAACAAACCAAACCATTTCATCTTAAAATTACAAAAAAAGGTTTACAAATCATAACAAACTATCCCAGACTCATCTAAATTACTTCGGCTACTCTAAATCATCACCAACTAACCCTTACCACAACAAACTAAACCCAATCACTTTTAAATTAAAAAAAATGCTACTAACCATAGTAAACTATGCCAAACTCACCTAAATTACTTCGGCTACCATAAATCATCACCAACTGACCCTTACCAAAACAAACTAAACCCA
Organism: Eledona agricola; assembly: GCA_964023215.1. NCBI lineage: Eukaryota > Metazoa > Arthropoda > Insecta > Coleoptera > Tenebrionidae > Eledona > Eledona agricola. Next base: position 1,686,978 of record CAXIEJ010000091.1, on the reverse strand, counting down.
ATCACTTTAAATTACAAAAAAATGCTACTAACCATAGCAAACTATGCCAAACTCACCTAAATTACTTCTGCTATCAAAAATCACCCCCAACTACACTTTACAGCAACAAACTAAGCCCAATCACTTTAAAATTACAAAAAAATGCTGAAAATCATAACAAACTATACCAGAATCACCTAAATTACTTCGGCTAACGTTAATCACCCCCAACTATCCCTTACAACAACAAACCAAACCATATCATCTTAAAATTACAAAAAAAGATGTGCAAATCATAACAAACTATGCCAAACTCACCTAAATTACTTCGGCTACAATAAATCATCACCAACTAGCCCTTACCACAACAAACTAAACCCAATCACTTTTAGATTACAAAAAAATGCTACTAACCATAGTAAACTATGCCAAACTCACCTAAATTTCTTCGGCTATCAAAAATCACCCCCAACTACACTTTACAGCAATAAACTAAGACCAATCACTTTAAAATTACAAAAAAATGCTAAAAATTATAACAAACTATACCAGAATAATCTAAATTACTTCGGTTACCTTAAATCACTCCCAACTATCCCTTACCACAACAAACCAAACCATATCATCTTAAAATTACAAAAAAAAGTGTACAAATCATAACAAACTATGCCAGACTCACCTAAATTACTTCGGCTACTCTAAATCATCACCAACTAACCCTTACAACAACAAACTAAACCCAATCACTTTTAATTTACAAAAAAATGCTACTATCCATAGCAAACTATGCTAAACTTACCTAAATTACTTCGGCTACCATAAATCATCACCAACTAACCCTTACCACAATAAACTAAACCCAATCACTTTTCAATTACAAAAAAATGCTACTAACCATAGCAAACTATGTCAAACTCACCTAAATTACTTCGGCTATTAAAAATCACCTACAACTACACTTTACAGCAACAAACTAAGCCCAATAACTTTAAAGTTACAAAAAAATGCTAAAAATCATAACAAAATATACCAGAATCACCTAAAATACTTCGGCTACCGTAAATCACCCCCAACTATCCCTTACCACAACAAACCAAACCATATCATCTTAAAATTACGAAAAAAAGTGTACAAATCATAACAAACTATGCCAGACTCACCTAAATTACTTCGGCTATTCTAAATCATCACCAACTAACCCTTACCACAACAAACTAAACCCAATCACTTTTAAATTACAAAAAAATGCTACTAACCATAGCAAACTATGCCAAACTCACCTAAATTACTTAGGCTACCATAAATCATCACCAACTAACCCTTACCACAACAAACTAAACCCAATCACTTTTAAATTACAAAAAAATGCTACTAACCATAGCAAACTATGCCAAACTCACCTAAATTACTTCGGCTATCAAAAATCACCCCCAACTACACTTTACAGCAACAAACTAAGCCCAATCACTTAAAAATTACAAAAAAATGATAAAAATCATAACAAACTATACCAGAATCACCTAAATTACTTCGGCTACCGTAAATCACCCCCAACTAGCCCTTACCACAACAAACCATACCATATCATCTTAAAATTACAAAAAAAGGTGTACAAATCATAACAAACTATGCCAGACTCACCTAAATTACTTCGGCTACTCTAAATCATCACCAACTAACCCTTACCACAACAAACTAAACCCAATCACTTTTAAATTACAAAAAAATGCTACTAACCATAGCAAACTATGCCAAACTCACCTAAATTACTTCGGCTATCAAAAATCACCCCCAACTACACTTTACAGCAACAAACTAAGCACAATCACTTTAAAATTACAAAAAAATGCTTAAAATCATAACAAACTATACCAGAATCACCTAAATTACTTCGGCTACCGTAAATCACCCCCAACTATCCCTTACCACAACAAACCAAACCATATCATCTTAAAATTACAAAAAAAGGTGTACAAATCATAACAAACTATGCCAGACTCACCTAAATTACTTCGGCTACCATAAATCATCACCAACTAACCCTTACCACAATAAACTAAACCCAATCACTTTTAAATTACAAAAAAATGCTACTAACCATAGCAAACTATGTCAAACTCACCTAAATTACTTCGGCTATTAAAAATCACCTACACCTACACTTTACAGCAACAAACTAAGCCCAATCACTTTAAAATTACAAAAAAATGCTAAAAATCATAACAAACTATACCAGAATCACCTAAATTACTTCGGCTACCGTAAATCACCCCCAACTATCCCTTACCACAACAAACCAAACCATATCATCTTAAAATTACAAAAAAAGGTGTACAAATCATAACAAACTATGCCAGACTCACCTAAATTACTTCGGCTTCTCTATATCATCACCAACTAACCCTTAACACAACAAACTAAACCCAATCACTTTTAAATTACAAAAAAATGCTACTAACCATAGCAAACTATGCCAAACTCACCTAAATTACTTCGGCTACCATAAATCATCACCAACTACACTTTACAGCAATAAACTAAGACCAATCACTTTAAAATTACAAAAAAATGCTAAAAATTATAACAAACTATACCAGAATAACCTAAATTACTTCGGCTACCATAAATCATCACGAACTAACCCTTACCACAACAAACTAAACCCAATCACTTTTAAATTACAAAAAAATGCTACTAACCATAGCAAACTATGTCAAACTCACCTAAATTACTTCGGCTATCAAAAATCACCCCCAACTACACTTTACAGCAACAAACTAAGCCCAATCACTCTAAAATTACAAAAAAATGCTAAAAATCATAACAAACTATACCAGAATCACCTAAATTACTTCGGCTACCGTAAATCACCCCCAACTATCTCTTACCACAACAAACCAAACCATATCATCTTAAAATTACAAAAAAAGGTGTACAAATCATAACAAACTATGCCAGACTCACCTAAATTACTTCGGCTACCATAAATCATCACCAACTAACCCTTACCACAACAAACTAAACCCAATCACTTTTAAATTACAAAAAAATGCTACTAACCATAGGAAACTATGCCAAACTCACCTAAATTACTTCGGCTACCATAAATCATCACCAACTAACCTTTACCACAACAAACTAAACCCAATCACTTTTAAATTACAAAAAAATGCTACTAACCATAGCAAACTATGTCAAACTCACCTAAATTACTTCGGCTATCAAAAATCACCCCAACTACACTTTACAGCAATAAACTAAGACCAATCACTTTAAAATTACAAAAAAATGATAAAAATCATAACAAACTGTTGTTGTTGTTGTAGTTGATCAAAGTTGCCTAAATTTTAATACTTTATATGTAGTTAGCTATTTAATTTTGAGAGATATTGTCGGGGAGACGGGGGTGTTGTGGATTTTTTGGAAAAAGTAAAAATATAGAGAAGAAACTTTGAGTTAATGTTGTTATTTTTTAAAGTGTCGAAATTTGTTCAGTTGTCCGACGAACTTAGTGCGCGTCCCGCCCACATCGACTGAGGAAGAATCGCTGAACGGCGCTGGACGACGACACATGGCGCCCAACGTGGGGCAAATCTCAATTCTGATTCTTCACATTGCTGTGAAGCGAACTACAGAAGAGTGAAAGATTGGCTCTTAGACGCCGGACGAGAACAAATTTCAGATGACACCGCCACCAATGACAAGAGCAATGGCTTCTGTTAGAGAGTCGTCAAAAATAGAAGATACAACAGAAGGATCGTCGATTAGTTCTGCGACAGAGGCCGTCCAAATGACGGAAATTTTAATGACATTAACAAAGATATTACAGAAAAATCCAACACCGATTCGACCAGAAGAGACGCTCGTCACTTTTAGTGGAGAACCTGAAGAGGATCCAGAAGAGTTCGAGCAGCTTCTCCGGGAGTACTTCCGTGCAGAGGGGACTCAATTGTCTCCGCAGGCGCAGACGGCAATTTTGTTCCGACAACTTCGGGGTGCCGCGGCTCGTCGTTATAAAGCCTTTATCGAACGCAACGAACCACCAGAAATTGTGTTTGGGCAACTAAAGAACCACTACAGCGTAGAAAACAATTTTACGGCCTTGCACGAACGGTTTATTGGACGCTCGTTCAATGGTCCGCCCCAAGATGTCGAATTCTACGTAGATCAGCAAGAGCGGTTGTTTCGACGATTGTTTCCGGAAGCACCGAAACAACGATTAATATCTCTGCTAATAAAACAAATGCCGAGATCTTGCCGACCCATTCTTGTTCTGAATGAGTTTTCAAACGTCGATAGCTTCACCAAAGTGTTACGACGAGTTCTGGAACAGTTCCACTACGAACAAAACCCTAAGAAGCAGTCGGAAAACTGGAGGAGGACCGCGGACATGTCTCCATCCCGGTCCGGTCCCTCGGCTTAGGTACATATAACATACCCCAGGTACCGGTTGTTGTTGCAGGAAAAAGCTACGCTGCTACGCTAGACACCGGTGCCACCCTCAACTTCATAAATGCAAACATCGCTGAACCAAGTAAACATTGCCAACACTACGTACAATTAAGTATCAGTAACGCGTCTGCCAACGCAATCGGTACAAAGCGCTTGGATATCCAGCTCGGAAGCAGAGAGTATCGTGACGTGGATTTCACCATCGTCGAGGACCTCGTTGAGGATGTAATCATGGGCGCACCATGGCTTCGCGAAACACGTGCCATGCTAGATTACGACCTGCGATGCATCCATCATGGCCGAGAACACAGAACGACAACCTACTGGACGAATCCTTTTATTGGGGCTTCCGGCTTCCGACACACGGTTTTCCAGAGGAATACATTGATCAGTTTAAACAGATAGTGCGCGAGTACGAAAAAGTTTTAGATGAAAAAAAATTTGTAGGTTCAGTGCAAACGGTCAGTCACAAAATTAGATTAATAAAAGACGAACCTTTCCGCTTACGTCCATATCACTTAAATGACGACAAAAAACGCGAGATGTACAGTTGCGTGAAAGATATGCTAGCCGCGGGTGTTATAGAACGCTCAACTAGTGACTATTGTTCCCCTGCTGTGTTAGTACGGAAAAAAGATGGTACAGTGAGGTTTTGCACAGACTATCGTCGCCTTAATCTTATAACGCGTGACGAAGCGGCTCTTTTACCGCGCATAAAGGAAGCGTTACGCGATTTTGGTGCGGAGATTGTATTTTCATCCATAGATTTAAAATCTGGATATTGGCAAATTCCAATGCACCCGGAGTCGAAGCACCTCACAACGTTTTCAACTCCAGACGGAGCTACTTATCAGTACAACGTTATGCCGTTTGGGTTGAAAAATGCACCCGCGACATTCCAGAAGTTGATGACCCGTGTTTTGGGCGGATTACTGGGAGAATGCGTACACGTGTACCTCGACGACATTATCGTATACTCATCAAGTTATGAGGAACACCTGGAACATCTTCAACGGGTCTTTCAGCGTCTTCGTGAGTTTGGGTTACGATGCGCCTTTGCCAAGTGTCGTTTCGGCGTTACCGAACTTCCATATCTTGGCCACACGATAGGACGTTATTGTAATCAGCCACAATCGACTCACTTGCGACAGATCCAAGAAGCTGTACCACCTAGAAACCGGAAACAACTTCAAAAATTCCTTGGATTGGCCAATTGGGTGCGTGAGTACATCTCGGACTACGCTATCATCGCAGCCCCATTGACCGACCTCCTCACCACCAAAAAGCTTTTTAAATGGGACCATAACGCACAAAAAGCATTCGACGAGTTGAAGAAGGCGATTGACCAACCGCTTCAGTTGAAGAGACCGGAACCGCAACTGCCGTTTGTCTTGCAGACTGATGCCAGCGGAGTTGGTATAGCTGCAGTTTTATTTCAAGAAAAAGACGACGTGCGACACGTAGTGTCATATAGTAGCGCACGACTCACTGCGACGCAACGGAAATATCACATAAATGAGCAAGAATGTTTGGCGATTGTATGGGCGATTAAGGGATATCGACCATACCTGGAGGATGTGCCGTTTACGCTGAGAACGGATAATAAAGCGTTATTGTGGCTCAATACTGCCAAAGACAGTAACGCCAAATTAACTAGGTGGGCGTTATTGTTGCAGGAATTTCGTTTTCGCGTCGAACACTGTGAAGGAAAACACAACGAACTTCCAGATCTTCTTTCCCGACAACCCGAGGCGTCAGAGGTACCGGTGGAAGCCGAAGATCTCGACAGGATGTTTGTTCCCACGCTGTCATCCGATCGATTGTGTCTGATGGAAAGTGTCACATTTATAGACACAGTCAAAGAGGCACAACAGAAAGATCCTGAGTTTCCGTTAATGGTCCAGCGCCTCACGCAGACGAACCATCAACGGGGTACTGCCACATTCCAGAAATATTATGAATTGCGTGACGGCTACCTTTACCGAAAAGGAGAAGTGTCCCAACTCTGGGTACCTAAAACAGAGCGCGAACGGGTCCTGCACGAATTCCACGACATTTTAAACCATCCTGGACGCGATGAAACTATTCGTGCAATTCGTGAAGAATACACCTGGCCGTCTCTTAACAATGACGTTGCAACCTACGTACGAAACTGTCTTGTGTGCGCGACCACCAAACCTGAAACAACACAGACACATGCACCTTTGCGTGCATATGTTCCGACGAAGCCGTGGCAAACAATTGCGGTTGACTACATGGGTCCTTTCGAAGAAACACCAAAAAGAAATCGCTTTATTCTCGTTGTCATGGACACTTTCTCGAGATGGGTAGAGGCATTTCCAACAAAACGCATGACCGCAAAATCTACGCTTGCAGTTCTGCGCGACGAAATTTTTCCACGCTGGGGGTATCCACGTGCCCTAATCAGCGATAATGGTCCTCAGTTCAGGAGCGAGACGTTTCAAGCTGCATGTCGGCGGTGGAAAATTAAACACTGGCCCACAGCAGTTTATCATCCACGAGCCAACCCAACTGAGCCCCGTAATCAAGAACTAAAGAAAATTATACGCCATCTTCAGTTTGCTGATTCAAAACGGCCATGGGACCGTCAGCTGGGCCAGGCGCTATTTTCTTTGCGGCGACGTCGGAATGCTGCCACCAGACAAACTCCTAGCGTGACACTTCTTGGCTTCGACATTATGCGACCTGGCCATCCAGAGAAAAATGAGTCTACTTCACTTTTACCGGAAGAACGTATTAAAAATGCACAAACAAATCAAAAGCTCTATCGACGACGCTATGACCGAGACATGGATGACTCTTGCCGTTACAATGTAGGCGAACAAGTAATGGTTAGAAGACATGTCCGGTCTGGTTTTAAGGGGAAATGGATCGGCCCCGTCAAAATAACTGGTGTCGCAGGGAATTGCTACCTGGTGGACCGCAATGGCGTTACCGTTCGGGAACATGTAGATAATATTCGCCGGGCGCCGTCACATCGCGGAACATTCCCAACGTCACTGGAGAATCCAGATGATGGAACAGAACTGCGGATCTACCGACGGAAAAAAAGACAGAATCCATCTTCATCCGAGGTAGTCCAAGATCAGAGTGTGACAATATCAAGCGAAATCAGCGACTTCGAATATGATTCAAAGGAGACTGGTCATGACAGAGAAGATGCTGACAAGAGGTGTTATCACACGTAGATTAGAATTAGATTAAAATTTGGCCATTTGGAGGAGGGAAAGTGTTGTAGTTGATCAAAGTTGCCCAAATTTTAATACTTTATATGTAGTTAGCTATTTAATTTTGAGAGATATTGTCGGGGAGACGGGGGTGTTGTGGATTTTTTGGAAAAAGTAAAAATATAGAGAAGAAACTTTGAGTTAAGGGTGTTAGTGTCGAAATTTGTTCAGTTGTCCGACGAACTTAGTGCGCGTCTCGCCCACATCGACTGAGGAAAAATCGCTGAACGGCGCTGGACGACGACAAAACTATACCAGAATCACCTAAATTACTTCGGCTAACGTAAATCACCCCCAACTATCTCTTACCGCAACAAACCAAACCATATCATCTTAAAATTACGAAAAAAGGTGTACAAATCATAACAAACTATTCCAGACTCACCTAAATTACTTCGGATACTCTATATCATCACCAAATAACCCTTACCACAACAAACTAAACCCAATCACTTTTAAATTACAAAAAAATGCTACAAACTATGCCAAACTCACCTAAATTACTTCGGCTAATCTAAATCATCACCAACTAACCCTTACTACAACAAACTAAACCCAATCACTTTTAAATTACAAAAAAATGCTACCAACCATAGCAAACTATGCCAAACTCACCTAAATTACTTCGGCTATCAAAAATCTCCCCCAACTACACTTTACAACAACAAACTAAGCCCAATCACTTTAAAATTACAAAAAAATGATAAAAATCATAACAAACTATACCAGAATCACCTAAATTACTTCGGCTACCGTAAATCACCCCCAACTATCCCTTACCACAACAAACCAAACCATATCATCTTAAAATTACAAAAAAAGGTGTACAAATCATAACAAACTATGCCAGACTCACCTAAATTACTTCGGCTACTCTAAATCGTCACCAACTAACCCTTACCACATCAAACTAAACCCAATCACATTTAAATTAAAAAAAAAATGCTACTAACCATAGCAAACTATGCCAAACTCACCTAAATTATTTCGTCTATCAAAAATCACCCCCAACTACACTTTACAGCAACAACCTAAGCCCAATCACTTTAAAATTACAAAAAAATGCTAAAAATCATAACAAACTATACCAGAATCACCTAAATTACTTTGGCTACCGTAAATCACCCCCAACTATCCTTTACCACAACAAACCAAACCATATCATCTTAAAATTACAAAAAAAGGTGTACAAATCATAACAAACTATGCCAGACTCACCTAAATTACTTCGGCTACTCTAAATCATCACCAACAAACCCTTACCACAACAAACTAAACCCAATCACTTTTAAATTACAAAAAATTGTTACTAACCATAGCAAACTATGATAAACTCACCTAAATTACTTCGGCTACCATAAATCATCACCAACTAACCCTTACCACAACAAACTAAACCCAATCACTTTTAAATTACAAAAAAATGCTACTAACCATTGGAAACTATGCCAAACTCACCGAAATTACTTCGGCTATCAAAAATCTCCCCCAACTACACTTTACAGCAACAAACTAAGCCAAATCACTTTAAAATTACAAAAAAATGCTAAAAATCGTAACAAACTATACCAGAATCACCTAAATTACTTCGGCTAACGTAAATCACCCCCAACTATCCCTTACCACAACAAACCAAACCATATCATCTTAAAATTACAAAAAAAGGTGTACAAATCATAACAAACTTTGCCAGACTAACTTAAATTACTTCGGCTACTCTAAATCATCACCAACTAACCCTTGCCACAACAAACTAAACCCAATCACTTTTAAATTACAAAAAAATGCTACTAACCATAGCAAATTATGCCAAACTCACCTAAATTACTTCGGCTACCATAAATCATCACCAACTAACCCTTCCCAGAACAAACTAAACCCAATCACTTTTAAATTACAAAAAAATGTTACTAACCATAGCCAACTATGCCAAACTCACCTAAATTACTTCGGCTATCAAAAATTACCCCCAACTACACTTTACAGCAAGAAACTAAGCCCAATCACTTTAAAATTCCAAAAAAATGCTAAAAATTATAACAAACTATACCAGAATTACCTAAATCACTTCGGCTACCGTAAATCACCCCCAACTATCCCATACCACAACAAACCAAACCATATCATCTTAAAATTACAAAAAAAGGTGTACAAATCATAACAAACTATGCCAGACTCACCTAAATTACTTCGGCTTCTCTAAATCATCACCAACTAACCCTTACCACAACAAACTAAACCCAATCACTTTTAAATTACAAAAAAATGCTACTAACCATAGCAAACGATGCCAAACTCACCTAAATTACTTCGGCTACCATAAATCATCACCAACTAATCCTTACCAGAACAAACTAAACCCAATCACTTTTAAATTACAAAAAAATGTTACTAACCATAGCAAACTATGCCAAACTCACCTAAATTACTTCGGCTATCAAAAATCACCCCCAACTACACTTTAAAGCAACAAACTAAGCCCAATAACTTTAAAATTACAAAAAAATGTTAAAAATCATTACAAAATATACCAGAATCACCTAAAATACTTCGGCTACCGTAAATAACCGCCAACTATCCTTTACCACAACAAACCAAACCATATCATCTTAAAATTACGAAAAAAGGTGTACAAATCATAACAAACTATGCCAGACTCACCTAAATTACTTCGGCTATTCTAAATCATCACCAACTAACCCTTACCACAACAAACTAAACCCAATCACTTTTAAATTACAAAAAAATGCTACTAACCATAGCAAACTATGCCAAACTCACCTAAATTACTTAAGCTGCCATAAATCATCACCAACTAACCCTTACCACAACAAACTAAACCCAATCACTTTTAAATTACAAAAAAATGCTACTAACCATAGCAAACTATGCCAAACTCACCTAAATTACTTCGGCTATCAAAAATCACCCCCAACTACACTTTACAGCAACAAACTAAGCACAATCACTTTAAAAATACAAAAAAATGCTTAAAATCATAACAAACTATACCAGAATCACCTAAATTACTTCGGCTACCGTAAATCACCCCCAACTATCCCTTACCACAACAAACCAAACCATATCATCTTTAAATTACAAAAAAAGGTGTACAAATCATAACAAACTATGCCAGACTCACCTAAATTACTTCGGCTACTCTAAATCATCACCAACAAACCCTTACCACAACAAACTAAACTCAATCACTTTTAAATTACAAAAAAATGCTACTAACCATAGCAAACTATGCCAAACTCACCTAAATTACTTCGGCTACCATAAATCATCACCAACTAACCCTTACCACAACAAACCAAACCATATCATCTTTAAATTACAAAAAAAGGTGTACAAATCATAACAAACTATGCCAGACTCACCTAAATTACTTCGGCTACTCTAAATCATCACCAACAAACCCTTACCACAACAAACTAAACCCAATCACTTTTAAATTACAAAAAATTGCTACTAACCATAGCAAACTATGCCAAACTCACCTAAATTACTTCGGCTACGATAAATCATCACCAACTAACCCTTACCACAACAAACTAAACCCAATCACTTTTAAATTACAAAAAAATGCTACTAACCATTGCAAACTATGCCAAACTCACCTAAATTACTTCGGCTACCATAAATCATCACCAACTAACCCTTACCACAACAAACTAAACCCAATCACTTTTAAATTGCAAAAAAATGTTACTAACCATAGCCAACTATGCCAAACTCACCTAAGTTACTTCGGCTATCAAAAATTACCCCCAACTACACTTTACAGCAACAAACTAAGCCCAATCACTTTAAAATTACAAAAAAATGTAAAAACCTAAACAAACTATACCAGAATCACCTAAATTACTTCGGCTACCGTAAATCACCCCCAACTTTCCCTTACCACAACAAACCAAACCATATCATCTTAAAATTACAAAAAAAGGTGTACAAATCATAACAAACTATGCCAGACTCTCCTAAATTACTTCGGCTACTCTAAATCATCACCAACTAACCCTTACCACAACAAACTAAACCCAATCACTTTTAAATTACAAAAAAATGCTACTAACCATAGCAAACTATGCCAAAGAAACCTAAATTACTTCGGCTACCATAAATCATCACCAACTAACCCTTACCACAACAAACTAAACCCAATCACTTTTAAATTACAAAAAAATGCTACTAACCATAGCAAACTATGCCAAACTCACCTAAATTACTTCGGCCATCAAAAATCACCCCCAACTACACTTTACAGCCACAAACTATGCCCAATCACTTTAAAATTACAAAAAAATGCTAAAAATCATAACAAGCTATACCAGAATCACCTAAATTACTTCGGCTACCGTAAATCACCCCCAACTATCTCTTACCTTAACAAACCAAACCATATCTTCTTAAAATTACAAAAAAAGGTGTACAAATCATAACAAACTATGCCAGACTCACCTAAATTACTTCGGCTACTCTAAATCATCACCAACTAACCCTTACCACAACAAATTAAACCCAATCACTTTTAAATTACAAAAAAATGCTACTAACCATAGCAAACTATGCAAACTCACCTAAATTACTTCGGCTATCAAAAATTACCCCCAACTACACTTTACAGCAACAAACTAAGCCCAAACACTTTAAAATTACAAAAAAATGCTAAAAATCATAACAAACTATATCAGAATCACCTAAATTACTTCGACTACCGTAAATCACCCCCAACTATCCCTTACCACAACAAACCAAACCATATCATCTTAAAATTACAAGAAAAGGTGTACAAATCATAACAAACTATGCCAGACTCACCTAAATTACTTCGGCTACTCTAAATCATCACCAACTAACCCTTACCACAACAAACTAAACCCAATCGCTTTTAAATTACAAAAAAATGCTAGTAACCATAGCAAACTATGCCAACTCACCTAAATTACTTCGGCTATCAAAAATCATCCCCAACTACACTTTACAGCAACAAACTAAGCCCAATCACATTAAAATTACAAAAAATGCTAAAAATCATAACAAACTATACCAGAATCACCTAAATTACTTCGGCTACCGTAAATCACCCCCAACTATCCCTTACCACAACAAACCAAACCATATCATCTTAAAATTACAAAAAAAGGTGTACAAACCATAACAACTATGCCAGACTCACCTAAATTACTTCGGCTACTCTAAATCATCACCAACTAACCCTTACCACAACAAACTAAACTCAATCACTTTTAAATTACAAAGAAATGCTACTAACCATAGCAAACTAGGCCAAACTCACCTAAATTATTTCGGCTATCAAAAATCACCCCCAAATACACTTTACAGCAACAAACTAAGCCCAATCACTTTAAAATTACAAGAAAATGCTAAAAATCCTAACAAACTATACCAGAATCATCTAAATTACTTCGGCTACCGTAAATCACCCCCAATTATCCCTTAGCACAACAAACCAAACCATATCATCTTAAAATTACAAAAAAAGGTGTACAAATCATAACAAACTATGCCAGACTCACCTAAATTACTTCGGCTCCTCTAAATCATCACCAACTAACCCTTACCACAACAAACTAATCCCAATCACTTTTAAATTACAAAAAAATGCTACTAACCATAGCAAACTATGCCAAACTCACCTAAATTACTTCGGCTACCATAAATCATCACCAACTAGCCCTTACCACAACAAACTAAACCCAATCACTTTTAAATTACAAAAAAATGGTACTAACCATAGCAAACTATGCCAAACTCACCTAAATTACTTCGGCTATCAAAAATCATCCCCAACTACACTTTACAGCAACAAACTAAGCCCAATCACATTAAAATTACAAAAAATGCTAAAAATCATAACAAACTATACCAGAATCACCTAAATTACTTCGGCTACCGTAAATCACCCCCAACTATCCCTTACCACAACAAACCAAACCATATCATCTTAAAATTACAAAAAAAGGTGTACAAATCATAACAACTATGCCAGACTCACCTAAATTACTTCGGCTACTCTAAATCATCACCAACTAACCCTTACCACAACAAACTAAACCCAATCACTTTTAAATTACAAAAAAATGCTACTAACCATAGCAAACTAGGCCAAACTCACCTAAATTATTTCGGCTATCAAAAATCACCCCCAAATACACTTTACAGCAACAAACTAAGCCCAATCACTGTAAAATTACAAGAAAATGCTAAAAATCCTAACAAACTCTACCAGAATCATCTAAATTACTTCGGCTACCGTAAATCACCCCCAATTATCCCTTAGCACAACAAAGCAAACCATATCATCTTAAAATTAAAAAAAAAGGTGTACAAATCATAACAAACTATGCCAGACTCACCTAAATTACTTCGGCTCCTCTAAATCATCACCAACTAACCCTTACCACAACAAACTAATCCCAATCACTTTTAAATTACAAAAAAATGCTACTAACCATAGCAAACTATGCCAAACTCACCTAAATTACTTCGGCTACCATAAATCATCACCAACTAGCCCTTACCACAACAAACTAAACCCAATCATTTTTAAATTACAAAAAAATGCTACTAACCATAGCAAACTATGCCAAACCCACCTAAATTACTTCGGCTACCATAAATCATCACCAACTAGCCCTTACCACAACAAACTAAACCCAATCACTTTTAAATTACAAAAAAATGCTACTAACCATAGCAAACTATGCCAAACCCACCTAAATTACTTCGGCTATCAAAAATCACCCCCAACTACACTTTACAGCAATAAACTAAGACCAATCACATTAAAATTACAAAAAAATGCTAAAAATCATAACAAACTATACCAGAATAACCTAAATTACTTCGGTTACCTTAAATCACTCCCAACTATCCCTTACCACAACAAACCAAACCATATCATCTTAAAATTACAAAAAAAGGTGTACAAATCATAACAAACTATGCCAGACTCACCTAAATTACTTCGGCTACTCTATATCATCACCAACTAACCCTTACCACAACAAACTATACCCAATCACTTTTAAATTACAAAAAAATGCTACTAACCATAGCAAACTATGCCAGACTCACCTTAATTACATCGGCTACTCTAAATCATCACCAACTAACCTTTACCTCAACAAACTAAACCCAATCACTTTTAAATTACAAAAAAATGCTACTAACTATAGCAAACTATGCCAAACTCACCTAAATTACTTCGGCTACCATAAATCATCACCAACTAACCCTTACCACAACAAACTAAACCCAATCACTTTTAAATTACAAAAAAATGCTACTAACCATAGCAAACTATGCCAAACTCACCTAAATTACTTCGGTTATCAAAAATCACCCCCAACTACACTTTACAGCAACAAACTAAGCCCAATCACTTTAAAATTACAAAAAAATGCTACTAACCATAGCAAACTATGCCAAACTCACCTAAATTACTTCGGCTATCAAAAATCACCCCCAACTACACTTTACAGCAACAAACTAAGCCCAATCACTTTAAAATTACAAAAAAATGCTGAAAATCATAAAAAACTATACCAGAATCACCTAAATTACTTCGGCTAACGTTAATCACCCCCAACTATCCCTTACCACAACAAACCAAACCATATCATCTTAAAATTACAAAAATAGGTGTACAAATCATAACAAACTATGCCAAACTCACCTAAATTACTTCGGCTACCATAAATCATCACCAACTAGCCCTTACCACAACAAACTAAACCCAATCACTTTTAAATTACAAAAAAATGCTACTAACCATAGCAAACTATGCCAAACTCACCTAAATTACTTCGGCTATCAAAAATCACCCCCAACTACACTTTACAGCAATAAACTAAGACCAATCACTTTAAAATTACAAAAAAATGCTAAAAATCATAACAAACTATACCAGAATAACCTAAATTACTTCGGTTACCTTAAATCACTCCCAACTATCCCTTACCACAACAAACCAAACCATATCATCTTAAAATTACAAAAAAAGGTGTACAAATCATAACAAACTATGCCAGACTCACCTAAATTACTTCGGCTACTCTAAATCATCACCAACTAAGCCTTACCACAACAAACTAAACCCAATCACTTTTAATTTACAAAAAAATGCTACTATCTATAGCAAACTATGCCAAACTCACCTAAATTACTTCGGCTACCATAAATCATCACCAACTAACCCTTACCACAATAAACTAAACCCAATCACTTTTAAATTACAAAAAAATGCTACTAACCATAGCAAACTATGTCAAACTCACCTAAATTACTTCGGCTATTAAAAATCACCTACAACTACACTTTACAGCAACAAACTAAGCCCAATCACTCTAAAATTACAAAAAAATGCTAAAAATCATAACAAACTATACCAGAATCACCTAAATTACTTCGGCTACCGTAAATCACCCCCAACTATCTCTTAACACAACAAACCAAACCATATCATCTTAAAATTACAAAAAAAGGTGTACAAATCATAACAAACTATGCCAGACTCACCTAAATTACTTCGGCTACTCTAAATCATCACCAACTAACCCTTACCACAACAAACTAAACCCAATCACTTTTAAATTACAAAAAAATGCTACTAACCATAGCAAACTATGCCAAACTCACCTAAATTACTTCGGCTACCATAAATCATCACCAACTAACCATTACCACAACAAACTAAACCCAATCACTTTTAAATTACAAAAAAATTCTACTAACCATAGCAAACTATGCCAAACTCACCTAAATTACTTCGGCTACCATAAATCATCACCAACTAAACCTTACCACAACAAACTAAACCCAATCACTTTTAAATTACAAAAAAATGCTACTAACCATAGCAAACTATGCCAAACTCACCTAAATTACTTCGGCTATCATAAATCATCACCAACTAACCATTACCACAACAAACTAAACCCAATCACTTTAAAATTACAAAAAAATTCTACTAACCATAGCAAACTATGCCAAACTCACCTAAATTACTTCGGCTACCATAAATCATCACCAACTAAACCTTACCACAACAAACTAAACCCAATCACTTATAAATTACAAAAAAATGCTACTAACCATAGCAAACTATGCCAAACTCACCTAAATTACTTCGGCTATCAAAAATCACCCCCAACTACACTTTACAGCAACAAACTAAGCCCAATCACTTTAAAATTACAAAAAAATGCTGAAAATCATAACAAACTATACCAGAATCACCTAAATTACTTCGGCTACCGTAAATCACCCCCAACTATCTCTTACCACAACAAACCAAACCATATCATCTTAAAATTACAAAAAAAGGTGTACAAATCATAGCAAACTATGCCAAACTCACCTAAATTACTTCGGCTACCATAAATCATCACCAACTAACCCTTACCACAACAAACTAAACCCAATCACTTTTAAATTACAAAAAAATGCTACTAACCATAGCAAACTATGCCAAACTCACCTAAATTACTTCGGCTACCATAAATCATCACCAACTAACCCTTACCACAACAAACTAAACCCATTCACTTTTAAATTACAAAAAAATGCTACTAACCATAGCAAACTATGTCAAAGTCACCTAAATTACTTCGGCTATCAAAAATCACCCCAACTACACTTTACAGCAATAAACTAAGACCAATCACTTTAAAATTACAACAAAATGCTAAAAATCATAACAAACTATACCAGAATAGCCTAAATTACTTCGGCTACTGTAAATCACCCCCAACTATCCCTTACCACAACAAACCAAACCATATCATCTTAAAATTACAAAAAAAAGTGTACAAATCATAACAAAGTATGCCAGACTCACCTAAATTACTTCGGCTACCGTAAATCAACCCAACTATCCCTTACCACAACAAACCAAACTATATCATCTTAAAATTACAAAGAAAGGTAAGGTGTACAAATCATAACAAACTATGCCAGACACACCTAATTTACTTCGGCTACTCTAAATCATCACCAACTAACCCTTATCACAGCAAACTAAACCCAATCACTTTTAAATTACAAAAAAATGCTACTATCTATAGCAAACTATGCCAAACTCACCTAAATTACTTCGGCTACCATAAATCATCACCAACTAACCCTTACCACAATAAACTAAACCCAATCACTTTTAAATTACAAAAAAATGCTACTAACCATAGCAAACTATGTCAAACTCACCTAAATTACTTCGGCTATTAAAAATCACCTACAACTACACTTTACAGCAACAAACTAAGCCCAATCACTCTAAAATTACAAAAAAATGCTACTAACCATAGCAAACTATGCCAAACTCACCTAAATTACTTCGGCTACCATAAATCATCACCAACTAACCATTACCACAACAAACTAAACCCAATCACTTTTAAATTACAAAAAAATTCTACTAACCATAGCAAACTATGCCAAACTCACCTAAATTACTTCGGCTACCATAAATCATCATCAACTAAACCTTACCACAACAAACTAAACCCAATCACTTTTAAATTACAAAAAAATGCTACTAACCATAGCAAACTATGCCAAACTCACCTAAATTACTTCGGCTATCAAAAATCACCCCCAACTACACTTTACAGCAACAAACTAAGCCCAATCACTTTAAAATTACAAAAAAATGCTGAAAATCATAACAAACTATACCAGAATCACCTAAATTACTTCGGCTACCGTAAATCACCCCCAACTATCTCTTACCACAACAAACCAAACCATATCATCTTAAAATTACAAAAAAAGGTGTACAAATCATAGCAAACTATGCCAAACTCACCTAAATTACTTCGGCTACCATAAATCATCACCAACTAACCCTTACCACAACAAACTAAACCCAATCACTTTTAAATTACAAAAAAATGCTACTAACCATAGCAAACTATGCCAAACTCACCTAAATTACTTCGGCTATCATAAATCATCACCAACTAACCATTACCACAACAAACTAAACCCAATCACTTTAAAATTACAAAAAAATTCTACTAACCATAGCAAACTATGCCAAACTCACCTAAATTACTTCGGCTACCATAAATCATCACCAACTAAACCTTACCACAACAAACTAAACCCAATCACTTTTAAATTACAAAAAAATGCTACTAACCATAGCAAACTATGCCAAACTCACCTAAATTACTTCGGCTATCATAAATCATCACCAACTAACCATTACCACAACAAACTAAACCCAATCACTTTAAAATTACAAAAAAATTCTACTAACCATAGCAAACTATGCCAAACTCACCTAAATTACTTCGGCTACCATAAATCATCACCAACTAAACCTTACCACAACAAACTAAACCCAATCACTTATAAATTACAAAAAAATGCTACTAACCATAGCAAACTATGTCAAAGTCACCTAAATTACTTCGGCTATCAAAAATCACCCCAACTACACTTTACAGCAATAAACTAAGACCAATCACTTTAAAATTACAACAAAATGCTAAAAATCATAACAAACTATACCAGAATAGCCTAAATTACTTCGGCTACTGTAAATCACCCCCAACTATCCCTTACCACAACAAACCAAACCATATCATCTTAAAATTACAAAAAAAAGTGTACAAATCATAACAAAGTATGCCAGACTCACCTAAATTACTTCGGCTACCGTAAATCAACCCAACTATCCCTTACCACAACAAACCAAACTATATCATCTTAAAATTACAAAGAAAGGTAAGGTGTACAAATCATAACAAACTATGCCAGACACACCTAATTTACTTCGGCTACTCTAAATCATCACCAACTAACCCTTATCACAGCAAACTAAACCCAATCACTTTTAAATTACAAAAAAATGCTACTATCTATAGCAAACTATGCCAAACTCACCTAAATTACTTCGGCTACCATAAATCATCACCAACTAACCCTTACCACAATAAACTAAACCCAATCACTTTTAAATTACAAAAAAATGCTACTAACCATAGCAAACTATGTCAAACTCACCTAAATTACTTCGGCTATTAAAAATCACCTACAACTACACTTTACAGCAACAAACTAAGCCCAATCACTCTAAAATTACAAAAAAATGCTACTAACCATAGCAAACTATGCCAAACTCACCTAAATTACTTCGGCTACCATAAATCATCACCAACTAACCATTACCACAACAAACTAAACCCAATCACTTTTAAATTACAAAAAAATTCTACTAACCATAGCAAACTATGCCAAACTCACCTAAATTACTTCGGCTACCATAAATCATCATCAACTAAACCTTACCACAACAAACTAAACCCAATCACTTTTAAATTACAAAAAAATGCTACTAACCATAGCAAACTATGCCAAACTCACCTAAATTACTTCGGCTATCAAAAATCACCCCCAACTACACTTTACAGCAACAAACTAAGCCCAATCACTTTAAAATTACAAAAAAATGCTGAAAATCATAACAAACTATACCAGAATCACCTAAATTACTTCGGCTACCGTAAATCACCCCCAACTATCTCTTACCACAACAAACCAAACCATATCATCTTAAAATTACAAAAAAAGGTGTACAAATCATAGCAAACTATGCCAAACTCACCTAAATTACTTCGGCTACCATAAATCATCACCAACTAACCCTTACCACAACAAACTAAACCCAATCACTTTTAAATTACAAAAAAATGCTACTAACCATAGCAAACTATGCCAAACTCACCTAAATTACTTCGGCTATCATAAATCATCACCAACTAACCATTACCACAACAAACTAAACCCAATCACTTTAAAATTACAAAAAAATTCTACTAACCATAGCAAACTATGCCAAACTCACCTAAATTACTTCGGCTACCATAAATCATCACCAACTAAACCTTACCACAACAAACTAAACCCAATCACTTTTAAATTACAAAAAAATGCTACTAACCATAGCAAACTATGCCAAACTCACCTAAATTACTTCGGCTATCATAAATCATCACCAACTAACCATTACCACAACAAACTAAACCCAATCACTTTAAAATTACAAAAAAATTCTACTAACCATAGCAAACTATGCCAAACTCACCTAAATTACTTCGGCTACCATAAATCATCACCAACTAAACCTTACCACAACAAACTAAACCCAATCACTTATAAATTACAAAAAAATGCTACTAACCATAGCAAACTATGCCAAACTCACCTAAATTACTTCGGCTATCAAAAATCACCCCCAACTACACTTTACAGCAACAAACTAAGCCCAATCACTTTAAAATTACAAAAAAATGCTGAAAATCATAACAAACTATACCAGAATCACCTAAATTACTTCGGCTACCGTAAATCACCCCCAACTATCTCTTACCACAACAAACCAAACCATATCATCTTAAAATTACAAAAAAAGGTGTACAAATCATAGCAAACTATGCCAAACTCACCTAAATTACTTCGGCTACCATAAATCATCACCAACTAACCCTTACCACAACAAACTAAACCCAATCACTTTTAAATTACAAAAAAATGCTACTAACCATAGCAAACTATGCCAAACTCACCTAAATTACTTCGGCTACCATAAATCATCACCAACTAACCCTTACCACAACAAACTAAACCCATTCACTTTTAAATTACAAAAAAATGCTACTAACCATAGCAAACTATGTCAAAGTCACCTAAATTACTTCGGCTATCAAAAATCACCCCAACTACACTTTACAGCAATAAACTAAGACCAATCACTTTAAAATTACAACAAAATGCTAAAAATCATAACAAACTATACCAGAATAGCCTAAATTACTTCGGCTACTGTAAATCACCCCCAACTATCCCTTACCACAACAAACCAAACCATATCATCTTAAAATTACAAAAAAAAGTGTACAAATCATAACAAAGTATGCCAGACTCACCTAAATTACTTCGGCTACCGTAAATCAACCCAACTATCCCTTACCACAACAAACCAAACTATATCATCTTAAAATTACAAAGAAAGGTAAGGTGTACAAATCATAACAAACTATGCCAGACACACCTAATTTACTTCGGCTACTCTAAATCATCACCAACTAACCCTTATCACAGCAAACTAAACCCAATCACTTTTAAATTACAAAAAAATGCTACTATCTATAGCAAACTATGCCAAACTCACCTAAATTACTTCGGCTACCATAAATCATCACCAACTAACCCTTACCACAATAAACTAAACCCAATCACTTTTAAATTACAAAAAAATGCTACTAACCATAGCAAACTATGTCAAACTCACCTAAATTACTTCGGCTATTAAAAATCACCTACAACTACACTTTACAGCAACAAACTAAGCCCAATCACTCTAAAATTACAAAAAAATGCTACTAACCATAGCAAACTATGCCAAACTCACCTAAATTACTTCGGCTACCATAAATCATCACCAACTAACCATTACCACAACAAACTAAACCCAATCACTTTTAAATTACAAAAAAATTCTACTAACCATAGCAAACTATGCCAAACTCACCTAAATTACTTCGGCTACCATAAATCATCATCAACTAAACCTTACCACAACAAACTAAACCCAATTACTTTTAAATTACAAAAAAATGCTACTAACCATAGCAAACTATGCCAAACTCACCTAAATTACTTCGGCTATCAAAAATCACCCCCAACTACACTTTACAGCAACAAACTAAGCCCAATCACTTTAAAATTACAAAAAAATGCTGAAAATCATAACAAACTATACCAGAATCACCTAAATTACTTCGGCTACCGTAAATCACCCCCAACTATCTCTTACCACAACAAACCAAACCATATCATCTTAAAATTACAAAAAAAGGTGTACAAATCATAGCAAACTATGCCAAACTCACCTAAATTACTTCGGCTACCATAAATCATCACCAACTAACCCTTACCACAACAAACTAAACCCAATCACTTTTAAATTACAAAAAAATGCTACTAACCATAGCAAACTATGCCAAACTCACCTAAATTACTTCGGCTACCATAAATCATCACCAACTAACCCTTACCACAACAAACTAAACCCATTCACTTTTAAATTACAAAAAAATGCTACTAACCATAGCAAACTATGTCAAACTCACCTAAATTACTTCGGCTATCAAAAATCACCCCAACTACACATTACAGCAATAAACTAAGACCAATCACTTTAAAATTACAACAAAATGCTAAAAATCATAACAAACTATACCAGAATAGCCTAAATTACTTCGGCTACTGTAAATCACCCCCAACTATCCCTTACCACAACAAACCAAACCATATCATCTTAAAATTACAAAAAAAAGTGTACAAATCATAACAAACTATGCCAGACTCACCTAAATTACTTCGGCTTCTCTATATCATCACCAACTAACCCTTACCACAACAAACTAAACCCAATCACTTTTAAATTACAAAAAAATGCTACTAACCATAGCAAACTATGCCAAACTCACCTAAATTACTTCGGCTACCATAAATCATCACCAACTACACTTTACAGCAATAAACTAAGACCAATCACTTTAAAATTACAAAAAAATGCTAAAAATTATAACAAACTATACCAGAATAACCTAAATTACTTCGGCTACCATAAATCATCATCAACTAACCCTTACCACAACAAACTAAACCCAATCACTTTTAAACTACAAAAAAATGTTACTAACCATAGCAAACTATGTCAAACTCACCTAAATTACTTCGGCTATCAAAAATCACCCCCAACTACACTTTACAGCAACAAACTAAGCCCAATCACTCTAAAATTACAAAAAAATGCTAAAAATCATAACAAACTATACCAGAATCACTTAAATTACTTCGGCTACCGTAAATCACCCCCAACTATCTCTTACCACAACAAACCAAACCATATCATCTTAAAATTACAAAAAAAGGTGTACAAATCATAACAAACTATGCCAGACTCACCTAAATTACTTCGGCTACTCTAAATCATCACCAACTAACCCTTACCATAACAAACTAAACCCAATCACTTTTAAATTACAAAAAAATGCTACTAACCATAGCAAACTATGCCAAACTCACCTAAATTACTTCGGCTATCAAAAATCACCCCCAACTAGACTTTACAGCAACAATCTAAGCCCAATCACTTTAAAATTACAAAAAATGCTAAAAATCCTAACAAACTATACCAGAATCACCTAAATTACTTCGGCTACCGTAAATCACCCCCAATTATCCCTTAGCACAACAAACCAAACCATATCATCTTAAAATTACAAAAAAAGGTGTACAAATCATAACAAACTATGCCAGACTCACCTAAATTACTTCGGCTCCTCTAAATCATCACCAACTAACCCTTACCACAACAAACTAATCCCAATCACTTTTAAATTACAAAAAAATGCTACTAACCAGAGCAAACTATGCCAAACTCACCTAAATTACTTCGGCTACCATAAATCATCACCAACTAGCCCTTACCACAACAAACTAAACCCAATCACCTTTAAATTACAAAAAAATGCTACTAACCATAGCAAACTATGCCAAACTCACCTAAATTACTTCGGCTATCAAAAATCACCCCCAACTACACTTTACAGCAATAAACTAAGACCAATCACTTTAAAATTACAAAAAAATGCTAAAAATCATAACAAACTATACCAGAATAACCTAAATTACTTCGGTTACCTTAAATCACTCCCAACTATCCCTTACCACAACAAACCAAACCATATCATCTTAAAATTACAAAAAAAGGTGTACAAATCATAACAAACAATGCCAGACTCACCTAAATTACTTCGGCTACTCTAAATCATCACCAACTAACCCTTACTACAACAAACTAAACCCAATCACTTTTAATTTACAAAAAAATGCTACTATCCATAGCAAACTATGCCAAACTCACCTAAATTACTTCGGCTACCATAAATCATCACCAACTAACCCTTACCACAATAAACTAAACCCAATCACTTTTAAATTACAAAAAAATGCTACTAACCATAGCAAACTATGTCAAACTCACCTAAGTTACTTCGGCTATTAAAAATCACCTACAACTACACTTTACAGCAACAAACTAAGCCCAATCACTTTAAAATTACAAAAAAATGCTAAAAATCATAACAAACTATACCAGAATCACCTAAATTACTTCGGCTACCGTAAATCACCCCCAACTATCCCTTACCACAACAAACCAAACCATATCATCTTAAAATTACAAAAAAAGGTGTACAAATCATAACAAACTATGCCAGACTCACCTAAATTACTTCGGCTTCTCTATATCATCACCAACTAACCCTTACCGCAACAAACTAAACCCAATCAATTTTAAATTACAAAAACATTCTACTAACCATAGCAAACTATGCCAAACTAACCTAAATTACTTCGGCTACCATAAATCATCACCAACTAACCCTTACCACAACAAACTAAACCCAATCACTTTTAAATTACAAAAAAATGCTACTAACCATAGCAAACTATGCCAAACTCACCTAAATTACTTCGGCTACCATAAATCATCACCAACTAACCCTTACCACAACAAACTAAACCCAATCACTTTTAAATTACAAAAAAATGCTACTAACCATAGCAAACTATGTCAAACTCACCTAAATTACTTCGGCTATCAAAAATCACCCCCAACTACACTTTACAGCAACAAGCTAAGCCCAATCACTCTAAAATTACAAAAAAATGCTAAAAATCATAACAAACTATACCAGAATCACCTAAATTACTTCGGCTACCGTAAATCACCCCCAACTATCTCTTACCACAACAAACCGAACCATATCATATTAAAATTACAAAAAAAGGCGTACAAATCATAACAAACTATGCCAGACTCACCTAAATTACTTCGGCTACTCTAAATCATCACCAACTAACCCTTACCACAACAAACTAAACCCAATCACTTTTAAATTACAAAAAAATGCTACTATCCATAGCAAACTATGCCAAACTCACCTAAATTACTTCGGCTACCATAAATCATCACCAACTAGCCCTTACCACAACAAACTAAACCCAATCACTTTTAAATTACAAAAAAATGCTACTAACCATAGCAAACTATGCCAAACTCACCTAAATTACTTCGGCTATCAAAAATCACCCCCAACTACACTTTACAGCAATAAACTAAGACCAATCACTTTAAAATTACAAAAAAATGCTAAAAATCATAACAAACTATACCAGAATAACCTAAATTACTTCGGTTACCTTAAATCACTCTCAACTATCCCTTACCACAACAAACCAAACCATATCATCTTAAAATTACAAAAAAAGGTGTACAAATCATAACAAACTATGCCAGACTCACCTAAATTACTTCGGCTACTCTAAATCATCACCAACTAACCCTTACCACAACAAACTAAACCCAATCACTTTTAAATTACAAAAAAATGCTACTATCCATAGCAAACTATGCCAAACTCACCTAAATTACTTCGGCTACCATAAATCATCACCAACTAACCCTTACCACAATAAACTAAACCCAATCACTTTTAAATTACAAAAAAATGCTACTGACCATAGCAAACTATGTCAAACTCACCTAAATTACTTCGGCTATTAAAAATCACCTACAACTACACTTTACAGCAACAAACTAAGCCCAATCACTTTAAAATTACAAAAAAATGCTAAAAATCATAACAAACTATACCAGAATCACCTAAATTACTTCGGCTACCGTAAATCACCCCCAACTATCTCTTACCACAACAAACCAAACCATATCATCTTAAAATTACAAAAAAAGGTGTACAAATCATAACAAACTATGCCAGACTCACCTAAATTACTTCGGCTACTCTAAATCATCACCAACTAACCCTTAACACAACAAACTAAACCCAATCACTTTTAAATTACAAAAAAATGCTACTAACCATAGCAAACTATGCCAAACTCACCTAAATTACTTCGGCTACCATAAATCATCACCAACTAACCATTACCACAACAAACTAAACCCAATCACTTTTAAATTACAAAAAAATTCTACTAACCATAGCAAACTATGCCAAACTCACCTAAATTACTTCGGCTATCATAAATCATCACCAACTAAACCTTACCACAACAAACTAAACCCAATCACTTTTAAATTAAAAAAAATGCTACTAACCATAGCAAACTATGCCAAACTCACCTAAATTACTTCGGCTACCATAAATCATCACCAACTAACCCTTACCACAACAAACAAAACCCAATCAATTTTAAATTACAAAAAAATGCTACTAACCATAGCAAACTATGCCAAACTCACCTAAATTACATCGGCTACCATAAATCATCACCAACTAAACCTTACCACAACAAACTAAACCCAATCACTTTTAAATTACAAAAAAATGCTACTACCCATAGCAAACTATGCCAAACTCACCTAAATTACTTCGGCTATCAAAAATCACCCCCAACTACACTTTACAGCAACAAACTAAGCCCAATCACTTTAAAATTACAAAAAAATCATAACAAACTATACCAGAATCACCTAAATTACTTCGGCTACCGTAAATCACCCCCAACTATCCCTTACCACAACCAACCAAACCATATCATCTTAAAATTACAAAAAAGAGTGTTCAAATCATAACAAACTATGCCAGACTCACCTAAATTACTTCGGCTACTCTAAATCATCACCAACTAACCCTTACCACAACAAACTAAACCCAATCACTTTTAAATTACAAAAAAATGCTACTAACCATAGTAAACTATGCCAAACTCACCTAAATTACTTCGGCTATCAAAAATCACCCCCAACTACACTTTACAGCAACAAATTAAGCCCAATCACTTTAAAATTACAAAAAAATGCTAAAAATCATTACAAACCATACCAGAATCACCTAAATTACTTCGGCTACCGTAAATCACCCCCAACTATCCCTTACCACAACAAACCAAACCATATCATCTTAAAATTACAAAAAAAGGTGTACAAATCATAACAAACTATGCCAGACTCACCTAAATTACTTCGGCTACTTTAAATCATCACCAACTAACCCTTACCACAACAAACTAAAACCAATCATTTTTAAATTACAAAAAAATGCTACTAACCATAGCAAACTATGCCAAACTCACCTAAATTACTTCGGCTACCATAAATCATCACCAACTAACCTTTACCACAACAAACAAAACCCAATCAATTTTAAATTACAAAAAAATGCTACTAGCCATAGCAAACTATGCCAAACTCACCTAAATTACTTCGGCTACCATAAATCATCACCAACTAACCCTTACCACAACAAACTAAACCCAATCACTTTTAAATTACAAAAAAATGCTACTAACCATAGCAAACTATGCCAAACTCACCTAAATTACTTCGGCTACCATAAATCATCACCAACTAACCCTTACCACAACAAACTAAACCCAATCACTTTTAAATTACAAAAAAATATTACTACTATAGCAAACTATACCAAACTCACCTAAATTACTTCGGATATCAAAAATCACCCCCAACTACACTTTACAGCAATAAACTAAGCCCAATCACTTTAAAATTCCAAACAAATGCTAAAAATCATAACAAACTATACCAGAATCTCCTAAATTACTTCGGCTACCGTAATACACCCCCAACTATCCCTTACCACAACAAACCAAACCATATCATCTTAAAATTACAAAAAAAGGTGTACAAATCATAACAAACTATGCCAGACTCACCTAAATTACTTCGGCTACTCTAAATCATCACCAACTGACCCTTACCACAACAAACTAAACCCAATCACTTTTAAATTACAAAAAAATGCTACTAACCATAGCAAACTATGCCAAACTCACCTAAATTACTTTGGCTATCAAAAATCACCCCCAACTACACTTTACAGCAACAAACTAAACCCAATCACTTTTAAATTACAAAAAAATGCTACTAACCATAGCAAACTATGCCAAACTCACCTAAATTACATCGGCTACCATAAATCATCACCAACTAACCCTTACCACAACAAACTAAACCCAATCACTTTAAAATTACAAAAAAATGCTAAAAATCATAACAAACTATACCAAAATCACCTAAATTACTTCGGATACCGTAAATCACCCCCGACTAACCCTTACCACAACAAACAAAACCCAATCAATTTTAAATTACAAAAAAATGCTACTAACCATAGCAAACTATGCCAAACTCACCTAAATTACTTCGGCTACCATAAATCATCACCAACTAAACCTTACCAAAACAAACTAAACCCAATCACTTTTAAATTACAAAAAAATGCTACTAACCATAGCAAACTATGCCAAACTCACCTAAATTACATCGGCTACCATAAATCATCACCAACTAACCCTTACCACAACAAACTAAACCCAATCACTTTTACATTACAAAAAAATGCTACTAACCATAGCAAATTATGCCAAACTCACCTAAATTACTTCGGCTATCAAAAATCACCCCCAACTACACTTTACAGCAACAAACTAAGCCCAATCACTTTAAAATTACAAAAAAATGCTAAAAATCATAACAAACTATACCAGAATCACCTAAATTACTTCGGCTACCGTAAATCACCCCCAACTATCCCTTACCACAACAAACCAAACCATATCATCTTAAAATTACAAAAAAAGGTGTACAAATCATAACAAACTATGCCAGACTCACCTAAATTACTTCGGCTACTCTAAATCATAACCAACTAACACTTACCACAACAAACTAAACCCAATCACTTTTAAATTACAAAAAAATGCTACTAACCATAGCAAACTATGCCAAACTCACCTAAATTACTTCGGCTACCATAAATCATCACCAACTAACCCTTACCGCAACAAACTAAACCCAATCACTTTTAAATTACAAAAAAATGCTACTAACCATAGCAAACTATGCCAAACTCATCTAAATTACTTCGGCTATCAAAAATCACCCCCAACTATACTTTACAGCAACAAACTAAGCCCAATCACTTTAAAATTACAAAAAAATGCTAAAAATCATAACAAACTATACCAGAATCACCTAAATTACTTCGGCTACCGTAAATCACTCCCAACTATCCCTTACCACAACTAACCAAACCATATCATCTTAAAATTACAAAAAAAGGTGTACAAATCATAACAAACTATGCCAGACTCACCTCAATTACTTCGGCTACCCTAAATCATTACCAACTAACTCTTACCACAACAAACTAAACCCACTAACTTTTAAATTACAAAAAAATGCTAGTAACCATAGCAAACTATGCCAAACTCACCTAAATTACTTCGGCTACCATAAATCATCACCAACTAACCCTTACCACAACAAACTAAACCCAATCACTTTTAAATTACAAAAAAATTCTACTAACCATAGCAAACTATGCCAAGCTCACCTAAATTACTTCGGCTATCAAAAATCACCCCCAACTACACTTTACAGCAACAAACTAAGCCCAATCATTTTAAAATTACAAAAAAATGCTAAAAATCATAACAAACTATACCAGAATCACCTAAATTACTTCAGCTACCGTAAATCACCCCCAACTATCCCTTACCACAACAAACCAA
The DNA here is from genome assembly GCA_964023215.1 of Eledona agricola. Classification (NCBI taxonomy): domain Eukaryota; kingdom Metazoa; phylum Arthropoda; class Insecta; order Coleoptera; family Tenebrionidae; genus Eledona; species Eledona agricola. Next base: position 1,656,634 of record CAXIEJ010000091.1, on the reverse strand, counting down.
ACCATATCATCTTAAAATTACAAAAAAAGGTGTACAAATCATAACAAACTATGCCAGCCTCACCTAAATTACTTCGGCTACCCTAAATAATCACCAACTAACCCTTACCACAACAAACTAAACCCAATCACTTTTAAATTACAAAAAAATGCTACTAACCATAGCAAACTATGCCAAACTCACCTAAATTACTTCGGCTACCATAAATCATCACCAGCTAACCCTTACCACAACAAACTAAACCCAATCACTTTTAAATTACAAAAAAATGCTACTAACCATAGCAAACTATGCCAAACTCACCTAAATTACTTCGGCTATCAAAAATCAACCCCAACTACACTTTACAGCAACAAACTAAGCCCAATCACTTTAAAATTACAAAAAAATGCTAAAAATCATAACAAACTATACCAGAATCACCTAAATTACATCGGCTACCGTAAATCACCCCCAACTATTCCTTTCCACAACAAACCAAACCATATCATCTTAAAATTACAAAAAAAGGTGTACAAATCATAACAAACTATGCCAGACTCACCTAAATTACTTCGGCTACTCTAAATCATCACCAACTAACCCTTACCACAACAAACTAAACCCAATCACTTTTAAATTACAAAAAAATGCTAGTAACCATAGCAAACTATGCCAAACTCACCTAAATTAGTTCGGCTACCATAAATCATCACCAACTAACCCTTACCACAACAAACTAAATCCAATCACTTTTAAATTACAAAAAAATGCTACTAACCATAGCAAACTATGCCAAACTCACCTAAATTACTTCGGCTACCATAAATCATCACCAACTAACCCTTACCACAACAAACTAAACCCAATCAATTTTAAATTACAAAAAAATGCTAGTAACCATAGCAAACTATGCCAAACTCACCTAAATTACTTCGGCTACCATAAATCATCACCAACTAACCCTTACCACAACAAACTAAACCCAATCACTTTTAAATTACAAAAAAATGCTACTAACCATAGCAAACTATGCCAAACTCACCTAAATTACTTCGGCTACTCTAAATCATCACCAACTAACCCTTACCACAACAAACTAAACCCAATCACTTTTAAATTACAAAAAAATGCTAGTAACCATAGCAAACTATGCCAAACTCACCTACATTACTTCGGCTACCATAAATCATCACCAACTAACCCTTACCACAACAAACTAAACCCAATCACGTTTAAATTACAAAAAAATGCTACTAACCATAGCAAACTATGCCAGACTCACCTAAATTACTTCGGCTACTCTAAATCATCATCAACTAACCCTTACCACAACAAACTAAACCCAATCACTTTTAAATTACAAAAAAATGCTAGAAACCATAGCTAACTATGCCAAACTCACCTAAATTACTTCGGCTACCATAAATCATCACCAACTAACCCTTACAACAACAAACTTAACCCAATAACTTTTAAATAACAAAAAAATGCTACTAACCATAGCAAACTATGCCAAACTCACCTAAATTACTTCGGCTATCATAAATCACCCCCAACTACACTTTACAGCAACTAACTAAGCCCAATCACTTTAAAATTACAAAAAAATGCTAAAAATTATAACAAACTATACCAGAATCACCTAAATTACATCGGCTACCGTAAATCAACCCCAACTATCCCTTACCACAACAAACCAAACCATATCATCTTAAAATTACAAAAAAAAGTGTACAAATCATAACAAACTATGCCAGACTCACCTAAATTACTTCGGCTACTCTAAATCATCACCAACTAACCCTTACCACAACAAACTAAACCCAATCACTTTTAAATTACAAAAAAATGCTAGTAACCATAGCAAACTATGCCAAACTCACCTAAATTACTTCGGCTACCATAAATCATCACCAACTAACCCTTACCACAACAAACTAAATCCAATCACTTTTAAATTACAAAAAAATACTACTAACCATAGCAAACTATGCCAAACTCACCTAAATTACTTCGGCTACCATAAATCATCACCAACTAACCCTTACAACAACAAACTAAACCTAATCAATTTTAAATTACAAAAAAATGCTAGTAACCATAGCAAACTATGCCAAACTCACCTAAATTACTTCGGCTACCATAAATCATCACCAACTAACCCTTACCACAACAAACTAAACCCAATCAATTTTAAATTACAAAAAAATGCTACTAACCATAGCAAACTATGCCAAACTCACCTTAATTACTTCGGCTATCATAAATCACCCCCAACTACACTTTACAGCAACAAACTAAGCCCAATCACTTTAAAATTACAAAAAAGTGCTAAAAATTATAACAAACTATACCAGAATCACCTAAATTACTTCGGCTACCGTAAATCACCCCCAACTATCCCTTACCACAACAAACCAAATCATATCATCTTAAAATTACAAAAAAAGGTGTACAAATCATAACAAACTATGCCAGCCTCACCTAAATTACTTCGGCTACCCTAAATAATCACCAACTAACCCTTACCACAACAAACTAAACCCAATCACTTTTAAATTACAAAAAAATGCTACTAACCATAGTAAACTATGCCAAACTCACCTAAATTACTTCGGCTATCAAAAATCACCCCAACTACACTTTACAGCAACAAACTAAGCCCAATCACTTTAAAATTACAAAAAAATGCTAAAAATCATTACAAACTATACCAGAATCACCTAAATTACTTCGGCTACCGTAAATCACCCCCAACTATCCCTTACCACAACAAACCAAACCATATCATCTTAAAATTACAAAAAAAGGTGTACAAATCATAACAAACTATGCCAGCCTCACCTAAATTACTTCGGCTACCCTAAATAATCACCAACTAACCCTTACCACAACAAACTAAATCCAATCACTTTTAAATTACAAAAAAATACTACTAACCATAGCAAACTATGCCAAACTCACCTAAATTACTTCGGCTACCATAAATCATCACCAACTAACCCTTACAACAACAAACTAAACCTAATCAATTTTAAATTACAAAAAAATGCTAGTAACCATAGCAAACTATGCCAAACTCACCTAAATTACTTCGGCTACCATAAATCATCACCAACTAACCCTTACCACAACAAACTAAACCCAATCAATTTTAAATTACAAAAAAATGCTACTAACCATAGCAAACTATGCCAAACTCACCTTAATTACTTCGGCTATCATAAATCACCCCCAACTACACTTTACAGCAACAAACTAAGCCCAATCACTTTAAAATTACAAAAAAGTGCTAAAAATTATAACAAACTATACCAGAATCACCTAAATTACTTCGGCTACCGTAAATCACCCCCAACTATCCCTTACCACAACCAACCAAACCATATCATCTTAAAATTACAAAAAAGAGTGTTCAAATCATAACAAACTATGCCAGACTCACCTAAATTACTTCGGCTACTCTAAATCATCACCAACTAACCCTTACCACAACAAACTAAACCCAATCACTTTTAAATAACAAAAAAATGCTACTAACCATAGTAAACTATGCCAAACTCACCTAAATTACTTCGGCTATCAAAAATCACCCCCAACTACACTTTACAGCAACAAACTAAGCCCAATCACTTTAAAATTACAAAAAAATGCTAAAAATCATTACAAACTATACCAGAATCACCTAAATTACTTCGGCTACCGTAAATCACCCCCAACTATCCCTTACCACAACAAACCAAACCATATCATCTTAAAATTACAAAAAAAGGTGTACAAATCATAACAAACTATGCCAGACTCACCTAAATTACTTCGGCTACTTTAAATCATCACCAACTAACCCTTACCACAACAAACTAAAACCAATCATTTTTAAATTACAAAAAAATGCTACTAACCATAGCAAACTATGCCAAACTCACCTAAATTACTTCGGCTACCATAAATCATCACCAACTAACCTTTACCACAACAAACAAAACCCAATCAATTTTAAATTACAAAAAAATGCTACTAGCCATAGCAAACTATGCCAAACTCACCTAAATTACTTCGGCTACCATAAATCATCACCAACTAACCCTTACCACAACAAACTAAACCCAATCACTTTTAAATTACAAAAAAATGCTACTAACCATAGCAAAGTATGCCAAACTCACCTAAATTACTTCGGCTACCATAAATCATCACCAACTAACCCTTACCACAACAAACTAAACCCAATCACTTTTAAATTACAAAAAAATATTACTACTATAGCAAACTATACCAAACTCACCTAAATTACTTCGGATATCAAAAATCACCCCCAACTACACTTTACAGCAATAAACTAAGCCCAATCACTTTAAAATTCCAAACAAATGCTAAAAATCATAACAAACTATACCAGAATCTCCTAAATTACTTCGGCTACAGTAATACACCCCCAACTATCCCTTACCACAACAAACCAAACCATATCATCTTAAAATTACAAAAAAAGGTGTACAAATCATAACAAACTATGCCAGACTCACCTAAATTACTTCGGCTACTCTAAATCATCACCAACTGACCCTTACCACAACAAACTAAACCCAATCACTTTTAAATTACAAAAAAATGCTACTAACCATAGCAAACTATGCCAAACTCACCTAAATTACTTTGGCTATCAAAAATCACCCCCAACTACACTTTACAGCAACAAACTAAGCCCAATCACTTTAAAATTACAAAAAAATGCTAAAAATCATAACAAACTATACCAAAATCACCTAAATTACTTCGGATACCGTAAATCACCCCCGACTAACCCTTACCACAACAAACAAAACCCAATCAATTTTAAATTACAAAAAAATGCCACTAACCATAGCAAACTATGCCAAACTCACCTAAATTACTTCGGCTACCATAAATCATCACCAACTAAACCTTACCAAAACAAACTAAACCCAATCACTTTTAAATTACAAAAAAATGCTACTAACCATAGCAAACTATGCCAAACTCACCTAAATTACATCGGCTACCATAAATCATCACCAACTAACCCTTACCACAACAAACTAAACCCAATCACTTTTACATTACAAAAAAATGCTACTAACCATAGCAAATTATGCCAAACTCACCTAAATTACTTCGGCTATCAAAAATCACCCCCAACTACACTTTACAGCAACAAACTAAGCCCAATCACTTTAAAATTACAAAAAAATGCTAAAAATCATAACAAACTATACCAGAATCACCTAAATTACTTCGGCTACCGTAAATCACCCCCAACTATCCCTTACCACAACAAACCAAACCATATCATCTTAAAATTACAAAAAAAGGTGTACAAATCATAACAAACTATGCCAGACTCACCTAAATTACTTCGGCTACTCTAAATCATAACCAACTAACACTTACCACAACAAACTAAACCCAATCACTTTTAAATTACAAAAAAATGCTACTAACCATAGCAAACTATGCCAAACTCACCTAAATTACTTCGGCTACCATAAATCATCACCAACTAACCCTTACCGCAACAAACTAAACCCAATCACTTTTAAATTACAAAAAAATGCTACTAACCATAGCAAACTATGCCAAACTCATCTAAATTACTTCGGCTATCAAAAATCACCCCCAACTATACTTTACAGCAACAAACTAAGCCCAATCACTTTAAAATTACAAAAAAATGCTAAAAATCATAACAAACTATACCAGAATCACCTAAATTACATCGGCTACCGTAAATCACCCCCAACTATTCCTTTCCACAACAAACCAAACCATATCATCTTAAAATTACAAAAAAAGGTGTACAAATCATAACAAACTATGCCAGACTCACCTAAATTACTTCGGCTACTCTAAATCATCACCAACTAACCCTTACCACAACAAACTAAACCCAATCACTTTTAAATTACAAAAAAATGCTAGTAACCATAGCAAACTATGCCAAACTCACCTAAATTACTTCGGCTACCATAAATCATCACCAACTAACCCTTACCACAACAAACTAAACCCAATCACTTTTAAATTACAAAAAAATTCTACTAACCATAGCAAACTATGCCAAGCTCACCTAAATTACTTCGGCTATCAAAAATCACCCCCAACTACACTTTACAGCAACAAACTAAGCCCAATCATTTTAAAATTACAAAAAAATGCTAAAAATCATAACAAACTATACCAGAATCACCTAAATTACTTCAGCTACCGTAAATCACCCCCAACTATCCCTTACCACAACAAACCAAACCATATCATCTTAAAATTACAAAAAAAGGTGTACAAATCATAACAAACTATGCCAGCCTCACCTAAATTACTTCGGCTACCCTAAATAATCACCAACTAACCCTTACCACAACAAACTAAACCCAATCACTTTTAAATTACAAAAAAATGCTACTAACCATAGCAAACTATGCCAAACTCACCTAAATTACTTCGGCTACCATAAATCATCACCAGCTAACCCTTACCACAACAAACTAAACCCAATCACTTTTAAATTACAAAAAAATGCTACTAACCATAGCAAACTATGCCAAACTAACCTAAATTACTTCGGCTATCAAAAATCAACCCCAACTACACTTTACAGCAACAAACTAAGCCCAATCACTTTAAAATTACAAAAAAATGCTAAAAATCATAACAAACTATACCAGAATCACCTAAATTACATCGGCTACCGTAAATCACCCCCAACTATTCCTTTCCACAACAAACCAAACCATATCATCTTAAAATTACAAAAAAAGGTGTACAAATCATAACAAACTATGCCAGACTCACCTAAATTACTTCGGCTACTCTAAATCATCACCAACTAACCCTTACCACAACAAACTAAACCCAATCACTTTTAAATTACAAAAAAATGCTAGTAACCATAGCAAACTATGCCAAACTCACCTAAATTACTTCGGCTACCATAAATCATCACCAACTAACCCTTACCACAACAAACTAAATCCAATCACTTTTAAATTACAAAAAAATGCTACTAACCATAGCAAACTATGCCAAACTCACCTAAATTACTTCGGCTACCATAAATCATCACCAACTAACCCTTACCACAACAAACTAAACCCAATCAATTTTAAATTACAAAAAAATGCTAGTAACCATAGCAAACTATGCCAAACTCACCTAAATTACTTCGGCTACCATAAATCATCACCAACTAACCCTTACCACAACAAACTAAACCCAATCACTTTTAAATTACAAAAAAATGCTACTAACCATAGCAAACTATGCCAAACTCACCTAAATTACTTCGGCTACTCTAAATCATCACCAACTAACCCTTACCACAACAAACTAAACCCAATCACTTTTAAATTACAAAAAAATGCTAGTAACCATAGCAAACTATGCCAAACTCACCTAAATTACTTCGGCTACCATAAATCATCACCAACTAACCCTTACCACAACAAACTAAACCCAATCACGTTTAAATTACAAAAAAATGCTACTAACCATAGCAAACTATGCCAGACTCACCTAAATTACTTCGGCTACTCTAAATCATCATCAACTAACCCTTACCACAACAAACTAAACCCAATCACTTTTAAATTACAAAAAAATGCTAGAAACCATAGCTAACTATGCCAAACTCACCTAAATTACTTCGGCTACCATAAATCATCACCAACTAACCCTTACAACAACAAACTAAACCCAATAACTTTTAAATAACAAAAAAATGCTACTAACCATAGCAAACTATGCCAAACTCACCTAAATTACTTCGGCTATCATAAATCACCCCCAACTACACTTTACAGCAACAAACTAAGCCCAATCACTTTAAAATTACAAAAAAATGCTAAAAATTATAACAAACTATACCAGAATCACCTAAATTACATCGGCTACCGTAAATCACCCCCAACTATCCCTTACCACAACAAACCAAACCATATCATCTTAAAATTACAAAAAAAAGTGTACAAATCATAACAAACTATGCCAGACTCACCTAAATTACTTCGGCTACTCTAAATCATCACCAACTAACCCTTACCACAACAAACTAAACCCAATCACTTTTAAATTACAAAAAAATGCTAGTAACCATAGCAAACTATGCCAAACTCACCTAAATTACTTCGGCTCCCATAAATCATCACCAACTAATCCTTACCACAACAAACTAAATCCAATCACTTTTAAATTACAAAAAAATACTACTAACCATAGCAAACTATGCCAAACTCACCTAAATTACTTCGGCTACCATAAATCATCACCAACTAACCCTTACAACAACAAACTAAACCTAATCAATTTTAAATTACAAAAAAATGCTAGTAACCATAGCAAACTATGCCAAACTCACCTAAATTACTTCGGCTACCATAAATCATCACCAACTAACCCTTACCACAACAAACTAAACCCAATCAATTTTAAATTACAAAAAAATGCTACTAACCATAGCAAACTATGCCAAACTCACCTTAATTACTTCGGCTATCATAAATCACCCCCAACTACACTTTACAGCAACAAACTAAGCCCAATCACTTTAAAATTACAAAAAAGTGCTAAAAATTATAACAAACTATACCAGAATCACCTAAATTACTTCGGCTACCGTAAATCACCCCCAACTATCCCTTACCACAACAAACCAAATCATATCATCTTAAAATTACAAAAAGGTGTACAAATCATAACAAACTATGCCAGCCTCACCTAAATTACTTCGGCTACCCTAAATAATCACCAACTAACCCTTACCACAACAAACTAAACCCAATCACTTTTAAATTACAAAAAAATGCTACTAACCATAGCAAACTATGCCAAACTCACCTAAATTACTTCGGCTACCATAAATCATCACCAGCTAACCCTTACCACAACAAACTAAACCCAATCACTTTTAAATTACACAAAATGCTACTAACCATAGCAAACTATGCCAAACTCACCTAAATTACTTCGGCTATCAAAAATCAACCCCAACTACACTTTACAGCAACAAACTAAGCCCAATTACTTTAAAATTACAAAAAAATGCTAAAAATCATAACAAACTATACCAGAATCACCTAAATTACTTCGGCTACCGTAAATCACCCCCAACTATCCCTTACCACAACAAACCAAATCATATCATCTTAAAATTACAAAAAAAGGTGTACAAATCATAACAAACTATGCCAGCCTCACCTAAATTACTTCGGCTACCCTAAATAATCACCAACTAACCCTTACCACAACAAACTAAACCCAATCACTTTTAAATTACAAAAAAATGCTACTAACCATAGCAAACTATGCCAAACTCACCTAAATTACTTCGGCTACCATAAATCATCACCAGCTAACCCTTACCACAACAAACTAAACCCAATCACTTTTAAATTACAAAAAAATGCTACTAACCATAGCAAACTATGCCAAACTAACCTAAATTACTTCGGCTATCAAAAATCAACCCCAACTACACTTTACAGCAACAAACTAAGCCCAATCACTTTAAAATTACAAAAAAATGCTAAAAATCATAACAAACTATACCAGAATCACCTAAATTACATCGGCTACCGTAAATCACCCCCAACTATTCCTTTCCACAACAAACCAAACCATATCATCTTAAAATTACAAAAAAAGGTGTACAAATCATAACAAACTATGCCAGACTCACCTAAATTACTTCGGCTACTCTAAATCATCACCAACTAACCCTTACCACAACAAACTAAACCCAATCACTTTTAAATTACAAAAAAATGCTAGTAACCATAGCAAACTATGCCAAACTCACCTAAATTACTTCGGCTACCATAAATCATCACCAACTAACCCTTACCACAACAAACTAAATCCAATCACTTTTAAATTACAAAAAAATGCTACTAACCATAGCAAACTATGCCAAACTCACCTAAATTACTTCGGCTACCATAAATCATCACCAACTAACCCTTACCACAACAAACTAAACCCAATCAATTTTAAATTACAAAAAAATGATAGTAACCATAGCAAACTATGCCAAACTCACCTAAATTACTTCGGCTACCATAAATCATCACCAACTAACCCTTACCACAACAAACTAAACCCAATCACTTTTAAATTACAAAAAAATGCTACTAACCATAGCAAACTATGCCAAACTCACCTAAATTACTTCGGCTACTCTAAATCATCACCAACTAACCCTTACCACAACAAACTAAACCCAATCACTTTTAAATTACAAAAAAATGCTAGTAACCATAGCAAACTATGCCAAACTCACCTAAATTACTTCGGCTACCATAAATCATCACCAACTAACCCTTACCACAACAAACTAAACCCAATCACGTTTAAATTACAAAAAAATGCTACTAACCATAGCAAACTATGCCAGACTCACCTAAATTACTTCGGCTACTCTAAATCATCATCAACTAACCCTTACCACAACAAACTAAACCCAATCACTTTTAAATTACAAAAAAATGCTAGAAACCATAGCTAACTATGCCAAACTCACCTAAATTACTTCGGCTACCATAAATCATCACCAACTAACCCTTACAACAACAAACTAAACCCAATAACTTTTAAATAACAAAAAAATGCTACTAACCATAGCAAACTATGCCAAACTCACCTAAATTACTTCGGCTATCATAAATCACCCCCAACTACACTTTACAGCAACAAACTAAGCCCAATCACTTTAAAATTACAAAAAAATGCTAAAAATTATAACAAACTATACCAGAATCACCTAAATTACATCGGCTACCGTAAATCACCCCCAACTATCCCTTACCACAACAAACCAAACCATATCATCTTAAAATTACAAAAAAAAGTGTACAAATCATAACAAACTATGCCAGACTCACCTAAATTACTTCGGCTACTCTAAATCATCACCAACTAACCCTTACCACAACAAACTAAACCCAATCACTTTTAAATTACAAAAAAATGCTAGTAACCATAGCAAACTATGCCAAACTCACCTAAATTACTTCGGCTACCATAAATCATCACCAACTAATCCTTACCACAACAAACTAAATCCAATCACTTTTAAATTACAAAAAAATACTACTAACCATAGCAAACTATGCCAAACTCACCTAAATTACTTCGGCTACCATAAATCATCACCAACTAACCCTTACAACAACAAACTAAACCTAATCAATTTTAAATTACAAAAAAATGCTAGTAACCATACCAAACTATGCCAAACTCACCTAAATTACTTCGGCTACCACAAATCATCACGAACTAATCCTTACCACAACAAACTAAATCCAATCACTTTTAAATTACAAAAAAATACTACTAACCATAGCAAACTATGCCAAACTCACCTTAATTACTTCGGCTATCATAAATCACCCCCAACTACACTTTACAGCAACAAACTAAGCCCAATCACTTTAAAATTACAAAAAAGTGCTAAAAATTATAACAAACTATACCAGAATCACCTAAATTACTTCGGCTACCGTAAATCACCCCCAACTATCCCTTACCACAACAAACCAAATCATATCATCTTAAAATTACAAAAAAAGGTGTACAAATCATAACAAACTATGCCAGCCTCACCTAAATTACTTCGGCTACCCTAAATAATCACCAACTAACCCTTACCACAACAAACTAAACCCAATCACTTTTAAATTACAAAAAAATGCTAGTAACCATAGCAAACTATGCCAAACTCACCTAAATTACTTCGGCTACCATAAATCATCACCAACTAATCCTTACCACAACAAACTAAATCCAATCACTTTTAAATTACAAAAAAATACTACTAACCATAGCAAACTATGCGAAACTCACCTAAATTACTTCGGCTACCATAAATCATCACCAACTAACCCTTACCACAACAAACTAAACCCAATCAATTTTAAATTACAAAAAAATGCTACTAACCATAGCAAACTATGCCAAACTCACCTTAATTACTTCGGCTATCAAAAATCAACCCCAACTACACTTTACAGCAACAAACTAAGCCCAATTACTTTAAAATTACAAAAAAATGCTAAAAATCATAACAAACTATACCAGAATCACCTAAATTACATCGGCTACCGTAAATCACCCCCAACTATTCCTTTCCACAACAAACCAAACCATATCATCTTAAAATTACAAAAAAAGGTGTACAAATCATAACAAACTATGCCAGACTCACCTAAATTACTTCGGCTACTCTAAATCATCACCAACTAACCCTTACCACAACAAACTAAACCCAATCACTTTTAAATTACAAAAAAATGCTAGTAACCATAGCAAACTATGCCAAACTCACCTAAATTACTTCGGCTACCATAAATCATCACCAACTAACCCTTACCAAAACAAACTAAATCCAATCACTTTTAAATTACAAAAAAATGCTACTAACCATAGCAAACTATGCCAAACTCACCTAAATTACTTCGGCTACCATAAATCATCACCAACTAACCCTTACCACAACAAACTAAACCCAATCAATTTTAAATTACAAAAAAATGCTCGTAACCATAGCAAACTATGCCAAACTCACCTAAATTACTTCGGCTACCATAAATCATCACCAACTAACCCTTACCACAACAAACTAAACCCAATCACTTTTAAATTACAAAAAAATGCTACTAACCATAGCAAACTATGCCAAACTCACCTAAATTACTTCGGCTACTCTAAATCATCACCAACTAACCCTTACCACAACAAACTAAACCCAATCACTTTTAAATTACAAAAAAATGCTAGTAACCATAGCAAACTATGCCAAACTCACCTAAATTACTTCGGCTACCATAAATCATCACCAACTAACCCTTACCACAACAAACTAAACCCAATCACGTTTAAATTACAAAAAAATGCTACTAACCATAGCAAACTATGCCAGACTCACCTAAATTACTTCGGCTACTCTAAATCATCATCAACTAACCCTTACCACAACAAACTAAACCCAATCACTTTTAAATTACAAAAAAATGCTAGAAACCATAGCTAACTATGCCAAACTCACCTAAATTACTTCGGCTACCATAAATCATCACCAACTAACCCTTACAACAACAAACTAAACCCAATAACTTTTAAATAACAAAAAAATGCTACTAACCATAGCAAACTATGCCAAACTCACCTAAATTACTTCGGCTATCATAAATCACCCCCAACTACACTTTACAGCAACAAACTAAGCCCAATCACTTTAAAATTACAAAAAAATGCTAAAAATTATAACAAACTATACCAGAATCACCTAAATTACATCGGCTACCGTAAATCACCCCCAACTATCCCTTACCACAACAAACCAAACCATATCATCTTAAAATTACAAAAAAAAGTGTACAAATCATAACAAACTATGCCAGACTCACCTAAATTACTTCGGCTACTCTAAATCATCACCAACTAACCCTTACCACAACAAACTAAACCCAATCACTTTTAAATTACAAAAAAATGCTAGTAACCATAGCAAACTATGCCAAACTCACCTAAATTACTTCGGCTACAATAAATCATCACCAACTAACCCTTACCACAACAAACTAAATCCAATCACTTTTAAATTACAAAAAAATACTACTAACCATAGCAAACTATGCCAAACTCACCTAAATTACTTCGGCTACCATAAATCATCACCAACTAACCCTTACAACAACAAACTAAACCTAATCAATTTTAAATTACAAAAAAATGCTAGTAACCATAGCAAACTATGCCAAACTCACCTAAATTACTTCGGCTACCATAAATCATCACCAACTAACCCTTACCACAACAAACTAAACCCAATCAATTTTAAATTACAAAAAAATGCTACTAACCATAGCAAACTATGCCAAACTCACCTTAATTACTTCGGCTATCATAAATCACCCCCAACTACACTTTACAGCAACAAACTAAGCCCAATCACTTTAAAATTACAAAAAAGTGCTAAAAATTATAACAAACTATACCAGAATCACCTAAATTACTTCGGCTACCGTAAATCACCCCCAACTATCCCTTACCACAACGAACCAAACCATATCATCTTAAAATTACAAAAAAAGGTGTACAAATCATAACAAACTATGCCAGACTCACCTAAATTACTTCGGCTACTCTAAATCATCACCAACTAACCCTTACCACAACAAACTAAACCCAATCACTTTTAAATTACAAAAAAATGCTATTAACCATAGCAAACTATGCCAAACTCACCTAAATTACTTCGGCTACCATAAATCATCACCAACTAACCCTTACCACAACAAACTATACCCAATCAATTTTAATTTACAAAAAAATGCTACTAACCATAGCAAGCTATGCCAAACTCACCTCAATTACTTCGGCTATCAAAAATCACCCCCAACTACACTTTACAGCAACAAACTAAGCCCAATCACTTTAAAATTACAAAAAAATCATAACAAACTATGCCAGACTCACCTAAATTACTTCGGCTACTCTAAATCATCACCAACTAACCCTTACCACAACAAACTAAAAACAATCACTTTTAAATTACAAAAAAATGCTAGTAACCATAGCAAACTATGCCAAACTCACCTAAATTACTTCGGCTACCATAAATCATTACCAACTAACCCTTACCACAACAAACTAAAGCCAATCAATTTTAAATTACAAAAAAATGCTACTAACCATAGCAAACTATGCCAAACTCACCTAAATTACTTCGGATACCATAAATCATCACCAACTAACCCTTACCACAACAAACTAAACCCAATAAATTTTAAATTACAAAAAAATGCTAGTAACCATAGCAAACTATGCCAAACTCACCTAAATTACTTCGGCTACCATAAATCATCACCAACTAACCCTTACCACAACAAACTAAACCCAATAAATTTTAAATTACAAAAAAATGCTACTAACCATAGCAAACTATGCCAAACTCACCTAAATTACTTCGGATACCATAAATCATCACCAACTAACCCTTACCACAACAAACTAAACCCAATAAATTTTAAATTACAAAAAAATGCTAGTAACCATAGCAAACTATGCCAAACTCACCTAAATTACTTCGGCTACCATAAATCATTACCAACTAACCCTTACCACAACAAACTAAAGCCAATCAATTTTAAATTACAAAAAAATGCTACTAACCATAGCAAACTATGCCAAACTCACCTAAATTACTTCGGATACCATAAATCATCACCAACTAACCCTTACCACAACAAACTAAACCCAATAAATTTTAAATTACAAAAAAATGCTAGTAACCATAGCAAACTATGCCAAACTCACCTAAATTACTTCGGCTACCATAAATCATCACCAACTAATCCTTACCACAACAAACTAAATCCAATCACTTTTAAATTACAAAAAAATACTACTAACCATAGCAAACTATGCCAAACTCACCTAAATTACTTCGGCTACCATAAATCATCACCAACTAACCCTTACAACAACAAACTAAACCTAATCAATTTTAAATTACAAAAAAATGCTAGTAACCATAGCAAACTATGCCAAACTCACCTAAATTACTTCGGCTACCACAAATCATCACGAACTAATCCTTACCACAACAAACTAAATCCAATCACTTTTAAATTACAAAAAAATGCTACTAACCATAGCAAACTATGCCAAACTCACCTTAATTACTTCGGCTATCATAAATCACCCCCAACTACACTTTACAGCAACAAACTAAGCCCAATCACTTTAAAATTACAAAAAAGTGCTAAAAATTATAACAAACTATACCAGAATCACCTAAATTACTTCGGCTACCGTAAATCACCCCCAACTATCCCTTACCACAACAAACCAAATCATATCATCTTAAAATTACAAAAAAAGGTGTACAAATCATAACAAACTATGCCAGCCTCACCTAAATTACTTCGGCTACCCTAAATAATCACCAACTAACCCTTACCACAACAAACTAAACCCAATCACTTTTAAATTACAAAAAAATGCTAGTAACCATAGCAAACTATGCCAAACTCACCTAAATTACTTCGGCTACCATAAATCATCACCAACTAATCCTTACCACAACAAACTAAATCCAATCACTTTTAAATTACAAAAAAATACTACTAACCATAGCAAACTATGCGAAACTCACCTAAATTACTTCGGCTACCATAAATCATCACCAACTAACCCTTACCACAACAAACTAAACCCAATCAATTTTAAATTACAAAAAAATGCTACTAACCATAGCAAACTATGCCAAACTCACCTTAATTACTTCGGCTATCAAAAATCAACCCCAACTACACTTTACAGCAACAAACTAAGCCCAATTACTTTAAAATTACAAAAAAATGCTAAAAATCATAACAAACTATACCAGAATCACCTAAATTACATCGGCTACCGTAAATCACCCCCAACTATTCCTTTCCACAACAAACCAAACCATATCATCTTAAAATTACAAAAAAAGGTGTACAAATCATAACAAACTATGCCAGACTCACCTAAATTACTTCGGCTACTCTAAATCATCACCAACTAACCCTTACCACAACAAACTAAACCCAATCACTTTTAAATTACAAAAAAATGCTAGTAACCATAGCAAACTATGCCAAACTCACCTAAATTACTTCGGCTACCATAAATCATCACCAACTAACCCTTACCAAAACAAACTAAATCCAATCACTTTTAAATTACAAAAAAATGCTACTAACCATAGCAAACTATGCCAAACTCACCTAAATTACTTCGGCTACCATAAATCATCACCAACTAACCCTTACCACAACAAACTAAACCCAATCAATTTTAAATTACAAAAAAATGCTCGTAACCATAGCAAACTATGCCAAACTCACCTAAATTACTTCGGCTACCATAAATCATCACCAACTAACCCTTACCACAACAAACTAAACCCAATCACTTTTAAATTACAAAAAAATGCTACTAACCATAGCAAACTATGCCAAACTCACCTAAATTACTTCGGCTACTCTAAATCATCACCAACTAACCCTTACCACAACAAACTAAACCCAATCACTTTTAAATTACAAAAAAATGCTAGTAACCATAGCAAACTATGCCAAACTCACCTAAATTACTTCGGCTACCATAAATCATCACCAACTAACCCTTACCACAACAAACTAAACCCAATCACGTTTAAATTACAAAAAAATGCTACTAACCATAGCAAACTATGCCAGACTCACCTAAATTACTTCGGCTACTCTAAATCATCATCAACTAACCCTTACCACAACAAACTAAACCCAATCACTTTTAAATTACAAAAAAATGCTAGAAACCATAGCTAACTATGCCAAACTCACCTAAATTACTTCGGCTACCATAAATCATCACCAACTAACCCTTACAACAACAAACTAAACCCAATAACTTTTAAATAACAAAAAAATGCTACTAACCATAGCAAACTATGCCAAACTCACCTAAATTACTTCGGCTATCATAAATCACCCCCAACTACACTTTACAGCAACAAACTAAGCCCAATCACTTTAAAATTACAAAAAAATGCTAAAAATTATAACAAACTATACCAGAATCACCTAAATTACATCGGCTACCGTAAATCACCCCCAACTATCCCTTACCACAACAAACCAAACCATATCATCTTAAAATTACAAAAAAAAGTGTACAAATCATAACAAACTATGCCAGACTCACCTAAATTACTTCGGCTACTCTAAATCATCACCAACTAACCCTTACCACAACAAACTAAACCCAATCACTTTTAAATTACAAAAAAATGCTAGTAACCATAGCAAACTATGCCAAACTCACCTAAATTACTTCGGCTACAATAAATCATCACCAACTAACCCTTACCACAACAAACTAAATCCAATCACTTTTAAATTACAAAAAAATACTACTAACCATAGCAAACTATGCCAAACTCACCTAAATTACTTCGGCTACCATAAATCATCACCAACTAACCCTTACAACAACAAACTAAACCTAATCAATTTTAAATTACAAAAAAATGCTAGTAACCATAGCAAACTATGCCAAACTCACCTAAATTACTTCGGCTACCATAAATCATCACCAACTAACCCTTACCACAACAAACTAAACCCAATCAATTTTAAATTACAAAAAAATGCTACTAACCATAGCAAACTATGCCAAACTCACCTTAATTACTTCGGCTATCATAAATCACCCCCAACTACACTTTACAGCAACAAACTAAGCCCAATCACTTTAAAATTACAAAAAAGTGCTAAAAATTATAACAAACTATACCAGAATCACCTAAATTACTTCGGCTACCGTAAATCACCCCCAACTATCCCTTACCACAACGAACCAAACCATATCATCTTAAAATTACAAAAAAAGGTGTACAAATCATAACAAACTATGCCAGACTCACCTAAATTACTTCGGCTACTCTAAATCATCACCAACTAACCCTTACCACAACAAACTAAACCCAATCACTTTTAAATTACAAAAAAATGCTATTAACCATAGCAAACTATGCCAAACTCACCTAAATTACTTCGGCTACCATAAATCATCACCAACTAACCCTTACCACAACAAACTATACCCAATCAATTTTAATTTACAAAAAAATGCTACTAACCATAGCAAGCTATGCCAAACTCACCTCAATTACTTCGGCTATCAAAAATCACCCCCAACTACACTTTACAGCAACAAACTAAGCCCAATCACTTTAAAATTACAAAAAAATCATAACAAACTATGCCAGACTCACCTAAATTACTTCGGCTACTCTAAATCATCACCAACTAACCCTTACCACAACAAACTAAAAACAATCACTTTTAAATTACAAAAAAATGCTAGTAACCATAGCAAACTATGCCAAACTCACCTAAATTACTTCGGCTACCATAAATCATTACCAACTAACCCTTACCACAACAAACTAAAGCCAATCAATTTTAAATTACAAAAAAATGCTACTAACCATAGCAAACTATGCCAAACTCACCTAAATTACTTCGGATACCATAAATCATCACCAACTAACCCTTACCACAACAAACTAAACCCAATAAATTTTAAATTACAAAAAAATGCTAGTAACCATAGCAAACTATGCCAAACTCACCTAAATTACTTCGGCTACCATAAATCATCACCAACTAACCCTTACCACAACAAACTAAACCCAATCAATTTTAAATTACAAAAAAATGCTACTAACCATAGCAAACTATGCCAAACTCACCTAAATTACTTCGGCTATTATAAATCACCCCCAACTACACTTTACAGCAACAAACTAAGCCCAATCACTTTAAAATTACAAAAAAATGCTAAAAATTATAACAAACTATACCAGAATCACCTAAATTACTTCGGCTACCGTAAATCACCCCCAACTATCCCTTGCCACAACAAACCAAACCATATCATCTTAAAGTTACAAAAAAAGGTGTACAAATAATAACAAACTATGCCAGACTCACCTAAATTACTTCGGCTACTCTAAATCATCACCAACTAACCCTTACCACAACAAACTAAACCCAATCACTTTTAAATTACAAAAAAATGCTACTAACCATAGCAAACTATGCCAAACTCACCAAAATTACTTCGGCTACCATAAATCATCACCAACTAACCCTTACCACAACAAACTAAACCCAATCAATTTTAAATTACAAAAAAATGCTACTAACCATAGCAAGTTATGCCAAACTCACCTCAATTACTTCGGCTATCAAAAATCACCCCCAACTACACTTTACAGCAACAAACTAAGCCCAATCACTTTAAAATTACAAAAAAATCATAACAAACTATGCCAGACTCACCTAAATTACTTCGGCTACTCTAAATCATCACCAACAAACCCTTACCACAACAAACTAAACCCAATCACTTTTAAATTACAAAAAAATGCTACTAACCATAGCAAACTAGGCCAAACTCACCTAAATTACTTCGGCTATCAAAAATCACCCCCAACAACACTTTACAGCAATAAACTAAGCCCAATCACTTTAAAATTACAAAAAAATGCTAAAAATCATAACAAATTATACCAGAATCACCTAAATTACTTCGGCTACCGTAAATCACCCCCAACTATCCCTTACCACAACAAAACAAACCATATCATCATAAAATTACAAAAAAAAGGTGTACAAATCATAACAAACTATGCCAGACTCGCCTAAATTACTTCGGCTACTCTAAATCATCACCAACTAACCCTTACCACAACAAACTAAACCCAATCACTTTTAAATTACAAAAAATGCTTCTAACCATAGCAAACTATGCCAAACTCACCTAAATTACTTCGGCTACCATAAATCATCACCAACTAACCCTTACCACAACAAACTAAACCCAATCACTTTTAAATTACAAAAAAATGCTACTAACCATAGCAAACTATGCCAAACTCACCTAAGTTACTTCGGCTATCAAAAATGACCCCCAACTACACTTTACAGCAATAAACTAAGCCCAATCACTTTAAAATTACAAAAAAATGTTAAAAATCAT
This sequence comes from Eledona agricola, assembly GCA_964023215.1. Lineage (NCBI taxonomy): Eukaryota > Metazoa > Arthropoda > Insecta > Coleoptera > Tenebrionidae > Eledona > Eledona agricola. The sequence goes on along the minus strand of CAXIEJ010000091.1, from coordinate 1,636,078 downwards.
AACAAACTATACCAGAATCACCTAAATTACTTCGGCTACCGTAAATCACCCCCAACTATCCCTTACCACAACAAACCAAACCATATCATCTTAAAATTACAAAAAAAAGTGTACAAATCATAACAAATTATGCCAGACTCACCTAAATTACTTCGGCTACTCTAAATCATCACAAACTAACCCTTACCAGAACAAACTAAACCCAATCACTTTTAAATTACAAAAAAATGCTACTAACCATAGCAGACTATGCCAAACTCACCTAAAATACTTCGGCTATCATAAATCATCACCAACTAACCTTTACCACAACAAACTAAACCCAATCACTTTTAAATTACAAAAAAATGCTACTAACCATAGCAAACTATGCCAAACTCACCTAAATTACTTCGGCTATCAAAAATCACCCCCAACTACACTTTACAGCAACAAACTAAGCCCAATCACTTTAAAATTACAAAAAAATGCTAGTAACCATAGCAAACTATGCCAAACTCACCTAAATTACTTCGGCTACCATAAATCATCACCAACTAACCCTTACCACAACAAACTAAACCCAATCAATTTTAAATTACAAAAAAATGCTACTAACCATAGCAAACTATGCCAAACTCACCTAAATTACTTCGGCTATCATAAATCACCCCCAACTACACTTTACAGCAACAAACTAAGCCCAATCACTTTAAAATTACAAAAAAATGCTAAAAATTATAACAAACTATACCAGAATCACCTAAATTACTTCGGCTACCGTAAATCACCCCCAACTATCCCTTACCACAACAAACCAAACCATATCATCTTAAAGTTACAAAAAAAGGTGTACAAATCATAACAAACTATGCCAGACTCACCTAAATTACTTCGGCTACTCTAAATCATCACCAACTAACCCTTACCACAACAAACTAAACCCAATCACTTTTAAATTACAAAAAAATGCTACTAACCATAGCAAACTATGCCAAACTCACCAAAATTACTTCGGCTACCATAAATCATCACCAACTAACCCTTACCACAACAAACTAAACCCAATCAATTTTAAATTACAAAAAAATGCTACTAACCATAGCAAGTTATGCCAAACTCACCTCAATTACTTCGGCTATCAAAAATCACCCACAACTACACTTTACAGCAACAAACTAAGCCCAATCACTTTAAAATTACAAAAAAATCATAACAAACTATGCCAGACTCACCTAAATTACTTCGGCTACTCTAAATCATCACCAACTAACCCTTACCACAACAAACTAAACCCAATCACTTTTAAATTACAAAAAAATGCTACTAACCATAGCAAACTAGGCCAAACTCACCTAAATTACTTCGGCTATCAAAAATCACCCCCAACAACACTTTACAGCAATAAACTAAGCCCAATCACTTTAAAATTACAAAAAAATGCTAAAAATCATAACAAATTATACCAGAATCACCTAAATTACTTCGGCTACCGTAAATCACCCCCAACTATCCCTTACCACAACAAAACAAACCATATCATCATAAAATTACAAAAAAAAGGTGTACAAATCATAACAAACTATGCCAGACTCGCCTAAATTACTTCGGCTACTCTAAATCATCACCAACTAACCCTTACCACAACAAACTAAACCCAATCACTTTTAAATTACAAAAAATGCTTCTAACCATAGCAAACTATGCCAAACTCACCTAAATTACTTCGGCTACCATAAATCATCACCAACTAACCCTTACCACAACAAACTAAACCCAATCACTTTTAAATTACAAAAAAATGCTACTAACCATAGCAAACTATGCCAAACTCACCTAAGTTACTTCGGCTATCAAAAATGACCCCCAACTACACTTTACAGCAATAAACTAAGCCCAATCACTTTAAAATTACAAAAAAATGTTAAAAATCATAACAAACTATACCAGAATCACCTAAATTACTTCGGCTAACGTAAATCACCCCCAACTATCCCTTACCACAACAAACCAAACCATATCATCTTAAAATTACAAAAAAAGGTGTACAAATCATAACAAATTATGCCAGACTCACCTAAATTACTTCGGCTACTCTAAATCATCATAAACTAACCCTTACCAGAACAAACTAAACCCAATCACTTTTAAATTACAAAAAAATGCTACTAACCATAGCAGACTATGCCAAACTCACCTAAAATACTTCGGCTATCATAAATCATCACCAACTAACCTTTACCACAACAAACTAAACCCAATCACTTTTAAATTACAAAAAAATGCTACTAACCATAGCAAACTATGCCAAACTCACCTAAATTACTTCGGCTATCAAAAATCACCCCCAACTACACTTTACAGCAACAAACTAAGCCCAATCACTTTAAAATTACAAAAAAATGCTAAAAATCATAACAAACTATACCAGAATCACCTAAATTACTTCGGCTACCGTAAATCACCCCCAACTGTCCCTTACCACAACAAACACAACCATATCATCTTAAAATTACAAAAAAAGGTGTACAAATCATAACAAACTAGACCAGACTCACCTAAATTACTTCGGCTACTCTAAATCATTACCAATTAACCCTTACCACAACAATCTAAACCCAATCACTTTTAAATTACAAAAAAATGCTACTAACCATAGCAAACTATGCCAAACTCACCTAAATTACTTCGGCTATCAAAAATCACCCCCAACTACACTTTACAGCAACAAACTAAGCCCAATCACTTTAAAATTACAAAAAAATGCTAAAAATCATAACAAACTATACCAGAATCACCTAAATTACTTCGGCTACCGTAAATCACCCCCAACTATCCCTTACCACAACAAACCAAACCATATCATCTTAAAATTACAAAAAAAGGTGTACAAATCATAACAAACTAGGCCAGACTCACCTAAATTACTTCGGCTACTCTAAATCATTACCAATTAACCCTTACCACAACAATCTAAACCCAATCACTTTTAAATTACAAAAAAATGCTACTAACCATAGCAAACTATGCCAAACTCACCTAAGTTACTTCGGCTATCAAAAATGACCCCCAACTACACTTTACAGCAATAAACTAAGCCCAATCACTTTAAAATTACAAAAAAATGTTAAAAATCATAACAAACTATACCAGAATCACCTAAATTACTTCGGCTAACGTAAATCACCCCCAACTATCCCTTACCACAACAAACCAAACCATATCATCTTAAAATTACAAAAAAAGGTGTACAAATCATAACAAATTATGCCAGACTCACCTAAATTACTTCGGCTACTCTAAATCATCATAAACTAACCCTTACCAGAACAAACTAAACCCAATCACTTTTAAATTACAAAAAAATGCTACTAACCATAGCAGACTATGCCAAACTCACCTAAAATACTTCGGCTATCATAAATCATCACCAACTAACCTTTACCACAACAAACTAAACCCAATCACTTTTAAATTACAAAAAAATGCTACTAACCATAGCAAACTATGCCAAACTCACCTAAATTACTTCGGCTATCAAAAATCACCCCCAACTACACTTTACAGCAACAAACTAAGCCCAATCACTTTAAAATTACAAAAAAATGCTAAAAATCATAACAAACTATACCAGAATCACCTAAATTACTTCGGCTACCGTAAATCACCCCCAACTGTCCCTTACCACAACAAACACAACCATATCATCTTAAAATTACAAAAAAAGGTGTACAAATCATAACAAACTAGACCAGACTCACCTAAATTACTTCGGCTACTCTAAATCATTACCAATTAACCCTTACCACAACAATCTAAACCCAATCACTTTTAAATTACAAAAAAATGCTACTAACCATAGCAAACTATGCCAAACTCACCTAAATTACTTCGGCTATCAAAAATCACCCCCAACTACACTTTACAGCAACAAACTAAGCCCAATCACTTTAAAATTACAAAAAAATGCTAAAAATCATAACAAACTATACCAGAATCACCTAAATTACTTCGGCTACCGTAAATCACCCCCAACTATCCCTTACCACAACAAACCAAACCATATCATCTTAAAATTACAAAAAAAGGTGTACAAATCATAACAAACTAGGCCAGACTCACCTAAATTACTTCGGCTACTCTAAATCATTACCAATTAACCCTTACCACAACAATCTAAACCCAATCACTTTTAAATTACAAAAAAATGCTACTAACCATAGCAAACTATGCCAAACTCACCTAAATTACTTCGGCTATCAAAAATCACCCCCAACTACACTTTACAGCAACAAACACAACCATATCATCTTAAAATTACAAAAAAAGGTGTACAAATCATAACAAACTAGGCCAGACTCACCTAAATTACTTCGGCTACTCTAAATCATTACCAATTAACCCTTACCACAACAATCTAAACCCAATCACTTTTAAATTACAAAAAAATGCTACTAACCATAGCAAACTATGCCAAACTCACCTAAATTACTTCGGCTATCAAAAATCACCCCCAACTACACTTTACAGCAACAAACTAAGCCCAATCACTTTAAAATTACAAAAAAATGCTAAAAATCATAACAAACTATACCAGAATCACCTAAATTACTTCGGCTACCGTAAATCACCCCCAACTATCCCTTACCACAACAAACCAAACCATATCATCTTAAAATTACAAAAAAAGGTGTTCAAATCATAACAAACTAGGCCAGACTCACCTAAATTACTTCGGCTACTCTAAATCATTACCAATTAACCCTTACCACAACAATCTAAACCCAATCACTTTTAAATTACAAAAAAATGCTACTAACCATAGCAAACTATGCCAAACTCACCTAAATTACTTCGGCTATCAAAAATCACCCCCAACTACACTTTACAGCAACAAACACAACCATATCATCTTAAAATTACAAAAAAAGGTGTACAAATCATAACAAACTAGGCCAGACTCACCTAAATTACTTCGGCTACTCTAAATCATTACCAATTAACCCTTACCACAACAATCTAAACCCAATCACTTTTAAATTACAAAAAAATGCTACTAACCATAGCAAACTATGCCAAACTCACCTAAATTACTTCGGCTATCAAAAATCACCCCCAACTACACTTTACAGCAACAAACTAAGCCCAATCACTTTAAAATTACAAAAAAATGCTAAAAATCATAACAAACTATACCAGAATCACCTAAATTACTTCGGCTACCGTAAATCACCCCCAACTGTCCCTTACCACAACAAACACAACCATATCATCTTAAAATTACAAAAAAAGGTGTACAAATCATAACAAACTAGGCCAGACTCACCTAAATTACTTCGGCTACTCTAAATCATTACCAATTAACCCTTACCACAACAATCTAAACCCAATCACTTTTAAATTACAAAAAAATGCTACTAACCATAGCAAACTATGCCAAACTCACCTAAATTACTTCGGCTATCAAAAATGACCCCCAACTACACTTTACAGCAACAAACTAAGCCCAATCACTTTAAAATTACAAAAAAATGCTAAAAATCATAACAAACTATACCAGAATCACCTAAATTACTTCGGCTACCGTAAATCACCCCCAACTGTCCCTTACCACAACAAACACAACCATATCATCTTAAAATTACAAAAAAAGGTGTACAAATCATAACAAACTAGGCCAGACTCACCTAAATTACTTCGGCTACTCTAAATCATTACCAATTAACCCTTACCACAACAATCTAAACCCAATCACTTTTAAATTACAAAAAAATGCTACTAACCATAGCAAACTATGCCAAACTCACCTAAATTACTTCGGCTATCAAAAATCACCCCCAACTACACTTTACAGCAACAAACTAAGCCCAATCACTTTAAAATTACAAAAAAATGCTAAAAATCATAACAAACTATACCAGAATCACCTAAATTACTTCGGCTACCGTAAATCACCCCCAACTATCCCTTACCACAACAAACCAAACCATATCATCTTAAAATTACAAAAAAAGTGTACAAATCATAACAAACAATGCCAGACTCTCCTAAATTACTTCGGCTACTCTAAATCATCCCCAACTAACCCTTAGCACAACAAACTAAACCCAATCACTTTTAAATTACAAAAAAATGCTACTAACCATAGCAGACTATGCCAAACTCATCTAAAATACTTCGGCTATCATAAATCATCACCAACTAACCCTTACCACAACAAACTAAACCCAATCACTTTTAAATTACAAAAAAATGCTACTAACCATAGCAAACTATGCCAAACTCACCTAAATTACTTCGGCTATAAAAAATCACCCCCAACTACACTCTACAGCAACAAACTAAGCCCAATCACTTTAAAATTACAAAAAAACGCTAAAAATCATAACAAACTATACCAGAATCACCTAAATTACTTCGGCTAACGTAAATCACCCCCAACTATCCCTTACCACAACAAACCAAACCATATCATCTTAAAATTACAAAAAAAGGTGTACAAATCATAACAAACTAGGCCAGACTCACCTAAATTACTTCGGCTATTCTAAATCATCACCAATTAACCCTTACCACAACAAACTAAACCCAATCACTTTTAAATTACAAAAAAATGCTACTAACCATAACAAACTATGCCAAACTCACCTAAATTACTTCAGCTACCATAAATCATCACAAAATAACCCTTACCACAACAAACTAAACCCAATCACTTTAAAATTAAAAAAAAATGCTTCTAACCATAGCAAACTATGCCAAACTCACCTAAACTACTTCGGCTATCAAAAATCACCCCCAACTACACTTTACAGCAACAAACTAAGCCCAATCACTTTAAAATTACAAAAAAATGCTAAAAATTATAACAAATTATACCAGAATCACTTAAATTACTTCGGCTAACGTAAATCACCCCCAACTATCCCTTACCACAACAAACCAAACCATATCATCTTAAAATTACAAAAAAAGGTGTACAAATCATAACAAACTATGCCAGACTCACCTAAATTACTTCGGCTACTCTAAATCATCACCAACTAACCCTTACCACAACAAACTAAACCCAATCACTTTTAAATCACAAAAAAATGCTACTAACCATAGCAAACTATGCCAAACTCACCTAAATTACTTCAGCTACCATAAATCATCACAAAATAACCCTTACCACAACAAACTAAACCCAATCACTTTAAAATTACAAAAAAATGCTACTAACCATAGCAAATTATGCCAAACTCACCTAAATTACTTCGGATATCAGAAATCACCCCCAACTACACTTTACAGCAATAAACTAAGCCCAATCACTTTAAAATTCCAAACAAATGCTAAAAATCATAACAAACTATACCAGAATCTCCTAAATTACTTCGGCTACCGTAAATCACCCCCAACTATCCCTTACCACAACAAACCAAACCATATCATCTTAAAATTACAAAAAAGGTGTACAAATCATAACAAACTATGCCAGACTCACCTAAATTACTTCGGCTACTCTAAATCATCACCAACTAACCCTTACCACAACAAACCAAACCATATCATCTTAAAATTACAAAAAAGGTGTACAAATCATAACAAACTATGCCAGACTCACCTAAATTACTTCGGCTACTCTAAATCATCACCAACTATCCCTTACCACAACAAACCAAACCATATCATCTTAAAATTACAAAAAAATGCTAAAAATCATAACAAACTATACCAGAATCACCTAAATTACTTCGGCTACCGTAAATCACCCCCAACTATCCCTTACCAAAACAAACCAGACCATATCATCTTAAAATTACAAAAAAAGGTGTACAAATCATAACAAACTATGCCAGACTCACCTAAATTACTTCGGCTACTATAAATCATCACCAACTATCCCTTACCACAACAAACTAAACCCAATCACTTTTAAATTACAAAAAAATGCTACTAACCATAGCAAACTATGCCAAACTCACCTAAATTACTTCGGCTACCATAAATCATCACCAACTAACCCTTACCACAACAAACTAAACCCAATCAATTTTAAATTACAAAAAAATGCTAGTAACCATAGCAAACTATGCCAAACTCACCTAAATTACTTCGGCTACCATAAATCATCACCAACTAACCCTTACCACAACAAACTAAACCCAATCACTTTTAAATTACAAAAAAATGCTACTAACCATAGCAAACTATGCCAAACTCACCTAAATTACTTCGGCTACTCTAAATCATCACCAACTAACCCTTACTACAACAAACTAAACCCAATCACTTTTAAATTACAAAAAAATGCTAGTAACCATAGCAAACTATGCCAAACTCACCTAAATTACTTCGGCTATCAAAAATCAACCCCAACTACACTTTACAGCAACAAACTAAGCCCAATTACTTTAAAATTACAAAAAAATGCTAAAAACCATAACAAACTATACCAGAATCACCTAAATTACTTCGGCTAACGTAAATCACCCCCAACTATCCCTTACCACAACAAACCGAACCATATCATCTTAAAATTACAAAACAAGGTGTACAAATCATAAAAAACTATGCCAGACTCACCTAAATTACTTCGGCTACTCTAAATCATCACCAACTAACCCTTACCAGAACAAACTAAACCCAATCACTTTTAAATTACAAAAAAATGCTACTAACCATAGCAAACTATGCCAAACTCACCTAAATTACTTCGGCTATCATAAATCACCCCCAACTACACTTTACAGCAACAAACTAAGCCCAATCACTTTAAAATTACAAAAAAATGCTAAAAATTATAACAAACTATACCAGAATCACTTAAATTACTTCGGCTACCGTAAATCACCCCCAACTATCCCTTACCACAACAAACCAAACCATATCATCTTAAAATTACAAAAAAAGGTGTACAAATCATAACAAACTATGCCAGACTCACCTAAATTACTTCGGCTACTCTAAATCATCACCAATTAACCCTTACCACAACAAACTAAACCCAATCACTTTTAAATTACAAAAAAATGCTACTAACCATAGCAAACTATGCCAAACTCACCTAAATTACTTCGGCTACCATAAATCATCACCAACTAACTCTTACCACAACAAACTAAACCCAATCAATTTTAAATTACAAAAAAATGCTACTAACCATAGCAAGCTATACCAAACTCACCTCAATTACTTCGGCTATCAAAAATCACCCCCAACTACACTTTACAGCAACAAACTAAGCCCAATCACTTTAAAATTACAAAAAAATGCTAAAAATCATAACAAACTATACCAGAATCACCTAAATTACTTCGGCTACCGTAAATCACCCCCAACTTTTCCTTACCACAACAAACCAAACCTTATCATCTTAAAATTACAAAAAAAGGTGTACAAATCATAACAAACTATGCCAGACTCGCCTAAATTACTTCGGCTACTCGAAATCATCACCAACTAACCCTTACCACAACAAACTAAACCCAATCAATTTTAAATTACAAAAAATGCTTCTAACCATAGCAAACTATGCCAAACTCACCTAAATTACTGCGGCTACCATAAATCATCACCAACTAATCCTTACCACAACAAACTAAACCCAATCACTTTTAAATTCCAAAAAAATGCTACTAACCATAGCAAACTATGCCAAACTCACCTAAATTATTTCGGCTGTCAAAAATCACCCCCAACTACAATTTACAGCAATAAACTAAGCCCAATCACTTTAAAATTACAAAAAAATTCTAAAAATTATAACAAACTATACCAGAATCACCTAAATTACTTCGGCTACAGTAAATCACCCCCAACTATCCCTTACCACAACAAACCAAACCATATCATCTTAAAATTACAAAAAAAGGTGTACAAATCATAACAAACTATGCCAGACTCTCCTAAATTACTTCGGCTACTCTAAATCATCACCAACTAACCCTTAGCACAACAAACTAAACCCAATCACTTTTAAATTACAAAAAAATGCTACTAACCATAGCAGACTATGCCAAACTCACCTAAAATACTTTGGCTACCATAAATCATCACCAACTAACCCTTACCACAACAAACTAAACCCAATCACTTTTAAATTACAAAAAAATGCTACTAACCATAGCAAACTATGCCAAACTCACCTAAATTACTTCGGCTATCAAAAATCACCCCCAACTACACTTTACAGCAACAAACTAAACCCAAGTACTTTTAAATTACAAAAAAATGCTACTAACCATAGCAAACTATGCCAAACTCACCTAAATTACTTCATCTATTATATAAAGCGAAGTGTCCTCACTGACACATTCATTCATCTACACACTGATTCATAATCAACCCACAGCACAAACCGTGAGGGCTGGAGACTTGAAATCTTAGACACGGGTGTATCATGTGCCGAAACTGAACACTAAGAAGGGATTTTGCGAAATTCGGCCCGGTTCCTTTGTAATTCAATAAAAACCGGCTAAAATAAACAAAAAATGATCCGATCGCGGAGACCGTGTTTATGTTAGAAGCACGTATCTAGCCAAAACAACTTCGACGACGGGCGAACGGTTTACATTAAAAGCACTTATTTAACCTAGACAATTTCAACGTCGAGTTTCTGCTTTCGTGATCATACTTTTGCCGTACCTAGCGAGGCCGCAGATATTTCAATTATAATTTTGATTTCAATTATAATGTCGATCCGTGACTCAATTAAAAATTACCAAATCACTCCAAATTTAATCCGTCAACATTAAACATCCTCAAATATCTCTTACCACTGCAAACTTTACCAAATTAACCCCAAAAAATTCCCGAACTAAGCCAAACTGACATAAATTAGATCCGTTATCTTAAATCATCCCTTACCACCCTTTAGCTACCCCAAGTAACACCAATCACTTTAAAATAAAACAAAATGACACAAATCATAGCAAACTATCCCTAACTCACCTAAATAACTTCGGCTACCGTAAATCACCCCCAACTATCCCTTACCACAACAAACCAAACCATATAATCTTAAATTACAAAAAAGGTGTACAAATCATAACAAACTATGCCAGACTCACTTAAATTACTTCGGCTACTCTAAATCATCACCAACTAACCCTTACCACAACAAACTAAACCCAATCACTTTAAAATTACAAAAAAATGCTACTAACCATAGCAAACTATGCCAAACTCACCTAAATTACTTCGGATATCAAAAATCAACCCCAACTACACTTTACAGCAATAAACTAAGCCCAATCACTTTAAAATTCCAAACAAATGCTAAAAATCATAACAAACTATACCAGAATCTCCTAAATTACTTCGGCTACCGTAATACACCCCCAACTATCCCTTACCACAACAAACCAAACCATATCATCTTAAAATTACAAAAAAGGTGTACAAATCATAACAAACTATGCCAGACTCACCTAAATTACTTCGGCTACTTTAAATCATCACCAACTATCCCTTACCACAACAAACCAAACCATATCATCTTAAAATTACAAAAAAAGGTGTACAAATCATAACAAAGTATACCAGAATCACCTAAATTACTTCGGCTACCGTAAATCACCCCCAACTATCCCTTACCACAACAAACCAAACCATATCATCTTAAAATTACAAAAAAGGTGTACAAATCATAACAAACAATGCCAGACTCACCTAAATTACTTCGGCTACTCTAAATCATCACCAACTAACCCTTACCACAACAAACTAAACCCAATCACTTTTAAATTACAAAAAAATGCTACTAACCATAGCAAACTATGCCAAACTCACCTAAATTACTTCAGCTACCATAAATCATCACAAAATAACCCTTACCACAACAAACTATACCCAATCACTTTAAAATTACAAAAAAATGCTACTAACCATAGCAAATTATGCCAAACTCACCTAAATTACTTCGGATATCAAAAATCACCCCCAACTACACTTTACAGCAATAAACTAAGCCCAATCACTTTAAAATTCCAAACAAATGCTAAAAATCATAACAAACTATACCAGAATCTCCTAAATTACTTCGGCTACCGTAAATCACCCCCAACTATCCCTTACCACAACAAACCAAACCATATCATCTTAAAATTACAAAAAAGGTGTACAAATCATAACAAACTATGCCAGACTCACCTAATTTACTTCGGCTACTCTAAATAATCACCAACTAACCCTTACCACAACAAACCAAACCATATCATCTTAAAATTACAAAAAAGGTGTACAAATCATAACAAACTATGCCAGACTCACCTAAATTACTTCGGCTACTTTAAATCATCACCAACTATCCCTTACCACAACAAACCAAACCATATCATCTTAAAATTACAAAAGAATGCTAAAAATCATAACAAACTATACCAGAATAACCTAAATTACTTCGGCTACCGTAAATCACCCCCAACTATCCCTTACCAAAACAAACCAAACCATATAATCTTAAAATTACAAAAAAAGGTGTACAAATCATAACAAACTATGCCAGACTCACCTAAATTACTTCGGCTACTGTAAATCATCACCAAATTAGCCTTACCACAACAAACTAAACCCAAGTACTTTTAAATTACAAAAAAATGCTACTAACCATAGCAAACTATGCCAAACTCACCTAAATTACTTCGGCTACCATAAATCATCACCAACTAACCCTTACCACAACAAACTAAACCCAATCACTTTTAAATTACAAAAAAATGCTACTAACCATAGCAAACTATGCCAAACTCACCTAAATTACTTCGGCTACCATAAATCATCACCAACTAACCCTTACCACAACAAACTAAACCCAATCAATTTTAAATTACAAAAAAATGCTAGTAACCATAGCAAACTATGCCAAACTCACCTAAATTACTTCGGCTACCATAAATCATCACCAACTAACCCTTACCACAACAAACTAAACCCAATCACTTTTAAATTACAAAAAAATGCTACTAACCATAGCAAACTATGCCAAACTCACCTAAATTACTTCGGCTACTCTAAATCATCACCAACTAACCCTTACTACAACAAACTAAACCCAATCACTTTTAAATTACAAAAAAATGCTAGTAACCATAGCAAACTATGCCAAACTCACCTAAATTACTTCGCTTATCAAAAATCAACCCCAACTACACTTTACAGCAACAAACTAAGCCCAATTACTTTAAAATTACAAAAAAATGCTAAAAACCATAACAAACTATACCAGAATCACCTAAATTACTTCGGCTAACGTAAATCACCCCCAACTATCCCTTACCACAACAAACCGAACCATATCATCTTAAAATTACAAAACAAGGTGTACAAATCATAACAAACTATGCCAGACTCTCCTAAATTACTTCGGCTACTCTAAATCATCACCAACTAACCCTTACCAGAACAAACTAAACCCAATCACTTTTAAATTACAAAAAAATGCTACTAACCATAGCAAACTATGCCAAACTCACCTAAATTACTTCGGCTATCATAAATCACCCCCAACTACACTTTACAGCAACAAACTAAGCCCAATCACTTTAAAATTACAAAAAAATGCTAAAAATTATAACAAACTATACCAGAATCACTTAAATTACTTCGGCTACCGTAAATCACCCCCAACTATCCCTTACCACAACAAACCAAACCATATCATCTTAAAATTACAAAAAAAGGTGTACAAATCATAACAAACTATGCCAGACTCACCTAAATTACTTCGGCTACTCTAAATCATCACCAATTAACCCTTACCACAACAAACTAAACCCAATCACTTTTAAATTACAAAAAAATGCTACTAACCATAGCAAACTATGCCAAACTCACCTAAATTACGTCGGCTACCATAAATCATCACCAACTAACCCTTACCACAACAAACTAAACCCAATCAATTTTAAATTACAAAAAAATGCTACTAACCATAACAAGCTATGCCAAACTCACCTCAATTACTTCGGCTATCAAAAATCACCCCCAACTACACTTTACAGCAACAAACTAAGCCCAATCACTTTAAAATTACAAAAAAATGCTAAAAATCATAACAAACTATACCAGAATCACCTAAATTACTTCGGCTACCGTAAATCACCCCCAACTTTTCCTTACCACAACAAACCAAACCATATCATCTTAAAATTACAAAAAAAGGTGTACAAATCATAACAAACTATGCCAGACTCGCCTAAATTACTTCGGCTACTCGAAATCATCACCAACTAACCCTTACCACAACAAACTAAACCCAATCAATTTTAAATTACAAAAAATGCTTCTAACCATAGCAAACTATGCCAAACTCACCTAAATTACTGCGGCTACCATAAATCATCACCAACTAATCCTTACCACAACAAACTAAACCCAATCACTTTTAAATTCCAAAAAAATGCTACTAACCATAGCAAACTATGCCAAACTCACCTAAATTATTTCGGCTGTCAAAAATCACCCCCAACTACAATTTACAGCAATAAACTAAGCCCAATCACTTTAAAATTACAAAAAAATGCTAAAAATTATAACAAACTATACCAGAATCACCTAAATTACTTCGGCTACAGTAAATCACCCCCAACTATCCCTTACCACAACAAACCAAACCATATCATCTTAAAATTACAAAAAAAGGTGTACAAATCATAACAAACTATGCCAGACTCTCCTAAATTACTTCGGCTACTCTAAATCATCACCAACTAACCCTTAGCACAACAAACTAAACCCAATCACTTTTAAATTACAAAAAAATGCTACTAACCATAGCAGACTATGCCAAACTCACCTAAAATACTTTGGCTACCATAAATCATCACCAACTAACCCTTACCACAACAAACTAAACCCAATCACTTTTAAATTACAAAAAAATGCTACTAACCATAGCAAACTATGCCAAACTCACCTAAATTACTTCGGCTATCAAAAATCACCCCCAACTACACTTTACAGCAACAAACTAAACCCAAGTACTTTTAAATTACAAAAAAATGCTACTAACCATAGCAAACTATGCCAAACTCACCTAAATTACTTCATCTATTATATAAAGCGAAGTGTCCTCACTGACACATTCATTCATCTACACACTGATTCATAATCAACCCACAGCACAAACCGTGAGGGCTGGAGACTTGAAATCTTAGACACGGGTGTATCATGTGCCGAAACTGAACACTAAGAAGGGATTTTGCGAAATTCGGCCCGGTTCCTTTGTAATTCAATAAAAACCGGCTAAAATAAACAAAAAATGATCCGATCGCGGAGACCGTGTTTATGTTAGAAGCACGTATCTAGCCAAAACAACTTCGACGACGGGCGAACGGTTTACATTAAAAGCACTTATTTAACCTAGACAATTTCAACGTCGAGTTTCTGCTTTCGTGATCATACTTTTGCCGTACCTAGCGAGGCCGCAGATATTTCAATTATAATTTTGATTTCAATTATAATGTCGATCCGTGACTCAATTAAAAATTACCAAATCACTCCAAATTTAATCCGTCAACATTAAACATCCTCAAATATCTCTTACCACTGCAAACTTTACCAAATCAACCCCAAAAAATTCCCGAACTAAGCCAAACTGACATAAATTAGATCCGTTATCTTAAATCATCCCTTACCACCCTTTAGCTACCCCAAGTAACACCAATCACTTTAAAATAAAACAAAATGACACAAATCATAGCAAACTATCCCTAACTCACCTAAATAACTTCGGCTACCGTAAATCACCCCCAACTATCCCTTACCACAACAAACCAAACCATATAATCTTAAATTACAAAAAAGGTGTACAAATCATAACAAACTATGCCAGACTCACTTAAATTACTTCGGCTACTCTAAATCATCACCAACTAACCCTACCACAACAAACTAAACCCAATCACTTTAAAATTACAAAAAAATGCTACTAACCATAGCAAACTATGCCAAACTCACCTAAATTACTTCGGATATCAAAAATCAACCCCAACTACACTTTACAGCAATAAACTAAGCCCAATCACTTTAAAATTCCAAACAAATGCTAAAAATCATAACAAACTATACCAGAATCTCCTAAATTACTTCGGCTACCGTAATACACCCCCAACTATCCCTTACCACAACAAACCAAACCATATCATCTTAAAATTACAAAAAAGGTGTACAAATCATAACAAACTATGCCAGACTCACCTAAATTACTTCGGCTACTTTAAATCATCACCAACTATCCCTTACCACAACAAACCAAACCATATCATCTTAAAATTACAAAAAAAGGTGTACAAATCATAACAAAGTATACCAGAATCACCTAAATTACTTCGGCTACCGTAAATCACCCCCAACTATCCCTTACCACAACAAACCAAACCATATCATCTTAAAATTACAAAAAAGGTGTACAAATCATAACAAACTATGCCAGACTCACCTAAATTACTTCGGCTACTCTAAATCATCACCAACTAACCCTTACCACAACAAACTAAACCCAATCACTTTTAAATTACAAAAAAATGCTACTAACCATAGCAAACTATGCCAAACTCACCTAAATTACTTCAGCTACCATAAATCATCACAAAATAACCCTTACCACAACAAACTAAACCCAATCACTTTAAAATTACAAAAAAATGCTACTAACCATAGCAAATTATGCCAAACTCACCTAAATTACTTCGGATATCAAAAATCACCCCCAACTACACTTTACAGCAATAAACTAAGCCCAATCACTTTAAAATTCCAAACAAATGCTAAAAATCATAACAAACTATACCAGAATCTCCTAAATTACTTCGGCTACCGTAAATCACCCCCAACTATCCCTTACCACAACAAACCAAACCATATCATCTTAAAATTACAAAAAAGGTGTACAAATCATAACAAACTATGCCAGACTCACCTAATTTACTTCGGCTACTCTAAATAATCACCAACTAACCCTTACCACAACAAACCAAACCATATCATCTTAAAATTACAAAAAAGGTGTACAAATCATAACAAACTATGCCAGACTCACCTAAATTACTTCGGCTACTTTAAATCATCACCAACTATCCCTTACCACAACAAACCAAACCATATCATCTTAAAATTACAAAAGAATGCTAAAAATCATAACAAACTATACCAGAATAACCTAAATTACTTCGGCTACCGTAAATCACCCCCAACTATCCCTTACCAAAACAAACCAAACCATATAATCTTAAAATTACAAAAAAAGGTGTACAAATCATAACAAACTATGCCAGACTCACCTAAATTACTTCGGCTACTGTAAATCATCACCAAATTAGCCTTACCACAACAAACTAAACCCAAGTACTTTTAAATTACAAAAAAATGCTACTAACCATAGCAAACTATGCCAAACTCACCTAAATTACTTCGGCTACCATAAATCATCACCAACTAACCCTTACCACAACAAACTAAACCCAATCACTTTTAAATTACAAAAAAATGCTACTAACCATAGCAAACTATGCCAAACTCACCTAAATTACTTCGGCTACCATAAATCATCACCAACTAACCCTTACCACAACAAACTAAACCCAATCAATTTTAAATTACAAAAAAATGCTAGTAACCATAGCAAACTATGCCAAACTCACCTAAATTACTTCGGCTACCATAAATCATCACCAACTAACCCTTACCACAACAAACTAAACCCAATCACTTTTAAATTACAAAAAAATGCTACTAACCATAGCAAACTATGCCAAACTCACCTAAATTACTTCGGCTACTCTAAATCATCACCAACTAACCCTTACTACAACAAACTAAACCCAATCACTTTTAAATTACAAAAAAATGCTAGTAACCATAGCAAACTATGCCAAACTCACCTAAATTACTTCGCTTATCAAAAATCAACCCCAACTACACTTTACAGCAACAAACTAAGCCCAATTACTTTAAAATTACAAAAAAATGCTAAAAACCATAACAAACTATACCAGAATCACCTAAATTACTTCGGCTAACGTAAATCACCCCCAACTATCCCTTATGACAACAAACCGAACCATATCATCTTAAAATTACAAAACAAGGTGTACAAATCATAACAAACTATGCCAGACTCTCCTAAATTACTTCGGCTACTCTAAATCATCACCAACTAACCCTTACCAGAACAAACTAAACCCAATCACTTTTAAATTACAAAAAAATGCTACTAACCATAGCAAACTATGCCAAACTCACCTAAATTACTTCGGCTATCATAAATCACCCCCAACTACACTTTACAGCAACAAACTAAGCCCAATCATTTTAAAATTACAAAAAAATGCTAAAAATTATAACAAACTATACCAGAATCACTTAAATTACTTCGGCTACCGTAAATCACCCCCAACTATCCCTTACCACAACAAACCAAACCATATCATCTTAAAATTACAAAAAAAGGTGTACAAATCATAACAAACTATGCCAGACTCACCTAAATTACTTCGGCTACTCTAAATCATCACCAACTAAGCCTTACCACAACAAACTAAACCCAATCACTTTTAAATTACAAAAAAATGCTACTAACCATAGCAAACTATGCCAAACTCACCTAAATTACTTCGGCTACCATAAATCAGCACCAACTAACCCTTACCACAACAAACTAAACCCAATCAATTTTAAATTACAAAAAAATGCTACTAACCATAGCAAGCTATGCCAAACTCACCTCAATTACTTCGGCTATCAAAAATCACCCCCAACTACACTTTACAGCAACAAACTAAGCCCAATCACTTTAAAATTACAAAAAAATGCTAAAAATCATAACAAACTATACCAGAATCACCTAAATTACTTCGGCTACCGTAAATCACCCCCAACTATTCCTTACCACAACAAACCAAACCATATCATCTTAAAATTACAAAAAAAGGTGTACAAATCATAACAAACTATGCCAGACTCGCCTAAATTACTTCGGCTACTCGAAATCATCACCAACTAACCCTTACCACAACAAACTAAACCCAATCAATTTTAAATTACAAAAAATGCTTCTAACCATAGCAAACTATGCCAAACTCACCTAAATTACTGCGGCTACCATAAATCATCACCAACTAATCCTTACCACAACAAACTAAACCCAATCACTTTTAAATTCCAAAAAAATGCTACTAACCATAGCAAACTATGCCAAACTCACCTAAATTATTTCGGCTGTCAAAAATCACTCCCAACTACACTTTACAGCAATAAACTAAGCCCAATCACTTTAAAATTACAAAAAAATGCTAAAAATTATAACAAACTATACCAGAATCACCTAAATTACTTCGGCTACAGTAAATCACCCCCAACTATCCCTTACCACAACAAACCAAACCATATCATCTTAAAATTACAAAAAAGGTGTACAAATCATAACAAACTATGCCAGACTCACCTAAATTACTTCGGCTACTCTAAATCATCACCAACTAACCCTTACCACAACAAACTAAACCCAATCACTTTTAAATTACAAAAAAATGCTACTAACCATAGCAAACTATGCCAAACTCACCTAAATTACTTCAGCTACCATAAATCATCACAAAATAACCCTTACCACAACAAACTAAACCCAATCACTTTAAAATTACAAAAAAATGCTACTAACCATAGCAAATTATGCCAAACTCACCTAAATTACTTCGGATATCAGAAATCACCCCCAACTACACTTTACAGCAATAAACTAAGCCCAATCACTTTAAAATTCCAAACAAATGCTAAAAATCATAACAAACTATACCAGAATCTCCTAAATTACTTCGGCTACCGTAAATCACCCCCAACTATCCCTTACCACAACAAACCAAACCATATCATCTTAAAATTACAAAAAAGGTGTACAAATCATAACAAACTATGCCAGACTCACCTAAATTACTTCGGCTACTCTAAATCATCACCAACTAACCCTTACCACAACAAACCAAACCATATCATCTTAAAATTACAAAAAAGGTTTACAAATCATAACAAACTATGCCAGACTCACCTAAATTGCTTCGGCTACTCTAAATCATCACCAACTATCCCTTACCACAACAAACCAAACCATATCATCTTAAAATTACAAAAAAATGCTAAAAATCATAACAAACTATACCAGAATCACCTAAATTACTTCGGCTACCGTAAATCACCCCCAATTATCCCTTACCAAAACAAACCAAACCATATCATCTTAAAATTACAAAAAAAGGTGTACAAATCATAACAAACTATGCCAGACTCACCTAAATTACTTCGGCTACCATAAATCATCACCAACTATCCCTTACCACAACAAACTAAACCCAATCACTTTTAAATTACAAAAAAATGCTTCTAACCATAGCAAACTATGCCAAACTCACCTAAATTACTTCGGCTACCATAAATCATCACCAACTAACCCTTACCACAACAAACTAAACCCAATCAATTTTAAATTACAAAAAAATGCTAGTAACCATAGCAAACTATGCCAAACTCACCTAAATTACTTCGGCTACCATAAATCATCACCAACTAACCCTTACCACAACAAACTAAACCCAATCACTTTTAAATTACAAAAAAATGCTACTAACCATAGCAAACTATGCCAAACTCACCTAAATTACTTCGGCTACTCTAAATCATCACCAACTAACCCTTACTACAACAAACTAAACCCAATCACTTTTAAATTACAAAAAAATGCTAGTAACCATAGCAAACTATGCCAAACTCACCTAAATTACTTCGGCTATCAAAAATCAACCCCAACTACACTTTACAGCAACAAACTAAGCCCAATTACTTTAAAATTACAAAAAAATGCTAAAAACCATAACAAACTATACCAGAATCACCTAAATTACTTCGGCTAACGTAAATCACCCCCAACTATCCCTTACCACAACAAACCGAACCATATCATCTTAAAATTACAAAACAAGGTGTACAAATCATAAAAAACTATGCCAGACTCACCTAAATTACTTCGGCTACTCTAAATCATCACCAACTAACCCTTACCAGAACAAACTAAACCCAATCACTTTTAAATTACAAAAAAATGCTACTAACCATAGCAAACTATGCCAAACTCACCTAAATTACTTCGGCTATCATAAATCACCCCCAACTACACTTTACAGCAACAAACTAAGCCCAATCACTTTAAAATTACAAAAAAATGCTAAAAATTATAACAAACTATACCAGAATCACTTAAATTACTTCGGCTACCGTAAATCACCCCCAACTATCCCTTACCACAACAAACCAAACCATATCATCTTAAAATTACAAAAAAAGGTGTACAAATCATAACAAACTATGCCAGACTCACCTAAATTACTTCGGCTACTCTAAATCATCACCAAATAACCCTTACCACAACAAACTAAACCCAATCACTTTTAAATTACAAAAAAATGCTACTAACCATAGCAAACTATGCCAAACTCACCTAAATTACTTCGGCTACCATAAATCATCACCAACTAACCCTTACCACAACAAACTAAACCCAATCAATTTTAAATTACAAAAAAATGCTACTAACCATAGCAAGCTATGCCAAACTCACCTCAATTACTTCGGCTATCAAAAATCACCCCCAACTACACTTTACAGCAACAAACTAAGCCCAATCACTTTAAAATTACAAAAAAATGCTAAAAATCATAACAAACTATACCAGAATCACCTAAATTACTTCGGCTACCGTAAATCACCCCCAACTTTTCCTTACCACAACAAACCAAACCATATCATCTTAAAATTACAAAAAAAGGTGTACAAATCATAACAAACTATGCCAGACTCGCCTAAATTACTTCGGCTACTCGAAATCATCACCAACTAACCCTTACCACAACAAACTAAACCCAATCAATTTTAAATTACAAAAAATGCTTCTAACCATAGCAAACTATGCCAAACTCACCTAAATTACTGCGGCTACCATAAATCATCACCAACTAATCCTTACCACAACAAACTAAACCCAATCACTTTTAAATTCCAAAAAAATGCTACTAACCATAGCAAACTATGCCAAACTCACCTAAATTATTTCGGCTGTCAAAAATCACCCCCAACTACAATTTACAGCAATAAACTAAGCCCAATCACTTTAAAATTACAAAAAAATGCTAAAAATTATAACAAACTATACCAGAATCACCTAAATTACTTCGGCTACAGTAAATCACCCCCAACTATCCCTTACCACAACAAACCAAACCATATCATCTTAAAATTACAAAAAAAGGTGTACAAATCATAACAAACTATGCCAGACTCTCCTAAATTACTTCGGCTACTCTAAATCATCACCAACTAACCCTTAGCACAACAAACTAAACCCAATCACTTTTAAATTACAAAAAAATGCTACTAACCATAGCAGACTATGCCAAACTCACCTAAAATACTTTGGCTACCATAAATCATCACCAACTAACCCTTACCACAACAAACTAAACCCAATCACTTTTAAATTACAAAAAAATGCTACTAACCATAGCAAACTATGCCAAACTCACCTAAATTACTTCGGCTATCAAAAATCACCCCCAACTACACTTTACAGCAACAAACTAAGCCCAATCACTTTAAAATTACAAAAAAATGCTAAAAATCATAACAAACTATACCAGAATCACCTAAATTACTTCGGCTACCGTAAATCACCCCCAACTATCCCTTACCACAACAAACCAAACCATATCATCTTAAAATTACAAAAAAAGGTGTACAAATCATAACAAACTAGGCCAGACTCACCTAAATTACTTCGGCTACTCTAAATCATCACCAATTAACCCTTACCACAACAAACTAAACCCAATCACTTTTAAATTACAAAAAAATGCTACTAACCATAGCAAACTATGCCAAACTCACCTAAATTACTTCGGCTACCATAAATCATCACCAACTAACCCTTACCACAACAAACTAAACCCAATCACTTTTAAATTAAAAAAAAATGTTACTAACCATAGCAAACTATGCCAAACTCACCTAAATTACTTCGGCTATCAAAAATCACCCCCAACTACATTTTACAGCAACAAACTAAGCCCAATCATTTTAAAATTACAAAAAAATGCTAAAAATCATAACAAACTATACCAGAATCACTTAAATTATTTTGGCTACCGTAAATCACCCCCAACTATCCCTTACCACAACAAACCAAACCATATCATTTTAAAATTACAAAAAAGGTGTACAAATCATATCAAACTATACCAGACTCACCTAAATTACTTCGGCTACTCTAAATCATCACCAACTAACCCTTACCAAAACAAACTAAACCCAATCACTTTTAAATTACAAAAAAATGCTACTAACCATAGCAAACTATGCGAAACTCACCTAAATTACTTCGGGTACCATATGTCATCACCAACTAACCCTTACCACAACAAACTAAACCCAATCAATTTTAAATTACAAAAAAATGCTAGTAACCATAGCAAACTATGCCAAACTCACCTAAATTACTTCGGCTACCATAAATCATCACCAACTAACCCTTACCACAACAAACTAAACCCAATCACTTTTAAATTACAAAAAAATGCTACTAACCATAGCAAACTATGCCAGACTCACCTAAATTACTTCGGCTACTCTAAATCATCACCAACTAACCCTTACCACAACAAACTAAACCCAATCACTTTTAAATTACAAAAAAATGCTAGTAACCATAGCAAACTATGCCAAACTCACCTAAATTACTTCGGCTACCATAAATCATCACCAACTAACCCTTACCACAACAAACTAAACCCAGTCACTTTTAAATAACAAAAAAATGCTACTAACCATAGCAAACTATGCCAAACTCACCTAAATTACTTCGGCTATCATAAATCACCCCCAACTACACTTTACAGCAACAAACTAAGCCCAATCACTTTAAAATTACAAAAAAATGCTAAAAATTATAACAAACTATACCAGAATCACCTAAATTACTTCGGCTACCGTAAATCACCCCCAACTATCCCTTACCACAACAAACCAAACCATATCATCTTAAAATTACAAAAAAAGGTGTACAAATCATAACAAACTATGCCAGACTCACCTAAATTACTTCGGCTACTCTAAATCATCACCAACTAACCCTTACCACAACAAACTAAACCCAATCACTTTTAAATTACAAATAAATGCTAGTAACCATAGCAAACTATGCCAAACTCACCTAAATTACTTCGGCTACCATAAATCATCACCAACTAACCCTTACCACAACAAACTAAATCCAATCACTTTTAAATTACAAAAAAATGCTACTAAACAATGCAAACTATGCCAAACTCACCTAAATTACTTCGGCTACCAAAAATCATCACCAACTCACCCTTACCACAACATACTAAACCCATTCAATTTTAAATTACAAAAAAATGCTAGTAACCATAGCAAACTATGCCAAACTCACCTAAATTACTTCGGCTACCATAAATCATCACCAACTAACCCTTACCACAACAAACTAAACCCAATCACTTTTAAATTACAAAAAAATGCTACTAACCATAGCAAACTATGCCAAACTCACTTAAATTACTTCGGCTACTCTAAATCATCACCACCAAATCCTTACTACAACAAACTAAACCCAATCACTTTTAAATTACAAAAAAATGCTAGTAACCATAGCAAACTATGCCAAACTCACCTAAATTACTTCGGCTATCAAAAATCAACCCCAACTACACTTTACAGCAACAAACTAAGCCCAATTACTTTAAAATTACAAAAAAATGCTAAAAACCATAACAAACTATACCAGAATCACCTAAATTACTTCGGCTGACGTAAATCACCCCCAACTATCCCTTACCACAACAAACCGAACCATATCATCTTAAAATTACAAAAAAAGGTGTACAAATCATAACAAACTATGCCAGACTCACCTAAATTACTTCGGCTACTCTAAATCATCACCAACTAACCCTTACCAGAACAAACTAAACCCAATCACTTTTAAATTACAAAAAAATGCTACTAACCATAGCAAACTATGCCAAACTCACCTAAATTACTTCGGCTACCATAAATCATCACCAACTAACCCTTACCACAACAAACTAAACCCAATCAATTTTAAATTACAAAAAAATGCTACTAACCATAGCAAGCTATGCCAAACTCACCTCAATTACTTCGGTTATCAAAAATCACCCCCAACTACACTTTACAGCAACAAACTAAGCCCAATCACTTTAAAATTACAAAAAAATGCTAAAAATTATAACAAACTATACCAGAATCACCTAAATTACTTCGGCTACCGTAAATCACCCCCAACTATCCCTTACCACAACAAACCAAACCATA
The DNA here is from genome assembly GCA_964023215.1 of Eledona agricola. Classification (NCBI taxonomy): domain Eukaryota; kingdom Metazoa; phylum Arthropoda; class Insecta; order Coleoptera; family Tenebrionidae; genus Eledona; species Eledona agricola. The sequence continues at coordinate 1,610,719 of CAXIEJ010000091.1, read as the reverse complement.
TCATCTTAAAATTACAAAAAAAGGTGTACAAATCATAACAAACTATGCCAGACTCACCTAAATTACTTCGGCTACTCTAAATCATCACCAACTAACCCTTACCACAACAAACTAAACCCAATCACTTTTAAATTACAAAAAAATGCTAGTAACCATAGCAAACTATGCCAAACTCACCTAAATTACTTCGGCTACCATAAATCATCACCAACTAACCCTTACCACAACAAACTAAATCCAATCACTTTTAAATTACAAAAAAATGCTACTAACCATAGCAAACTATGCCAAACTCACCTAAATTACTTCGGCTACCATAAATCATCACCAACTAACCCTTACCACAACAAACTAAACCCAATCAATTTTAAATTACAAAAAAATGCTAGTAACCATAGCAAACTATGCCAAACTCACCTAAATTACTTCGGCTACCATAAATCATCACCAACTAACCCTTACCACAACAAACTAAACCCAATCACTTTTAAATTACAAAAAAATGCTACTAACCATAGCAAACTATGCCAAACTCACTTAAATTACTTCGGCTACTCTAAATCATCACCACCAAATCCTTACTACAACAAACTAAACCCAATCACTTTTAAATTACAAAAAAATGCTAGTAACCATAGCAAACTATGCCAAACTCACCTAAATTACTTCGGCTATCAAAAATCAACCCCAACTACACTTTACAGCAACAAACTAAGCCCAATTACTTTAAAATTACAAAAAAATGCTAAAAACCATAACAAACTATACCAGAATCACCTAAATTACTTCGGCTAACGTAAATCACCCCCAACTATCCCTTACCACAACAAACCGAACCATATCATCTTAAAATTACAAAAAAAGGTGTACAAATCATAACAAGCTATGCCAAACTCACCTAAATTACTTCGGCTACTCTAAATCATCACCAACTAACCCTTACCAGAACAAACTAAACCCAATCACTTTTAAATTACAAAAAAATGCTACTAACCATAGCAAACTATGCCAAACTCACCTAAATTACTTCGGCTATCATAAATCACCCCCAACTACACTTTACAGCAACAAACTAAGCCCAATCACTTTAAAATTACAAAAAAATGCTAAAAATTATAACAAACTATACCAGAATCACCTAAATTACTTCGGCTACCGTAAATCACCCCCAACTATCCCTTACCACAACAAACCAAACCATATCATCTTAAAATTACAAAAAAAGGTGTACAAATCATAACAAACTATGCCAGACTCACCTAAATTACTTCGGCTACTCTAAATCATCACCAACTAACCCTTACCACAACAAACTAAACCCAATCACTTTTAAATTACAAAAAAATGCTACTAACCATAGCAAACTATGTCAAACTCACCTAAATTACTTCGGCTACCATAAATCATCACCAACTAACCCTTACCACAACAAACTAAACCCAATCAATTTTAAATTACAAAAAAATGCTACTAACCATAGCAAGCTATGCCAAACTCACCTCAATTACTTCGGTTATCAAAAATCACCCCCAACTACACTTTACAGCAACAAACTAAGCCCAATCACTTTAAACTCACTAAATTACTTCGGATATCAAAAATCAACCCCAACTACACTTTACAGCAATAAACTAAGCCCAATCACTTTAAAATTCCAAACAAATGCTAAAAATCATAACAAACTATACCAGAATCTCCTAAATTACTTCGGCTACCGTAATACAACCCCAACTATCCCTTACCACAACAAACCAAACCATATCATCTTAAAATTACAAAAAAGGTGTACAAATCATAACAAACTATGCCAGACTCACCTAAATTACTTCGGCTACTCTAAATCGTCACCAAATATCCCTTACCACAACAAACCAAACCATATCATTTTAAAATTACAAAAAAAGGTGTACAAATCATAACAAAGTATACCAGAATCACCTAAATTACTTCGGCTACCGTAAATCACCCCCAACTATCCCTTACCACAACAAACCAAACCATATCATCTTAAAATTACAAAAAAGGTGTACAAATCATAACAAACTATGCCAGACTCACCTAAATTACTTCGGCTACTCTAAATCATCTACTAACCCTTACCAAAACAAACTAAGCCCAATCACTTTTAAATTACAAAAAAATGCTACTAACCATTGCAAACTATGCCAAACTCACCTAAATTACTTCAGCTACCATAAATCATCACAAAATAACCCTTACCACAACAAACTAAACCCAATCACTTTAAAATTACAAAAAAATGCTACTAACCATAGCAAATTATGCCAAACTCACCTAAATTACTTCGGATATCAAAAATCACCCCCAACTACACTTTAAATCAATAAACTAAGCCCAATCACTTTAAAATTCCAAACAAATGCTAAAAATCATAACAAACTATACCAGAATCACCTAAATTACTTCGGCTACCGTAAATCACCCCCAACTATCCCTTACCACAACAAACTAAACCATATCATCTTAAAATTACAAAAAAGGTGTACAAATCATAACAAACTATGCCAGACTCACCTAATTTACTTCGGCTACTCTAAATCATCACCAACTAACCCTTACCACAACAAACCAAACCATATCATCTTAAAATTACAAAAAAGGTGTACAAATCATAACAAACTATGCCAGACTCACCTAAATTACTTCGGCTACTCTAAATCATCACCAACTATCCCTTACCACAACAAACCAAACCATATCATCTTAAAATTACAAAAAAATGCTAAAAATCATAACAAACTATACCAGAATCACCTAAATTACTTCGGCTACCGTAAATCACCCCCAACTATCCCTTACCAAAACAAACCAAACCATATAATCTTAAAATTACAAAAAAAGGTGTACAAATCATAACAAACTATGCCAGACTCACCTAAATTACTTCGGCTACTGTAAATCATCACCAAATTACCCTTACCACAACAAACTAAACCCAAGTACTTTTAAATTACAAAAAAATGCTACTAACCATAGCAAACTATGCCAAACTCACCTAAATTACTTCGGCTACCATAAATCATCACCAACTAACCCTTACCACAACAAACTAAACCCAATAACTTTTAAATTACAAAAAAATGCTACTAACCATAGCAAACTATGCCAAACTCACCTAAATTACTTCGGCTACCATAAATCATCACCAACTAACCCTTACCACAACAAACTAAACCCAATCAATTTTAAATTACAAAAAAATGCTAGTAACCATAGCAAACTATGCCAAACTCACCTAAATTACTTCGGCTACCATAAATCATCACCAACTAACCCTTACCACAACAAACTAAACCCAATCACTTTTAAATTACAAAAAAATGCTACTAACCATAGCAAACTATTCCAAACTCACCTAAATTACTTCGGCTACTCTAAATCATCACCAACTAACCCTTACTACAACAAACTAAACCCAATCACTTTTAAATTACAAAAAAATGCTAGTAACCATAGCAAACTATGCCAAACTCACCTAAATTACTTCGGCTACCATAAATCATCACCAACTAACCCTTACCACAACAAACTAAACCCAATCACTTTTAAATTACAAAAAAATGCTACTAACCATAGCAAACTATGCCAAACTCACTTAAATTACTTCGGCTACTCTAAATCATCACCACCTAACCCTTACTACAACAAACTAAACCCAATCACTTTTAAATTACAAAAAAATGCTAGTAACCATAGCAAACTATGCCAAACTCACCTAAATTACTTCGGCTATCAAAAATCAACCCCAACTACACTTTACAGCAACAAACTAAGCCCAATTACTTTAAAATTACAAAAAAATGCTAAAAACCATAACAAACTATACCAGAATCACCTAAATTACTTCGGCTAACGTAAATCACCCCCAACTATCCCTTACCACAACAAACCGAACCATATCATCTTAAAATTACAAAAAAAGGTGTACAAATCATAACAAACTATGCCAGACTCACCTAAATTACTTCGGCTACTCTAAATCATCACCAACTAACCCTTACCAGAACAAACTAAACCCAATCACTTTTAAATTACAAAAAAATGCTACTAACCATAGCAAACTATGCCAAACTCACCTAAATTACTTCGGCTATCATAAATCACCCTCAACTACACTTTACAGCAACAAACTAAGCCCAATCACTTTAAAATTACAAAAAAATGCTAAAAATTATAACAAACTATACCAGAATCACCTAAATTACTTCGGCTACCGTAAATAACCCCCAACTATCCCTTACCACAACAAACCAAACCATATCATCTTAAAATTCCAAAAAAAGGTGTACAAATCATAACAAACTATGCCAGACTCACCTAAATTACTTCGGCTACTCTAAATCATCACCAACTAACCCTTACCACAACAAACTAAACCCAATCACTTTTAAATTACAATAAAATGCTACTAACCATAGCAAACTATGCCAAACTCACCTAAATTACTTCGGCTACCATAAATCATCACCAACTAACCCTTACCACAACAAACTAAACCCAGTCACTTTTAAATAACAAAAAAATGCTACTAACCATAGCAAACTATGCCAAACTCACCTAAATTACTTCGGCTATCATAAATCACCCCCAACTACACTTTACAGCAACAAACTAAGCCCAATCACTTTAAAATTACAAAAAAATGCTAAAAATTATAACAAACTATACCAGAATCACCTAAATTACTTCGGCTACCGTAAATCACCCCCAACTATCCCTTACCACAACAAACCAAACCATATCATCTTAAAATTACAAAAAAAGGTGTACAAATCATAACAAACTATGCCAGACTCACCTAAATTACTTCGGCTACTCTAAATCATCACCAACTAACCCTTACCACAACAAACTAAACCCAATCACTTTTAAATTACAAATAAATGCTAGTAACCATAGCAAACTATGCCAAACTCACCTAAATTACTTCGGCTACCATAAATCATCACCAACTAACCCTTACCACAACAAACTAAATCCAATCACTTTTAAATTACAAAAAAATGCTACTAACCATAGCAAACTATGCCAAACTCACCTAAATTACTTCGGCTACCATAAATCATCACCAACTAACCCTTACCACAACAAACTAAACCCAATCAATTTTAAATTACAAAAAAATGCTAGTAACCATAGCAAACTATGCCAAACTCACCTAAATTACTTCGGCTATCAAAAATCAACCCCAACTACACTTTACAGCAACAAACTAAGCCCAATTACTTTAAAATTACAAAAAAATGCTAAAAACCATAACAAACTATACCAGAATCACCTAAATTACTTCGGCTAACGTAAATCACCCCCAACTATCCCTTACCACAACAAACCGAACCATATCATCTTAAAATTACAAAAAAAGGTGTACAAATCATAACAAACTATGCCAGACTCACCTAAATTACTTCGGCTACTCTAAATCATCACCAACTAACCCTTACCAGAACAAACTAAACCCAATCACTTTTAAATTACAAAAAAATGCTACTAACCATAACAAACTATGCCAAACTCACCTAAATTACTTCGGCTATCATAAATCACCCCCAACTACACTTTACAGCAACAAACTAAGCCCAATCACTTTAAAATTACAAAAAAATGCTAAAAATTATAACAAACTATACCAGAATCACCTAAATTACTTCGGCTACCGTAAATCACCCCCAACTATCCCTTACCACAACAAACCAAACCATATCATCTTAAAATTACAAAAAAAGGTGTACAAATCATAACAAACTATGCCAGACTCACCTAAATTACTTCGGCTACTCTAAATCATCACCAACTAACCCTTACCACAACAAACTAAACCCAATCAATTTTAAATTACAAAAAAATGCTACTAACCATAGCAAACTATGCCAAACTCACCTAAATTACTTCGGCTACCATAAATCATCACCAACTAACCCTTACCACAACAAACTAAACCCAATCAATTTTAAATTACAAAAAAATGCTACTAACCATAGCAAGCTATGCCAAACTCACCTCAATTACTTCGGTTATCAAAAATCACCCCCAACTACACTTTACAGCAACAAACTAAGCCCAATCACTTTAAAATTACAAAAAAATGCTAAAAATTATAACAAACTATACCAGAATCACCTAAATTACTTCGGCTACCGTAAATCACCCCCAACTATCCCTTACCACAACAAACCAAACCATATCATCTTAAAATTACAAAAAAAGGTGTACAAATCATAACAAACTATGCCAGACTCACCTAAATTACTTCGGCTACTCTAAATCATCACCAACTAACCCTTACCACAACAAACTAAACCCAATCACTTTTAAATTACAAAAAAATGCTAGTAACCATAGCAAACTATGCCAAACTCACCTAAATTACTTCGGCTACCATAAATCATCACCAACTAACCCTTACCACAACAAACTAAATCCAATCACTTTTAAATTACAAAAAAATGCTACTAACCATAGCAAACTATGCCAAACTCACCTAAATTACTTCGGCTACCATAAATCATCACCAACTAACCCTTACCACAACAAACTAAACCCAATCAATTTTAAATTACAAAAAAATGCTAGTAACCATAGCAAACTATGCCAAACTCACCTAAATTACTTCGGCTACCATAAATCATCACCAACTAACCCTTACCACAACAAACTAAACCCAATCACTTTTAAATTACAAAAAAATGCTACTAACCATAGCAAACTATGCCAAACTCACTTAAATTACTTCGGCTACTCTAAATCATCACCACCAAACCCTTACTACAACAAACTAAACCCAATCACTTTTAAATTACAAAAAAATGCTAGTAACCATAGCAAACTATGCCAAACTCACCTAAATTACTTCGGCTATCAAAAATCAACCCCAACTACACTTTACAGCAACAAACTAAGCCCAATTACTTTAAAATTACAAAAAAATGCTAAAAACCATAACAAACTATACCAGAATCACCTAAATTACTTCGGCTAACGTAAATCACCCCCAACTATCCCTTACCACAACAAACCGAACCATATCATCTTAAAATTACAAAAAAAGGTGTACAAATCATAACAAACTATGCCAGACTCACCTAAATTACTTCGGCTACTCTAAATCATCACCAACTAACCCTTACCAGAACAAACTAAACCCAATCACTTTTAAATTACAAAAAAATGCTACTAACCATAGCAAACTATGCCAAACTCACCTAAATTACTTCGGCTATCATAAATCACCCCCAACTACACTTTACAGCAACAAACTAAGCCCAATCACTTTAAAATTACAAAAAAATGCTAAAAATTATAACAAACTATACCAGAATCACCTAAATTACTTCGGCTACCGTAAATCACCCCCAACTATCCCTTACCACAACAAACCAAACCATATCATCTTAAAATTACAAAAAAAGGTGTACAAATCATAACAAACTATGCCAGACTCACCTAAATTACTTCGGCTACTCTAAATCATCACCAACTAACCCTTACCACAACAAACTAAACCCAATCACTTTTAAATTACAAAAAAATGCTACTAACCATAGCAAACTATGCCAAACTCACCTAAATTACTTCGGCTACCATAAATCATCACCAACTAACCCTTACCACAACAAACTAAACCCAATCAATTTTAAATTACAAAAAAATGCTACTAACCATAGCAAGCTATGCCAAACTCACCTCAATTACTTCGGTTATCAAAAATCACCCCCAACTACACTTTACAGCAACAAACTAAGCCCAATCACTTTAAAATTACAAGAAAATGCTAAAAATCATAACAAACTATACCAGAATCACCTAAATGACTTCGGCTACCGTAAATCACCCCCAACTATTCCTTACCACAACAAACCAAACCATATCTTCTTAAAATTACAAAAAAAGGTGTACAAATCATAACAAACTATGCCAGACTCGCCTAAATTACTTCGGCTACTCTAAATCATCACCAACTAACCCTTACCACAACAAACTAAACCCAATCAATTTTAAATTACAAAAAATGCTTCTAACCATAGCAAACTATGCCAAACTCACCTAAATTACTGCGGCTACCATAAATCATCACCAAGTAATCCTTACCACAACAAACTAAACCCAATCAATTTTAAATTACAAAAAAATGCTAGTAACCATAGCAAACTATGCCAAACTCACCTAAATTACTTCGGCTACCATAAATCATCACCAACTAACCCTTACCACAACAAACTAAACCCAATCACTTTTAAATTACAAAAAAATGCTACTAACCATAGCAAACTATGCCAAACTCACCTAAATTACTTCAGCTACCATAAATCATCACAAAATAACCCTTACCACAACAAACTAAACCCAATCACTTTAAAATTACAAAAAAATGCTACTAACCATAGCAAACTATGCCAAACTCACCTAAATTACTTCGGATATCAAAAATCAACCCCAACTACACTTTACAGCAATAAACTAAGCCCAATCACTTTAAAATTCCAAACAAATGCTAAAAATCATAACAAACTATACCAGAATCTCCTAAATTACTTCGGCTACCGTAATACACCCCCAACTATCCCTTACCACAACAAACCAAACCATATCATCTTAAAATTACAAAAAAGGTGTACAAATCATAACAAACTATGCCAGACTCACCTAAATTACTTCGGCTACTCTAAATCGTCACCAACTATCCCTTACCACAACAAACCAAACCATATCATTTTAAAATTACAAAAAAAGGTGTACAAATCATAACAAAGTATACCAGAATCACTTAAATTACTTCGGCTACCGTAAATCACCCCCAACTATCCCTTACCACAACAAACCAAACCATATCATCTTAAAATTACAAAAAAGGTGTACAAATCATAACAAACTATGCCAGACTCACCTAAATTACTTCGGCTACTCTAAATCATCACCAACTAACCCTTACCACAACAAACTAAACCCAATCACTTTTAAATTACAAAAAAATGCTAGTAACCATAGCAAACTATGCCAAACTCACCTAAATTACTTCGGCTACCATAAATCATCACCAACTAACCCTTACCACAACAAACTAAATCCAATCACTTTTAAATTACAAAAAAATGCTACTAACCATAGCAAACTATGCCAAACTCACCTAAATTACTTCGGCTACCATAAATCATCACCAACTAACCCTTACCACAACAAACTAAACCCAATCAATTTTAAATTACAAAAAAATGCTAGTAACCATAGCAAACTATGCCAAACTCACCTAAATTACTTCGGCTACCATAAATCATCACCAACTAACCCTTACCACAACAAACTAAACCCAATCACTTTTAAATTACAAAAAAATGCTACTAACCATAGCAAACTATGCCAAACTCACTTAAATTACTTCGGCTACTCTAAATCATCACCACCAAACCCTTACTACAACAAACTAAACCCAATCACTTTTAAATTACAAAAAAATGCTAGTAACCATAGCAAACTATGCCAAACTCACCTAAATTACTTCGGCTATCAAAAATCAACCCCAACTACACTTTACAGCAACAAACTAAGCCCAATTACTTTAAAATTACAAAAAAATGCTAAAAACCATAACAAACTATACCAGAATCACCTAAATTACTTCGGCTAACGTAAATCACCCCCAACTATCCCTTACCACAACAAACCGAACCATATCATCTTAAAATTACAAAAAAAGGTGTACAAATCATAACAAACTATGCCAGACTCACCTAAATTACTTCGGCTACTCTAAATCATCACCAACTAACCCTTACCAGAACAAACTAAACCCAATCACTTTTAAATTACAAAAAAATGCTACTAACCATAGCAAACTATGCCAAACTCACCTAAATTACTTCGGCTATCATAAATCACCCCCAACTACACTTTACAGCAACAAACTAAGCCCAATCACTTTAAAATTACAAAAAAATGCTAAAAATTATAACAAACTATACCAGAATCACCTAAATTACTTCGGCTACCGTAAATCACCCCCAACTATCCCTTACCACAACAAACCAAACCATATCATCTTAAAATTACAAAAAAAGGTGTACAAATCATAACAAACTATGCCAGACTCACCTAAATTACTTCGGCTACTCTAAATCATCACCAACTAACCCTTACCACAACAAACTAAACCCAATCACTTTTAAATTACAAAAAAATGCTACTAACCATAGCAAACTATGCCAAACTCACCTAAATTACTTCGGCTACCATAAATCATCACCAACTAACCCTTACCACAACAAACTAAACCCAATCAATTTTAAATTACAAAAAAATGCTACTAACCATAGCAAGCTATGCCAAACTCACCTCAATTACTTCGGTCATCAAAAATCACCCCCAACTACACTTTACAGCAACAAACTAAGCCCAATCACTTTAAAATTACAAAAAAATGCTAAAAATCATAACAAACTATACCAGAATCACCTAAATGACTTCGGCTACCGTAAATCACCCCCAACTATTCCTTACCACAACAAACCAAACCATATCTTCTTAAAATTACAAAAAAAGGTGTACAAATCATAACAAACTATGCCAGACTCGCCTAAATTACTTCGGCTACTCTAAATCATCACCAACTAACCCTTACCACAACAAACTAAACCCAATCAATTTTAAATTACAAAAAATGCTTCTAACCATAGCAAACTATGCCAAACTCACCTAAATTACTGCGGCTACCATAAATCATCACCAAGTAATCCTTACCACAACAAACTAAACCCAATCAATTTTAAATTACAAAAAAATGCTAGTAACCATAGCAAACTATGCCAAACTCACCTAAATTACTTCGGCTACCATAAATCATCACCAACTAACCCTTACCACAACAAACTAAACCCAATCACTTTTAAATTACAAAAAAATGCTACTAACCATAGCAAACTATGCCAAACTCACCTAAATTACTTCAGCTACCATAAATCATCACAAAATAACCCTTACCACAACAAACTAAACCCAATCACTTTAAAATTACAAAAAAATGCTACTAACCATAGCAAACTATGCCAAACTCACCTAAATTACTTCGGATATCAAAAATCAACCCCAACTACACTTTACAGCAATAAACTAAGCCCAATCACTTTAAAATTCCAAACAAATGCTAAAAATCATAACAAACTATACCAGAATCTCCTAAATTACTTCGGCTACCGTAATACACCCCCAACTATCCCTTACCACAACAAACCAAACCATATCATCTTAAAATTACAAAAAAGGTGTACAAATCATAACAAACTATGCCAGACTCACCTAAATTACTTCGGCTACTCTAAATCGTCACCAACTATCCCTTACCACAACAAACCAAACCATATCATTTTAAAATTACAAAAAAAGGTGTACAAATCATAACAAAGTATACCAGAATCACCTAAATTACTTCGGCTACCGTAAATCACCCCCAACTATCCCTTACCACAACAAACCAAACCATATCATCTTAAAATTACAAAAAAGGTGTACAAATCATAACAAACTATGCCAGACTCACCTAAATTACTTCGGCTACTCTAAATCATCACCAACTAACCCTTACCAAAACAAACTAAGCCCAATCACTTTTAAATTACAAAAAAATGCTACTAACCATTGCAAACTATGCCAAACTCACCTAAATTACTTCAGCTACCATAAATCATCACAAAATAACCCTTACCACAACAAACTAAACCCAATCACTTTAAAATTACAAAAAAATGCTACTAACCATAGCAAATTATGCCAAACTCACCTAAATTACTTCGGATATCAAAAATCACCCCCAACTACACTTTACATCAATAAACTAAGCCCAATCACTTTAAAATTCCAAACAAATGCTAAAAATCATAACAAACTATACCAGAATCACCTAAATTACTTCGGCTACCGTAAATCACCCCCAACTATCCCTTACCACAACAAACTAAACCATATCATCTTAAAATTACAAAAAAGGTGTACAAATCATAACAAACTATGCCAGACTCACCTAATTTACTTCGGCTACTCTAAATCATCACCAACTAACCCTTACCACAACAAACCAAACCATATCATCTTAAAATTACAAAAAAGGTGTACAAATCATAACAAACTATGCCAGACTCACCTAAATTACTTCGGCTACTCTAAATCATCACCAACTATCCCTTACCACAACAAACCAAACCATATCATCTTAAAATTACAAAAAAATGCTAAAAATCATAACAAACTATACCAGAATCACCTAAATTACTTCGGCTACCGTAAATCACCCCCAACTATCCCTTACCAAAACAAACCAAACCATATAATCTTAAAATTACAAAAAAAGGTGTACAAATCATAACAAACTATGCCAGACTCACCTAAATTACTTCGGCTACTGTAAATCATCACCAAATTACCCTTACCACAACAAACTAAACCCAAGTACTTTTAAATTACAAAAAAATGCTACTAACCATAGCAAACTATGCCAAACTCACCTAAATTACTTCGGCTACCATAAATCATCACCAACTAACCCTTACCACAACAAACTAAACCCAATCACTTTTAAATTACAAAAAAATGCTACTAACCATAGCAAACTATGCCAAACTCACCTAAATTACTTCGGCTACCATAAATCATCACCAACTAACCCTTACCACAACAAACTAAACCCAATCAATTTTAAATTACAAAAAAATGCTAGTAACCATAGCAAACTATGCCAAACTCACCTAAATTACTTCGGCTACCATAAATCATCACCAACTAACCCTTACCACAACAAACTAAACCCAATCACTTTTAAATTACAAAAAAATGCTACTAACCATAGCAAACTATTCCAAACTCACCTAAATTACTTCGGCTACTCTAAATCATCACCAACTAACCCTTACTACAACAAACTAAACCCAATCACTTTTAAATTACAAAAAAATGCTAGTAACCATAGCAAACTATGCCAAACTCACCTAAATTACTTCGGCTACCATAAATCATCACCAACTAACCCTTACCACAACAAACTAAACCCAATCACTTTTAAATTACAAAAAAATGCTACTAACCATAGCAAACTATGCCAAACTCACTTAAATTACTTCGGCTACTCTAAATCATCACCACCTAACCCTTACTACAACAAACTAAACCCAATCACTTTTAAATTACAAAAAAATGCTAGTAACCATAGCAAACTATGCCAAACTCACCTAAATTACTTCGGCTATCAAAAATCAACCCCAACTACACTTTACAGCAACAAACTAAGCCCAATTACTTTAAAATTACAAAAAAATGCTAAAAACCATAACAAACTATACCAGAATCACCTAAATTACTTCGGCTAACGTAAATCACCCCCAACTATCCCTTACCACAACAAACCGAACCATATCATCTTAAAATTACAAAAAAAGGTGTACAAATCATAACAAACTATGCCAGACTCACCTAAATTACTTCGGCTACTCTAAATCATCACCAACTAACCCTTACCAGAACAAACTAAACCCAATCACTTTTAAATTACAAAAAAATGCTACTAACCATAGCAAACTATGCCAAACTCACCTAAATTACTTCGGCTATCATAAATCACCCTCAACTACACTTTACAGCAACAAACTAAGCCCAATCACTTTAAAATTACAAAAAAATGCTAAAAATTATAACAAACTATACCAGAATCACCTAAATTACTTCGGCTACCGTAAATAACCCCCAACTATCCCTTACCACAACAAACCGAACCATATCATCTTAAAATTACAAAAAAAGGTGTACAAATCATAACAAACTATGCCAGACTCACCAAAATTACTTCGGCTACTCTAAATCATCACCAACTAACCTTTACCACAACAAACTAAACCCAATCAATTTTAAATTACAAAAAATGCTTCTAACCATAGCAAACTATGCCAAACTCACCTAAATTACTGCGGCTACCATAAATCATCACCAACTAATCCTTACCACAACAAACTAAACCCAATCAATTTTAAATTACAAAAAAATGCTAGTAACCATAGCAAACTATGCCAAACTCACCTAAATTACTTCGGCTACCATAAATCATCACCAACTAACCCTTACCACAACAAACTAAACCCAATCACTTTTAAATTACAAAAAAATGCTACTAACCATTGCAAACTATGCCAAACTAACCTAAATTACTTCAGCTACCATAAATCATCACAAAATAACCCTTACCACAACAAACTAAACCCAATCACTTTAAAATTACAAAAAAATGCTACTAACCATAGCAAACTATGCCAAACTCACCTAAATTACTTCGGATATCAAAACTCAACCCCAACTACACTTTACAGCAATAAACTAAGCCCAATCACTTTAAAATTCCAAACAAATGCTAAAAATCATAACAAACTATACCAGAATCTCCTAAATTACTTCGGCTACCGTAATACACCCCCAACTATCCCTTACCAAAACAAACCAAACCATATCATCTTAAAATTACAAAAAAGGTGTACAAATCATAACAAACTATGCCAGACTCACCTAAATTACTTCGGCTACTCTAAATCATCACCAACTATCCCTTACCACAACAAACCAAACCATATCATCTTAAAATTACAAAAAAAGGTGTACAAATCATAACAAAGTATACCAGAATCACCTAAATTACTTCGGCTACCGTAAATCACCCCCAACTATCCCTTACCACAACAAACCAAACCATATCATTTTAAAATTACAAAAAAGGTGTACAAATCATAACAAACTATGCCAGACTCACCTAAATTACTTCGGCTACTTTAAATCATCACCAACTAACCCTTACCACAACAAACTAAACCCAATCACTTTTAAATTACAAAAAAATGCTACTAACCATAGCAAACTATGCCAAACTCACCTAAATTACTTCAGCTACCATAAATCATCACAAAATAACCCTTACCACAACAAACTAAACCCAATCACTTTAAAATTACAAAAAAATGCTACTAACCATAGCAAATTATGCCAAACTCACCTAAATTACTTCGGATATCAAAAATCACCCCCAACTACACTTTACAGCAATAAACTAAGCCCAATCACTTTAAAATTCCAAACAAATGCTAAAAATCATAACAAACTATACCAGAATCTCCTAAATTACTTCGGCTACCGTAAATCAGCCCCAACTATCCCTTACCACAACAAACCAAACCATATCATCTTAAAATTACAAAAAAGGTGTACAAATCATAACAAACTATGCCAGACTCACCTAATTTACTTCGGCTACTCTAAATCATCACCAACTAACCCTTACCACAACAAACCAAACCATATCATCTTAAAATTACAAAAAAGGTGTACAAATCATAACAAAGTATGCCAGACTCACCTAAATTACTTCGGCTACTCTAAATCATCACCAACTATCCCTTACCACAACAAACCAAACCATATCATCTTAAAATTACAAAAAAATGCTAAAAATCATAACAAACTATACCAGAATCACCTAAATTACTTCGGCTACCGTAAATCACCCCCAACTATCCCTTACCAAAACAAACCAAACCATATAATCTTAAAATTACAAAAAAATGTGTACAAATCATAACAAACTATGCCAGACTCACCTAAATTACTTCGGCTACTGTAAATCATCACCAAATTACCCTTACCACAACAAACTAAACCCAAGTACTTTTAAATTACAAAAAAATGCTACTAACCATAGCAAACTATGCCAAACTCACCTAAATTACTTCGGCTACCATAAATCATCACCAACTAACCCTTACCACAACAAACTAAACCCAATCACTTTTAAATTACAAAAAAATGCTACTAACCATAGCAAACTATGCCAAACTCACCTAAATTACTTCGGCTACCATAAATCATCACCAACTAACCCTTACCACAACAAACTAAACCCAATCAATTTTAAATTACAAAAAAATGCTAGTAACCATAGCAAACTATGCCAAACTCACCTAAATTACTTCGGCTACCATAAATCATCACCAACTAACCCTTACCACAACAAACTAAACCCAATCACTTTTAAATTACAAAAAAATGCTACTAACCATAGCAAACTATGCCAAACTCACCTAAATTACTTCGGCTACTCTAAATCATCACCAACTAACCCTTACTACAACAAACTAAACCCAATCACTTTTAAATTACAAAAAAATGCTAGTAACCATAGCAAACTATGCCAAACTCACCTAAATTACTTCGCTTATCAAAAATCAACCCCAACTACACTTTACAGCAACAAACTAAGCCCAATTACTTTAAAATTACAAAAAAATGCTAAAAACCATAACAAACTATACCAGAATCACCTAAATTACATCGGCTAACGTAAATCACCCCCAACTATCCCTTACCACAACAAACCGAACCATATCATCTTAAAATTACAAAACAAGGTGTACAAATCATAACAAACTATGCCAGACTCACCTAAATTACTTCGGCTACTCTAAATCATCACCAACTAACCCTTACCAGAACAAACTAAACCCAATCACTTTTAAATTACAAAAAAATGCTACTAACCATAGCAAACTATGCCAAACTCACCTAAATTACTTCGGCTATCATAAATCACCCCCAACTACACTTTACAGCAACAAACTAAGCCCAATCACTTTAAAATTACAAAAAAATGCTAAAAATTATAACAAACTATACCAGAATCACTTAAATTACTTCGGCTACCGTAAATCACCCCCAACTATCCCTTACCACAACAAACCAAACCATATCATCTTAAAATTACAAAAAAAGGTGTACAAATCATAACAAACTATGCCAGACTCACCTAAATTACTTCGGCTACTCTAAATCATCACCAACTAACCCTTACCACAACAAACTAAACCCAATCACTTTTAAATTACAAAAAAATGCTACTAACCATAGCAAACTATGCCAAACTCACCTAAATTACTTCGGCTACCATAAATCATCACCAACTAACCCTTACCACAACAAACTAAACCCAATCAATTTTAAATTACAAAAAAATGCTACTAACCATAGCAAGCTATGCCAAACTCACCTCAATTACTTCGGCTATCAAAAATCACCCCCAACTACACTTTACAGCAACAAACTAAGCCCAATCACTTTAAAATTACAAAAAAATGCTAAAAATCATAACAAACTATACCAGAATCACCTAAATTACTTCGGCTACCGTAAATCACCCCCAACTATTCCTTACCACAACAAACCAAACCATATCATCTTAAAATTACAAAAAAAGGTGTACAAATCATAACAAACTATGCCAGACTCGCCTAAATTACTTCGGCTACTCGAAATCATCACCAACTAACCCTTACCACAACAAACTAAACCCAATCAATTTTAAATTACAAAAAATGCTTCTAACCATAGCAAACTATGCCAAACTCACCTAAATTACTGCGGCTACCATAAATCATCACCAACTAATCCTTACCACAACAAACTAAACCCAATCACTTTTAAATTCCAAAAAAATGCTACTAACCATAGCAAACTATGCCAAACTCACCTAAATTATTTCGGCTGTCAAAAATCACCCCCAACTACAATTTACAGCAATAAACTAAGCCCAATCACTTTAAAATTACAAAAAAATGCTAAAAATTATAACAAACTATACCAGAATCACCTAAATTACTTCGGCTACAGTAAATCACCCCCAACTATCCCTTACCACAACAAACCAAACCATATCATCTTAAAATTACAAAAAAAGGTGTACAAATCATAACAATCTATGCCAGACTCTCCTAAATTACTTCGGCTACTCTAAATCATCACCAACTAACCCTTAGCACAACAAACTAAACCCAATCACTTTTAAATTACAAAAAAATGCTACTAACCATAGCAGACTATGCCAAACTCACCTAAAATACTTTGGCTACCATAAATCATCACCAACTAACCCTTACCACAACAAACTAAACCCAATCACTTTTAAATTACAAAAAAATGCTACTAACCATAGCAAACTATGCCAAACTCACCTAAATTATTTCGGCTGTCAAAAATCACCCCCAACTACAATTTACAGCAATAAACTAAGCCCAATCACTTTAAAATTACAAAAAAATGCTAAAAATTATAACAAACTATACCAGAATCAACTAAATTACTTCGGCTACCGTAAATCACCCCCAACTATCTCTTACCACAACAAACCAAACCATATCATCTTAAAATTACAAAAAAAGGTGTACAAATCATAACAAACTATGCTAGACTCACCTAAATTACTTCGGCTACTCTAAATCATCACCAACTAACCCTTACCACAACAAACTAAACCCAATCACTTTTAAATTACAAAAAAATGCTAGTAACCATAGCAAACTATGCCAAACTCACCTAAATTACTTCGGCTACCATAAATCATCACCAACTAACCCTTACCACAACAAACTAAATCCAATCACTTTTAAATTACAAAAAAATGCTACTAACCATAGCAAACTATGCCAAACTCACCTAAATTACTTCGGCTACCATAAATCATCACCAACTAACCCTTACCACAACAAACTAAACCCAATCAATTTTAAATTACAAAAAAATGCTAGTAACCATAGCAAACTATGCCAAACTCACCTAAATTACTTCGGCTACCATAAATCATCACCAACTAACCCTTACCACAACAAACTAAACCCAATCACTTTTAAATTACAAAAAAATGCTACTAACCATAGCAAACTATGCCAAACTCACTTAAATTACTTCGGCTACTCTAAATCATCACCACCTAACCCTTACTACAACAAACTAAACCCAATCACTTTTAAATTACAAAAAAATGCTAGTAACCATAGCAAACTATGCCAAACTCACCTAAATTACTTCGGCTATCAAAAATCAACCCCAACTACACTTTACAGCAACAAACTAAGCCCAATTACTTTAAAATTACAAAAAAATGCTAAAAACCAAAACAAACTATACCAGAATCACCTAAATTACTTCGGCTAACGTAAATCACCCCCAACTATCCCTTACCACAACAAACCGAACCATATCATCTTAAAATTACAAAAAAAGGTGTACAAATCATAACACACTATGCCAGACTCACCTAAATTACTTCGGCTACTCTAAATCAACCCCAACTATCCCTTACCACAACAAACCAAACCATATCATCTTAAAATTACAAAAAAAGGTGTACAAATCATAACAAACTAAGCCAGACTCACCTAAATTACTTCGGCTACTCTAAATCATCACCAACTAACCCTTACCACAACAAACTAAACCCAATCACTTTTAAATTACAAAAAAATGCTACTAACCATAGCAAACTATGCCAAACTCACCTAAATTACTTCGGCTAACATAAATCATCACCAACTAACCCTTACCACAATAAACTAAACCCAATCACTTTTAAATTACAAAAAAATGCTACTAACCATAGCAAACTATGCGAAACTCACCTAAATTACTTCGGGTACCATATATCATCACCAACTAACCCTTACCACAACAAACTAAACCCAATCACTTTTAAATTACAAAAAAATGCTACTAACCATAGCAAATTATGCCAAACTCACCTAAATTACTTCGGCTATCAAAAATCACCCCCAACTCTACTTTACAGTAACAAACTAAGCCCAATCATTTTAAAATTACAAAAAAATGCTAAAAATCATAACAAGCTATACCAGAATCACCTAAATTACTTCGGCTACCGTAAATCACCCCCAACTATCCCTTACCACAACAAATTAAACCATATCATCTTAAAATTACAAAAAAAGGTGTACAAATCATAACAAACTATGCCAGACTCACCTAAATTACTTCGGCTACTCTAAATCATCACCAACTATCCCTTACCACAACAAACCGAACCATATCATCTTAAAATTACAAAAAAAGGTGTACAAATCATAACACACTATGCCAGACTCACCTAAATTACTTCGGCTACTCTAAATCATCACCAACTAACCCTTACCAGAACAAACTAAACCCAATCACTTTTAAATTACAAAAAAATGCTACTAACCATAGCAAACTATGCCAAACTCACCTAAATTACTTCGGCTATCATAAATCACCCCCAACTACACTTTACAGCAACAAACTAAGCCCAATCACTTTAAAATTACAAAAAAATGCTAAAAATTATAACAAACTATACCAGAATCACCTAAATTACTTCGGCTACCGTAAATCACCCCCAACTATCCCTTACCACAACAAACCAAACCATATCATCTTAAAATTACAAAAAAAGGTGTACAAATCATAACAAACTATGCCAGACTCACCTAAATTACTTCGGCTACTCTAAATCATCACCAACTAACCCTTACCACAACAAACTAAACCCAATCACTTTTAAATTACAAAAAAATGCTACTAACCATAGCAAACTATGCCAAACTCACCTAAATTACTTCGGCTACCATAAATCATCACCAACTAACCCTTACCACAACAAACTAAACCCAATCAATTTTAAATTACAAAAAAATGCTACTAACCATAGCAAGCTATGCCAAACTCACCTCAATTACTTCGGTTATCAAAAATCACCCCCAACTACACTTTACAGCAACAAACTAAGCCCAATCACTTTAAAATTACAAAAAAATGCTAAAAATCATAACAAACTATACCAGAATCACCTAAATTACTTCGGCTACCGTAAATCACCCCCAACTATTCCTTACCACAACAAACCAAACCATATCTTCTTAAAATTACAAAAAAAGGTGTACAAATCATAACAAACTATGCCAGACTCGCCTAAATTACTTCGGCTACTCTAAATCATCACCAACTAACCCTTACCACAACAAACTAAACCCAATCAATTTTAAATTACAAAAAATGCTTCTAACCATAGCAAACTATGCCAAACTCACCTAAATTACTGCGGCTACCATAAATCATCACCAACTAATCCTTACCACAACAAACTAAACCCAATCACTTTTAAATTCCAAAAAAATGCTACTAACCATAGCAAACTATGCCAAACTCACCTAAATTACTTCGGCTATCAAAAATCACCCCCAACTACACTTTACAGCAACAAACTAAGCCCAATCACTTTAAAATTTCAAAAAAATGCTAAAAATCATAAAAAACAATACAAGAATCACCTAAATTACTTCGGCTATCGTAAATCAACCCCAACTATCCCTTACCACAACAAACCAAACCATATCATCTTAAAATTACAAAAAAAGGTGTACAAATCATAACAAACTAAGCCAGACTCACCTAAATTACTTCGGCTACTCTAAATCATCACCAACTAACCCTTACCACAACAAACTAAACCCAATCACTTTTAAATTACAAAAAAATGCTACTAACCATAGCAAACTATGCCAAACTCACCTAAATTACTTCGGCTAACATAAATCATCACCAACTAACCCTTACCACAATAAACTAAACCCAATCACTTTTAAATTACAAAAAAATGCTACTAACCATAGCAAACTATGCGAAACTCACCTAAATTACTTCGGGTACCATATATCATCACCAACTAACCCTTACCACAACAAACTAAACACAATCACTTTTAAATTACAAAAAAATGCTACTAACCATAGCAAATTATGCCAAACTCACCTAAATTACTTCGGCTATCAAAAATCACCCCCAACTCTACTTTACAGTAACAAACTAAGCCCAATCATTTTAAAATTACAAAAAAATGCTAAAAATCATAACAAGCTATACCAGAATCACCTAAATTACTTCGGCTACCGTAAATCACCCCCAACTATCCCTTACCACAACAAATTAAACCATATCATCTTAAAATTACAAAAAAAGGTGTACAAATCATAACAAACTATGCCAGACTCACCTAAATTACTTCGGCTACTCTAAATCATCACCAACTAACCCTTACCACAACAAACTAAACCCAATCACTTTTAAATTACAAGAAATGCTACTAACCAAAGCAAACTATGCCAAACTCACCTAAATTTCTTCGGCTACCATAAATCATCACCAACTAACCCTTACCACAACAAACTAAACCCAATCACTTTTAAATTACAAAAAAATGCTACTAACCATAGCAAACTATGCCAAACTCACCTAAATTACTTCGGCTATCAAAAATCACCCCCAACTACACTTTACAGCAACAAACTAAGCCCAATCACTTTAAAATTACAAAAAAATGCTAAAAATCATAACAAACTATACAAGAATCACCTAAATTACGTCGGCTACCGTAAATCAGCCCCAACTATCCCTTACCACAACAAACCAAACCATATTATCTTAAAATTACAAAAAAAGGTGTACAAATCATAACACACTATGCCAGACTCACCTAAATTACTTCGGCTACTCTAAATCATCACCAACTAACCCTTAACACAACAAACTAAGCCCAATCACTTTTAAATTACAAAAAAATGCTACTAACCATAGCAAACTATGCCAAACTCACCTAAATTACTTTGGCTACCATAAATCATCAGCAACTAACCCAACCACAACAAACTAAACCCAATCACTTTTAAATTAAAAAAAATGCTACTAACCATAGCAAACTATGCCAAACTCACCTAAATTACTTCGGCTATCAAAAATCACCCCCAACTACACTTTACAGCAACAAACTAAGCCCAATCACTTTAAAATTACAAAAAAATGCTAAAAATCATAACAAACTATACAAGATTCACCTAAATTACTTCGGCTACCGTAAATCAACCCCAACTATCCCTTACCACAACAAACCAAACCATATTATCTTAAAATTGCAAAAAAAGGTGTACAAATCATAACACACTATGCCAGACTCACCTAAATTACTTCGGCTACTCTAAATCATCACCAACTAACCCTTAACACAACAAACTAAGCCCAATCACTTTTAAATTACAAAAAAATGCTACTAACCAAAGCAAACTATGCCAAACTCACCTAAATTACTTTGGCTACCATAAATCATTAGCAACTAACCCAACCACAACAAACTAAACCCAATCACTTTTAAATTACAAAAAAATGCTACTAACCATAGCAAACTATGCCAAACTCACCTAAATTACTTCGGCTATCAAAAATCACCCCCAACTACACTTTACAGCAACAAACTAAGTCCAATCACTTTAAAATTACAAAAAAATGCTAAAAATCATAACAAACTATACCAGAATCATCTAAATTACTTCGGCTACCGTAAATCACCCCCAACTATCCCTTACCACTAAAATCACCCCCAACTACACTTTACAGCAACAAACTAAGCCCAATCACTTTAAAATTACAAAAAAATGCTAAAAATCATAACAAACTATACCAGAATCATCTAAATTACTTCGGCTACCGTAAATCACCCCCAACTATCCCTTACCCCAACAAACCAAACCATATCATCTTAAAATTACAAAAAAAGGTGTACAAATCATAACAAACTAAGGCAGACTCACCTAAATTACTTCGGTTACTCTAAATCATCACCAACTAACCCTTACCAAAACAAACTAAACCCAATCACTTTTAAATTACAAAAAAATGCTACTAGCCATAGCAAACTATGCCAAACTCACCTAAATTACTTCGGCTATCAAAATCACCCCCAACTACACTTTACAGCAACAAACTAAGCCCAATCACTTTAAAATTACCAAAAAATTCTAAAAATTATAACAAACTATACCAGAATCACCTAAATTACTTCGGCTACCGTAAATCATCCCCAACTATCCCTTACCACAACAAACCAAACCATATCATCTTAAAATTACAAAAAAAGTGTACAAATCATAACAAACTATGCCAGACTTACCTTAATTACTTCGGCTACTCTAAATCATCACCAACTAACCCTTACCACAACAAACTAAGCCCAATCACTTTAAAATTACAAAAAAATGCTAAAAATCATAACAAATTATACCAGACTTACCTAAATCACTTCGGCTACTCTAAATCATTACCAACTAACCCTTACCACAACAAACTAAACCCAATCACTTTTAAATTACAAAAAAATGCTACTAACCATAGCAAACTATGCCAAACTCACCTAAATTACTTCGGCTACCATAAATCATCACCAACTAACCCTTACCACAACAAACTAAACCCAATCAATTTTAAATTACAAAAAAATGCTACTAACCATAGCAAGCTATGCCAAACTCACCTCAATTACTTCGGCTATCAAAAATCACCCCCAACTACACTTTACAGCAACAAACTAAGCCCAATCACTTTAAAATTACAAAAAAATGCTAAAAATCATAACAAACTATACCAGAATCACCTAAATTACTTCGGCTACCGTAAATCACCCCCAACTATTCCTTACCACAACAAACCAAACCATATCATCTTAAAATTACAAAAAAAGGTGTACAAATCATAACAAACTATGCCAGACTCGCCTAAATTACTTCGGCTACTCTAAATCATCACCAACTATCCCTTACCACAACAAACTAAACCCAATCAATTTTAAATTACAAAAAATGCTTCTAACCATAGCAAACTATGCCAAACTCACCTAAATTACTTTGGCTACCATAAATCATCACCAACTAATCCTTACCACAACAAACTAAACCCAATCACTTTTAAATTACAAAAAAATGCTACTAACCATAGTAAACTATACCAAACTCACCTAAATTACTTCGGCTATCAAAAATCACCCCCAACTACACCTTACAGCAATAAACTAAGCCCAATCACTTTAAAATTACAAAAAAATGCTAAAAATCATAACAAACTATACCAGAATCACCTAACTTACTTCGGCTACCGTAAATCACCCCCAACTATCCCTTACCACAACAAACCAAACCATATCATCTTAAAATTACAAAAAAAGGTGTACAAATCATAACAAACTATGCCACACTCCCCTAAATTATTTCGGCTACTCTAAATCATCACCAACTAACCCTTAGCACAACAAACTAAACCCAATCACTTTTAAATTACAAAAAAATGCTACTAACCATAGCAGACTATGCCAAACTCACCTAAAATACTTCGGCTACCATAAATCATCACCAACTAACCCTTACCACAACAAACAAACCCAATCACTTTTAAATTACAAAAAAATGCTACTAACCATAGCAAACTATGCCAAACTCACCTAAATTACTTCGGCTATCAAAAATCACCCCCAACTACACTTTACAGCAACAAACTAAGCAAAATCATTTTAAAATTACAAAAAAATGCTAAAAATCATAACAAACTATACCAGAATCACCTAAATTACTTCGGCTACCGTAAATCACCCCCAACTATCCCTTACCACAACAAACCAAACCATATCATCTTAAAATTACAAAAAAAGGTGTACAAATCATAACAAACTAGGCCAGACTCACCTAAATTACTTCGGCTACTCTAAATCATCACCAATTAACCCTTACCACAACAATCTAAACCCAATCACTTTTAAATTACAAAAAAATGCTACTAACCATAGCAAACTATGCCAAACTCACCTAAATTACTTCAGCTACCATAAATCATCACAAAATAACCCTTACCACAACAAACTAAACCCAATCACTTTAAAATTAAAAAAAAATGCTACTAGCCATAGCAAACTATGCCAAACTCACCTAAATTTCTTCGGCTATCAAAAATCACCCCCAACTACACTTTACAGCAACAAATTAAGCCAAATCACTTTGAAATTACAAAAAAATGCTAAAAATCATAACAAACTATACCAGAATCACCTAAATTACTTCAGCTACCGTAAATCACCCCCAACTATCCCTTACCATAACAAACCAAACCATATCATCTTAAAATTACAAAAAAAGGTGTACAAATCATAACAAACTATGCCAGACTCACCTAAATTACTTCGGCTACTCTAAATCATTACCAACTTACCCTTACCACAACAAACTAAACCCAAGTACTTTTAAATTACAAAAAAATGCTACTAACCATAGCAAACTATTACAAACTCACCTAAATTACTTCGGCTATCAAAAATCACCGCCAACTACACTTTACAGCAACAAACTAAGCCCAATTACGTTAAAATTACAAAAAAAAATGCTAAAAATCATAACAAACTATACCAGAATCACCTAAATTACTTCGGCTACCGTAAATCACCCCCAACTATCCCTTACCACAACAAACCAAACCATATCATCTTAAAATTGCAAAAAAAGGTGTACAAATCATAACAAACTAAGCCAAACTCACCTAAATTACTTCGGCTATCAAAAATCACCCCCAACTACACTTTACAGCAACAAACTAAGCCCAATCACTTTAAAATTACCAAAAAATTCTAAAAATCATAACAAACTATACCAGAATCACCTAAATTACTTCGGCTACCGTAAATCATCCCCAACTATCCCTTACCACAACAAACCAAACCATATCATCTTAAAATTACAAAAAAAGTGTACAAATCATAACAAACTATGCCAGACTTACCTTAATTACTTCGGCTACTCTAAATCATCACCAACTAACCCTTACCACAACAAACTAAGCCCAATCACTTTAAAATTACAAAAAAATGCTAAAAATCATAACAAATTATACCAGAATCACCTAAATTACTTCGGCTACCGTAAATCACCCCCAACTATCCCTTACCACAACAAACCAAACCATATCATCTTAAAATTACAAAAAAAGGTGTACAAATCATAACAAACTAGGCCAGACTCACCTAAATTACTTCGGCTACTCTAAATCATCACCAATTAACCCTTACCACAACAAACTAAACCCAATCACTTTTAAATTACAAAAAAATGCTACTAACCATAGCAAACTATGCCAAACTTACCTAAATTACTTCAGCTACCATAAATGATCACAAAATAACCCTTACCACAACAAACTAAACCCAATCACTTTAAAATTAAAAAAAAAATGCTACTAGCCATAGCAAACTATGCCAAACTCACCTAAATTAAGCCCAATCACTTTGAAATTACAAAAAAATGCTAAAAATCATAACAAACTATACCAGAATCACCTAAATTACTTCAGCTACCTTAAATCACCCCCAACTATCCCTTACCACAACAAACCAAACCATATCATCTTAAAATTACAAAAAAAGGTGTACAAATCATAACAAACTATGCCAGACTCACCTAAATTACTTCGGCTACTCTAAATCATTACCAACTTACCCTTACCACAACAAACTAAACCCAAGTACTTTTAAATTACAAAAAAATGCTACTAACCGTAGCAAACTATTACAAACTCACCTAAATTACTTCGGCTATCAAAAATCACCCCCAACTACACTTTACAGCAACAAACTAAGCCCAATAACTTTAAAATTACAAAAAAAATGCTAAAAATCATAACAAACTATACCAGAATCACCTAAATTACTTCGGCTACCGTAAATCACCCCCAACTATCCCTTACCACAACAAACCAAACCATATCATCTTAAAATTACAAAAAAGGTGTACAAATCATAACAAACTATGCCAGACTCACCTAAATTTCTTCCGCTACTCTAAATCATCACCAACTAACCCTTACCACAACAAACTAAACCCAATCACTTTTAAATTACAAAAAAATGCTACTAACCATAGCAAACTATGCCAAACTCACCTAAATTACTTCGGCTACCATAAATCATCACCAACTAACCCTTACCACAACAAACTAAATCCAATCACTTTTAAATTACAAAAAAATGCTACTAACCATAGCAAGGTATGCCAAACTCACCTAAATTACTTCGGCTATCAAAAATCACCCCCAACTACACTTTACAGCAACAAACTAAGCCCAATCATTTTAAAATTACAAAAAAATGCTAAAAATCATAACAAGCTATACCAGAATCACCTAAATAACTTCGGCTACCGTAAACCACCCCCAACTATCCCTTACCCCAACAAACCAAACCATATTATCTTAAAATTACAAAAAAAGGTGTACAAATCATAACAAACTAAGGCAGACTCACCTAAATTACTTCGGTTACTCTAAATCATCACCAACTAACCCTTACCAAAACAAACTAAACCCAATCACTTTTAAATTACAAAAAAATGCTACTAGCCATAGCAAACTATGCCAAACTCACCTAAATTACTTCGGCTATCAAAATCACCCCCAACTACACTTTACAGCAACAAACTAAGCCCAATCACTTTAAAATTACCAAAAAATTCTAAAAATCATAACAAACTATACCAGAATCACCTAAATTACTTCGGCTACCGTAAATCATCCCCAACTATCCCTTACCACAACAAACCAAACCATATCATCTTAAAATTACAAAAAAAGTGTACAAATCATAACAAACCATGCCAGACTTACCTTAATTACTTCGGCTACTCTAAATCATCACCAACTAACCCTTACCACAACAAACTAAGCCCAATCACTTTAAAATTACAAAAAAATGCTAAAAATCATAACAAATTATACCAGACTCACCAAAATCACTTCGGCTACTCTAAATCATTACCAACTAACCCTTACCACAACTAACTTAACCCAATCACTTTTAAATTACAAAAAAATGCTACTAACCATAGCAAACTATGCCAAACTCACCTAAATTACTTCGGCTACCATAAATCATCACCAACTAACCCTTACCACAACAAACTAAACCCAATCAATTTTAAATTACAACAAAATGCTAAAAATCATAACAAACTATACCAGAATCACCTAAATTACTTCGGCTACCGTAAATCACCCCCAATTATTCCTTACCACAACAAACCAAACCATATCATCTTAAAATTACAAAAAAAGGTGGACAAATCATAACAAACTATGCCAGACTCACCTAAATTACTTCGGCTACTCTAAATCATCACCAACTAACCCTTACCACAACAAACTAAACCCAATCACTTTTAAATTACAAAAAAATGCTACTAACCATAGCAAACTATGCCAAACTCACCTAAATTACTTCGGCTACCATAAATCATCACCTACTAACCCTTACCACAACAAACTATACCCAATCACTTTTAAATTACAAAAAAATGCTACTAACCATAGCAAACTATGACAAACTCACCTAAATTACTTCGGCTATCAAAAATCACCCCCAACTACACTTTACAGCAACAAACTAAGCCCAATTACTTTAAAATTACAAAAAAAAGCTAAAAATCATAACAAACTATACCAGAATCACCTAAATTACTTCGGCTACCGTAAATCACCCCCAACTATCCCTTACCACAACAAATCAAACCATATCATCTTAAAATTACAAAAAAGGTGTACAAATCATAACAAACTATGCCAGACTCACCTAAATTACTTCGGCTACTCTAAATCATCACCAACTAACCCTTACCACAACAAACTAAACCCAATCACTTTTAAATTACAAAAAAATGCTACTAACCATAGCAAACTATGCCAAACTCACTTAAATTACTTCGGCTACCATAAATCATCACCAACTAACCCCTTCCACAACAAACTAAACCCAATCACTTTTAAATTACAAAAAAATGCTACTAACCCTAGCAAACTATGCCAAACTCACCTAAATTACTTCGGCTACCATAAATCATCACCAACTAATCCTTACCACAACAAACTAAACCCAATCACTTTTAAATTACAAAAAAATGCTACTAACCATAGCAAACTATGCCAAACTCACTTAAATTACTTCGGCTACCATAAATCATCTCCAACTAACCCTTACCACAACAAACTAAACCCAATCACTTTTAAATTACAAAAAAATGCTACTAACCATAGCAAGCTATGCCAAACTCACCTAAATTACTTCGGCTATCAAAAATCACCCCCAACTACACTTTACAGCAACAAACTAAGCCCAATCACTTTAAAATTACAAAAAAATCATAACAAACTATACCAGAATCACCTAAATTACTTGGGCTACCGTAAATCACCCCCAAGTATCCCTTACCACAACAAACCGAACCATATCATCTTAAAATTACAAAAAAGGTGTACAAATCATAACAAACTATGCCAGACTCACCTAAATTACTTCGGCTACTCTAAATCATTACCAACTAACCCTTACCACAACAAACTAAACCCAATCACTTTTAAATTACAAAACAATTCTACTAACCATAGCAAACTATGCCAAACTCACCTAAATTACTTCGGCTACCATAAATCATCACCTACTAACCCTTACCACAACAAACTAAACCCAATCACTTTTAAATTACAAAAAAATGTACTAACCATAGCAAACTATGACAAACTCACCTAAATTACTTCGGCTATGAAAAATCACCCCCAACTACACTTTACAGCAACAAACTAAGCCCAATCACTTTAAAATTACAAAAAAATCATAACAAACTATACCAGAATCACCTAAATTACTTCGGCTACCGTAAATCACCCCCAAGTATCCCTTACCACAACAAACCGAACCATATCATCTTAAAATTACAAAAAGGTGTACAAATCATAACAAACTATGCCAGACTCACCTAAATTACTTCGGCTACTCTAAATCATTACCAACTTACCCTTACCACAACAAACTAAACCCAATCACTTTTAAATTACAAAAAAATGCTACTAACCATAGCAAACTATGCCAAACTCACCTAAATTACTTCGGCTACCATAAATCATCACCAACTAACCCTTACCACAACAAACTAAACCCAATCACTTTTAAATTACAAAAAAATGCTACTAACCCTAGCAAACTATGCCAAACTCACCTAAATTACTTCGGCTATCAAAAATCAACCCCAACTACACTTTACAGCAACAAACTAAGCCCAATCACTTTAAAATTACAAAAAAATGCTAAAAATCATAACAAACTATACCAGAATCACCTAAACTACTTCGGCTACCGTAAATCACCCCCAACTATCCCTTACCACAACAAACCAAACCATATCATCTTAAAATTACAAAAAAGGAGTACAAATCATAACAAACTATGACAGACTCACCTAAATTACTTCGGCTACTCTAAATCATCACCAACTAACCCTTACCACAACAAACTAAACCCAATCACTTTTAAATTACAAAAAAATGCTACTAACCATAGCAAACTATGCCAAACTCACCTAAATTACTTCGGCTACCATAAATCATCACCAACTAACCCTTACCACAACAAACTAAACCCAATCACTTTTAAATTACAAAAAAATGCTACCAACCCTAGCAAACTATGCCAAACTCACCTAAATTACTTCGGCTATCAAAAATCAACCCCAACTACACTTTACAGCAACAAACTAAGCCCAATCACTTTAAAATTACAAAAAAATGCTAAAAATCATAACAAACTATACCAGAATCACCTAAACTACTTCGGCTACCGTAAATCACCCCCAACTATCCCTTACCACAACAAACCAAACCATATCATCTTAAAATTACAAAAAAAGTGTACAAATCATAACAAACTATGCCAGACTCACCTAAATTACTTCGGCTACTCTAAATCATTACCAACTTACCCTTACCACAACAAACTAAACCCAATCACTTTTAAATTACAAAAAAATGCTACTAACCATAGCAAACTATGCCAAACTCACCTAAATTACTTCGGCTATCAAAAATCACCCCCAACTACACTTTACAGCAATAAACTAAGCCCAATCACTTTAAAATTACAAAAAAATGCTAAAAATCATAACAAACTACACCAGAATCACCTAAATTACTTCGGCTACCGTAAATCACCCCCAACTATCCCTTACCACAACAAACCAAACCATATCATCTTAAAATTACAAAAAAAGGTGTACAAATCATAACAAATTATGCCAGACTCACCTAAATTACTTCGGCTACTCTAAATCATCACCAACTAACCCTTACCACAACAAACTAAACCCAATCACTTTTAAATTACAAAAAAATGCTACTAACCATAGCAGACTATGCCAAACTCACCTAAAATACTTCGGCTACCATAAATCATCACCAACTAACGCTTACCACAACAAACTAAACCCAATCACTTTTAAATTACAAAAAAAGGTGTACAAATCATAACAAATTATGCCAGACTCACCTAAATTCCTTCGGCTACTCTAAATCATCACCAACTAACCCTTACCACAACAAACTAAACCCAATCACTTTTAAATTACAAAAAAATGCTACTAACCATAGCAAACTATGCCAAACTCACCTAAATTACTTCGGCTACCATAAATCATCACCAACTAACCCTTACCACAACAAACTAAACAAAATCACTTTTAAATTACTTCGGCTACTCTAAATCATTACCAACTAACCCTTACCACAACAAACTAAATCCAATCACTTTTAAATTACAAAAAAATGCTACTAACCATAGCAAACTAGGCCAAACTCACCTAAATTACTTCGGCTATCAAAAATCACCCCCAACAACACTTTACAGCAATAAACTAAGCCCAATCACTTTAAAATTACAAAAAAATGCTAAAAATCATAACAAACTATACCAGAATCACCTAAATTACTTCGGCTACCCTAAATCACTCCCAACTATCCCTTACCACAACAAACCAAACCATATCATCTTAAAATTACAAAAAAGGTGTACAAATCATAACAAACTATGCCAGACTCACCTAAATTACTTCGGCTACTCTAAATCATTACCAACTTTCCCTTACCACAACAAACTAAACCCAATCACTTTTAAATTACAAAAAAATGCTACTAACCATAGCAAACTATGCCAAACTCACCTAAATTACTTCGGCTATCAAAAATCACCCCCAACTACACTTTACAGCAATAAACTAAGCCCAATCACTTTAAAATTACAAAAAAATGCTAAAAATCATAACAAACTATACCAGAATCACCTAAATTACTTCGGCTACCGTAAATCACCCCCAACTATCCCTTACCACAACAAACCAAACCATATCATCTTAAAATTACAAAAAAAGGTGTACAAATCATAACAAATTATGCCAGACTCACCTAAATTACTTCGGCTACTCTAAATCATCACCAACTAACCCTTACCACAACAAACTAAACCCAATCACTTTTAAATAACAAAAAAATGCTACTAACCATAGCAGACTATGCCAAACTCACCTAAAATACTTCGGCTACCATAAATCATCACCAACTAACCCTTACCACAACAAACTAAACCCAATCACTTTTAAATTACAAAAAAATGCTACTAACCATAGCAAACTATGCCAGACTCACCTAAATTACTTCGGCTACTCTAAATCATTACCAACTTACCCTTACCACAACAAACTAAACCCAATCACTTTAAATTACAAAAAAATGCTACTAACCATAGCAAACTATGCCAAACTCACCTAAATTACTTCGGCTATCAAAAATCACCCCCAACTACACTTTACAGCAATAAACTAAGCCCAATCACTTTAAAATTACAAAAAAATGCTAGAAATCATAACAAACTATACCAGAATCACCTAAATTACTTCGGCTACCGTAAATCACCCCCAACTATCCCTTACCACAACAAACCAAACCATATCATCTTAAAATTACAAAAAAAGGTGTACAAATCATAACAAACTATGCCAGACTCTCCTAAATTACCTCGGCTACTCTAAATCATCACCAACTAACCCTTAGCACAACAAACAAAACCCAATCACTTTTAAATTACAAAAAAATGCTACTAACCATAGCAGACTATGCCAAACTCACCTAAAATACTTTGGCTACCATAAATCATCACCAACTAACCCTTACCACAACAAACTAAACCCAATCACTTTTAAATTACAAAAAAATGCTACTAACCATAGCAAACTATGCCAAACTCACCTAAATTACTTCGGCTATCAAAAATCACCCCCAACTACACTTTACAGCAACAAACTAAGCCCAATCACTTTAAAATTACAAAAAAATGCTAAAAATCATAACAAACTATACCAGAATCACCTAAATTACTTCGGCTACCGTAAATCACCCCCAACTATCCTTTACCACAACAAACCAAACCATATCATCTTAAAATTACAAAAAAAGGTGTTCAAATCATAACAAACTAGGCCAGACTCACCTAAATTACTTCGGCTACACTAAATCATCACCAATTAACCCTAACCACAACAAACTAAACCCAATCACTTTTAAATTACAAAAAAATGCTACTAACCATAGCAAACTATGCCAAACTCACCTAAATTACTTCAGCTACCATAAATCATCACAAAATAACCCTTACCACAACAAACTAAACCCAATCACTTTAAAATTAAAAAAAAATGCTACTAACCATAGCAAACTATGCCAAACCCACCTAAATTACTTCGGCTATCAAAAATCACCCCCAACTACACTTTACAGCAACAAACTAAGCCCAATTACTTTAAAATTACAAAAAAATGCTAAAAATTATACCAAGCTATTCCAGAATCACCTAAATTACTTCGGCTAACGTAAATCACCCCCAACTATCCCCTACCACAACAAACCAAACCATATCATCCTAAAATTACAAAAAAAGGTGTACAAATCATAACAAACTATGCCAGACTCACCTAAATTACTTCGGCTACTCCAGATCATCACCAACTAACCCTTACCACAACAAACTAAACCAAATCACTTTTAAATTACAAAAAAATGCTACTAACCATAGCAAACTATGCCAAACTCACCTAAATTACTTCGGCTACAATAAATCATCACCAACTAACCCTTACCACAACAAACTAAACCAATCCCTTTTAAATAAAAAAAAATGCTACTAACCATAGCAAACTATGCCAAACTCACCTAAATTACTTCGACTATCAAAAATCACCCCCAACTACACTTTACAGCAACAAACTAAGCCCAATCACTTTAAAATTTCAAAAAAATGCTAAAAATCATAACAAACAATACCAGAATCACCTAAATTACTTCGGCTACCGTAAATCTACCCCAACTATCCCTTACCACAACAAACCAAACCATATCATCTTAAAATTACAAAAAAAGGTGTACAAATCATAACAAACTATGCCAGACTCACCTAAATTACTTCGGCTACTCTAAATCATCACCAACTAACCCTTACCACAACAAACTAAACCCAATCACTTTTAAATTACAAAAAAATGCTACTAACCATAGCAAACTATGCCAAACTCACCTAAATTACTTCGGCTAACATAAATCATCACCAACTAACCCTTACCACAATAAACTAAACCCAATCATTTTTAAATTACAAAAAAATGCTACTAACCATAGCAAACTATGCGAAACTCACCTAAATTACTTCGGGTACCATATATCATCACCAACTAACCCTTACCACAACAAACTAAACCCAATCACTTTTAAATTACAAAAAAATGCTACTAACCATAGCAAATTATGCCAAACTCACCTAAATTACTTCGGCTATCAAAAATCACCCCCAACTACACTTTACAGCAACAAACTAAGCCCAATCATTTTAAAATTACAACAAAATGCTAAAAATCATAACAAGCTATACCAGAATCACCTAAATTACTTCGGCTACCGTAAATCACCCCCAACTATCCCTTACCAAAACAAATTAAACCATATCATCTTAAAATTACAAAAAAAGGTGTACAAATCATAACAAACTATGCCAGACTCACCTAAATTACTTCGGCTACTCTAAATCATCACCAACTAACCCTTACCACAACAAACTAAACCCAATCACTTTTAAATTACAAAAAATGCTACTAACCAAAGCAAACTATGCCAAACTCACCTAAATTTCTTCGGCTACCATAAATCATCACCAACTAACCCTTACCACAACAAACTAAACCCAATCACTTTTAAATTACAAAAAAATGCTACTAACCATAGCAAACTATGCCAAACTCACCTAAATTACTTCGGCTATCAAAAATCACCCCCAACTACACTTTACAGCAACAAACTAAGCCCAATCACTTTAAAATTACAAAAAAATGCTAAAAATCATAACAAACTATACAAGAATCACCTAAATTACTTCGGCTACCGTAAATCAGCCCCAACTATCCCTTACCACAACAAACCAAACCATATTATCTTAAAATTACAAAAAAAGGTGTACAAATCATAACACACTATGCCAGACTCACCTAAATTACTTCGGCTACTCTAAATCATCACCAACTAACCCTTAACACAACAAACTAAGCCCAATCACTTTTAAATTACAAAAAAATGCTACTAACCATAGCAAACTATGCCAAACTCACCTAAATTACTTTGGCTACCATAAATCATCAGCAACTAACCCAACCACAACAAACTAAACCCAATCACTTTTAAATTACAAAAAAATGCAACTAACCATAGCAAACTATGCCAAACTCACCTAAATTACTTCGGCTATCATAAATCACCCCCAACTACACTTTACAGCAACAAACTAAGCCCAATCACTTTAAAATTACAAAAAAAATGCTAAAAATCATAACAAACTATACCAGAATCACCTAAATTATTTCGGCTAACGTAAATCACCCCCAACTATCCCTTACCACAACAAACCAAACCATATCATCTTAAAATTACAAAAAAAGGTGTACAAATCATAACAAACTATGCCAAACTCACCTAAATTACTTCGGCTAACATAAATCATCACCCACTAACCCTTACCACAATAAACTAAGCCCAATCACTTTTAAATTACAAAAAAATGCTACTAACCATAGCAAACTATGCCAAACTCACCTAAATTACTTCGGCTATCAAAAATCACCCCCAACTACACTTTACAGCAACAAACTAAGTCCAATCACTTTAAAATTACAAAAAAATGCTAAAAATCATAACAAACTATACCAGAATCATCTAAATTACTTCGGCTACCGTAAATCACCCCCAACTATCCCTTACCACTAAAATCACCCCCAACTACACTTTACAGCAACAAACTAAGCCCAATCACTTTAAAATTACAAAAAAATGCTAAAAATCATAACAAACTATACCAGAATCATCTAAATTACTTCGGCTACCGTAAATCACCCCCAACTATCCCTTACCCCAACAAACCAAACCATATCATCTTAAAATTACAAAAAAAGGTGTACAAATCATAACAAACTAAGGCAGACTCACCTAAATTACTTCGGTTACTCTAAATCATCACCTACTAACCCTTACCACAACAAACTAAACCCAATCACTTTTAAATTACAAAAAAATGCTACTAGCCATAGCAAACTATGCCAAACTCACCTAAATTACTTCGGCTATCAAAATCACCCCCAACTACACTTTACAGCAACAAACTAAGCCCATTTTAAAATTACCAAAAAATTCTAAAAATCATAACAAACTATACCAGAATCACCTAAATTACTTCGGCTACCGTAAATCATCCCCAACTATCCCTTACCACAACAAAACAAACCATATCATCTTAAAATTACAAAAAAAAGTGTACAAATCATAACAAACTATGCCAGACTTACCTTAATTACTTCGGCTACTCTAAATCATCACCAACTAACCCTTACCACAACAAACTAAGCCCAATCACTTTAAAATTACAAAAAAATGCTAAAAATCATAACAAACTATACCAGACTCACCTAAATCACTTCGGCTACTCTAAATCATTACCAACTAACCCTTACCACAACAAACTAAACCCAATCACTTTTAAATTACAAAAAAATGCTACTAACCATAGCAAACTATGCCAAACTCACCTAAATTACTTCGGCTACCATAAATCATCACCAACTAACCCTTACCACAACAAACTAAACCCATTCAATTTTAAATTACAAAAAAATGCTACTAACCATAGCAAGCTATGCCAAACTCACCTCAATTACTTCGGCTATCAAAAATCACCCACAACTACACTTTACAGCAACAAACTAAGCCCAATCACTTTAAAATTACAAAAAAATGCTAAAAATCATAACAAACTATACCAGAATCACCGAAATTACTTCGGCTACCGTAAATCACCCCCAACTATCCCTTACCACAACAAACCAAACCATATCATCTTAAAATTACAAAAAAAGGTGTACAAATCATAACAAACTATGCCAGACTCTCCTAAATTACTTCGGCTACTCTAAATCATCACCAACTAACCCTTACCACAACAAACTAAACCCAATCAATTTTAAATTACAAAAAATGCTTCTAACCATAGCAAACTATGCCAAACTCACCTAAATTACTTCGGCTACCATAAATCATCACCAACTAATCCTTACCACAACAAACTAAACCCAATCACTTTTAAATTACAAAAAAATGCTACTAACCATAGCAAACTATGCCAAACTCACCTAAATTACTTCGGCTATCAAAAATCACCCCCAACTACACTTTACAGCAATAAACTAAGCCCAATCACTTTAAAATTACAAAAAAATGCTAAAAATCATAACAAACTATACCAGAATCACCGAAATTACTTCGGCTACCGTAAATCACCCCCAACTATCCCTTACCACAACAAACCAAACCATATCATCTTAAAATTACAAAAAAAGGTGTACAAATCATAACAAACTATGCCAGACTCTCCTAAATTACTTCGGCTACTCTAAATCATCACCAACTAACCCTTAGCACAACAAACTAAACCCAATCACTTTTAAATTACAAAAAAATGCTACTAACCATAGCAGACTATGCCAAACTCACCTAAAATACTTCGGCTACCATAAATCATCACCAACTAACCCTTACCACAACAAACTAAACCCAATCACTTTTAAATTACAAAAAAATGCTACTAACCATAGCAAACTATGCCAAACTCACCTAAATTACTTTGGCTATCAAAAATTACCCCCAACTACACTTTACAGCAACAAACTAAGCCCAATCACTTTAAAATTACAAAAAAATGCTAAAAATCATAACAAACTACACCAGAATCACCTAAATTACATCGGCTACCATAAATCATCTCCAACTATCCCTTACCACAACAAACCAAACCATATCATCTTAAAATTACAAAAAAAGGTGTACAAATCATAACAAACTAGGCCAGACTCACCTAAATTACTTCGGCTACTCTAAATCATCACCAATTAACCCTTACCACAACAAACTAAACCCAATCACTTTTAAATTACAAAAAAATGCTACTAACCATAGCAAACTATGCCAAACTCACCTAAATTACTTCAGCTACCATAAATCATCACAAAATAACCCTTACCACAACAAACTAAACCCAATCACTTTAAAATTAAAAAAAAATGCTACTAGCCATAGCAAACTATGCCAAACTCACCTAAATTACTTCGGCTATCAAAAATCACCCCCAACTACACTTTACAGCAACAAATTAAGCCCAATCACTTTGAAATTACAAAAAAATGCTAAAAATCATAACAAACTATACCAGAATCACCTAAATTACTTCAGCTACCGTAAATAACCCCCAACTATCCCTTACCACAACAAACCAAACCATATCATCTTAAAATTACAAAAAAAGGTGTACAAATCATAACAAACTATGCCAGACTCACCTAAATTACTTCGGCTACTCTAAATCATCACCAACTTACCCTTACCACAACAAACTAAACCCAATCACTTTTAAATTACAAAAAAATGCTACTAACCATAGCAAACTATGCCAAACTCACCTAAATTACTTCGGCTATCAAAAATCACCCCCAACTACACTTTACAGCAACAAACTAAGCCCAATTACTTTAAAATTACAAAAAAATTCTAAAAATCATAACAAACTATACCAGAATCACCTAAATTACTTCGGCTACCGTAAATCACCCCCAACTATCCCTTACCACAACAAACCAAACCATATCATCTTAAAATTACAAAAAAGGTGTACAAATCATAACAAACTATGCCAGACTCACCTGAATTACTTCGGCTACTCTAAATCATCACCAACTAACCCTTACCACAACAAACTAAACCCAATCACTTTTAAATTACAAAAAAATGCTACTAACCATAGCAAACTATGCCAAATTCACCTAAATTACTTCAGCTACCATAAATCATCACAAAATAACCTTTACCACAACAAACTAAACCCAATCACTTTAAAATTACAAAAAAATGCTACTAACCATAGCAAACTATGCCAAACTCACCTAAATTACTTCGGCTATCAAAAATCACCCCCAACTACACTTTACAGCAACAAACTAAGCCCAATCACTTTGAAATTACAAAAAAATGCTAAAAATCATAACAAACTATACCAGAATCACCTAAATTACTTCGGCTACCGTAAATCACCCCCAACTATCCCTTACCACAACAAACCAAACCATATCATCTTAAAATTACAAAAAAAGGTGTACAAATCATAACAAACTATGCCAGACTCACCTAAATTACTTCGGTTACTCTAAATTATCACCAACTTACCCTTACCACAACAAACTAAACCCAAGTACTTTTAAATTACAAAAAAATGCTACTAACCATAGCAAACTATGCCAAACTCACCTAAATTACTTCGGCTACCATAAATCATCACCTACTAATCCTTACCACCACAAACTAAACCCAATCACTTTTAAATTACAAAAAAATGCTACTAACCATAGCAAACTATGACAAACTCACCTAAATTACTTCGGCTATCAAAAATCATCCCCAACTACACTATACAGCAACAAACTAAGCCCAATTACTTTAAAATTACAAAAAAATGCTAAAAATTATAACAAACTATACCAGAATCACCTAAATTACTTCGGCTACCGTAAATCACCCCCAACTATCCCTTACCACAACAAACCAAACCATATCATCTTAAAATTACAAAAAAGGTGTACAAATCATAACAAACTATGCCAGACTCACCTAAATTACTTCGGCTACTCTAAATCATCACCAACTAACCCTTACCACAACAAACTAAACCCAATCACTTTTAAATTACAAAAAAATGCTACTAACCATAGCAAACTATGCCAAACTCACCTAAATTACTTCAGCTACCATAAATCATCACCAACTAACCCTTACCACAACAAACTAACCCCAATCACTTTTAAATTACAAAAAAATGCTACTAACCATAGCAAGCTATGCCAAACTCACCTAAATTACTTCGGCTATCAAAAATCTCCCCCAACTACACTTTACAGCAACAACCTAAGCCCAATCAATCATAACAAACTATACCAGAATCACCTAAATTACTTCGGCTACCGTAAATCACCCCCAAGTATCCCTTACCACAACAAACCGAACCATATCATCTTAAAATTACAAAAAAGGTGTACAAATCATAACAAACTATGCCAGACTCACCTAAATTACTTCGGCTACTCTAAATCATTACCAACTAACCCTTACCACAACAAACTAAACCCAATCACTTTTAAATTACAAAAAAATGCTACTAACCATAGCAAACTATGCCAAACTCACCTAAATTACTTCGGCTACCATAAATCATCACCAACTAACCCTTACCACAACAAACTAAACCCAATCAATTTTAAATTACAAAAAAATGCTACTAACCATAGCAAGCTATGCCAAACTCACCTAAATTACTTCGGCTATCAAAAATCACCCTCAACTACACTTTACAGCAACAAACTAAGCCCAATCACTTTAAAATTACAAAAAAATGCTAAAAATCATAACAAACTATACCAGAATCACCTAAATTACTTCGGCTACCGTAAATCACCCCTAATTATTCCTTACCACGACAAACCAAACCATATCATCTTAAAATTACAAAAAAAGGTGTACAAATCATAACAAACTATGCCAGACTCACCTAAATTACTTCGGCTACTCTAAATCATCACCAACTAACCCTTACCACAACAAACTAAACCCAATCACTTTTAAATTACAAAAAAATGCTACTAACCATAGCAAACTATGCCAAACTCACCTAAATTACTTCGGCTACCATAAATCATCACCTACTAACCCTTACCACAACAAACTAAACCCAATCACTTTTAAATTACAAAAAAATGCTACTAACCATAGCAAACTATGACAAACTCACCTAAATTACTTCGGCTATCAAAAATCACCCCCAACTACACTTTACAGCAACAAACTTAGCCCAATCAATCATAACAAACTATACCAGAATCACCTAAATTACTTCGGCTACCGTAAATCACCCCCAAGTATCCCTTACCACAACAAACCGAACCATATCATCTTAAAATTACAAAAAAGGTGTACAAATCATAACAAACTATGCCAGACTCACCTAAATTACTTCGGCTACTCTAAATCATTACCAACTAACCCTTACCACAACAAACTAAACCCAATCACTTTTAAATTACAAAAAAATGCTACTAACCATAGCAAACTATGCCAAACTCACCTAAATTACTTCGGCTACCATAAATCATCACCAACTAACCCTTACCACAACAAACTAAACCCAATCAATTTTAAATTACAAAAAAATGCTACTAACCATAGCAAGCTATGCCAAACTCACCTAAATTACTTCGGCTATCAAAAATCACCCGCAACTACACTTTACAGCAAAAAACTAAGCCCAATCGCTTTAAAATTACAAAAAAATGCTAAAAATCATAACAAACTATACCAGAATCACCTAAATTACTTCGGCTACCGTAAATCACCCCTAATTATTCCTTACCACAACAAACCAAACCATATCATCTTAAAATTACAAAAAAAGGTGTACAAATCATAACAAACTATGCCAGACTCACCTAAATTACTTCGGCTACTCTAA
The DNA here is from genome assembly GCA_964023215.1 of Eledona agricola. Lineage (NCBI taxonomy): Eukaryota > Metazoa > Arthropoda > Insecta > Coleoptera > Tenebrionidae > Eledona > Eledona agricola. The sequence continues at coordinate 1,568,031 of CAXIEJ010000091.1, read as the reverse complement.
ATCATCACCAACTAACCCTTACCACAACAAACTAAACCCAATCACTTTTAAATTACAAAAAAATGCTACTAACCATAGCAAACTATGCCAAACTCACCTAAATTACTTCGGTTACCATAAATCATCACCTACTAACCCTTACCACAACAAACTAAACCCAATCAATTTTAAATTACAACAAAATGCTACTAACCATAGCAAACTATGACAAACTCACCTAAATTACTTCGGCTATCAAAAATCACCCCCAACTACACTTTACAGCAACAAACTAAGCCCAATCACTTTAAAATTACAAAAAAATCATAACAAACTATACCAGATTCACCTAAATTACTTCGGCTACCGTAAATCACCCCCAAGTATCCCTTACCACAACAAACCGAACCATATCATCTTAAAATTACAAAAAAAGTGTACAAATCATAACAAACTATGCCAGACTCACCTAAATTACTTCGGCTACTCTAAATCATTACCAACTTACCCTTACCACAACAAACTAAACCCAATCACTTTTAAATTACAAGAAAATGCTACTAACCATTGCAAACTATGCCAAACTCACCTAAATTACTTCGGCTACCATAAATCATCACCAACTAACCCTTACCACAACAAACTAAACCCAATCAATTTTAAATTACAAAAAAATGCTACTAACCATAGCAAGCTATGCCAAACTCACCTAAATTACTTCGGCTATCAAAAATCACCCTCAACTACACTTTACAGCAACAAACGTAGCCCAATCACTTTAAGATTACAAAAAAATGCTAAAAATCATAACAAACTATTCCAGAATCACCTAAATTACTTCGGCTACCGTAAATCACCCCCAACTATTCCTTACCACAACAAACCAAACCATATCATCTTAAAATTACAAAAAAAGGTGTACAAATCATAACAAACTATGCCAGACTCACCTAAATTACTTCGGCTACTCTAAATCATCACCAACTAACCCTTACCACAACAAACTAAACCCAATCACTTTTAAATTACAAAAAGTGCTTCTAACCATAGCAAACTATGCCAAACTCACCTAAATTACTTCGGCTACCATAAATCATCACCAACTAACCCTTACCACAACAAACTAAACCCAATCACTTATAAATTACAAAAAAATGCTACTAACCATAGCAAACTAGGCCAAACTCACCTAAATTACTTCTGCTATCAAAAATCACCCCCAACAACACTTTACAGCAATAAACTAAGCCCAATCACTTTAAAATTACAAAAAAATGCTAAAAATCATAACAAACTATACCAGAATCACCTAAATTACTTCCGCTACCGTAAATCACCCCCAACTATCCCTTACCACAACAAACCAAACCATATCACCTTAAAATTACAAAAAAGGTGTACAAATCATAACAAACTATGACAGACTCACCTAAATTACTTCGGCTACTCTAAATCATCACCAACTAACCCTTACCACAACAAACTAAACCCAATCACTTTTAAATTACAAAAAAATGCTACTAACCATAGCAAACTATGCCAAACTCACCTAAATTACTTCAGCTACCATAAATCATCACAAAATAACCCTTACCACAACAAACTAAACCCAATCACTTTAAAATTACAAAAAAATGCTACTAACCATAGCAAACTATGCCAAACTCACCTAAATTACTTCCGCTATCAAAAATCACGCCCAACTACACTTAACAGCAACAAACTAACCCCAATCACTTTAAAATTAGAAAAAAATGCTAAAAATCATAACAAACTATACCAGAATCACCTAAATTACTTCGGCTACCGTAAATCACCCCCAACTATCCCTTACCACAACAAACCAAACCATATCATCTTAAAATTACAAAAAAAGTTGTACAAATCATAACAAACTATGCCAGACTCACCTAAATTACTTCGGCTACTCTAAGTCATCACCAAATAACCCTTACCACAACAAACTAAACCCAATCACTTTTAAATTACAAAAAAATGCTACTAACCATAGCAAACTATGCCAAACTCACCTAAATTACTTCGGCAACCATAAATCATCACCAACTAACCCTTACCACAACAAACTAAACCCAATCAAATTTAAATTACAAAAAAATGCTACTAGCCATAGCAAACTATGCCAAACTCACCTAAATTACTTCGGCTATTAAAAATCACCCCCAACTACACTTTACAGCAACAAACTAAGCCCAATCACTTTAAAATTACAAAAAAATGCTAAAAATCATAACAAACTATACCAGAATCACCTAAATTACTTCGGCTACCGTAAATCACCCCCAACTATCCCTTACCACAACAAACCAAACCATATCATCTTAAAATTACAAAAAAAGGTGTACAAATCATAACAAACTATGCCAGACTCACCTAAATTACTTCGGCTACTCTAAATCATCACCAACTTACCCTTACCACAACAAACTAAACCCAAGTACTTTTAAATTACAAAAAAATGCTACTAACCATAGCAAACTATGCCAAACTCACCTAAATTACTTCGGCTACCATAAATCATCACCTACTAACCCTTACCACAACAAACTAAACCCAATCATTTTTAAATTACAAAAAAATGCTACTAACCATAGCAAACTATGACAAACTTACCTAAATTACTTCGGCTATCAAAAATCACCCCCAACTACACTTTACAGCAACAAACTAAGCCCAATCACTTTAAAATTACAAAAAAATCATAACAAACTATACCAGAATCACCTAAATTACTTCGGCTTCCGTAAATCACCCCCAAGTATCCCTTACCACAACAAACCAAACCATATCATCTTAAAATTACAAAAAAGGTGTACAAATCATAACAAACTATGCCAGACTCACCTAAATTACTTCGGCTACTCTAAATCATTACCAACTAACCCTTACCACAACAAACTAAACCCAATCACTTTTAAATTACAAAAAAATGCTACTAATCATAGCAAACTATGCCAAACTCACCTAAATTACTTCGGCTACCATAAATCATCACCAACTAACCCTTACCACAACAAACTAAACCCAATCCTTTTTAAATTACAAAAAAATGCTACTAACCATAGCAAACTATGACAAACTTACCTAAATTACTTCGGCTATCAAAAATCACCCCCAACTACACTTTACAGCAACAAACTAAGCCCAATCACTTTAAAATTACAAAAAAATCATAACAAACTATACCAGAATCACCTAAATTACTTCGGCTTCCGTAAATCACCCCCAAGTATCCCTTACCACAACAAACCAAACCATATCATCTTAAAATTACAAAAAAGGTGTACAAATCATAACAAACTATGCCAGACTCACCTAAATTACTTCGGCTACTCTAAATCATTACCAACTAACCCTTACCACAACAAACTAAACCCAATCACTTTTAAATTACAAAAAAATGCTACTAATCATAGCAAACTATGCCAAACTCACCTAAATTACTTCGGCTACCATAAATCATCACCAACTAACCCTTACCACAACAAACTAAACCCAATCTCTTTTAAATTACAAAAAAATGCTACTAACCATAGCAAACTATGCCAAACTCACCTAAATTACTTCGGCTATCAAAAATCACCCCCAACTACACTTTACAGCAATAAACTAAGCCCAATCACTTTAAAATTACAAAAAATGCTAAAAATCATAACAAACTATACCAGAATCACCTAAATTACTTCGGCTACCGTAAATCACCCCCAACTATCCCTTACCACAACAAATCAAACCATATCATCTTAAAATTACAAAAAAAGGTGTACAAATCATAACAAATTATGCCGGACTCACCTAAATTACTTCGGCTACTCTAAATCATCACCAACTAACCCTTACCACAACAAACTAAACCCAATCACTTTTAAATTACAAAAAAATGCTACTAACCATAGCAAACTATGCCAAACTCACCTAAATTACTTCGGCTATCAAAAATCACCCCCAACTACACTCTACAGCAACAAACTAAGCCCAATCACTTTAAAATTACAAAAAAATGGTAAAAATCATAACAAACTATACCAGAATCACCTAAATTACTTCGGCTACCGTAAATCACCCCCAACCATCCCTTACCACAACAAACCAAACCATATCATCTTAAAATTACAAAAAAAGATGTACAAATCATAACAAACTATGCTTGACTCACCTAAATTACTTCGGCTACGCTAAATCATCACCAACTAACCCTTACCACAACAAACTAAACCCAATCACTTTTAAATTACAAAAAAATGCTACTAACCATAGCAAATTATGCCAAACTCACTTAAATTACTTCGGCTACCATAAATCATCACCAACTAACCCTTACCACAACAAACTAAACCCAATCATTTTTAAATTATAAAAAAATGCTACTAACCATAGCAAACTATGCCAAACTCACCTAAATTACTTCGGCTATCAAAAATCACCCCCAACTACACTTTACAGCAACAAACTAAACCCAATCACTTTAAAATTACAAAAAAATGCTAATAATCATTACAAACTATACCAGAATCACCTAAACTACTTCGGCTACCGTAAATCACCCCCAAATATCCCTTACCACAACAAACCAAACCATATCATCTTAAAATTACAAAAAAAGGTGTACAAATCATAACAAGCTATGCCAGACTCACCTAAATTACTTCGGCTACTCTAAATCATCACCAACTTACCCTTACCACAACAAACTAAACCCAAGTACTTTTAAATTACCAAAAAATGCTACTAACCATAGCAAACTATGCCAAACTCACCTAAATTTCTTCGGCTACCATAAATCATCACCTACTAACCCTTACCACAACAAACTAAACCCAATCACTTTTAAATTACAAAAAAATGCTACTAACCATAGCAAACTATGCCAAACTCACCTAAATTACTTCGGCTACCATAAATCATCACCAACTAACCCTTACCACAACAAACTAAACCCAATCACTTTTAAATTACAAAAAAATGCTACTAACCATAGCATACTATGCCAAACTCACCTAAATTACTTCGGCTATCAAAAATCACACACAACTACACTTTACAGCAACAAACTAAGCCCAATCACTTTAAAATTACAAAAAAATGCTAAAAATCATAACAAACTATACCAGAATTACCTAAATTACTTCGGCTACCGTAAATCACCCCCAACTATCCCTTACGACAACAAACCAAACCATATCATCTTAAAATTACAAAAAAAGGTGTACAAATCATAACAAACTATGCCAGACTCACCTAAATTACTTCGGCTACTCTAAATCATCACCAACTAACCATTATCACAACAAACTAAACCCAATCACTTTTAAATTACAAAAAAATGCTACTAACCATAGCAAACTATGCCAAACTCACCTAAATTACTTCGGCTACCATAAATCATCACCAACTAACCCTTACCACAACAAACTAAACCCAATCACTTTTATATTACAAAAAAATGCTACTAACCATAGCAAACTATGACAAACTCACCTAAATTACTTCGGCTATCAAAAATCACCCCCAACTACACTTTACAGCAACAAACTAAGCCCAGTTACTTTAAAATTACAAAAAAATGCTAAAAATCATAACAAACTATACCAGAATCACCTAAATTACTTCGGCTACCCTAAATCACCCCCAACTATTCCTTACCACAACAAACCAAACCATATCATCTTAAAATTACAAAAAAAGGTGTACAAATCATAACAAACTATGCCAGACACACCTAAATTACTTTGGCTACTCTAAATCATCACCAACTAACCCTTACCACAACAAACTAAACCCAATCACTTTTAAATTACAAAAAATGCTTCTAACCATAGCAAACTATGCCAAACTCACCTAAATTACTTCGGCTACCATAAATCATCACCAACTAACCCTTACCACAACAAACTAAACCCAATCACTTTTAAATTACAAAAAAATTCTACTAATCATAGCAAACTAGGCCAAACTCACCTAAATTACTTCGGCTATCAAAAATCACCCCCAACAACACTTTACAGCAATAAACTAAGCCCAATCACTTTAAAATTACAAAACAATGCTAAAAATCATAACAAACTATACAAGAATCACCTAAATTACTTCGGCTACCGTAAATCACCCCCAACTATCCCTTACCACAACAAACCAAACCATATCATCTTAAAATTACAAAAAAAGGTGTACAAATCATAACAAACTATGTCAGATTCACCTAAATTATTTCGGCTACTCTAAATCATCACCAACTAACCCTTACCACAACAAACTAAACCCAATCACTTTTAAATTACAAAAAAATGCTACTAACCATAGCAAACTATGCCAAACTCACCTAAATTACTTCGGCTACCATAAATCATCACCAACTAACCCTTACCACAACAAACTAAACCCAATCACTTTTAAATTACAAAAAAATGCTACTAACCATAACAAATTATGCCAAACTCACCTAAATTACTTCGGCTATTAAAAACCACCCCCAACTACACTTTACATTAACCAACTAAGCCCAATCACTTTAAAATTACAAAAAAATGCTAAAAATCATAACAAACTATACCAGAATCACCTAAAATACTTCGGCTACCGTAAATCACCCCCAACTATCCCTTACCACAACAAACCAAACCATATCATCTCAAAATTACAAAAAAAGGTGTACAAATCATAACAAACTAGGCCAGACTCACCTAAATTACTTCGGCTACTCTAAATCATCACCAAGTAACCCTTACCACAACAAACTAAACCCAATCACTTTTAAATTACAAAAAAATGCTACTAACCATAGCAAACTATGCCAAACTCACCTAAATTACTTCAGCTACCATAAATCATCACCAAATAACCCTTACCACAACAAACTAAACCCAATCACTTTTAAATTACAAAAAAATGCTACTAACCATAGCAAACTATGCCAAACTCACCTAAATTACTTCGGCTATCAAAAATCACCCCCAACTACACTTTACAGCAACAAACTAAGCCCAATCACTTTAAAATTACAAAAAAATGGTAAAAATCATAACAAACTATACCAGAATCACCTAAATTACTTCGGCTACCGTAAATCACCCCCAACCATCCCTTACCACAACAAACCAAACCATATCATCTTAAAATTACAAAAAAAAGATGTACAAATCATAACAAACTATGCTTGACTCACCTAAATTACTTCGGCTACGCTAAATCATCACCAACTAACCCTTACCACAACAAACTAAACCCAATCACTTTTAAATTACAAAAAAATGCTACTAACCATAGCAAACTATGCCAAACTCACTTAAATTACTTCGGCTACCATAAATCATCACCAACTAACCCTTACCACAACAAACTAAACCCAATCATTTTTAAATTATAAAAAAATGCTACTAACCATAGCAAACTATGCCAAACTCACCTAAATTACTTCGGCTATCAAAAATCACCCCCAACTACACTTTACAGCAACAAACTAAACCCAATCACTTTAAAATTACAAAAAAATGCTAATAATCATTACAAACTATACCAGAATCACCTAAATTACTTCGGCTACCGTAAATCACCCCCAAATATCCCTTACCACAACAAACCAAACCATATCATCTTAAAATTACAAAAAAAGGTGTACAAATCATAACAAGCTATGCCAGACTCACCTAAATTACTTCGGCTACTCTAAATCATCACCAACTAACCCTTACCACAACAAACTAAACCCAATCACTTTTAAATTACAAAAAAATGCTACTAACCATAGCAAACTATGCCAAACTCACCTAAATTACTTCGGCTACCATAAATCATCACCAACTAACCCTTACCACAACAAACTATACCCAATCACTTTTAAATTACAAAAAAATGCTACTAACCATAGCATACTATGCCAAACTCACCTAAATTACTTCGGCTATCAAAAATCACACACAACTACACTTTACAGCAACAAACTAAGCCCAATCACTTTAAAATTACAAAAAAATGCTAAAAATCATAACAAACTATACCAGAATTACCTAAATTACTTCGGCTACCGTAAATCACCCCCAACTATCCCTTACCACAACAAACCAAACCATATCATCTTAAAATTACAAAAAAAGGTGTACAAATCATAACAAACTATGCCAGACTCACCTAAATTACTTCGGCTACTCTAAATCATCACCAACTAACCCTTACCACAACAAACTAAACCCAATCACTTTTAAATTACAAAAAAATGCTACTAACCATAGCAAACTATGCCAAACTCACCTACATTACTTCGGCTACCATAAATCATGATCAACTAACCCTTACCACAACAAACTAAACCCAATCACTTTTAAATTACAAAAAAATGCTACCAACCATAGCAAATTATGCCAAACTTACTTAAATTACTTCGGCTACCATAAATCATCACCAACTAACCCTTACCACAACAAACTAAACCCAATTGCTTTTAAATTACAAAAAAATGCTACTAACCATAGCAAACTATGCCAAACACACCTAAATTACTTCGGCTATCAAAAATCATCCCCAACTACATTTTACAGCAACAAACTAAGCCCAATAACTTTAAAATTACAAAAAAATGCTAAAAATCATAACAAACTATACCAGAATCACCTAAATTATTTCGGCTACCGTAAATCACCCCCAGCTATCCCTTACCACAACAAACCAAACCATATCATCTTAAAATTACAAAAAAGGTGTACAAATCATAACAAACTATGCCAGACTCTCCTAAATTACTTCGGCTATTCTAAATCATCACCAACTAACCCTTACCACAACAAACTAAACCCAATCGCTTTTAAATTAAAATAAAATGCTACTAACCATAGCAAACTATGCCAAACTCACCTAAATTACTTCGGCTACCATAAATCATTACCAACTAACCTTTACCACAACAAACTAAACCCAATCACTTTTAAATTACAAAAAAATGCTACTAACCATAGCAAACTATGCCAAACTCACCTAAATTACTTCGGCTATCAAAAATCACCCCCAACCACACTTTACAGCAACAAACTAAGCCCAATCACTTTAAAATTACAAAAAAATGCTAAAAATCATAACAAACTATTCCAGAATCACTTAAATTACTTTGGCTACCGTAAATCACCCCCAACTATCCCTTGCTACAACAAACCAAACCATATCATCTTGAAATTACAAAAAAAGGTGTACAAATCATAACAAATTATGCCAGACTCACCTAAATTACTTCGGTTACTCTAAATCATCACCAACAAACCCTTACCACAACAAACTAAACCCAATCACATTTAAATTACAAAAAAATGCTTCTAACCATAGCAAACTATGCCAAACTCACCTAAATTACTTTGGCTACCATAAATCATCACCAACTAACCCTTACCACAACAAACTAAACCCAATTGCTTTTAAATTACAAAAAAATGCTACTAACCATAGCAAACTATGCCAAACTCACCTAAATTACTTCGGCTATCAAAAATCATCCCCAACTACACTTTACAGCAACAAACTAAGCCCAATCACTTTAAAATTACAAAAAAATGCTAAAAATCAAAACAAATTATACCAGAATCACCTAAATTACTTCGGCTACCGTAAATCACCCCCAACTATCCCTTACCACAACAAACCAAACCATATCATCTTAAAATTACAAAAAAAGGTGTACAAATCATAACAAACTATGCCAGACTCACCTAAATTACTTCGGCTACTCTAAATCATCACCAACTAACCCTTACCACAACAAACTAAACCCAATCACTTTTAAATTACAAAAAAATGCTACTAACCATAGCAAACTATGCCAAACTCACCTAAATTACTTCGGCTATCAAAAATCACACCCAACTACACTTTACAGCAACAAACTAAGCCCAATCACTTTAAAATTACACAAAAATGCTAAAAATCATAACAAACTATACCAGAATTACTTAAATTACTTCGGCTACCCTAAATCACCCCCAAGTATCCCGTACTACAACAAACCAAAACATATCATCTTAAAATTACAAAAAAAGGTCTACAAATCATAACAAACTATGCCAGACTCACCTAAATTACTTCGGCTACTCTAAATCATCACCAACTAACCCTTACCACAACAAACTAAACCCAATCACTTTTAAATTACAAAAAAATGCTACTAACCATAGCAAACTATGCCAAACTCACCTAAATTACTTCGGCTACCATAAATCATCACCAACTAACCCTTACCACAACAAACTAAACAGAATCACTTTTAAATTACAAAAAAATGCTACTAACCATAGCAAACTATGCCAAACTCACCTAAATTACTTCGGCTATCAAAAATCACCCCCAACTACACTTTACAGCAACAAACTAAGCCCAATCACTTAAAAATAAAAATAAATGCAAAAAATCATAAAAAACTATACCAGAATCACCTAAATTACTTCGGCTACCGTAAATCACCCCCAACTATCCCTTACCGCAACAAACCAAACCATATCATCTTAAAATTACAAAAAAAGGTGTACAAATTATAACAAACTATGCCAGACTCACCTAAATTACTTCGGATACTCTAAATCATGACCAACTAACCCTTACCACAACAAACTAAACCCAATCACTTTTAAATTACAAAAAAATGCTACTAACCATAGCAAACTATGCCAAACTCACCTAAATTACTTCGGCTACCATAAATCATCACCAACTACACTTTACAGCAACAAACTAAGCCCAATCACTTTAAAATTACAAAAAATCGCTAAAAATCATAACAAACTATACCAGAATCACCTAAATTACTTTGGCTACCGTAAATCGCTCCCAACTATCCCTTACCACAACAAGCTACACCCAATCACTTTTAAATTACAAAAAAATGCTACTAACCATAGCAAACTATGCCAAACTCACCTAAATTGCTTCGGCTACCATAAATCATCACCAACTAACCCTTACCACAACAAACTAAACCCAATCACTTTTAAATTACAAAAAAATGCTACTAACCATAGCAAACTATGCCAAACTTACCTAAATTACTTCGGCTATCAAAAATCACCCCCAACTACACTTTACAGCAACAAACTAAGCCCAATCACTTTAAAATTACAAAAAAATGCTAAAAATCATAACAAACTATACCAGAATCACCTAAATAACTTCGGCTACCGTAAATCACCCCCAACTATCCCTTACCACAACAAACCAAACCATATCATCTTAAAATTACAAAAAAAGATGTACAAATCATAACAAACTTTTCCAGACTCACCTAAATTACTTCGGCTACTCTAAATCATCACCAACTAACCCTTACCACAACAAACTAAACCCAATCACTTTTAAATTACTAAAAAATGCTACTAACCATAGCAAACTATGCCAAACTCACCTAAATTACTTCGGCTACAACAAATCATCACCAACTAACCCTTACCACAACAAACTAAACTCAATCACTTTTAAATTACAAAAAAATGCTACTAACCATAGCAAACTATGCCAAAATCACCTAAATTACTTCGGCAACCATAAATCATCACCAACTAACCCTTACCACAACAAACTAAACCCAATCACTTTTAAATTGCAAAAAAATGCTACTAACCATAGCAAACAATGCCAAACTCACCTAAATTACTTCGGCTACCATAAATCATCACCAACTAACCCTTACCACAACAATCTAAACCCAATCACTTTTAAATTACAAAAAAATGCTACTAACCATAGCAAACTATGCCAAACTCACCTAAATTACTTCGGCTATCAAAAATCACCCCAAACTACACTTTACAGCAACAAACTAAGCCCAATCACTTTAAAATTACAAAAAAATGCTAAAAATCATAACAAACTATACCAGAATCACCTAAATTACTTCGGCTACCGTAAATCACCTCCAACTATCCCTTACCACAACAAACCAAACCATATCATCTTAAAATTACAAAAAAAGGTGTACAAATCATAACAAACTATGCCAGACGCACCTAAATTACTTCGGCTACTCTAAATCATCACCAACTAAACCTTACCACAACAAACTAAACCCAATCACCTTTAAATTTCAAAAAAATGCTAGTAACCATAGCAAACTATGCCAAACTCACCTAAATTACTTCGGCTACCATAAGTCATCACCAACTAACCCTTACCACAACAAACTAAACCCAATCACTTTTAAATTTAAAAAAAATGCTACTAACCATAGCAAACTATGCCAAACTCACCTAAATTACTTCGGCTATCAAAAATCACCCCCAACTACACTTTACAGCAACAAACTAAGCCCAATCACTTTAAAATTACAAAAAAATGCTAAAAATCATAACAAACTATACCAGAATCATCTAAATTACTTCAGCTACCGTAAATCACCCCCAACTATACCTAACCACAACAAACCAAACCATATCATATTAAAATTACAAAAAAAGGTGTACAAATCATAACAAACTATGCCAGACTCACCTAAATTACTTCGGCTACTCTAAATCATCACCAACTAACCCTTACCACAACAAACTAAACCCAATCACTATTAAATTACAAAAAAATGCTACTTACCGTAGCAAACTATGCCAAACTCACCTAAATTACTTCGGCAACCACAAATCGTCACCAACTAACCCTTACCACAAGAAACTAAACCCAATCACTTTTAAATTACAAAAAAATGCTAGTAACCATAACAAACTATGCCAAACTCACCTAAATTACTTCGGCTATCAAAAATCACCCTAAACTACACTTTACAGCAACAAACTAAGCTCAATCACTTTAAAATTACAAAAAAATGCTAAAAATCATAACAAACTAAACCAGAATCACCTAAATTACTTCGGCTACCGTAAATCACCCCCAACTATCCCTTACCACAACAAACCAAACCATATCATCTTAAAATTACAAAAAAAGGTGTACATATCATAACAAACTATGCGAGACTCACCTAAATTACTTCGGCTACTCTAAATCATCACCAACTAACCCTTACCACATCAAACTAAACCCAATCACTTTTAAATTACAAAAAAATGCTAGTAACCATAACAAACTATGCCAAACTCACCTAAATTACTTCGGCTATCAAAAATCACCCCCAACTACACTTTACAGCAACAAACTAACCCCAATCACTTTAAAATTACAAAAAAATGCTAAAAAGCATAACAAACTATACCAGAATCACCTAAATTACTTCGGCTACCGTAAATCACCCCCAACTATCCCTTACCACAACAAACCAAACCATATCATCTTAAAATTACAAAAAAAGGTGTACATATCATAACAAACTATGCGAGACTCACCTAAATTACTTCGGCTACTCTAAATCATCACCAACTAACCCTTACCACAACAAACTAAACCCAATCACTTTTAAATTACAAAAAAATGCTAGTAACCATAACAAACTATGCCAGACTCACCTAAATTACTTCGGCTACTCTAAATCATCACCTACTAACCCTTACCACAACAAACTAAACCCAATCTCTTTTAAATTACAAAAAAATGCTACTAACCATAGCAAACTATGCCAAACTCACCTAAATTACTTCGGCTATCAAAAATTACCCCCAACTACACTTTACAGCAACAAACTAAGAACAATCACTTTAAAATTACAAAAAAATGCTAAAAACCATAACAAACTATACCAGAATCACCTAAATTACTTCGGCTACCGTAAATCACCCTCAACTATCCCTTACCACAACAAACCAAACCATATCATCTTAAAATTACAAAAAAGGTGAACAAATCAAAGCAAACTATGCCAGACTCACCTAAATTACTTCGGCTTCTCTAAATCATCTCCAACTAACACTTACCACAACAAACTAAACCCAATCACTTTTAAATTACAAAAAAATGTTACTAACCATAGCAAACTATGCCAAACTCACCTAAATTACTTCGGCTACCATTAATCATCACCAACTAACCCTTACCACAACAAACAAACCCAATCACTTTTAAATTACAAAAAAATGCTACTAACCATAGCAAACTATGCCAAACTCACCTAAATTACTTCGGCTATCAAAAATCACCCCCAACTACACTTTACAGCAACAAACTAAGCCCAATCACTTTAAAATTACAAAAAAAAGCTAAAAATCATAACAAACTATACCAGAATCACCTAAATTACTTCGGCTACCGTAAATCGCCCCCAACTATCCCTTACCACAACAAGCTACACCCAATCACTTTTAAATTACAAAAAAATGCTACGAACCATAGCAAACTATGCCAAACTCACCTAAATTACTTCGGCAACCATAAATCATCACCAACTAACCCTTACCAGAAGAAACTAAACCCAATCACTTTTAAATTACAAAAAAATGCTAGTAACCATAACAAACTATGCCAAACTCACCTAAATTACTTCGGCTATCAAAAATCACCCCCAACTACACTTTACAGCAACAAACTAAGCCCAATCACTTTAAAATTACAAAAAAATGCTAAAAATCATAACAAACTAAACCAGAATCACCTAAATTACTTCGGCTACCGTAAATCACCCCAACTATCCCTTACCACAACAAACCAAACCATATCATCTTAAAATTACAAAAAATGGTGTACATATCATAACAAACTATGCAAGACTCACCTAAATTACTTCGGCTACTCTAAATCATCACCTACTAACCCTTACCACAACAAACTAAACCCAATCTCTTTTAAATTACAAAAAAATGCTACTAACCATAGCAAACTATGCCAAACTCACCTAAATTACTTCGGCTATCAAAAATTACCCCCAACTACACTTTACAGCAACAAACTAAGAACAATCACTTTAAAATTACAAAAAATGCTAAAAATCATAACAAACTATACCAGAATCACCTAAATTACTTCGGCTACCGTAAATCACCCCTAATTATTCCTTACCACGACAAACCAAACCATATCATCTTAAAATTACAAAAAAAGGTGTACAAATCATAACAAACTATGCCAGACTCACCTAAATTACTTCGGCTACTCTAAATCATCACCAACTAACCCTTACCACAACAAACTAAACCCAATCACTTTTAAATTACAAAAAAATGCTACTAACCATAGCAAGCTATGCCAAACTCACCTAAATTACTTCGGCTATCAAAAATCTCCCCCAACTACACTTTACAGCAACAAACTAAGCCCAATCAATCATAACAAACTATACCAGAATCACCTAAATTACTTCGGCTACTGTAAATCACCCCCAAGTATCCCTTACCACAACAAACCGAACCATATCATCTTAAAATTACAAAAAAGGTGTACAAATCATAACAAACTATGCCAGACTCACCTAAATTACTTCGGCTACTCTAAATCATTACCAACTAACCCTTACCACAACAAACTAAACCCAATCACTTTTAAATTACAAAAAAATGCTACTAACCATAGCAAACTATGCCAAACTCACCTAAATTACTTCGGCTACCATAAATCATCACCAACTAACCCTTACCACAACAAACTAAACCCAATCAATTTTAAATTACAAAAAAATGCTACTAACCATAGCAAGCTATGCCAAACTCACCTAAATTACTTCGGCTATCAAAAATCACCCTCAACTACACTTTACAGCAACAAACTAAGTCCAATCACTTTAAAATTACAAAAAATGCTAAAAATCATAACAAACTATACCAGAATCACCTAAATTACTTCGGCTACCGTAAATCACCCCTAATTATTCCTTACCACGACAAACCAAACCATATCATCTTAAAATTACAAAAAAAGGTGTACAAATCATAACAAACTATGCCAGACTCACCTAAATTACTTCGGCTACTCTAAATCATCACCAACTAACCCTTACCACAACAAACTAAACCCAATCACTTTTAAATTACAAAAAAATGCTACTAACCATAGCAAACTATGCCAAACTCACCTAAATTACTTCGGCTACCATAAATCATCACCTACTAACCCTTACCACAACAAACTAAACCCAATCACTTTTAAATTACAAAAAAATGCTACTAACCATAGCAAACTATGACAAACTCACCTAAATTACTTCGGCTATCAAAAATCACCCCCAACTACACTTTACAGCAACAAACTAAGCCCAATCAATCATAACAAACTATACCAGAATCACCTAAATTACTTCGGCTACCGTAAATCACCCCCAAGTATCCCTTACCACAACAAACCGAACCATATCATCTTAAAATTACAAAAAAGGTGTACAAATCATAACAAACTATGCCAGACTCACCTAAATTACTTCGGCTACTCTAAATCATTACCAACTAACCCTTACCACAACAAACTAAACCCAATCACTTTTAAATTACAAAAAAATGCTACTAACCATAGCAAACTATGCCAAACTCACCTAAATTACTTCGGCTACCATAAATCATCACCAACTAACCCTTACCACAACAAACTAAACCCAATCAATTTTAAATTACAAAAAAATGCTACTAACCATAGCAAGCTATGCCAAACTCACCTAAATTACTTCGGCTATCAAAAATCACCCGC
The DNA here is from genome assembly GCA_964023215.1 of Eledona agricola. Lineage (NCBI taxonomy): Eukaryota > Metazoa > Arthropoda > Insecta > Coleoptera > Tenebrionidae > Eledona > Eledona agricola. The sequence goes on along the minus strand of CAXIEJ010000091.1, from coordinate 1,551,525 downwards.
AACTACACTTTACAGCAAAAAACTAAGCCCAATCGCTTTAAAATTACAAAAAAATGCTAAAAATCATAACAAACTATACCAGAATCACCTAAATTACTTCGGCTACCGTAAATCACCCCTAATTATTCCTTACCACGACAAACCAAACCATATCATCTTAAAATTACAAAAAAAGGTGTACAAATCATAACAAACTATGCCAGACTCACCTAAATTACTTCGGCTACTCTAAATCATCACCAACTAACCCTTACCACAACAAACTAAACCCAATCACTTTTAAATTACAAAAAAATGCTACTAACCATAGCAAACTATGCCAAACTCACCTAAATTACTTCGGCTACCATAAATCATCACCTACTAACCCTTACCACAACAAACTAAACCCAATCACTTTTAAATTACAAAAAAATGCTACTAACCATAGCAAACTATGACAAACTCACCTAAATTACTTCGGCTATCAAAAATCACCCCCAACTACACTTTACAGCAACAAACTAAGCCCAATCAATCATAACAAACTATACCAGAATCACCTAAATTACTTCGGCTACCGTAAATCACCCCCAAGTATCCCTTACCACAACAAACCGAACCATATCATCTTAAAATTACAAAAAAGGTGTACAAATCATAACAAACTATGCCAGACTCACCTAAATTACTTCGGCTACTCTAAATCATTACCAACTAACCCTTACCACAACAAACTAAACCCAATCACTTTTAAATTACAAAAAAATGCTACTAACCATAGCAAACTATGCCAAACTCACCTAAATTACTTCGGCTACCATAAATCATCACCAACTAACCCTTACCACAACAAACTAAACCCAATCAATTTTAAATTACAAAAAAATGCTACTAACCATAGCAAGCTATGCCAAACTCACCTAAATTACTTCGGCTATCAAAAATCACCCGCAACTACACTTTACAGCAAAAAACTAAGCCCAATCGCTTTAAAATTACAAAAAAATGCTAAAAATCATAACAAACTATACCAGAATCACCTAAATTACTTCGGCTACCGTAAATCACCCCTAATTATTCCTTACCACAACAAACCAAACCATACCATCTTAAAGTTACAAAAAAAGGTGTACAAATCATAACAAACTATGCCAGACTCACCTAAATTACTTCGGCTACTCTAAATCATCACCAACTAACCCTTACCACAACAAACTAAACCCAATCACTTTTAAATTACAAAAAAATGCTACTAACCATAGCAAACTATGCCAAACTCACCTAAATTACTTCGGTTACCATAAATCATCACCTACTAACCCTTACCACAACAAACTAAACCCAATCAATTTTAAATTACAACAAAATGCTACTAACCATAGCAAACTATGACAAACTCACCTAAATTACTTCGGCTATCAAAAATCACCCCCAACTACACTTTACAGCAACAAACTAAGCCCAATCACTTTAAAATTACAAAAAAATCATAACAAACTATACCAGAATCACCTAAATTACTTCGGCTACCGTAAATCACCCCCAAGTATCCCTTACCACAACAAACCGAACCATATCATCTTAAAATTACAAAAAAAGTGTACAAATCATAACAAACTATGCCAGACTCACCTAAATTACTTCGGCTACTCTAAATCATTACCAACTTACCCTTACCACAACAAACTAAACCCAATCACTTTTAAATTACAAAAAAATGCTACTAACCATTGCAAACTATGCCAAACTCACCTAAATTACTTCGGCTACCATAAATCATCACCACCTAACCCTTACCACAACAAACTAAACCCAATCAATTTTAAATTACAAAAAAATGCTACTAACCATAGCAAGCTATGCCAAACTCACCTAAATTACTTCGGCTATCAAAAATCACCCTCAACTACACTTTACAGCAACAAACGTAGCCCAATCACTTTAAGATTACAAAAAAATGCTAAAAATCATAACAAACTATTCCAGAATCACCTAAATTACTTCGGCTACCGTAAATCACCCCCAACTATTCCTTACCACAACAAACCAAACCATATCATCTTAAAATTACAAAAAAAGGTGTACAAATCATAACAAACTATGCCAGACTCACCTAAATTACTTCGGCTACTCTAAATCATCACCAACTAACCCTTACCACAACAAACTAAACCCAATCACTTTTAAATTACAAAAAGTGCTTCTAACCATAGCAAACTATGCCAAACTCACCTAAATTACTTCGGCTACCATAAATCATCACCAACTAACCCTTACCACAACAAACTAAACCCAATCACTTTTAAATTACAAAAAAATGCTACTAACCATAGCAAACTAGGCCAAACTCACCTAAATTACTTCTGCTATCAAAAATCACCCCCAACAACACTTTACAGCAATAAACTAAGCCCAATCACTTTAAAATTACAAAAAAATGCTAAAAATCATAACAAACTATACCAGAATCACCTAAATTACTTCCGCTACCGTAAATCACCCCCAACTATCCCTTACCACAACAAACCAAACCATATCACCTTAAAATTACAAAAAAGGTGTACAAATCATAACAAACTATGACAGACTCACCTAAATTACTTCGGCTACTCTAAATCATCACCAACTAACCCTTACCACAACAAACTAAACCCAATCACTTTTAAATTACAAAAAAATGCTATTAACCATAGCAAACTATGCCAAACTCACCTAAATTACTTCGGCTACCATAAATCATCACCAACTAACCCTTACCACAACAAACTAAACCCAATCACTTTTAAATTACAAAAAAATGCTACAAACCATAGCAAGCTATGCCAAACTCACCTAAATTACTTCGGCTATCAAAAATCACCCCCAACTACACTTTACAGCAACAAACTAAGCCCAATTACTTTAAAATTACAAAAAAATGCTAAAAATCATAACAAAATATACCAGAATCACCTAAATTACTTCGGCTACCGTAAATCACCCCCAACTATCCCTTACCACAACAAACCAAACCATATCATCTTAAAATTACAAAAAAGGTGTACAAATCATAATAAACTATGCCAGACTCACCTAAATTACTTCGGCTACTCTAAATCATCACCAACTAACCCTTACCACAACAAACTAAACCCAATCACTTTTAAATTACAAAAAAATGCTACTAACCATAGCAAACTATGCCAAACTCACCTAAATTACTTCAGCTACCATAAATCATCACAAAATAACCCTTACCACAACAAACTAAACCCAATCACTTTAAAATTACAAAAAAATGCTACTAACCATAGCAAACTATGCCAAACTCACCTAAATTACTTCCGCTATCAAAAATCACGCCCAACTACACTTAACAGCAACAAACTAACCCCAATCACTTTGAAATTACAAAAAAATCATAACAAACTATACCAGAATCACCTAAATTACTTCGGCTTCCGTAAATCACCCCCAAGTATCCCTTACCACAACAAACCAAACCATATCATCTTAAAATTACAAAAAAGGTGTACAAATCATAACAAACTATGCCAGACTCACCTAAATTACTTCGGCTACTCTAAATCATTACCAACTAACCCTTACCACAACAAACTAAACCCAATCACTTTTAAATTACCAAAAAAATGCTACTTATCATAGCAAACTATGCCAAACTCACCTAAATTACTTCGGCTACCATAAATCATCACCAACTAACCCTTACCACAACAAACTAAACCCAATCCTTTTTAAATTACAAAAAAATGCTACTAACCATAGCAAACTATGACAAACTTACCTAAATTACTTCGGCTATCAAAAATCACCCCCAACTACACTTTACAGCAACAAACTAAGCCCAATCACTTTAAAATTACAAAAAAATCATAACAAACTATACCAGAATCACCTAAATTACTTCGGCTTCCGTAAATCACCCCCAAGTATCCCTTACCACAACAAACCAAACCATATCATCTTAAAATTACAAAAAAGGTGTACAAATCATAACAAACTATGCCAGACTCACCTAAATTACTTCGGCTACTCTAAATCATTACCAACTAACCCTTACCACAACAAACTAAACCCAATCACTTTTAAATTACAAAAAAATGCTACTAATCATAGCAAACTATGCCAAACTCACCTAAATTACTTCGGCTACCATAAATCATCACCAACTAACCCTTACCACAACAAACTAAACCCAATCTCTTTTAAATTACAAAAAAATGCTACTAACCATAGCAAACTATGCCAAACTCACCTAAATTACTTCGGCTATCAAAAATCACCCCCAACTACACTTTACAGCAATAAACTAAGCCCAATCACTTTAAAATTACAAAAAATGCTAAAAATCATAACAAACTATACCAGAATCACCTAAATTACTTCGGCTACCGTAAATCACCCCCAACTATCCCTTACCACAACAAATCAAACCATATCATCTTAAAATTACAAAAAAAGGTGTACAAATCATAACAAATTATGCCGGACTCACCTAAATTACTTCGGCTACTCTAAATCATCACCAACTAACCCTTACCACAACAAACTAAACCCAATCACTTTTAAATTACAAAAAAATGCTACTAACCATAGCAAACTATGCCAAACTCACCTAAATTACTTCGGCTATCAAAAATCACCCCCAACTACACTCTACAGCAACAAACTAAGCCCAATCACTTTAAAATTACAAAAAAATGGTAAAAATCATAACAAACTATACCAGAATCACCTAAATTACTTCGGCTACCGTAAATCACCCCCAACCATCCCTTACCACAACAAACCAAACCATATCATCTTAAAATTACAAAAAAAGATGTACAAATCATAACAAACTATGCTTGACTCACCTAAATTACTTCGGCTACGCTAAATCATCACCAACTAACCCTTACCACAACAAACTAAACCCAATCACTTTTAAATTACAAAAAAATGCTACTAACCATAGCAAATTATGCCAAACTCACTTAAATTACTTCGGCTACCATAAATCATCACCAACTAACCCTTACCACAACAAACTAAACCCAATCATTTTTAAATTATAAAAAAATGCTACTAACCATAGCAAACTATGCCAAACTCACCTAAATTACTTCGGCTATCAAAAATCACCCCCAACTACACTTTACAGCAACAAACTAAACCCAATCACTTTAAAATTACAAAAAAATGCTAATAATCATTACAAACTATACCAGAATCACCTAAACTACTTCGGCTACCGTAAATCACCCCCAAATATCCCTTACCACAACAAACCAAACCATATCATCTTAAAATTACAAAAAAAGGTGTACAAATCATAACAAGCTATGCCAGACTCACCTAAATTACTTCGGCTACTCTAAATCATCACCAACTTACCCTTACCACAACAAACTAAACCCAAGTACTTTTAAATTACCAAAAAATGCTACTAACCATAGCAAACTATGCCAAACTCACCTAAATTTCTTCGGCTACCATAAATCATCACCTACTAACCCTTACCACAACAAACTAAACCCAATCACTTTTAAATTACAAAAAAATGCTACTAACCATAGCAAACTATGCCAAACTCACCTAAATTACTTCGGCTACCATAAATCATCACCAACTAACCCTTACCACAACAAAGTAAACCCAATCACTTTTAAATTACAAAAAAATGCTACTAACCATAGCATACTATGCCAAACTCACCTAAATTACTTCGGCTATCAAAAATCACACACAACTACACTTTACAGCAACAAACTAAGCCCAATCACTTTAAAATTACAAAAAAATGCTAAAAATCATAACAAACTATACCAGAATTACCTAAATTACTTCGGCTACCGTAAATCACCCCCAACTATCCCTTACGACAACAAACCAAACCATATCATCTTAAAATTACAAAAAAAGGTGTACAAATCATAACAAACTATGCCAGACTCACCTAAATTACTTCGGCTACTCTAAATCATCACCAACTAACCATTATCACAACAAACTAAACCCAATCACTTTTAAATTACAAAAAAATGCTACTAACCATAGCAAACTATGCCAAACTCACCTAAATTACTTCGGCTACCATAAATCATCACCAACTAACCCTTACCATAACAAACTAAACCCAATCACTTTTATATTACAAAAAAATGCTACTAACCATAGCAAACTATGACAAACTCACCTAAATTACTTCGGCTATCAAAAATCACCCCCAACTACACTTTACAGCAACAAACTAAGCCCAGTTACTTTAAAATTACAAAAAAATGCTAAAAATCATAACAAACTATACCAGAATCACCTAAATTACTTCGGCTACCCTAAATCACCCCCAACTATTCCTTACCACAACAAACCAAACCATATCATCTTAAAATTACAAAAAAAGGTGTACAAATCATAACAAACTATGCCAGACACACCTAAATTACTTTGGCTACTCTAAATCATCACCAACTAACCCTTACCACAACAAACTAAACCCAATCACTTTTAAATTACAAAAAATGCTTCTAACCATAGCAAACTATGCCAAACTCACCTAAATTACTTCGGCTACCATAAATCATCACCAACTAACCCTTACCACAACAAACTAAACCCAATCACTTTTAAATTACAAAAAAATTCTACTAATCATAGCAAACTAGGCCAAACTCACCTAAATTACTTCGGCTATCAAAAATCACCCCCAACAACACTTTACAGCAATAAACTAAGCCCAATCACTTTAAAATTACAAAACAATGCTAAAAATCATAACAAACTATACAAGAATCACCTAAATTACTTCGGCTACCGTAAATCACCCCCAACTATCCCTTACCACAACAAACCAAACCATATCATCTTAAAATTACAAAAAAAGGTGTACAAATCATAACAAACTATGTCAGATTCACCTAAATTATTTCGGCTACTCTAAATCATCACCAACTAACCCTTACCACAACAAACTAAACCCAATCACTTTTAAATTACAAAAAAATGCTACTAACCATAGCAAACTATGCCAAACTCACCTAAATTACTTCGGCTACCATAAATCATCACCAACTAACCCTTACCACAACAAACTAAACCCAATCACTTTTAAATTACAAAAAAATGCTACTAACCATAACAAATTATGCCAAACTCACCTAAATTACTTCGGCTATTAAAAACCACCCCCAACTACACTTTACATTAACCAACTAAGCCCAATCACTTTAAAATTACAAAAAAATGCTAAAAATCATAACAAACTATACCAGAATCACCTAAAATACTTCGGCTACCGTAAATCACCCCCAACTATCCCTTACCACAACAAACCAAACCATATCATCTCAAAATTACAAAAAAAGGTGTACAAATCATAACAAACTAGGCCAGACTCACCTAAATTACTTCGGCTACTCTAAATCATCACCAAGTAACCCTTACCACAACAAACTAAACCCAATCACTTTTAAATTACAAAAAAATGCTACTAACCATAGCAAACTATGCCAAACTCACCTAAATTACTTCAGCTACCATAAATCATCACCAAATAACCCTTACCACAACAAACTAAACCCAATCACTTTTAAATTACAAAAAAATGCTACTAACCATAGCAAACTATGCCAAACTCACCTAAATTACTTCGGCTATCAAAAATCACCCCCAACTACACTTTACAGCAACAAACTAAGCCCAATCACTTTAAAATTACAAAAAAATGGTAAAAATCATAACAAACTATACCAGAATCACCTAAATTACTTCGGCTACCGTAAATCACCCCCAACCATCCCTTACCACAACAAACCAAACCATATCATCTTAAAATTACAAAAAAAAGATGTACAAATCATAACAAACTATGCTTGACTCACCTAAATTACTTCGGCTACGCTAAATCATCACCAACTAACCCTTACCACAACAAACTAAACCCAATCACTTTTAAATTACAAAAAAATGCTACTAACCATAGCAAACTATGCCAAACTCACTTAAATTACTTCGGCTACCATAAATCATCACCAACTAACCCTTACCACAACAAACTAAACCCAATCATTTTTAAATTATAAAAAAATGCTACTAACCATAGCAAACTATGCCAAACTCACCTAAATTACTTCGGCTATCAAAAATCACCCCCAACTACACTTTACAGCAACAAACTAAACCCAATCACTTTAAAATTACAAAAAAATGCTAATAATCATTACAAACTATACCAGAATCACCTAAATTACTTCGGCTACCGTAAATCACCCCCAAATATCCCTTACCACAACAAACCAAACCATATCATCTTAAAATTACAAAAAAAGGTGTACAAATCATAACAAGCTATGCCAGACTCACCTAAATTACTTCGGCTACTCTAAATCATCACCAACTAACCCTTACCACAACAAACTAAACCCAATCACTTTTAAATTACAAAAAAATTCTACTAACCATAGCAAACTATGCCAAACTCACCTAAATTACTTCGGCTACCATAAATCATCACCAACTAACCCTTACCACAACAAACTAAACCCAATCACTTTTAAATTACAAAAAAATGCTACTAACCATAGCATACTATGCCAAACTCACCTAAATTACTTCGGCTATCAAAAATCACACACAACTACACTTTACAGCAACAAACTAAGCCCAATCACTTTAAAATTACAAAAAAATGCTAAAAATCATAACAAACTATACCAGAATTACCTAAATTACTTCGGCTACCGTAAATCACCCCCAACTATCCCTTACCACAACAAACCAAACCATATCATCTTAAAATTACAAAAAAAGGTGTACAAATCATAACAAACTATGCCAGACTCACCTAAATTACTTCGGCTACTCTAAATCATCACCAACTAACCCTTACCACAACAAACTAAACCCAATCACTTTTAAATTACAAAAAAATGCTACTAACCATAGCAAACTATGCCAAACTCACCTACATTACTTCGGCTACCATAAATCATGATCAACTAACCCTTACCACAACTAACTAAACCCAATCACTTTTAAATTACAAAAAAATGCTACCAACCATAGCAAATTATGCCAAACTTACTTAAATTACTTCGGCTACCATAAATCATCACCAACTAACCCTTACCACAACAAACTAAACCCAATTGCTTTTAAATTACAAAAAAATGCTACTAACCATAGCAAACTATGCCAAACACACCTAAATTACTTCGGCTATCAAAAATCATCCCCAACTACATTTTACAGCAACAAACTAAGCCCAATAACTTTAAAATTACAAAAAAATGCTAAAAATCATAACAAACTATACCAGAATCACCTAAATTATTTCGGCTACCGTAAATCACCCCCAGCTATCCCTTACCACAACAAACCAAACCATATCATCTTAAAATTACAAAAAAGGTGTACAAATCATAACAAACTATGCCAGACTCTCCTAAATTACTTCGGCTATTCTAAATCATCACCAACTAACCCTTACAACAACAAACTAAACCCAATCGCTTTTAAATTAAAATAAAATGCTACTAACCATAGCAAACTATGCCAAACTCACCTAAATTACTTCGGCTACCATAAATCATTACCAACTAACCTTTACCACAACAAACTAAACCCAATCACTTTTAAATTACAAAAAAATGCTACTAACCATAGCAAACTATGCCAAACTCACCTAAATTACTTCGGCTATCAAAAATCACCCCCAACCACACTTTACAGCAACAAACTAAGCCCAATCACTTTAAAATTACAAAAAAATGCTAAAAATCATAACAAACTATTCCAGAATCACTTAAATTACTTTGGCTACCGTAAATCACCCCCAACTATCCCTTACTACAACAAACCAAACCATATCATCTTGAAATTACAAAAAAAGGTGTACAAATCATAACAAATTATGCCAGACTCACCTAAATTACTTCGGTTACTCTAAATCATCACCAACAAACCCTTACCACAACAAACTAAACCCAATCACATTTAAATTACAAAAAAATGCTTCTAACCATAGCAAACTATGCCAAACTCACCTAAATTACTTTGGCTACCATAAATCATCACCAACTAACCCTTACCACAACAAACTAAACCCAATTGCTTTTAAATTACAAAAAAATGCTACTAACCATAGCAAACTATGCCAAACTCACTTAAATTACTTCGGCTACCATAAATCATCACCAACTAACCCTTACCACAACAAACTAAACCCAATCATTTTTAAATTATAAAAAAATGCTACTAACCATAGCAAACTATGCCAAACTCACCTAAATTACTTCGGCTATCAAAAATCACCCCCAACTACACTTTACAGCAACAAACTAAACCCAATCACTTTAAAATTACAAAAAAATGCTAATAATCATTACAAACTATACCAGAATCACCTAAATTACTTCGGCTACCGTAAATCACCCCCAAATATCCCTTACCACAACAAACCAAACCATATCATCTTAAAATTACAAAAAAAGGTGTACAAATCATAACAAGCTATGCCAGACTCACCTAAATTACTTCGGCTACTCTAAATCATCACCAACTAACCCTTACCACAACAAACTAAACCCAATCACTTTTAAATTACAAAAAAATGCTACTAACCATAGCAAACTATGCCAAACTCACCTAAATTACTTCGGCTACCATAAATCATCACCAACTAACCCTTACCACAACAAACTAAACCCAATCACTTTTAAATTACAAAAAAATGCTACTAACCATAGCATACTATGCCAAACTCACCTAAATTACTTCGGCTATCAAAAATCACACACAACTACACTTTACAGCAACAAACTAAGCCCAATCACTTTAAAATTACAAAAAAATGCTAAAAATCATAACAAACTATACCAGAATTACCTAAATTACTTCGGCTACCGTAAATCACCCCCAACTATCCCTTACCACAACAAACCAAACCATATCATCTTAAAATTACAAAAAAAGGTGTACAAATCATAACAAACTATGCCAGACTCACCTAAATTACTTCGGCTACTCTAAATCATCACCAACTAACCCTTACCACAACAAACTAAACCCAATCACTTTTAAATTACAAAAAAATGCTACTAACCATAGCAAACTATGCCAAACTCACCAACATTACTTCGGCTACCATAAATCATGATCAACTAACCCTTACCACAACAAACTAAACCCAATCACTTTTAAATTACAAAAAAATGCTACCAACCATAGCAAATTATGCCAAACTTACTTAAATTACTTCGGCTACCATAAATCATCACCAACTAACCCTTACCACAACAAACTAAACCCAATTGCTTTTAAATTACAAAAAAATGCTACTAACCATAGCAAACTATGCCAAACACACCTAAATTACTTCGGCTATCAAAAATCATCCCCAACTACATTTTACAGCAACAAACTAAGCCCAATAACTTTAAAATTACAAAAAAATGCTAAAAATCATAACAAACTATACCAGAATCACCTAAATTATTTCGGCTACCGTAAATCACCCCCAGCTATCCCTTACCACAACAAACCAAACCATATCATCTTAAAATTACAAAAAAGGTGTACAAATCATAACAAACTATGCCAGACTCTCCTAAATTACTTCGGCTATTCTAAATCATCACCAACTAACCCTTACAACAACAAACTAAACCCAATCGCTTTTAAATTAAAATAAAATGCTACTAACCATAGCAAACTATGCCAAACTCACCTAAATTACTTCGGCTACCATAAATCATTACCAACTAACCTTTACCACAACAAACTAAACCCAATCACTTTTAAATTACAAAAAAATGCTACTAACCATAGCAAACTATGCCAAACTCACCTAAATTACTTCGGCTATCAAAAATCACCCCCAACCACACTTTACAGCAACAAACTAAGCCCAATCACTTTAAAATTACAAAAAAATGCTAAAAATCATAACAAACTATTCCAGAATCACTTAAATTACTTTGGCTACCGTAAATCACCCCCAACTATCCCTTACTACAACAAACCAAACCATATCATCTTGAAATTACAAAAAAAGGTGTACAAATCATAACAAATTATGCCAGACTCACCTAAATTACTTCGGTTACTCTAAATCATCACCAACAAACCCTTACCACAACAAACTAAACCCAATCACATTTAAATTACAAAAAAATGCTTCTAACCATAGCAAACTATGCCAAACTCACCTAAATTACTTTGGCTACCATAAATCATCACCAACTAACCCTTACCACAACAAACTAAACCCAATTGCTTTTAAATTACAAAAAAATGCTACTAACCATAGCAAACTATGCCAAACTCACCTAAATTACTTCGGCTATCAAAAATCATCCCCAACTACACTTTACAGCAACAAACTAAGCCCAATCACTTTAAAATTACAAAAAAATGCTAAAAATCATAACAAATTATACCAGAATCACCTAAATTACTTCGGCTACCGTAAATCACCCCCAACTATCCCTTACCACAACAAACCAAACCATATCATCTTAAAATTACAAAAAAAGGTGTACAAATCATAACAAACTATGCCAGACTCACCTAAATTACTTCGGCTACTCTAAATCATCACCAACTAACCCTTACCACAACAAACTAAACCCAATCACTTTTAAATTACAAAAAAATGCTACTAACCATAGCAAACTATGCCAAACTCACCTAAATTACTTCGGCTATCAAAAATCACACCCAACTACACTTTACAGCAACAAACTAAGCCCAATCACTTTAAAATTACACAAAAATGCTAAAAATCATAACAAACTATACCAGAATTACTTAAATTACTTCGGCTACCCTAAATCACCCCCAAGTATCCCGTACTACAACAAACCAAAACATATCATCTTAAAATTACAAAAAAAGGTCTACAAATCATAACAAACTATGCCAGACTCACCTAAATTACTTCGGCTACTCTAAATCATCACCAACTAACCCTTACCACAACAAACTAAACCCAATCACTTTTAAATTACAAAAAAATGCTACTAACCATAGCAAACTATGCCAAACTCACCTAAATTACTTCGGCTACCATAAATCATCACCAACTAACCCTTACCACAACAAACTAAACAGAATCACTTTTAAATTACAAAAAAATGCTACTAACCATAGCAAACTATGCCAAACTCACCTAAATTACTTCGGCTATCAAAAATCACCCCCAACTACACTTTACAGCAACAAACTAAGCCCAATCACTTAAAAATAAAAATAAATGCAAAAAATCATAAAAAACTATACCAGAATCACCTAAATTACTTCGGCTACCGTAAATCACCCCCAACTATCCCTTACCGCAACAAACCAAACCATATCATCTTAAAATTACAAAAAAAGGTGTACAAATTATAACAAACTATGCCAGACTCACCTAAATTACTTCGGATACTCTAAATCATGACCAACTAACCCTTACCACAACAAACTAAACCCAATCACTTTTAAATTACAAAAAAATGCTACTAACCATAGCAAACTATGCCAAACTCACCTAAATTACTTCGGCTACCATAAATCATCACCAACTACACTTTACAGCAACAAACTAAGCCCAATCACTTTAAAATTACAAAAAATCGCTAAAAATCATAACAAACTATACCAGAATCACCTAAATTACTTTGGCTACCGTAAATCGCTCCCAACTATCCCTTACCACAACAAGCTACACCCAATCACTTTTAAATTACAAAAAAATGCTACTAACCATAGCAAACTATGCCAAACTCACCTAAATTGCTTCGGCTACCATAAATCATCACCAACTAACCCTTACCACAACAAACTAAACACAATCACTTTTAAATTACAAAAAAATGCTACTAACCATAGCAAACTATGCCAAACTTACCTAAATTACTTCGGCTATCAAAAATCACCCCCAACTACACTTTACAGCAACAAACTAAGCCCAATCACTTTAAAATTACAAAAAAATGCTAAAAATCATAACAAACTATACCAGAATCACCTAAATAACTTCGGCTACCGTAAATCACCCCCAACTATCCCTTACCACAACAAACCAAACCATATCATCTTAAAATTACAAAAAAAGATGTACAAATCATAACAAACTTTTCCAGACTCACCTAAATTACTTCGGCTACTCTAAATCATCACCAACTAACCCTTACCACAACAAACTAAACCCAATCACTTTTAAATTACTAAAAAATGCTACTAACCATAGCAAACTATGCCAAACTCACCTAAATTACTTCGGCTACAACAAATCATCACCAACTAACCCTTACCACAACAAACTAAACTCAATCACTTTTAAATTACAAAAAAATGCTACTAACCATAGCAAACTATGCCAAAATCACCTAAATTACTTCGGCAACCATAAATCATCACCAACTAACCCTTACCACAACAAACTAAACCCAATCACTTTTAAATTGCAAAAAAATGCTACTAACCATAGCAAACAATGCCAAACTCACCTAAATTACTTCGGCTACCATAAATCATCACCAACTAACCCTTACCACAACAATCTAAACCCAATCACTTTTAAATTACAAAAAAATGCTACTAACCATAGCAAACTATGCCAAACTCACCTAAATTACTTCGGCTATCAAAAATCACCCCAAACTACACTTTACAGCAACAAACTAAGCCCAATCACTTTAAAATTACAAAAAAATGCTAAAAATCATAACAAACTATACCAGAATCACCTAAATTACTTCGGCTACCGTAAATCACCTCCAACTATCCCTTACCACAACAAACCAAACCATATCATCTTAAAATTACAAAAAAAGGTGTACAAATCATAACAAACTATGCCAGACTCACCTAAATTACTTCGGCTACTCTAAATCATCACCAACTAAACCTTACCACAACAAACTAAACCCAATCACCTTTAAATTTCAAAAAAATGCTAGTAACCATAGCAAACTATGCCAAACTCACCTAAATTACTTCGGCTACCATAAGTCATCACCAACTAACCCTTACCACAACAAACTAAACCCAATCACTTTTAAATTTAAAAAAAATGCTACTAACCATAGCAAACTATGCCAAACTCACCTAAATTACTTCGGCTATCAAAAATCACCCCCAACTACACTTTACAGCAACAAACTAAGCCCAATCACTTTAAAATTACAAAAAAATGCTAAAAATCATAACAAACTATACCAGAATCATCTAAATTACTTCAGCTACCGTAAATCACCCCCAACTATACCTAACCACAACAAACCAAACCATATCATATTAAAATTACAAAAAAAGGTGTACAAATCATAACAAACTATGCCAGACTCACCTAAATTACTTCGGCTACTCTAAATCATCACCAACTAACCCTTACCACAACAAACTAAACCCAATCACTTTTAAATTACAAAAAAATGCTACTTACCGTAGCAAACTATGCCAAACTCACCTAAATTACTTCGGCAACCACAAATCGTCACCAACTAACCCTTACCACAAGAAACTAAACCCAATCACTTTTAAATTACAAAAAAATGCTAGTAACCATAACAAACTATGCCAAATTCACCTAAATTACTTCGGCTATCAAAAATCACCCTAAACTACACTTTACAGCAACAAACTAAGCGCAATCACTTTAAAATTACAAAAAAATGCTAAAAATCATAACAAACTAAACCAGAATCACCTAAATTACTTCGGCTACCGTAAATCACCCCCAACTATCCCTTACCACAACAAACCACACCATATCATCTTAAAATTACAAAAAAAGGTGTACATATCATAACAAACTATGCGAGACTCACCTAAATTACTTCGGCTACTCTAAATCATCACCAACTAACCCTTACCACATCAAACTAAACCCAATCACTTTTAAATTACAAAAAAATGCTAGTAACCATAACAAACTATGCCAAACTCACCTAAATTACTTCGGCTATCAAAAATCACCCCCAACTACACTTTACAGCAACAAACTAACCCCAATCACTTTAAAATTACAAAAAAATGCTAAAAAGCATAACAAACTATACCAGAATCACCTAAATTACTTCGGCTACCGTAAATCACCCCCAACTATCCCTTACCACAACAAACCAAACCATATCATCTTAAAATTACAAAAAAAGGTGTACATATCATAACAAACTATGCGAGACTCACCTAAATTACTTCGGCTACTCTAAATCATCACCAACTAACCCTTACCACAACAAACTAAACCCAATCACTTTTAAATTACAAAAAAATGCTAGTAACCATAACAAACTATGCCAGACTCACCTAAATTACTTCGGCTACTCTAAATCATCACCTACTAACCCTTACCACAACAAACTAAACCCAATCTCTTTTAAATTACAAAAAAATGCTACTAACCATAGCAAACTATGCCAAACTCACCTAAATTACTTCGGCTATCAAAAATTACCCCCAACTACACTTTACAGCAACAAACTAAGAACAATCACTTTAAAATTACAAAAAAATGCTAAAAACCATAACAAACTATACCAGAATCACCTAAATTACTTCGGCTACCGTAAATCACCCTCAACTATCCCTTACCACAACAAACCAAACCATATCATCTTAAAATTACAAAAAAGGTGAACAAATCAAAGCAAACTATGCCAGACTCACCTAAATTACTTCGGCTTCTCTAAATCATCTCCAACTAACACTTACCACAACAAACTAAACCCAATCACTTTTAAATTACAAAAAAATGTTACTAACCATAGCAAACTATGCCAAACTCACCTAAATTACTTCGGCTACCATTAATCATCACCAACTAACCCTTACCACAACAAACAAACCCAATCACTTTTAAATTACAAAAAAATGCTACTAACCATAGCAAACTATGCCAAACTCACCTAAATTACTTCGGCTATCAAAAATCACCCCCAACTACACTTTACAGCAACAAACTAAGCCCAATCACTTTAAAATTACAAAAAAAATCTAAAAATCATAACAAACTATACCAGAATCACCTAAATTACTTCGGCTACCGTAAATCGCCCCCAACTATCCCTTACCACAACAAGCTACACCCAATCACTTTTAAATTACAAAAAAATGCTACGAACCATAGCAAACTATGCCAAACTCACCTAAATTACTTCGGCAACCATAAATCATCACCAACTAACCCTTACCAGAAGAAACTAAACCCAATCACTTTTAAATTACAAAAAAATGCTAGTAACCATAACAAACTATGCCAAACTCACCTAAATTACTTCGGCTATCAAAAATCACCCCCAACTACACTTTACAGCAACAAACTAAGCCCAATCACTTTAAAATTACAAAAAAATGCTAAAAATCATAACAAACTAAACCAGAATCACCTAAATTACTTCGGCTACCGTAAATCACCCCAACTATCCCTTACCACAACAAACCAAACCATATCATCTTAAAATTACAAAAAATGGTGTACATATCATAACAAACTATGCAAGACTCACCTAAATTACTTCGGCTACTCTAAATCATCACCAACTAACCCTTACCACAACAAACTAAACCCAATCACTTTTAAATTACAAAAAAATGCTAGTAACCATAACAAACTATGCCAAGCTCACCTAAATTACTTCGGCTATCAAAAATCACCCCCAACTACACTTTACAGCAACAAACTAACCCCAATCACTTTAAAATTACAAAAAAATGCTAAAAATCATAACAAACTATACCAGAATCACCTAAATTACTTCGGCTACCGTAAATCACCCCCAACTATCCCTTACCACAATAAACCAAACCATATCATCTTAAAATTACAAAAAAAGGTGTACAAATTATAACAAACTATGCCAGACTCACCTAAATTACTTCGGCTACTCTAAATTATCACCTACTAACCCTTACCACAACAAACTAAACCCAATCTCTTTTAAATTACAAAAAAATGCTACTAACCATAGCAAACTATGCCAATCTCACCTAAATTACTTCGGCTATCAAAAATCACCCCCAACTACACTTTACAGCAACAAACTAAGAACAATCACTTTAAAATTACAAAAAAATGCTAAAAACCATAACAAACTATACCAGAATCACCTAAATTACTTCGGCTACCGTAAATCACACTCAACTATCCCTTACCACAACAAACCAAACCATATCATCTTAAAATTACAAAAAAGGTGAACAAATCAAAGCAAACTATGCCAGACTCACCTAAATTACTTCGGCTACTCTAAATCATCTCCAACTAACACTTACCACACCAAACTAAACCCAATCACTTTTAAATTACAAAAAAATGTTACTAACCATAGCAAACTATGCCAAACTCACCTTAATTACTTCGGCTACCATTAATCATCACCAACTAACCCTTACCAGAAGAAACTAAACCCAATCACTTTTAAATTACAAAAAAATGCTAGTAACCATAACAAACTATGCCAAACTCACCTAAATTACTTCGGCTATCAAAAATCACCCCCAACTACACTTTACAGCAACAAACTAAGCCCAATCATTTTAAAATTACAAAAAAATGCTAAAAATCGTAACAAACTAAACCAGAATCACCTAAATTACTTCGGCTACCGTAAATCACCCCCAACTATCCCTTACCACAACAAACCAAACCATATCATCTTAAAATTACAAAAAAAGGTGTACATATCATAACAAACTATGCGAGACTCACCTAAATTACTTCGTCTACTCTAAATCATCACCAACTAACCCTTACCACAACAAACTAAACCCAATCACTTTTAAATTACAAAAAAATGCTAGTATCCATAACAAACTATGCCAAACTCACCTAAATTACTTCGGCTATCAAAAATCACCCCCAACTACACTTTACAGCAACAAACTAAGCCCAATCACTTTAAAATTACAAAAAAATGCTAAAAATCATAACAAACTAAACCAGAATCACCTAAATTACTTCGGCTACATTAAATCACCCTCAACTATCCCTTACCACAACAAACCAAACCATATCATCTTAAAATTACAAAAAAAGGTGAACAAATCAAAGCAAACTATGCCAGACTCACCTAAATTACTTCGGCTACTCTAAATCATCACCAACTAACACTTACCACAACAAACTAAACCCAATCACTTTTAAATTACAAAAAAATGCTACTAACCATAGCAAACTATGCCAAACTCACCTAAATTACTTCGGCTATCAAAAATCACCCCCAACTAACCCTTACCACAACAAACTAAACCCAATCACTTTTAAATTACAAAAAAATGCTACTAACCATAGCAAACTATGCCAAACTCACCTAAATTACTTCGGCTATCAAAAATCACCCCCAACTACACTTTACAGCAACAAACTAAGCCCAATCACTTTAAAATTACAAAAAAATGCTAAAAATCATAACAAACTATACCAGAATCACCTAAATTACTTCGGCTACCGTAAATCACCCCCAACTATCCCTTACCACAACAAAACAAACCATATCATCTTAAAATTACAAAAAAAAGGTGTACAAATCATATCATAACAAACTATGCAAGACTCACCTAAATTACTTCGGCTACTCTAAATCATCACCAACTAACCCTTACCACAACAAACTAAACCCAAACACTTTTAAATTACAAACAAATGCTAGTAACCATAGCAAACTATGCCAAACTCACCTAAATTACTTCGGCTATCAAAAATCACCCCCAACTACACTTCACAGCAACAAACTAAGCCCAATCACTTTAAAATTACAAAAAAATGCTAAAAATCATAACAAACTATACCAGAATCACCTAAATTACTTCGGCTACCGTAAATCACCCCCAACTATCCCTTACCACAATAAACCAAACCATATCATCTTAAAATTACAAAAAAAGGTGTACAAATTATAACAAACTATGCCAGACTCACCTAAATTACTTCGGCTACTCTAAATCATCACCTACTAAACCTTACCACAACAAACTAAACCCAATCCCTTTTAAATTACAAAAAAATGCTACTAACCATATCAAACTATGCCAAACTCACCTAAATTACTTCGGCTATCAAAAATCACCCCCAACTACACTTTACAGCAACAAACTAAGAACAATCATTTTAAAATTAAAAAAATTATAAAAACCATAACAAACTATACCAGAATCACCTAAATTACTTCGGCTACCGTAAATCACCCTCAACTATCCCTTACCACAACAAACCAAACCATATGATCTTAAAATTACAAAAAAAGGTGTACAAATCAAAGCAAACTATGCCAGACTCACCTAAATTACTTCGGCTACTCTAAATCATCACCAACTAACACTTACCACAACAAACTAAACCCAATCACTTTTAAATTACAAAAAAATGCTACTAACCATAGCAAACTATGCCAAACTCACCTAAATTACTTCGGCTACCATAAATCATCACCAACTAACCCTTACCACAACAAACTAAACCCAATCACTTTTAAATTACAAAAAAATGCTACTAACCATAGCAAACTATGCCAAACTCACCTAAATTACTTCGGCTATCAAAAATCACCCCCAACTACACTTTACAGCAAAAAACTAAGCCCAATCACTTTAAAATTACAAAAAAATGCTAAAAATCATAACAAACTATACGAGAATCACCTAAATTACTTCGGCTACCGTAAATCACCCCCAACTATCCCTTACCACAACAAACCAAACCATATCATCTTAAAATTACAAAAAAAGGTGTACAAATCATAACAAACTATGCAAGACTCACCTAAATTACTTCGGCTACTCTAAATCATCACCAACTAACCCTTACCACAACAAACTAAACCCAAACACTTTTAAATTACAAACAAATGCTAGTAACCATAGCAAACTATGCCAAACTCACTTAAATTACTTCGGCTATCAAAAATCACCCCCAACTACACTTTACAGCAACAAACTAAGCCCAATCACTTTAAAATTACAAAAAAATTCTAAAAATCATAACAAACTATACCAGAATCACCTAAATTACTTCGGCTACCGTAAATCACCCCCAACTATCCCTTACCACAATAAACCAAACCATATCATCTTAAAATTACCAAAAAAGGTGTACAAATTATAACAAACTATGCCAGACTCACCTAAATTACTTCGGCTACTCTAAATCATCACCTACTAACCCTTACCACAACAAACTAAACCCAATCTTTTTTAAATTACAAAAAAATGCTACTAACCATAGCAAACTATGCCAAACTCACCTAAATTACTTCGGCTATCAAAAATCACCCCCAACTACACTTTACAGCAACAAACTAAGAACAATCACTTTAAAATTACAAAAAAATGCTAAAAACCATAACAAACTATACCAGAATCACCTAAATTACTTCGGCTACCGTAAATCACCCTCAACTATCCCTTACCACAACAAACCAAACCATATGATCTTAAAATTACAAAAAAAGGTGTACAAATCAAAGCAAACTATGCCAGACTCACCTAAATTACTTCGGCTACTCTAAATCATCACCAACTGACACTTACCACAACAAACTAAACCCAATCACTTTTAAATTACAAAAATATGCTACTAACCATAGCAAACTATGCCAAACTCACCTAAATTACTTCGGCTACCATAAATCATCACCAACTAACCCTTAC
This sequence comes from Eledona agricola, assembly GCA_964023215.1. NCBI lineage: Eukaryota > Metazoa > Arthropoda > Insecta > Coleoptera > Tenebrionidae > Eledona > Eledona agricola. Next base: position 1,529,931 of record CAXIEJ010000091.1, on the reverse strand, counting down.
CACAACAAACTAAACCCAATCACTTTTAAATTACAAAAAAATGCTACTAACCATAGCAAACTATGCCAAACTCACCTAAATTACTTCGGCTATCAAAAATCACCCCCAACTACACTTTACAGCAACAAACTAAGCCCAATCACTTTAAAATTACAAAAAAATGCTAAAAATCATAACAAACTATACCAGAATCACCTAAATTACTTCGGCTACCGTAAATCACCCCCAACTATCCCTTACCACAACAAACCAAACCATATCATTTTAAAATTACAAAAAAAGGTGTACAAATTATAACAAACTACGCAAGACTCACCTAAATTACTTCGGCTACTCTAAATCATCACCAACTAACCCTTACCACAACAAACTAAACCCAATCACTTTTAAATTACAAAAAAATGCTACTAACCATAGCAAACTATGCCAAACTCACCTAAATTACTTCGGCTATCAAAAATCACCCCCAACTACACTTTACAGCAACAAACTAAGCCCAATCACTTTAAAATTACAAAAAAATGCTAAAAATCATAACAAACTATACCAGAATCACCTAAATTACTTCGGTTACCGTAGATCACCACTAACTATCCCTTATCACAACAAACCAAACCATATCATGTTAAAATTACAAAAAAAGGTATACAAATCATAACAAACTATGCCAGACTCACCTAAATTACTTCGGCTACTTTAAATCATCACCAACTAACCCTTACCACAACAAACTAAACCCAATCACTTTTAAATTACAAAAAAATGCTAGTAACCATGGCTAACTATGCCAAACTCACCTAATCTACTTCGGCTACCATAAATCATCACCAACTAACCCTTACCACAACAAACTAAACCCAATCACTTTTAAATTACAAAAAAATGCTACTAACCATAGCAAACTAAGCCAAACTCACCTAAATTACTTCGGCTATCTAAAATCACCCCCAGCTACACTTTACAACAACAAACTAAGCCCAATCACTTTAAAATTACAAAAAAATGCTAAAAATCATAACAAACTATACCAGAATCACCTAAATTACTTCGGCTACCGTAAATCACCCCCAACTATCCCTTACCACAACAAACCAAACCATATCATCTTAAAAATACAAAAAAAAAGTGTACAAATCATAACAAACTATGCCAGACTCACCTAAATTACTTCGGCTACTCTAAATCATCACCAACTAACACTTACCACAACAAACTAAACCCAATCACTTTTAAATTACAAAAAAATGCTACTAACCATAGCAAACTATGCCAAACTCACCTAAATTACTTCGGCTATCAAAAATCACCCCCAACTACACTTTACAGCAACAAACTAAGCCCAATCACTTTAAAATTACAAAAAAATTCTAAAAATCATAACAAACTATACCAGAATCACCTAAATTACTTCGGCTACCGTAAATCACCCCCAACTATCCCTTACCACAACAAACCAAACCATATCATCTTAAAATTACAAAAAAAAGGTGTACAAATCATAACAATCTATGCCAGACTCACCTACATTACTTCGGCTACTCTAAATCATCACCAACTAACCCTTACCACAACAAACGAAACCCAATCACTTTTAAATTACAAAAAAATGCTACTAACCATAGCAAACTACGCCAAACTCACCTAAATTACTTTGGCTATCAAAAATCACCCCCAACTACACTTTACAGCAACAAACTAAGCCCAATCACTTTAAAATTACAAAAAAATGATAAAAATCTTAACAAACTATACCAGAATCACCTATATTACTTCGGCTACCGTAGATCACCCCCAACTATCCCTTACCACAGCAAACCAAACCATATCATCTTAAAATTACAAAAAAAGGTGTACAAATCATAACGAACTATGCCAGACTCACCTAAATTACTTCGGCTACTCTAAATCATCACCAACTAACCCTTACCACAACAAACTAAACCCAATCACTTTTAAATTTCAAAAAAATGCTAGTAACTATAGCAAACTAAACCAAAACTTACCTAAATTACTTCGGCTACCATAAATCATCACCAACTAACCCTTACCACAACAAACTAAACCCAATCACTTTTAAATTACAAAAAAATGCTACTAACCATAGCAAACTACGCCAAACTCACCTAAATTACTTCGTCTATCAAAAATCACCCCCAACTACACTTTACAACAACAAACTAAGCCCAATCACTTTAAAATTACAAAAAAATGCTAAAAATCATAACGAACTATACCAGAATCACCTAAATTACTTCGGCTACCGTAAATCACCCCCAACTATCTCTTACCACAACAAACCAAACCATACCATCTTAAAATTACAAAAAAAATTGTACAAATCATAACAAACTATGCCAGACTCACCTAAATTACTTCGGCTACTCTAAATCATCACCAACTAACCCTTACCACAACAAAATAAACTCAATCACTTTTAAATTACAAAAAAATGCTAGTAACCATAGGAAACTATGCCAAACTCACCTAAATTACTTCGGCTACCATAAATCATCACCAACTAACCCTTACCACAACAAACTAAACCCAATCACTTTTAAATTACAAAAAAATGCTACTAACCATAGCAAACTATGCCAGACTCACTTAAATTACTTCGGCTATCAAAAATCACCCCCAACTATACTTTACAGCAACAAACTAAGCCCAATCACTTTAAAATTACAAAAAAATGCTAAAAATCATAACAAACTATACCAGAATCACCTAAATTACTTCGGCTACCGTAAATCACCCCCAACTACCCCTTACTACAACAAACCAAACCATATCATCTTAAAATTACAAAAAACGGTGTACAAATCATAACAAACTATGCCAGACTCACCTAAATTACTTCGGCTAATCTAAATCATCACCAACTAACCCTTACCACAACAAACTAAACCCAATCAATTTTAAATTACATAAAAATGCTAGTAACCATAGCAAACTATGCCAAACTCACCTAAATTACTTCGGCTACCATAAATCATCACCAACTAACCCTTACCACAACAAACTAAATCCAATCACATTTAAATTACAAAAAAATGCTACTAACCATAGCAAACTAAGCCAAACTCACCTAAATTACTTCGGCTATCAAAAATCACCCCCAACTACACTTTACAGCAACAAACTAAGCCCAATCACTTTAAAATTACAAAAAAATGCTAAAAATCATAACAAACTATACCAGAATCACCTAAATTACTTCCGCTACCGTAAATCACCCCCAACTATCCCTTACCACAACAAACCAAACCATATCATCTTAAAATTACAGAAAAAGGTGTACAAATCATAACAAACTATGCCAGACTCACCTAAATTACTTCGGCTACTCTAAATCATCACCAACTAACCCTTACCACAACAAACGAAACCCAATCACTTTTAAATTACAAAAAAATGCTACAACCATAGCAAACTATGCCAAACACACCTAAATTACTTCGGCTACTCTAAATCATCACCAACTAACCCTTACCACAACAAACTAAACCCAATTACTTTTAAATTACAAAAAAATGCTACTAACCATAGAAAACTATGCCAAACTCACCTAAATTACTTCGGCTACCATAAATCATCACCAACTAACCCTTACCACAACAAACTAAACCCAATCACTTTTAAATTACAAAAAAATGCTACTAACCATAGCAAACTATGCCAAACTCACATAAATTACTTCGGCTACCATAAATCATCACCAACTAACCCTTACCACAACAAACTAAACCCAATCACTTTTAAATTACAAAAAAATGCTACTAACCATAGCAAACTATGCCAAACTCACCTAAATTACTTCGGCTATCAAAAATCACCCCCAACTACACTTTACAGCAACAAACTAAGCCCAATCACTTTAAAATTACAAAAAAATGCTAAAAATCATAACAAACTATACCAGAATCATCTAAATTACTTCGGCTACCGTAAATCACCCCCAACTATCCCTTACCACAACAAACTAAACCATATCATCTTAAAATTACAAAAAAAGGTGTACAAATCATAACAAACTATGCCAGACTCACCTAAATTACTTCGGCTACTCTAAATCATCACCAACTAACCCTTACCACAACAAACTAAACCCAATCACTTTTAAATTACAAAAAAATTCTACAACCATAGCAAACTATGCCAAACACACCTAAATTACTTCGGCTATCAAAAATCACTACCAACTACACTTTACAGCAACAAACTAAGCCCAATCACTTTAAAATTACAAAAAAATGCTAAAAATCATAACAAACTATACCAGAATCACCTAAATTACTTCGGCTACCGTAAATCACCCCCAACTATCCCTTACCACAACAAACCATACCATATCATCTTAAAATTACAAAAAAAATATATACAAATTATAACAAACTATGCCAGACTCACCTAAATTACTTCGGCTACTTTAAATCATCACCAACTAACCCTTACCACAACAAACTAAACCCAATCACTTTTAAATTACAAAAAAAATGCTACTAACCATAGAAAACAATGCCAAACTCACCTAAATTACTTCGGCTACCATAAATCATCACCAACTAACCCTTACCACAACAAACTAAACCCAATCACTTTTAAATTACAAAAAAATGCTACTAACCATAGCAAACTATGCCAAACTCACCTAAATTACTTCGGCTATCAAAAATCACCCCCAGCTACACTTTACAACAACAAACTAAGCCCAATCACTTTAAAATTACAAAAAAATGCTAAAAATCATAACAAACTATACCAGAATCACCTAAATTACTTCGGCTACCGTAAATCACCCCCAACTATCCCTTACCACAACAAACCAAACCATATCATCTTAAAAATACAAAAAAAAAGTGTACAAATCATAACAAACTATGCCAGACTCACCTAAATTACTTCGGCTACTCTAAATCATCACCAACTAACACTTACCACAACAAACTAAACCCAATCACTTTTAAATTACAAAAAAATGCTACTAACCATAGCAAACTATGCCAAACTCACCTAAATTACTTCGGCTATCAAAAATCACCCCCAACTACACTTTACAGCAACAAACTAAGCCCAATCACTTTAAAATTACAAAAAAATTCTAAAAATCATAACAAACTATACCAGAATCACCTAAATTACTTCGGCTACCGTAAATCACCCCCAACTATCCCTTACCACAACAAACCAAACCATATCATCTTAAAATTACAAAAAAAAGGTGTACAAATCATAACAATCTATGCCAGACTCACCTACATTACTTCGGCTACTCTAAATCATCACCAACTAACCCTTACCACAACAAACGAAACCCAATCACTTTTAAATTACAAAAAAATGCTACTAACCATAGCAAACTACGCCAAACTCACCTAAATTACTTTGGCTATCAAAAATCACCCCCAACTACACTTTACAGCAACAAACTAAGCCCAATCACTTTAAAATTACAAAAAAATGATAAAAATCTTAACAAACTATACCAGAATCACCTATATTACTTCGGCTACCGTAGATCACCCCCAACTATCCCTTACCACAACAAACCAAACCATATCATCTTAAAATTACAAAAAAAGGTGTACAAATCATAACGAACTATGCCAGACTCACCTAAATTACTTCGGCTACTCTAAATCATCACCAACTAACCCTTACCACAACAAACTAAACCCAATCACTTTTAAATTTCAAAAAAATGCTAGTAACTATAGCAAACTAAACCAAAACTTACCTAAATTACTTCGGCTACCATAAATCATCACCAACTAACCCTTACCACAACAAACTAAACCCAATCACTTTTAAATTACAAAAAAATGCTACTAACCATAGCAAACTACGCCAAACTCACCTAAATTACTTCGTCTATCAAAAATCACCCCCAACTACACTTTACAACAACAAACTAAGCCCAATCACTTTAAAATTACAAAAAAATGCTAAAAATCATAACGAACTATACCAGAATCACCTAAATTACTTCGGCTACCGTAAATCACCCCCAACTATCTCTTACCACAACAAACCAAACCATACCATCTTAAAATTACAAAAAAAATTGTACAAATCATAACAAACTATGCCAGACTCACCTAAATTACTTCGGCTACTCTAAATCATCACCAACTAACCCTTACCACAACAAAATAAACTCAATCACTTTTAAATTACAAAAAAATGCTAGTAACCATAGGAAACTATGCCAAACTCACCTAAATTACTTCGGCTACCATAAATCATCACCAACTAACCCTTACCACAACAAACTAAACCCAATCACTTTTAAATTACAAAAAAATGCTACTAACCATAGCAAACTATGCCAAACTCACTTAAATTACTTCGGCTATCAAAAATCACACCCAACTATACTTTACAGCAACAAACTAAGCCCAATCACTTTAAAATTACAAAAAAATGCTAAAAATCATAACAAACTATACCAGAATCACCTAAATTACTTCGGCTACCGTAAATCACCCCCAACTACCCCTTACTACAACAAACCAAACCATATCATCTTAAAATTACAAAAAACGGTGTACAAATCATAACAAACTATGCCAGACTCACCTAAATTACTTCGGCTAATCTAAATCATCACCAACTAACCCTTACCACAACAAACTAAACCCAATCAATTTTAAATTACATAAAAATGCTAGTAACCATAGCAAACTATGCCAAACTCACCTAAATTACTTCGGCTACCATAAATCATCACCAACTAACCCTTACCACAACAAACTAAATCCAATCACATTTAAATTACAAAAAAATGCTACTAACCATAGCAAACTAAGCCAAACTCACCTAAATTACTTCGGCTATCAAAAATCACCCCCAACTACACTTTACAGCAACAAACTAAGCCCAATCACTTTAAAATTACAAAAAAATGCTAAAAATCATAACAAACTATACCAGAATCACCTAAATTACTTCCGCTACCGTAAATCACCCCCAACTATCCCTTACCACAACAAACCAAACCATATCATCTTAAAATTACAGAAAAAGGTGTACAAATCATAACAAACTATGCCAGACTCACCTAAATTACTTCGGCTACTCTAAATCATCACCAACTAACCCTTACCACAACAAACGAAACCCAATCACTTTTAAATTACAAAAAAATGCTACAACCATAGCAAACTATGCCAAACACACCTAAATTACTTCGGCTACTCTAAATCATCACCAACTAACCCTTACCACAACAAACTAAACCCAATTACTTTTAAATTACAAAAAAATGCTACTAACCATAGAAAACTATGCCAAACTCACCTAAATTACTTCGGCTACCATAAATCATCACCAACTAACCCTTACCACAACAAACTAAACCCAATCACTTTTAAATTACAAAAAAATGCTACTAACCATAGCAAACTATGCCAAACTCACATAAATTACTTCGGCTACCATAAATCATCACCAACTAACCCTTACCACAACAAACTAAACCCAATCACTTTTAAATTACAAAAAAATGCTACTAACCATAGCAAACTATGCCAAACTCACCTAAATTACTTCGGCTATCAAAAATCACCCCCAACTACACTTTACAGCAACAAACTAAGCCCAATCACTTTAAAATTACAAAAAAATGCTAAAAATCATAACAAACTATACCAGAATTATCTAAATTACTTCGGCTACCGTAAATCACCCCCAACTATCCCTTACCACAACAAACTAAACCATATCATCTTAAAATTACAAAAAAAGGTGTACAAATCATAACAAACTATGCCAGACTCACCTAAATTACTTCGGCTACTCTAAATCATCACCAACTAACCCTTACCACAACAAACTAAACCCAATCACTTTTAAATTACAAAAAAATTCTACAACCATAGCAAACTATGCCAAACACACCTAAATTACTTCGGCTATCAAAAATCACTACCAACTACACTTTACAGCAACAAACTAAGCCCAATCACTTTAAAATTACAAAAAAATGCTAAAAATCATAACAAACTATACCAGAATCACCTAAATTACTTCGGCTACCGTAAATCACCCCCAACTATCCCTTACCACAACAAACCATACCATATCATCTTAAAATTACAAAAAAAAATATATACAAATTATAACAAACTATGCCAGACTCACCTAAATTACTTCGGCTACTTTAAATCATCACCAACTAACCCTTACCACAACAAACTAAACCCAATCACTTTTAAATTACAAAAAAAATGCTACTAACCATAGAAAACAATGCCAAACTCACCTAAATTACTTCGGCTACCATAAATCATCACCAACTAAACCTTACCACAACAAACTAAACCCAATCACTTTTATATTACAAAAAAATGCTACTAACCATAGCAAACTATGCCAAACTCACCTAAATTACTTCGGCTATCAAAAATCACTCCCAACTACACTTTACAGCAACAAACTAAGGCCAATCACTTTAAAATTACAAAAAAATGCTAAAAATCATAACAAGCTATACCAGAATCACCTAAATTACTTCGGCTACCGTAAATCACCCCCAACTATCTCTTACCACAACAAACCCAACCATATCATCTTAAAATTACAAAAAAAGGTGTACAAATCATAACAAACTATGCCAGACTCACCTAAATTACTTCGGCTACTCTAAATCATCACCAACTAACCCTTACCATAACAAACTAAATCCAATCACTTTTAAATTACAAAAAAATGCTACTAACCATAGAAAACTATGCCAAACTCACCAAAATTACTTCGGCTACCACAAATCATCACCAACTAACCCTTACCACAACAAACTAAACCCAATCACTTTTAAATTACAAAAAAATGCTACTAACCATAGCAAACTATGCCAAACTCACCTAAATTACTTCGGCTACCATAAATCATCACCAACTAACCCTTACCACAACAAACTAAACCCAATCACTTTTAAATTACAAAAAAATGCTACTAACCATAGCAAACTATGCCAAACTCACCTAAATTACTTCGGCTATCAAAAATCACCCCAACTACACTTTACAGCAACAAACTAAGCCCAATCACTTTAAAATTACAAAAAAAAGCTAAAAATTATAATAAACTATACCAGAATCACCTAAATCACTTCGGCTACCGTAAATCACCCCCAACTATCCCTTACCACAACAAACCAAACCATATCATCTTAAAATTTCAAAAAAAGGTGTAAAAATCATAACAAACTATGCCAGACTCACCTAAAATACTTCGGCTACTGTAAATCATCACCAACTAACCCTTACCACAACAAACTAAACCCAATCACTTTTAAATTACAAAAAAATGCTACAACCATAGCAAACTATGCCAAACTCACCTAAATTACTTCGGCTACCATAAATCATCACCAACTAACCCTTACCACAACAAACTAAACCCAATCACTTTTAAATTACAAAAAAATGCTACTAACCATAGCAAACTATGCCAAACTCACCTAAATTACTTCGGCTATCAAAAATCACCCCAACTACACTTTACAGCAACAAACTAAGCCCAATCACTTTAAAATTACAAAAAAATGCTAAAAATCATAACAAGCTATACCAGAATCACCTAAATTACTTCGGCTACCGTAAATCACCCCCAACTATCTCTTACCACAACAAACCCAACCATCTATATATATAAAGCGAAGTGTCCTCACTGACACACTCATCTACACATCTACACATCTACACATTCACTGATTCACCGACAACCTACAGCCCAAACCGGGAGGGCTGGAGACTTGAAATTTTAGACACGGGTCTATCAAGGGCCTAGAATGAACGCTAATATGGAGATTTTGCAAAATTCGGTCCGGTTCCTTTGTATTTAAATAAAAACCGAATAAAAACCGGTTAAAATAAGCAAAAAATGATCGGCTCGCGGAGACCGGGTTTTTTTTAGAAGCACGTGTCTAGCCAAAACAACTTCGACGTCGGGCGACCGGTTTACACTTTCACTTTCTGCTTTCCTGATCATACTTTTGCCGTACCTAGCGAGGCGCAGATATTTCAATTATAATTTTGATTTCAATTATAATGTCGATCCGTGACTCATTTAAAAATTACCAAACCACTCCAAATTTAATCCGTCTACATTAAACATCCTCAAATATCTCTTACCATTGCAAACTTCACCAAAGCAACCCCAAAAAATTCCCGAAATACGCCAAACTGACATAAATTAGATCCGTTATCTTAAATCATTCCTTACCACCCCTTAGCAACCCCAAGTAACTCCAATCACTTTAAAATAAAACAAAATGCCACAAACCATAGCAAACTATGCCAAACTCACCCAAGTTACTTCGGCTACCATAAATCACCCCCAACTACCCCTTACCACCCCAAACTAAGCCAAATCACTTTAAAATTACAAAAAATGCTACAAACCATAGCAAACTATGTCAAACTCACTTAAATTACTTCGGCTACCATAAATCACCCCCAACTACCCCTTACCACCCCAAACTAAGCCAAATCACTTTAAAATTACAAAAAATGCTACAAACCATAGCAAACTATGTCAAACTCACTTAAATTACTTCGGCTACCATAAATCACCCCCAACTACCCCTTACCACCCCAAACTAAGCCAAATCACTTTAAAATTACAAAAAATGCTACAAACCATAGCAAACTATCTCAAACTCACTTAAATTACTTCGGCTACCATAAATCACCCCCAACTACCCCTTACCTCCCCAAACTCAGCCAAATCATTTTAAAATTACAAAAACTGATACAAATCATAGCAAACTATGCAAAACTCATCTAAATTACTTCGGCTACCATAGATCACCCCCAACTACCCCTTACCACCCCAAACAAAGCCCAATCACTTTAAAATTACAAAAAATGCTACAAACCATAGCAAACTATGTCAAACTCACCTAAATTACTTTGGCTACCATAAATCACCCCCAACTACCCCTTACCACCCCAAACTAAGCCCAATCACTTTTAAATTACAAAAAATGCTACAAACCATAGCAAACTATGTCCAACTCACTTAAATTACTTCGGCTACCATAAATCACCCCCAACTACCCCTTACCACCCCAAACTAAGCCAAATCATTTTAAAATTACAAAAAATGATACAAATCATAGCAAACTATGCCAAACTCACCCAAATTACTTGGGCTTCCATAAATCACCCCCAACTACCCCTTACCCCCCCAAACTAAGCCAAATCACTTTAAAATTACAAAAAATGCTAAAAACCATAGCAAGCTATGCCAAACTTAACTAAATTACTTCGGCTACCATAAATAAACCCCAACTACCCCTTACTACCCCAAAATAGGCCCAATCACTTTAAAATTACAAAAAATGCTACAAACCATAGCAAGCTATGTCAAACTCACCTAAATTACTTCGGCTACCATAAATCACCCCCAACCACCCCTTACCGCCCCAAACTAAGCCAAATCACTTTAAAATTACAAAAAATGCTACAAACCATAGCAAACTATGTCAAACTCACTTAAATTACTTCGGCTACCATAAATCACCCCCAACTACCCCTTACCACCCCAAACTAAGCCAAATGACTTTAAAATTACAAAAAATGCTACAAACCATAGCAAACTATGTCAAACTCACTTAAATTACTTCGGCTACCATAAATCACCCCCAACTACCCCTTACCACCCCAAACTAAGCCAAATCACTTTAAAATTACAAAAAATGCTACAAACCATAGCAAACTATGTCAAACTCACTTAAATTACTTCGGCTACCATAAATCACCCCCAACTACCCCTTACCACCCCAAACTAAGCCAAATCATTTTAAAATTACAAAAACTGATACAAATCATAGCAAACTATGCAAAACTCATCTAAATTACTTCGGCTACCATAGATCACCCCCAACTACCCCTTACCACCCCAAACAAAGCCCAATCACTTTAAAATTACAAAAAATGCTACAAACCATAGCAAACTATGTCAAACTCACCTAAATTACTTTGGCTACCATAAATCACCCCCAACTACCCCTTACCACCCCAAACTAAGCCCAATCACTTTTAAATTACAAAAAATGCTACAAACCATAGCAAACTATGTCCAACTCACTTAAATTACTTCGGCTACCATAAATCACCCCCAACTACCCCTTACCACCCCAAACTAAGCCAAATCATTTTAAAATTACAAAAAATGATACAAATCATAGCAAACTATGCCAAACTCACCCAAATTACTTGGGCTACCATAAATCACCCCCAACTACCCCTTACCGCCCCAAACTAAGCCAAATCACTTTAAAATTACAAAAAATGCTAAAAACCATAGCAAGCTATGCCAAACTTAACTAAATTACTTCGGCTACCATAAATAAACCCCAACTACCCCTTACTACCCCAAAATAGGCCCAATCACTTTAAAATTAAAAAAAATGCTACAAACCATAGCAAGCTATGTCAAACTCACCTAAATTACTTCGGCTACCATAAATCACCCCCAACCACCCCTTACCGCCCCAAACTAAGCCAAATCACTTTAAAATTACAAAAAATGCTACAAATCATAGCAAACTATGTCAAACTCACTTAAATTACTTCGGCTACCATAAATCACTCCCAACTACCCCTTACCACTCCAAAATAAGCCCAATCACTTTAAAATTACAAAAAATGCTAAAAACCATAGCAAGCTATGCCAAACTCAACTAAATTACTTCGGCTACCATAAATAAACCCCAACTACCCCTTACTACCCCAAAATAGGCCCAATCACTTTAAAATTACAAAAAATGCTACAAACCATAGCAAGCTATGTCAAACTCACCTAAATTACTTAGCTCTATGGTTTTTAACTTTAAAGCGGTATAAACGCGGTATAAGCGCTAGATTTTCGTGAAAATATCTGAAAAATTCGAAATTCTGCAATTGAATTACAGAACTATTGTTGTGTTCGATAGTAAATTTATATTTGGAGTGGCACTGCCAACCCTGCCACCCCTAAAGAGCCCCTTGCTGAGTACTCTCCTTCCAGGGAAACTTTTGAAATCAACGACAAAATAATTTAGGGCGCCTGAATGTGAAAATATCACTGTGTAATAAGTTCAGACGGACGTGAAACACTTCGTGAAATTTCGATATTCGTTTGAAATTCGTCTTAGGTCCATCAAGGAATACATGTTAATGTAAACAAGTGTTAGTTTGTCGGAGAGGCCGAATAAGATTTATAACATTCCCGTCAAAATATTTATTTACTTTAGAATGTTAATTTCTTAAATTCATTTCGTGAAAATTTTGACGGGCCATACGAATACACCTGTGCGAGTATTATTTGGTACATACAAATTAATCTCTTTTGTTATCCAAATTGTTTTTATACGCACTAGGCACGTGCACCTCATATAATTGTGAAAATTGCTGCTTCAGCGTCTGGAACGCTGGTACTCAACGTCGCCAAGGTCGAGGCGACGCATCGGTATTCGAAGTTCTATCGCTATTAAATAAATTATTTTTATATAATATTCCCGATTTGTTCTTGCCGTTAACCAAAACTCTCCCCAATCGATTTTCGAAAAATTTCCAGCGTCGGACCGGACTTCACTTATTTTCGTACGCAAAATTTTTACGTTCAGTTAATGATCGTATATATAATGATAGTGGTGTATTTGTTCTTCACCAAACCTGCTCCGGCCAAAATCCGAAATTTTCACTGACATCATACGCTTAAGTATTGTGTGCTTATACACGATTTACACTATTTATTTTACGTACATTGCGTTCATTATGGTTCTGGATAATTTATAACTAAGATGGAGCAGTTTGAAAATATAATAGTAAGCGGAGAACAAATACCACCATGTATAATTCCCGTGAAAAGTGATGGAAATAGTCTTTTTTACTATCATTCCTATTGCATTTTTAATACCGGAAATAGAGCTCAAGAGGATCGCACTTTAATTCTTCATTTTAAAATTACCAAAATTTTTGTAAATTTTACCTGAATACGTTAAACACCCCAAACATAACGCACCATTCCAAACTATCCCTAAAAGTCATACACTTACCATTCAAAACTACTCCAGGTCAACCCATAATTAAAAAAAAATTACGAATTCTAAGCAAACTACGCCAAACTCGCATAAATGACTTCGAGTTCCCCTATATCACCCCAACCACTTCTTACCAAGCCAACCAAAGCCCAATCACATTATAATTACCAAAAATTTCGTTTAATCCGCCAAAGCTAAACCCTGCCAACCATCAATAACCATTCCAAACAATCCTCAAAGAAACCCATATCATCCGAAACAACCCCAAATCAACCTAATATTTTTGCATTTTTTTGAACCATAGCAAATCACGCCAAATTAACATAAATTACTTCGACTTTTTTTATACATAATTCCCAAATACTTCGTTTTTATGGTGTGAAATTTTGTATTTATATACAGGGTGTTTTTTTTAAGGCGTCCATTAGAAAATTTTTAACTTCCTATAGTGCTATAAATTTGAAATTTGGCACACAATCAAAATTGACCATTCTGAATCGAAATAAATTATTTTCAATATGGCGGCACTTCCGCTTATACCGAAAGTGGACGCCATCTTTGTTATTTTAAATGGAACACCATAGTTTTTATTTAATTTTCGAATACCCTCTTTCTTTCTAAGTATCTTATACCTATATTGTACTTATCTATCTATCAAAGTTTTGGAGATATGCGCACTTTTTTACAAAATTTTGCAATTTCAGTGGTCTATTCAAAAAATGATTTTGCAGTAACCATTGGGAAAATGTACAAACTGTTTTTTCCAGATGATAGAGGAAAGATTGCAAAATTGTAGGCTGGCCTCAAAAGTAACTGTATCACATTCTAAGTACTTACAATAATTTAATGAAAATGCACAAAACAAAAGGTCAATATTTCATTTTTTTTAAATGGCACCTACTAAATTTTATATCGCCAGTCGATAGAAAATGAAATTTAAGTCAATATTGTATTAGCATGTCCTATACCTATGTCAATTACTTTAAGAGTTATTATGATTTATTTAGAAAATGAGTCTAATTCTGTAATCATGAGGGTGTTTAGTAGGCTGTGAACAATGTATATGACTGTCAACGTCGCCGTTTAAGTTGTAATAAATTGATTTAATGTAATAAATAGATTTAAGCGTAAGCATTTTCTTTTAATATTATTGAGTTTGGAATTTTTGGTATTGTCGTTTTATATTTTATTGTTTTTTTATTTACAGTTCTGTTGTAAATTTATGCCCAAAACAGCACAAAAATAACCAATTTGCATAACTTCACTAAGTCTGGAAAGACAGAAAGACAGATTTAATCCCAAATTTATAGCGGCAGCTGGTTTTTATGCACGGGGAAATGCGGCAAAATATCCCAAAACGTTGATTTGGTTTTCTTTACTTCTAGGAACAACTTTAACTCTTTCTCTGGTGATATGTATTATTCCTGAATGGATAAACTGATTCTGAAGGCGGGAAAATTTTTGTTTATTCATTGGGGTTAGGTGCGAATACTAACATGTGCTTTGAACGATTTTATCACAACTTTCGTGAATAATAAACAAATCTAAAATCAATACATTTGGGTAATTATCCATTGCACTCAATTATTAAAACAGATTTACAAGACAACTGCAATTTTTGCAGTGATATCAATTGTTTTACGTTCACAGCCTACTAAACACCCTCATGAATTAGACTCATTTTCTAAATAAATCATAATAACTCCTAAAGTAATTGAGATAGGTATAGGACATGCTAATACAATATTGCCTTAAATTTCATTTTCTATCGACTGGGGATATAATATTTGGTAGGTGCCA
The DNA here is from genome assembly GCA_964023215.1 of Eledona agricola. Classification (NCBI taxonomy): domain Eukaryota; kingdom Metazoa; phylum Arthropoda; class Insecta; order Coleoptera; family Tenebrionidae; genus Eledona; species Eledona agricola. Next base: position 1,514,102 of record CAXIEJ010000091.1, on the reverse strand, counting down.
TTTAAAAAAAATGAAATATTGACGTTTTGTTTCGTGAGTTTTTATTAAATCATTGTAAGTACTTAGAATGTGATATAGTTATTGTTGAGGCCAGCCGACAATTCTGCAATCTTTCAGCTATCGACTGCACCAAACAGTTTGTACCTTTTCCCACTGGTTCCTGCGAAAAAAATTTTTGAATAGACCACCGAAAATGCAAGATTTTGTAGAAAAGTGGGCATATCTCCAAAACTTTAACACATAGATACGTAGAACATAGGTGTAGGATACTCAAAATGAAAGGGGGCATTCGAAAATTAAATAAAAACTAGGGTGTTCTATTTAAAATAACAAAGATGGCGTCCACTTCCGGTATAAGCGGAAGTGCCGCCATATTGAAAATAATTTACTTCGATTCGAAATGGTAAATTTCGGCTGTGTTCCAAATTTCAAGTTTATAGCACTGTAGGAAGTTAAAAAGTTTCTAATGGCCGCCTTAAAAAAAACACCCCGTATTTCAACATTGTCTTTAACGTTGTCAGAGAATTAAATGGGAATAATTTGGAATAATTTAGCTTCTCTGTCAACTCTCCTTCTCTTGAAACTTTTGAAAACAACGACAAAATTATTTAGGGCGCCTGGATTTGAAAATATCACTCTGTGTAATAAGTTCAGACTCACTAGAGTGAAAAGAAAGGAGCTTGCACCCAGAAACGAAATTAAATGGAACACTTGAAGTTGCAATATTTGTTTGTAATTCGTCAGAAGTCCATGAGGGAATGCGTGTTAATGTAAACAAATGTGAGTTTATTGGAGATGCCGAATAAGATTTTTACATTATTGAAGCAGCTTGAGCCTGCCACGTCAAGGGCAAGGTCACAAACGTGAAAAGGCTATGCTCGATTTGGTTTTATTCAATATCTATGCAGAAATTCGCACATTCCAAGCATTGGATAAGCCTTTCTTATCGTTTCTTAGAATCGCGGTCGCGGTGTTTAATTTTAACACAACTACAATTGTGAAAATTGCTGCTCCAGCGTCGGAAATTGTTCGCAAAGTCGCCAAATTCTCTCGCGTTAACCAAATCTGCCCCCAATCAATTTTCGAAAAATTACCAGCGTCGAACCGGACTCCACTTATATTTGTACGCTAATTTTTACGTTCAGTTAATGGTAGTGGTGTATTTGTTTTTCACCAAATTTGCCCTGGCTGAAATCCGAAATTTTCACCGTTGTATGTACCAGATATCACTGACATTCATACCCTTAATAATTATGTGCTTATACACGTTTTACACTATTTATTTTACGTACAATGTGTTCATTATTGCTTTACATCATTTATAACTAAGATGGAGAAGTTTGAAAATCTAGCGATGTACAATTACCACACCGTATTATGAAAGGTGATGGAAATTGTCTTTTTTAATATCTATGGTATAGGTATTGATATTTTAATACTGGAACGGGAGCTCAAGAGGTTCGCACTTTAATTGTTCAACAAGTTTGTGTTAATGTAAACAAGTGTGAGTCCGTCGGAGAAGCCGAATAAGATTTTTACATTCACCATATTCCCGTCAAAATATTTATTTATTTTATATAGAATGTTAATTTTGCCGTTAACCAAATTTGCTCCCAATCACCATCGTCGTACCGGACCGTTCAGTTAATGATAATGGTGTTTTTATTTTTCAACAAATCTGCCTCGGCTGAAATCCAAAATTTACAGCGTTGGATCAGACTTTACTGACATTGATACGCGTTTTACACTATTTATTTTACGTAAATACATTGTGTTCATTATTGCTTTACATCATTTATAACTAAGATGGAGAAGTTTGAAAATCTAGCGATGTACAATTACCACACCGTATTATGAAAGGTGATGGAAATTGTCTTTTTTAATATCTATGGTATAGGTATTGATATTTTAATACTGGAACGGGAGCTCAAGAGGTTCGCACTTTAATTGTTCAACAAGTTTGTGTTAATGTAAACAAGTGTGAGTCCGTCGGAGAAGCCGAATAAGATTTTTACATTCACCATATTCCCGTCAAAATTTTTATTTATTTTATATAGAATGTTAATTTTGCCGTTAACCAAATTTGCTCCCAATCACCATCGTCGTACCGGACCGTTCAGTTAATGATAATGGTGTTTTTATTTTTCAACAAATCTGCCTCGGCTGAAATCCAAAATTTACAGCGTTGGATCAGACTTTACTGACATTGATACGCGTTTTACACTATTTATTTTACGTAAATACATTGTGTTCATTATTGCTTTACATCATTTATAACTAAGATGGAGAAGTTTGAAAATCTAGCGATGTACAATTACCACACCGTATTATGAAAGGTGATGGAAATTGTCTTTTTTAATATCTATGGTATAGGTATTGATATTTTAATACTGGAACGGGAGCTCAAGAGGTTCGCACTTTAATTGTTCAACAAGTTTGTGTTAATGTAAACAAGTGTGAGTCCGTCGGAGAAGCCGAATAAGATTTTTACATTCACCATATTCCCGTCAAAATTTTTATTTATTTTATATAGAATGTTAATTTTGCCGTTAACCAAATTTGCTCCCAATCACCATCGTCGTACCGGACCGTTCAGTTAATGATAATGGTGTTTTTATTTTTCAACAAATCTGCCTCGGCTGAAATCCAAAATTTACAGCGTTGGATCAGACTTTACTGACATTGATACGCGTTTTACACTATTTATTTTACGTAAATACATTGTGTTCATTATTGCTTTACATCATTTATAACTAAGATGGACACGTTTGAAAATCTAGCGATGAACAAATACCACCAAATACCACATTTTACCACACACCAAAATTTTAATACTGGAAAGGGAGCTCAAAAGGTTCGCACTTTAATTGTCCAACCAGTTGCGGCCAGGTTTTAATAATTTTTGTGCAGTTTAGAAGAAGATAATTATGCTGAAGTGTTTGTTTATTCTGAAGATAAGTCAAAATCATCTACATACTGTTCTGTTTGTGAGTTGACTGCAGCAAAAGGAATGGTTCCATTGTGTTTTCAATTTTATCATAACATGATCAGCTAATTTGTAAACTTCGATTTCCCCGAAAATTATCAAAAGTTAATTTCGATTTCCTGGAATCGCTTATAGAACAACTGCGTCTTTGCCTAACGAGTCTATTCAAGATTTTTCATCTCAGATATCAACCAAGGTATCCTCTTTGTCCAAATCATATTGAAGTACCCGGTCCTGGCAACGCAGGTTAATTTCAACAAATTTGTTTATTTTGTGATTGGAAACGTAGAGCATTCCTGTTTAATTGTATTATAATGTCGATTAGTCAACATCACCACTTTAGTCAACACTGCGTTTATTTAATCTACGTCCGGGCAACGCCGGGTACATTCAGCTAGTATCATTATAAAATTACAAAAAAAGGTGTACAAATCATAACAAACTATGCCAGACTCACCTAAATTACTTTGGCTACTCTAAATCATCACCAACTAACCCTTACCACAACAAACTAAACCCAATCACTTTTAAATTACAAAAAAATGCTACTAACCATAGCAAACTATGCCAAACTCACCTAAATTACTTCGGCTATCAAAAATCACCCCCAACTACACTTTACAGCAACAAACTAAGCCCAATCACTTTAAAATTACAAAAAAATTATAAAAATCTTAACAAACTATACCAGAATCACCTAAATTACTTCGGGTACCGTAGATCACCCCCAACTATCCCTTACCACAACAAACCAAACCATATCATCTTAAAATTACAAAAAAAGTGTACAAATCATAACAAACTATGCCAGACTCACCTAAATTACTTCGGCTACTCTAAATCATCACCAACTAACCCTTACCACAACAAACTAAATACAATCACTTTTAAATTACAAAAAAATGCTAGTAACTATAGCAAACTAAACCAAACTTACCTAAATTACTTCGGCTACCATAAATCATCACCAACTAACCCTTATCACAACAAACTAAACCCAATCACTTTTAAATTACAAAAAAATGCTACTAACCATAGCAAACTATGCCAAACTCACCTAAATTACTTCGTCTATCAAAAATCACCCCCAACTACACTTTACAACAACAAACTAAGCCCAATCACTTTAAAATTACAAAAAAATGCTAAAAATCATAACGAACTATACCAGAATCACCTAAATTACTTCGGCTACCGTAAATCACCCCCAACTATCTCTTACCACAACAAACCAAATCATATCATTTTAAAATTACAAAAAAAATTGTACAAATCATAACAAACTATGCCAGACTCACCTAAATTACTTCGGCTACTCTAAATCATCACCAACTAACCCTTACCACAACAAAATAAACCCAATCACTTTTAAATTACAAAAAAATGCTAGTAACCATAGGAAACTATGCCAAACTCACCTAAATTACTTCGGCTACCATAAATCATCACCAACTAACCCTTACCACAACAAACTAAACCCAATCACTTTTAAATTATAAAAAAATGCTAGTAACCATAGCAAACTATGCCAAACTCACCTTAATTACTTCGGCTACCATAAATCATCACCAACTAACCCTTACCTCAACAAACTAAATCGAATCACATTTAAATTACAAAAAAATGCTACTAACCATAGCAAACTATGCCAAACTCACCTAAATTACTTCGGCTATCAAAAATCACCCCCAACTACACTTTACAGCAACAAACTAAGCCCAATCACTTTAAAATTACAAAAAAATGCTAAAAATCATAACAAACTATACCAGAATCACCTAAATTACTTCGGCTACCGTAAATCACCCCCAACTATCCCTTACCACAACAAACCAAACCATATTATCTTAAAATTACAAAAAAAGGTGTACAAATCATAACAAACTATGCCAGACTCACCTAAATTACTTCGGCTACTCTAAATCATCACCAACTAACCCTTACCACAACAAACTAAACCCAATCACTTTTAAATTACAAAAAAATGCTACAACCATAGCAAACTATGCCAAACTCACCTAAATTACTTCGGCTATCAAAAATCACTACCAACTACACTTTACAGCAACAAACTAAGCCCAATCACTTTAAAATTACAAAAAAATGCTAAAAATCATAACAAACTATACCAGAATTACCTAAATTACTTCGGCTACCGTAAATCACCCCCAACCATCCCTTACCACAACAAACCATACCATATCATCTTAAAATTACAAAAAAAGATGTACAAATCATAACAAACCATGCCAGACTCAAATAAATTACTTCGGCTACTTTAAATCATCACCAACTAACCCTTACCACAACAAACTAAACCCAATCACTTTTAAATTACAAAAAAATGCTACTAACCATAGAAAACAATGCCATATTCACCTAAATTACTTCGGCTACCATAAATCATCACCAACTAACCCTTACCAAAACAAACTAAACCCAATCACTTTTATATTACAAAAAAATGCTACTAACCATAGCAAACTATGCCAAACTCACCTAAATTACTTCGGCTATCAAAAATCACTCCCAACTACATTTTACAGCAACAAACATAGGCCAATCACTCTAAAATTACAAAAAAATTCTAAAAATCATAACAAGCTATACCAGAATCACCCCAACTATCCCTTACCACAACAAACCAAACCATATCATCTTAAAATTACAAAAAAAGGTGTACAAATCATAACAATCTATGCCAGACTCACCTAAATTACTTCGGCTACTCTAAATCATCACCAACTAACCCTTACCACAACAAACTAAACCCAATCACTTTTAAATTACAAAAAAATGCTGGTAACCATAGCAAACTATGCCAAACTCACCTAAATTACTTCGGCTACCATAAATCATCACCAACTAACCCTTACCACAACAAACTAAACCCAATCACATTTAAATTAAAAAAAATGTTACTAACCATAGCAAACTATGCCAAACTCACCTAAATTACTTCGGCTATCAAAAATCTCCCCCAACTACACTTTACAGCAACAAAGTAAGCCCAATCACTTTAAAATTACAAAAAAATGCTAAAAATCATAACAAACTATACCAGAATCACCTAAATTACTTCGGCTACCGTAAATCACCCCCAACTATCCCTTACCACAACAAACCAAACCATATCATCTTAAAATTACAAAAAAGGTGTTCAAATCATAACAAACTATGCCAGACTCACCTAAATTACTTCGGCTACTCTAAATCATCACCAACTAACCCCTACCACAACAAACTAAACCCAATCACTTTTAAATTACAACAAAATTCTCCTAACCATAGCAAACTATGCCAAACTCACCTAAATTACTTCGGCTACCATAAATCATCACCAACTAACCTTTACCACAACAAACTAAACCCAATCACTTTTAAATTACAAAAAAATGCTACTAACCATAGCAAACTATGCCAAACTCACCTAAATTAGTTCGGCTATCAAAAATCACCCCCAACTACACTTTACAGCAACAAACTAAGCCCAATCACTTTAAAATTACAAAAAAATGCTAAAAATCATAACAAACTATACCAGAATCACCTAAATTACTTCGGCTACCGTAAATCACCCCCAACTATCCCTTACCACAACAAACCAAACCATATCATCTTAAAATTACAAAAAAAGGTGTACAAATCATAACAGACTATGCCAGACTCACCTAAATTACTTCGGCTACTTTAAATCATCACCAACTAACCCTTACCAAAACAAACTAAACCCAATGACTTTTAAATTACAAAAAAATGCTACAACCATAGCAAACTATGCCAAACTCACCTAAATTACTTCGGCTACCATAAATTATCACCAACTAACCCTTACCACAACAAACTAAACCCAATCACTTTTAAATTACAAAAAAATGCTACTAACCATAGCAAACTATGCCAAACTCACCTAAATTACTTCGGCTATCAAAAATCACTACCAACTACACTTTACAGCAACAAACTAAGCCCAATCACTTTAAAATTACAAAAAAATGCTAAAAATCATAACAAACTATACCAGAATCACCTAAATTACTTCGGCTACCGTAAATCACCCCCAACTATCCCTTACCACAACAAAACATACCATATCATTTTAAAATTACAAAAAAAGATGTACAAATCATAACAAATTATGCCAGACTCACCTAAATTACTTCGGCTACTTTAAATCATCACCAACTAACCCTTACCACAACAAACTAAACCCAATCACTTTTAAATTACAAAAAAATGCTACTAACCATAGCAACCTATGCCAAACTCCCCTAAATTACTTCGGCTACCATAAATCATCACCAACTAACCCTTACCACAACAAACTAAACCCAATCACTTTTAAATTACAAAAAAATGCTACTAATCATAGCAAACTATGCCAAGCTCACCTAAATTACTTCGGCTACAATAAATCATCACCAACTAACCCTTACCAAAAGAAACTAAACCCAATCACATTTAAATTACAAAAAAATGCTACTAACCATAGCAAACTATGCCAAACTCACCTAAATTACTTCGGCTACTCTAAATCATCACCAACTAACCCTTACCACCACAAACTAAATTCAATCACTTTTAAATTACAAAAAAATGCTAGTAACCAGTACAAACTATGCCAAACTCACCTAAATTACTTCGGCTATCAAAAATCACCCCCAACTACACTTTACAGCAACAAACTAAGCCCAATCACTTTAAAATTACAAAAAAATGTTAAAAATCATAACAAACTATACAAAAATCACCTAAATTACTTCGGCTACCGTAAATCACCCCCAACTATCCCTTACCACAACAAACCAAACCATATCATCTTAAAATTACAAAAAAGGGGTACAAATCATAACGAACTATGCCAGACTCACCTAAATTACTTCGGCTACTCTAAATCATCAGCAACTAACCCTTACCACAACAAACTAAACCCAATCACTTTTAAATTACAAAAAAATGCTAGTAACCATAGCAAACTATGCCAAACTCACCTAAATTACTTCGGCTACCATAAATCATCACCAACTAACCCTTACCACAACAAACTAAACCCAATCACTTTTAAATTACAAAAAAATGCTACTAACCATAGCAAACTATGCCTAACTCACCTAAATTACTTCGGCTATCAAAAATCACCCCCAACTACACTTTACAGCAACAAACTAAGCCCAATCACTTTAAAATTACAAAAAATGCTAAAAATCATAACAAACTACACCAGAATCACCTAAATTACTTCGGCTACCGTAAATCACCCCCAACTATCCCTTACCACAACAAACAAAACCATATCATCTTAAAATTACAAAAAAAGGTGTACAAATCATAACAAACTATGCCAGACTCATCTAAATTACTTCGGCTACTCTAAATCATCAACAACTAACCCTTACCACAACAAACTAAACCCAATCACTTTTAAATTACAAAATAATGCTAGTAACCATAGCAAACTATGCCAAATTCACCTAAATTACTTCGGCTACCATAAATCATCACCAACTAATCCTTACCACAACAAACTATACCCAATCACTTTTAAATAACAAAAAAATGCTACTAACCATAGCAAACTATGCCAAACTCACCTAAATTACTTCGGCTACTCTAAATCATCACCAACTAACCCTTACCACAACAAACTAAACCCAATCACTTTTAAATTACAAAAAAATGCTAATAAACATAGCAAATTATGCCAAACTCATCTAAATTACTTCGGCTATCAAAAATTACCCCCAACTACACGTTGCAGAAACAAACTAAGCCCAATCACTTTAAAATTACAAAAAAATGATTAAAATCATAACAAATTATACCAGAATCACCTAAATTACTTCGGCTACCGTAAATCACCCCCAACTATCCCTTACCACAACAAACCAAACCATATCATCTTAAAATTATAAAAAAAGGTGTACAAATCATAAAAAACTATGCCAGACTCACCTAAATTACTTCGGCTACTCTAAATCATCACCAACTAACCCTTACCACAACAAACTAAACCCAATCATTTTTAAATTACAAAAAAATGCTAGTAACCATAGCAAACTATGCCAAACTCACCTAAATTACTTCGGCTACCATAAATCATCACCAACTAACCCTTACCACAACAAACTAAACCCAATCAATTTTATGCCACTAAATGCCACTAACCATAGCAAACTATGCCAAACTCACCTAAATTACTTGGGCTATCAAAAATCACCCCCAACTACACTTTGCAGCAACAAACTAAGCCTAATCATTTTAAAATTAAAAAAAAATGCTAAAAATCATAACAAACTATACCAGAATTACTTAAATTACTTCGGCTACCGTAAATCACCCCCAACTGTCCCTTACCACAACAAACCAAACCATATCATCTTAAAATTACAAAAAAAGTTGTACACATCATAACAAACTATGCCAGACTCACCTAAATTACTTCGGCTACTCTAAATCATCACCAACTAACCCTTACCACAACAAACTAAACCCAATCAATTTTAAATTACAAAAAAAATGCTACTAACCATAGCAAACTATGCCAAACTCACCTAAATTACTTCGGCTATCAAAAATCACCCCCAACTACACTTTACAGCCACAAACTAAGCCCAATCACTTTAAAATTACAAAAAAATGCTAAAAATCATTACAAACTATACCAGAATCACCTAAATTACTTCGGCTACCGTAAATCACCCCCAACTATCCCTTACCACAACAAACCAAACCATATCATCTTAAAATTACAAAAAAAGGTGTACAAATCATAACAAACTATGCCAGACTCACCTAAATTACTTCGGCTACTCTAAATCATCACCAACTAACCCTTACCACAACAAACTAAACCCAATCACATTTAAATTACAAAAAAATGCTAGTAACCATAGCAAACTATGCCAAACTCACCTAAATTACTTCGGCTACCATAAATCATCACCAACTAACCCTTACCACAACAAACTAAACCCAATCAATTTTATGCCACTAAATGCCACTAACCATAGCAAACTATGCCAAACTCACCTAAATTACTTGGGCTATCAAAAATCACCCCCAACTACACTTTGCAGCAACAAACTAAGCCTAATCATTTTAAAATTACAAAAAAATGCTAAAAATCATAACAAACTATACCAGAATTACCTAAATTACTTCGGCTACCGTAAATCATCCCCAACTGTCCCTTACCACAACAAACCAAACCATATCATCTTAAAATTACAAAAAAAGTTGTACACATCATAACAAACTATGCCAGACTCACCTAAATTACTTCGGCTACTCTAAATCATCACCAACTAACCCTTACCACAACAAACTAAACCCAATCACTTTTAAATTACAAAAAAATGCTACTAACCATAGCAAACTATGCCAAACTCACCTAAATTACTTCGGCTATCAAAAATCACCCCCAACTACACTTTACAGCCACAAACTAAGCCCAATCACTTTAAAATTACAAAAAAATGCTAAAAATCATTACAAACTATACCAGAATCACCTAAATTACTTCGGCTACCGTAAATCACCCCCAACTATCCCTTACCACAACAAACCAAACCATATCATCTTAAAATTACAAAAAAAGGTGTACAAATCATAACAAACTATGCCAGACTCACCTAAATTACTTCGGCTACTCTAAATCATCACCAACTAACCCTTACCACAACAAACTAAACCCAATCACATTTAAATTACAAAAAAATGCTAGTAACCATAGCAAACTATGCCAAACTCACCTAAATTACTTCGGCTACCATAAATCATCACCAACTAACCCTTACCACAACAAACTAAACCCAATCAATTTTAAATTACAAAAAAATGCTACTAACCATAGCAAACTATGCCAAACTCACCTAAATTACTTCGGCTATCAAAAATCACCCCAACTACACTTTACAGCAACAAACTAAGCCCAATCACTTTAAAATTACAAAAAAATGCTAATAATTATAACAAACTATACCAGAATTACCTAAATTACTTTGGCTACCGTAAATCACCCCCAACTATCCCTTACCACAGCAAACAAAACCATATCATCTTAAAATTACAAAAAAAGGTGTACAAATCAGAACAAACTATGCCAGACTCACCTAAATTACTTCGGCTACTCTAAATCATCACCAACTAACCCTTACCACGACAAACTAAACCCAATCACTTTTAAATTACAAAAAAATGCTAGTAACCATAGCAAACTATGCCAAACTCACCTAAATTACTTCGGCTACCATAAATCATCACCAACTAATCCTTACCACAACAAACTAAACCCAATCACTTTTAAATTACAAAAAAATGCTACTAACCATAGCAAACTATGCCAAACTCACCTAAATTACTTCGGCTATCAAAAATCACCCCAACTACACTTTACAGCCACAAACTAAGCCGAATCACTTTAAAATTCCAAAAAAATGCTAAAAATCATAACAAATTATACCAGAATCACCTAAATTACTTCGGCTAACGTAAATCACCCCCAACTATCCCTTACCACAACAAACCAAACCATATCATCTTAAAATTACAAAAAAAGGTGTACAAATCATAACAAACTATGCCAGACTCACCTAAATTACTTCGGCTACTCTAAATCATCACCAACTAACCCTTACCACAACAATGTAAACCCAATCACTTTTAAATTACAAAAAAATGCTAGTAACCATAGCAAACTATGCCAAACTCACCTAAATTACTTCGGCTACCATAAATCATCACCAACTAACCCTTACCACAACAAACTAAACCCAATCACTATTAAATTACAAAAAAATGCTACTAACCATAGCAAACTATGCCAAACTCACCTAAATTACTTCGGCTTCCATAAATCATCACCAACTAACCCTTACCACAACAAACTAAACCCAATCACTTTTAAATTACAAAAAAATGCTACTAACCATAGAAAACTATGCCAAACTCACGTAATTACTTCGGCTATCAAAAATCACACCCAACTACACTTTACAGCAACAAACTAAGCCCAATCACCTTAAAATAACAAAAAAATGCTAAAAATCATAACAAACTATACCAGAATCACCTAAATTACTTCGGCTACCGTAAATCACCCCCAACTATCCCTTACCACAACAAACCAAACCATATCATCTTAAAATTACAAAAAAAGGTGTACAAATCATAACAAAATATGCCAGACTCACCTAAATTACTTCGGCTACTCTAAATCATCACCAACTAACCCTTACCACAACAAACTAAACCCAATCATTTTTAAATTACAAAATAATGCTAGTAACCATAGCAAACTATGCCAAACTCACCTAAATTACTTCGGTTACCATAAATCATCACCAACTAACCCTTACCACAACAAACTAAACCCAATCACTTTTAAATTACAAAAAAATGCTACTAACCATAGCAAACTATGCCAAACTCACCTAAATTACTTCGGCTATCAAAAATCACTCCCAACTACACTTTACAGCAACAAACTTAGCCCAATCACTTTAAAACTACAAAAAAATGCTAAAAATCATAACAAACTATACCAGAATCACCTAAATTACTTCGGCTACCGTAAATCACCCCCAACTATCCCTTACCACAACAAACCAAACCTTATCATCTTAAAATTAAAAAAAAGGTGTACAAATCATAACAAACTATGCCAGATTCACCTAAATTACTTCGGCTACTCTAAATCATCACCAACTAACCCTTACCACAACAAACTAAACCCAATCACTTTTAAATTACAAAAAAATGCTTGTAACTATAGCAAACTATGCCAAACTCACCTAAATTACTTCGACTACCATAAATCATCACCAACTAACCCTTACCACAACATACTAAACCCAATCACTTTTAAATTACAAAAAAATGCTACTAACCATAGCAAACTATGCCAAACTCACCTAAATTACTTCGGCTATCAAAAATCACACCCATCTACACTTTACAGTAACAAACTAAGCCCAATCACTTTTAAATTACAAAAAAATGCCAAAAATCATAACAAACTATACCAGAATCACCTAAATTACTTCGGCTACCGTAAATCACCCCCAACTATCCCTTACCACAACAAACCAAACCATATCTTCTTAAAATTACACAAAAAGGTGTACAAATCATAACAAATTATGCCACACTCACCTAAATTACTTCGGCTACTCTAAATCATCACCAACTAACCCTTACCACAACAAACTAAACCCAATCACTTTTAAATTACAAAAAAATGCTAGTAACTATAGCAAACTATGCCAAACTCACCTAAATTACTTCGGCTACCATAAATCATCACCAACTAACCCTTACCACAACAAACTAAACCCAATCACTTTTAAATTACAAAAAAATGCTACTAACCACAGCAAAGTATGCCAAACTCACCTAAATTACTTCGGCTATCAAAAATCACCCCCAACTACACTTTACAGCAACAAACTAAGCCCAATAACTTTAAAATTACAAAAAAATGCTAAAAATCATAACAAACTATGCCAGACTCACCTAAATTACTTCGGCTACTCTAAATCATCACCAACTAACCCTTACCACAACAATGTAAACCCAATCACTTTATAATTACAAAAAAATGCTACTAACCCTAGCAAACTATGCCAAACTTACCTAAATTACTTCGGCTATCAAATATCACCACTAACTACACTTTATAGCAACAAACTAAGCCCAATAAATTTAAAATTGCAAAAAAATGCTAAAAATCATAACAAACTATACCAGAATCACCTAAATTACTTCGGCTACCGTAAATCACCCCCAACTATCCCTTACCACAACAAACCAAACCATATCATCTTAAAATTACAAAAAAAGGTGTACAAATCATAACAAGCTATGCCAGACTCACCTAAATTACTTCGGCTACTCTAAATCATCACCAACTAACCCTTACCACAACAATGTAAACCCAATCACTTTTAAATTACAAAAAAATGCTAGTAACCAGAGCAAACTATGCCAAACTCACCTAAATTACTTCGGCTACCATAAATCATCACCAACTAACCCTTACCACAACAAACTAAACCCAATCACTTTTAAATTACAAAAAAATGCTAGTAACCATAGCAAACTATGCCAAACTCACCTAAATTACTTCGGCTACCATAAATCATCACCAACTAACCCTTACCACAACAAACTAAACCCAATCACTTTTAAATTACAAAAAGATGCTACTAACCATAGCAAACTATGCCAAACTCACGTAATTACTTCGGCTATCAAAAATCACACCCAACTACACTTTACAGCAACAAACTAAGCCCAATCACTTTAAAATAACAAAAAAATGCTAAAAATCATAACAAACTATACCAGAATCACCTATATTACTTCGGCTACCGTAAATCACCCCCAACTATCCCTTACCACAACAAACCAAACCATATCATCTTAAAATTACAAAAAAAGGTGTACAAATCATAACAAACTATGCCAGACTCACCTAAATGACTTCGGGTACTCTAAATCATCACCAACTAACCCTTACCACAACAAACTTAACCCAATCACTTTTAAATTACAAAAAAATGCTAGTAACCATAGCAAACTATGCCAAACTCACCTAAATTACTTTGGCTACCATAAATCATTACCAACTAACCCTTACCACAACAAACTAAACCCAATAACTTTTAAATTACAAAAAAATGCTACTAACCATAGCAAACTATGCCAAACTTACCTAAATTACTTCGGCTATCAAAAATCACCCCCAACAACACTTTACAGCAACAAACTAAGCCCAATCACTTTAAAATTACAACAAAATGCTAAAAATCTTATCAAACTATACCAGAATCACCTAAATTACTTCGGCTACCGTAAATCACCCCCAACTATCCCTTACCACAACAAACCAAACCATATCATCTTAAAATTACAAAAAAAGGTGTACAAATCAAAACAAACTATGCCACACTCACCTAAATTACTTCGGCTACTCTAAATCATCACCAACTCACCCTTACCACAACAAACTAAACCCAATCACTTTTAAATTACAAAAAAATGCTAGTAACCATAGCAAACTATGCCAAACTCACCTAAATTACTTTTGCTACCATAAATCATTACCAACTAACCCTTACCACAACAAACTAAACCCAATAACTTTTAAATTACAAAAAAATGCTACTAACCATAGCAAACTATGCCAAACTTACCTAAATTACTTCGGCTATCAAAAATCACCCCCAACAACACTTTACAGCAACAAACTAAGCCCAATCACTTTAAAATTACAACAAAATGCTAAAAATCTTATCAAACTATACCAGAATCACCTAAATTACTTCGGCTACCGTAAATCACCCCCAACTATCCCTTACCACAACAAACCAAACCATATAATCTGAAAATTACAAAAAAAGGTGTACAAATCATAAAAAACTATGCCAGAATCACCTAAATTACTTCGGCTATTCTAAATCATCACCAACTAACCCTTACCACAACAAACTAAACCCAATCACTTATAAATTACAAAAAAATGCAACTAACCATAGCAAATTATGCCAAACTCACCTAAATTACTTCGGCTACCATAAATCATCACCAACTAATCCTTACCACAACAAACTAAACCCAATCACTTTTAAATTACAAAAAAATGCTACTAACCATAGCAAGCTATGCCAAACTCACCTAAATTACTTCGGCTATCAAAAATCACCCCCAACTACACTTTACAGCAACAAACTAAGCCCAATCACTTTAAAATTACAAAAAAATGCTAAAAATCATATCAAACTATACCAGAATCACCTAAATTACTTCGTCTATCAAAAATTACCCCCAACTACACTTTACAGCAACAAACTAAGCCCAATCACTTTAAAATTACAAAAAAATGCTAAAAATCATAACAAACTATACCAGAATCACCTAAATTATTTCGGTTACCGTAAATCAACCCAACTATCCCTTACCACAACTAACCAAACCATATCATCTTAAAATTACAAAAAAAGGTGTACAAATCAAAACAAACTATGCCACACTCACCTAAATTACTTCGGCTACTCTAAATCATCACCAACTCACCCTTACCACAACAAACTAAACCCAATAACTTTTAAATTACAAAAAAATGCTAGTAACTATAGCAAACTATGCCAAACTCACCTAAATTACTTCGGCTACCATAAATCATCACCAACTAACCCTTACCACAACAAACTAAACCCAATCAGTTTTAAATTACAAAAAAATGCTACTAACCACAGCAAAGTATGCCAAACTCACCTAAATTACTTCGGCTATCAAAAATCACCCCCAACTACACTTTACAGCAACAAACTAAGCCCAATCAATTTAAAATTACAAAAAAATGCTAAAAATCATAACAAACTATGCCAGACTCACCTAAATTACTTCGGCTACTCTAAATCATCACCAACTAACCCTTACCACAACAAACTGAACCCAATCACTTTTAAATTACAAAAAAATGCTAGTAACCATAGCAAACTATGCCAAACTCACCTAAATTACTTCGGCTACCATAAATTATCACCAACTAACCCTTACCACAACAAACTAAACCCAATCACTTTTAAATTACAAAAAAATTCTACTAACCATAGCAAACTATGCCAAACTCACCTAAATTACTTCGGCTATCAAAAATCACACCCAACTACACTTTACAACAACAAACTAAGCCCAATCACTTTAAAATTACAAAAAAATGCTAAAAATCATAACAAAATATACCAGAATCACCTAAATTACTTCGGCTACCGTAAATCACCCCCAACTATCCCTTACCACAACAAACCCAAACCATATCATTTTAAAATTACAAAAAAAGGTGTACAAATCATAACAAACTATGCCAGACTCACCTAAATTACTTCGGCTACTCTAAATCATCACCAACTAACCCTTACCACAACAAACTAAACCCAATCACTTTTAAATTACAAAAAAATGCTAGTAACCATAGCAAACTATGCCAAACACACCTAAATTACTTCGGCTACCATAAATCATCACCAACTAACCCTTACCACAACAAACTAAACCCAATCACTTTTAAATTACAAAAAAATGCTACTAACCATAGCAAACTATGCCAAACTCACCTAAACTACTTCGGCTATCAAAAATCACCCCCAACTACACTTTACAGCAACAAACTAAGGCCAATCACTTTTAAATTACAAAAAAATGCTAAAAATCATAACAAACTATACCAGAATCCCCTAAATAACTTCGGCTACCGTAAATCACCCCCAACTATCCCTTACCACAACAAACCAAACCATATCTTCTTAAAATTACAAAAAAAGGTGTACAAATCATAACAAATTATGCCACACTCACCTAAATTACTTCGGCTACTCTAAATCATCACCAACTAACCCTTACCACAACAAACTGAACCCAATCACTTTTAAATTACAAAAAAATGCTAGTAACCATAGCAAACTATGCCAAACTCACCTAAATTACTTCGGCTACCATAAATTATCACCAACTAACCCTTACCACAACAAACTAAACCCAATCACTTTTAAATTACAAAAAAATTCTACTAACCATAGCAAACTATGCCAAACTCACCTAAATTACTTCGGCTATCAAAAATCACACCCAACTACACTTTACAACAACAAACTAAGCCCAATCACTTTAAAATTACAAAAAAATGCTAAAAATCATAACAAACTATACCAGAATCACCTAAATTACTTCGGCTACCGTAAATCACCCCCAACTATCCCTTACCACAACAAACCAAACCATATCATCTTAAAATTACAAAAAAAGGTGTACAAATCATAACAAACTATGCCAGACTCACCTAAATTACTTCGGCTACTCTAAATCATCACCAACTAACCCTTACCACAACAAACTAAACCCAATCACTTTTAAATTACAAAAAAATGCTACTAACCATAGCAAACTATGCCAAACTCACCTAAACTACTTCGGCTATCAAAAATCACCCCCAACTACACTTTACAGCAACAAACTAAGCCCAATCACTTTTAAATTACAACAAAATGCTAAAAATCATAACAAACTATACCAGAATCACCTAAATAACTTTGGCTACCGTAAATCACCCCCAACTATCCCTTACCACAACAAACCAAACCATATCTTCTTAAAATTACAAAAAAAGGTGTACAAATCATAACAAATTATGCCACACTCACCTAAATTACTTCGGCTACTCTAAATCATCACCAACTAACCCTTACCACAACAAACTAAACCCAATCACTTTTAAATTACAAAAAAATGCTAGTAACTATAGCAAACTATGCCAAACTCACCTAAATTACTTCGGCTACCATAAATCATCACCAACTAACCCTTACCACAACATACTAAACCCAATCACTTTTAAATTACAAAAAAATGCTACTAACCATAGCAAACTATGCCAAACTCACCTAAATTACTTCGGCTATCAAAAATCACCCCCAACTACACTTTACAGCAACAAACTAAGCCCAATCACTTTAAAATTACAAAAAAATGCTAAAAATCATAACAAACTATGCCAGACTCACCTAAATTACTTCGGCTACTCTAAATCATCACCAACTAACCCTTACCCTAACAAACCAAACCATATCATCTTAAAATTACAAAAAAAGGTGTACAAATCATAACAAACTATGCCAGACTCACCTAAATTACTTCGGCTACTCTAAATCATCACCAACTAACCCTTACCCTAACAAACCAAACCATATCATCTTAAAATTACAAAAAAAGGTGTACAAATCATAACAAACTATGCCAGACTCACCTAAATTACTTCGGCTACTCTAAATCATCACCAACTAACCCTTACCACAACAATGTAAACCCAATCACTTTTAAATTACAAAAAAATGCTAGTAACCATAGCAAACTATGCCAAACTCACCTAAATTACTTCGGCTACCATAAATCATCACCAACTAACCCTTACCACAACAAACTAAACCCAATCACTTTTTAATTACAAAAAAATGCTACTAACCCTAGCAAACTATGCCAAACTCACCTAAATTACTTCGGCTATCAAAAATCACACCCAACTACACTTTACAACAACAAACTAAGCCCAATCACTTTAAAATTACAAAAAAATGCTAAAAATCATAACAAACTATACCAGAATCACCTAAATAACTTCGGCTACCGTAAATCACCCCCAACTATCCCTTACCACAACAAACCAAACCATATCTTCTTAAAATTACAAAAAAAGGTGTACAAATCATAACAAATTATGCCACACTCACCTAAATTACTTCGGCTACTCTAAATCATCACCAACTAACCCTTACCACAACAAACTAAACCCAATCACTTTTAAATTACAAAAAAATGCTAGTAACTATAGCAAACTATGCCAAACTCACCTAAATTACTTCGGCTACCATAAATCATCACCAACTAAACCTTACCACAACATACTAAACCCAATCACTTTTAAATTCCAAAAAAATGCTACTAACCATAGCAAACTATGCCAAACTCACCTAAATTACTTCGGCTATCAAAAATCACCCCCAACTACACTTTACAGCAACAAACTAAGCCCAGTCACTTTAAAATTACAAAAAAATGCTAAAAATCATAACAAACTATGCCAGACTCACCTAAATTACTTTGGCTACTCTAAATCATCACCAACTAACCCTTACCCTAACAAACCAAACCATATCATCTTAAAATTACAAAAAAAGGTGTACAAATCATAACAAACTATGCCAGACTCACCTAAATTACTTCGGCTACTCTAAATCATCACCAACTAACCCTTACCACAACAATGTAAACCCAATCACTTTTAAATTACAAAAAAATGCTAGTAACCATAGCAAACTATGCCAAACTCACCTAAATTACTTCGGCTACCATAAATCATCACCAACTAACCCTTACCACAACAAACTAAACCCAATCACTTTTTAATTACAAAAAAATGCTACTAACCCTAGCAAACTATGCCAAACTTACCTAAATTACTTCGGCTATCAAATATCACCCCCAACTACACTTTACAGCAACAAACTAAACCCAATAAATTTAAAATTACAAAAAAATGCTAAAAATCATAACAAACTATACCAGAATCACCTAAATAACTTCGGCTACCGTAAATCACCCCCAACTATCCCTTACCACAACAAACCAAACCATATCTTCTTAAAATTACAAAAAAAGGTGTACAAATCATAACAAATTATGCCACACTCACCTAAATTACTTCGGCTACTCTAAATCATCACCAACTAACCCTTACCACAACAAACTAAACCCAATCACTTTTAAATTACAAAAAAATGCTAGTAACTATAGCAAACTATGCCAAACTCACCTAAATTACTTCGGCTACCATAAATCATCACCAACTAAACCTTACCACAACATACTAAACCCAATCACTTTTAAATTACAAAAAAATGCTACTAACCATAGCAAACTATGCCAAACTCACCTAAATTACTTCGGCTATCAAAAATCACCCCCAACTACACTTTACAGCAACAAACTAAGCCCAATCACTTTAAAATTACAAAAAAATGCTAAAAATCATAACAAACTATACCAGAATCACCTAAATTACTTCGGCTACCGTAAATCACCCCCAACTATCCCTTACCACAACAAACCAAACCATATCATCTTAAAATTACAAAAAAAGGTGTACAAATCATAACAAACTATGCCAGACTCACCTAAGTTACTTCGGCTACTCTAAATCATCACCAACTAACCCTTACCACAACAATGTAAACCCAATCACTTTTAAATTACAAAAAAATGCTAGTAACCATAGCAAACTATGCCAAACTCACCTAAATTACTTCGGCTACCATAAATCATCACCAACTAACCCTTACCACAACAAACTAAAACCAATCACTTTTAAATTACAAAAAAATGCTAGTAACCATAGCAAACTATGCCAAACTCACCTAAATTACTTTGGCTACCATAAATCATCACCAACTAACCCTTACCACAACAAACTAAACCCAATCACTTTTAAATTACAAAAAAATGCTACTAACCATAGCAAACTATGCCAAACTCACGTAATTACTTCGGCTATCAAAAATCACACCCAACTACACTTTACAGCAACAAACTAAGCCCAATCACTTTAAAATTACAAAAAAATGCTAAAAATCATAACAAACTATACCAGAATCACCTAAATTACTTCGGCTACCGTAAATCACCCCCAACTATCCCTTACCACAACAAACCAAACCATATCATCTTAAAATTACAAAAAAAGGTGTACAAATCATAACAAACTATGCCAGACTCACCTAAATGACTTCGGCTACTCTAAATCATCACCAACTAACCCTTACCACAACAAACTAAACCCAATCACTTTTAAATTACAAAAAAATGCTAGTAACCATAGCAAACTATGCCAAACTCACCTAAATTACTTCGGCTACCATAAATCATCACCAACTAACCCTTACCACAACAAACTAAACCCAATCACTTTTAAATTACAAAAAAATGCTACTAACCATAGCAAACTATGCCAAACTCACCTAAATTACTTCGGCTATCAAAAATTACCCCAAACTACACTTTACAGCAACAAACTAAGCCCAATCACTTTAAAATTACAAAAAAATGCTAAAAATCATAACAAACTATACTAGAATCACCTAAATTATTTCGGTTACCGTAAATCACCCCCAACTATCCCTTACCACAACTAACCAAACCATATCATCTTAAAATTACAAAAAAAGGTGTATAAATCATAACAAACTATGCCACACTCACCTAAATTTCTTCGGCAACTCTAAATCATCACCAACTCACCCTTACCACAACAAACTAAACCCAATCACTTTTAAATTACAAAAAAATGCTACTAACCATAGCAAACTATGCCAAACTCACCTAAATTACTTCGGCTATCAAAAATCACCCCCAGCTACACTTTACAGCAACAAACTAAGCACAATCACTTTAAAATTACAAAAAAATGCTAAAAATCATAACAAACTATACCAGAATCACCTAAATTACTTCGGCTACCGTAAATCACCCCCAACTATCCCTTACCACAACAAACCAAACCATATCATCTTAGAATTACAAAAAAAAATGTGTACAAATCATAACAAACTATGCCAGACTCACCTAAATTACTTCGGCTACTCTAAATCATCACCAACTAACCCTTACCAAAACAAACTAAACCCAATCACTTTTAAATTACAAAAAAATGCTAGTAACCATAGCAAACTAGGCCAAACTCACCTAAATTACTTCGGCTACCATAAATCATCACCAACTAACCCTTACCACAACAAACTAAACCCAATAACTTTTAAATTACAAAAAAATGCTACTAACCATAGCAAACTATGCCAAACTTACCTAAATTACTTCGGCTATCAAAAATCACCCCCAACAACACATTACAGCAACAAACTAAGCCCAATCACTTTAAAATTACAAAAAAATGCTAAAAATCTTAACAAACTATACCAGAATCACCTAAATTACTTCGGCTACCGTAAATCACCCCCAACTATCCCTTACCACAACAAACCAAACCATATAATCTGAAAATTACAAAAAAAGGTGTACAAATCATAACAAACTATGCCAGAATCACCTAAATTACTTCGGCTATTCTAAATCATCACCAACTAACCCTTACCACAACAAACTAAACCCAATCACTTTTAAATTACAAAAAAATGCTAGTAACCATAGCAAACTATGCCAAACTCACCTAAATTACTTCGGCTACCATAAATCATCACCAACTAACCCTTAGTACAACAAACTAAACCCAATCACTTTTAAATTAAAAAAAATGCTACTAACCATAGCAAACTATGCCAAACTCACCTAAATTACTTCGGCTACCATAAATCATCACCAACTAATCCTTACCACAACAAACTAAACCCAATCACTTTTAAATTACAAAAAAATGCTACTAACCATAGCAAACTATGCCAAACTCACCTAAATTACTTCGGCTATCAAAAATCACCCCCAACTACACTTTACAGCAACAAACTAAGCCCAATCACTTTAAAATTACAAAAAAATGCTAAAAATCTTAACAAACTATACCAGAATCACCTAAATTACTTCGGCTACCGTAAATCACCCCCCACTATCCCTTACCACAACAAACCAAACCATATAATCTGAAAATTACAAAAAAAGGTGTACAAATCATAACAAACTATGCCAGAATCACCTAAATAACTTCGGCTATTCTAAATCATCACCAACTTACCCTTACCACAACAAACTAAACCCAATCACTTTTAAATTACAAAAAAATGCTAGTAACCATAGCAAACTATGCCAAACTCACCTAAATTACTTCGGCTACCATAAATCATCACCAACTAACCCTTAGTACAACAAACTAAACCCAATCACTTTTAAATTAAAAAAAAATGCTACTAATCATAGCAAACTATGCCAAACTCACCTAAATTACTTCGGCTACCATAAATCATCACCAACTAATCCTTACCACAACAAACTAAACCCAATCACTTTTAAATTACAAAAAAATGCTACTAACCATAGCAAACTATGCCAAACTCACCTAAATTACTTCGGCTATCAAAAATCACCCCCAACTACACTTTACAGCAACAAACTAAGCCCAATCACTTTAAAATTACAAAAAAATGCTAAAAATCATATCAAACTATACCAGAATCACCTAAATTACTTCGGCTACCTTAAATTACCCCAAACTATCCCTTACCACTACAAACCAAACCATATCATCTTAAAAATATAAAAAAAGGTGTACAAATCATAACAAACTATGCCAGACTCACCTAAATTACTTGGGCTTCTCTAAATCATCACAAACTAACCCTTACCACAATAAACTAAAACCAATCACTTTTAAATTACAAAAAAATGCTAGTAACCATAGCAAACTATGCCAAACTCACCTAAATTACTTCGGCTACCACAAATCATCACCAACTAACCCTTACCACAACAAACAAAACCCAATCACTTTTAAATTACAAAAAAATGCTACTAACCATAGCAAACTATGCCAAACTCACATCAATTACTTCGGCTATCAAAAATCACCCCCAACTACACTTTACAGCAACAAACTAAGCCCAATCACTTTAAAATTACAAAAAAATGCTAAAAATCATATTAAACTATACCCGAATCACCTAATTTACATCGGCTACCGTAAATCACCCCCAACTATCCCTTACCACAACAAACCAAACCATATCATCTTAAATATACAAAAAAAGGTGTACAAATCATAACAAACTATGCCAGACTCACCTAAATTACTTCGGCTACTCTAAATCATCACCAACTAACCCTTACCACAACAAACTAAAAACAATCACTTTTAAATTACAAAAAAATTCTAGTAACCATAGCAAACTATGCCAAACTCACCTAAATTACTTCGGCTACCATAAATCATCACCAACTAACCCTTACCACAACAAACTAAACCCAATCACTTTTAAATTACAAAAAAAATGCTACTAACCATAGCAAACTATGCCAAACTTACCTAAATTACTTCGGCTATTCTAAATCATCACCAACTTACCCTTACCACAACAAACTAAACCCAATCACTTTTAAATTACAAAAAAATGCTAGTAACCATAGCAAACTATGCCAAACTCACCTAAATTACTTCGGCTACCATAAATCATCACCAACTAACCCTTAGTACAACAAACTAAACCCAATCACTTTTAAATTAAAAAAAAATGCTACTAACCATAGCAAACTATGCCAAACTCACCTAAATTACTTCGGCTACCATAAATCATCACCAACTAATCCTTACCACAACAAACTAAACCCAATCACTTTTAAATTACAAAAAAATGCTACTAACCATAGCAAACTATGCCAAACTCACCTAAATTACTTCGGCTATCAAAAATCACCCCCAACTACACTTTACAGCAACAAACTAAGCCCAATCACTTTAAAATTACAAAAAAATGCTAAAAATCATATCAAACTATACCAGAATCACCTAAATTACTTCGGCTACCTTAAATTACCCCAAACTATCCCTTACCACAACAAACCAAACCATATCATCTTAAAAATATAAAAAAAAGGTGTACAAATCATAACAAACTATGCCAGACTCACCTAAATTACTTCGGCTTCTCTAAATCATCACAAACTAACCCTTACCACAATAAACTAAAACCAATCACTTTTAAATTACAAAAAAATGCTAGTAACCATAGCAAACTATGCCAAACTCACCTAAATTACTTCGGCTACCACAAATCATCACCAACTAACCCTTACCACAACAAACAAAACCCAATCAATTTTAAATTACAAAAAATGCTACTAACCATAGCAAACTATGCCAAACTCACATCAATTACTTCGGCTATCAAAAATCACCCCCAACTACACTTTACAGCAACAAACTAAGCCCAATCACTTTAAAATTACAAAAAAATGCTAAAAATCATATTAAACTATACCCGAATCACCTAATTTACATCGGCTACCGTAAATCACCCCCAACTATCCCTTACCACAACAAACCAAACCATATCATCTTAAATATACAAAAAAAGGTGTACAAATCATAACAAACTATGCCAGACTCACCTAAATTACTTCGGCTACTCCAAATCATCACCAACTAACCCTTACCACAATAAACTAAACCCAATCACTTTTAAATTACAAAAAAATGCTAGTAACCATAGCAAACTATGCCAAACTCACCTAAATTACTTCGGCTACCATAAATCATCACCAACTAACCCTTACCACAACAAACAAAACCCAATCAATTTTAAATTACAAAAAATGCTACTAACCATAGCAAACTATGCCAAACTCACCTAAATTACTTCGGCTACCATAAATCATCACCAACTAACCCTTACCACAACAAACAAAACCCAATCAATTTTAAATTACAAAAAATGCTACTAACCATAGCAAACTATTCCAAACTCACCTAAATTACTTCGGCTATCAAAAATCACCCCCAACTACACTTTACAGCAACAAACTAAGCCCAATAAATTTAAAATTACAAAAAAATGCTAAAAATCATAACAAACTATACCAGAATCACCTAAATTACTTCGGCTACCGTAAATCACCCCCAACTATCCCTTACCACAACAAACCAAACCATATCATCTTAATATTACAAAAAAAGGTGTACAAATCATAACAAACTATGCCAGACTCACCTAAATTACTTCGGCTACTCTAAATCATAACCAACTAACCCTTACCACAACAAACTAAACCCAATCACTTTTAAATTACAAAAAAATGCTACTAACCATAGCAAACTATGCCAAACTCACCTAAATTACTTCGGCTATCAAAAATCACAACCATCTACACTTTACAGCAACAAACTAAGCCCAATCACTTTAAAATTACAAAAAAATGCTAAAAATCATAACAAACTATACCAGAATCACCTAAATTACTTCGGCTATCGTAAATCACCCCCAACTATCCCTTACCGCAACAAACTAAACCATATTATCTTAAAATTACAAAAAAAGGTGTACAAATCATATCAAACTATGCCAGACTCACCTAAATTACTTCGGCTACTCTAAATCATCACCACCTAACCCTTACCACAACAAACTAAACCCAATCACTTTTAAATTACAAAAAAATACCAGTAACCATAGCAAACTATGCCAAACTCACCTAAATTACTTCGGCTACCATAAATCTTCACCAACTAACCCTTACCACAACAAACTAATCCCAATCACTTTTAAATTATAAAAAAATGCTACTAACCATAGCAAACTATGCCAAACTCACCTAAATTACTTCGGCTATCAAAAATCACCCCCACCTACACTTTACAGCAACAAACTAAGCCCAATCACTTTAAAATTACAAAAAACTGCTAAAAATCATAACAAACTATACCAGAATCACCTAAATTACTTCGGCTACCGCAAATCACCCCCAACTATCCCTTACCACAACAAACCAAACCATATCATCTTAAAATTATGCCAAACTCACCTAAATTACTTCGGCTATCAAAAATCACTCCCAACTACACTTTACAGCAACAGACTAAGCCCAATCACTTTAAAATTAAAAAAGATTCTAAAAATCATAACAAACTATACCAGAATCACCTAAATTACTTCGGCTACTCTAAATCATCACCAACTAACCCTTACCACAACAAACTAAACCCAATCACTTTTAAATTACAAAAAAATGCTACTAACCCTAGCAAACTATGCCAAACTCACCTAAATTACTTCGGCTATCAAAAATCACCCCCAACTTCACTTTACAGCAACAAACTAAGCCCAATCACTTTAAAATTACAAAAAAATGCTAAAAATCATAACAAACTATACCAGAATCACCTAAATTACTTCGGCTATCGTAAATCACCCCCAACTATCCCTTACCACAACAAACCAAACCATATCATCTTAAAATTACAAAAAAGGTGTACAAATCATATCAAACTATGCCAGACTCACCTAAATTACTTCGGCTACTCTAAATCATCACAACCTAACCCTTACCACAACAAACTAAACCCAATCACGTTTAAATTACAAAAAAATTCTAGTAACCATAGCAAACTATGCCAAACTCACCTAAATTACTTCGGCTACTCTAAATCATCACCAACTAACCCTTACCACAACAAACTAAACCCAATCACTTTTACATTACAAAAAAATGCTTCTAACCATAGCAAACTATGCCAAACTCACCTAAATTACTTCGGCTACCATAAATCATCACCAACTAACCCTTACCACAACAAACTTAACCCAATCACTTTTAAATTTCAAAAAAATGCTACTTACCATAGCAAACTATGCCAAACCCACCTCAATTACTTCGGCTATCAAAAATCACCCCAACTACACTTTACAGCAACAAACTTAGCCCAATCACTTTAAAATTACAAAAAAATGCTAAAAATCATAACAAACTATACCAGAATCACCTAAATTACTTCGGCTACCGTAAATCACCCCCAACTATCCCTTACCACAACAAACCAAACCATATCATCTTAGAATTACAAAAAAAAGGTGTACAAATCATAACAAACTATGCCAGACTCACCTAAATTACTTCGGCTACTCTAAATCATCACCAACTAACTCTTACCAAAACAAACTAAACCCAATCACTTTTAAATTACAAAAAAATGCTAGTAACCATCGCAAACTATGCCAAACTCACCTAAATTACTTCGGCTACCATAAATCATCACCAACTAACCCTTACCACAACAAACTAAACCCAATCATTTTTAAATTACAAAAAAATGCTACTAACCATAGCAAACTATGCCAAACTCACCTAAATTACTTCGGCTATTAAAAATCACCCCCAACTACACTTTACAGCAACAAACTAAGCCCAATCACTTTAAAATTACAAAAAAATGCTAAAAATCATAACAAACTATACCAGAATCACCTAAATTACTTCGGCTATCGTAAATCACCCCCAACTATCCCTTAGCACAACAAACCAAACCATATCATTTTAAAATTACAAAAAAGGTGTACAAATCATATCAAACTATGCCAGACTCACCTAAATTACTTCGGCTACTCTAAATCATCACAACCTAACCCTTACCACAACAAACTAAACCCAATCACGTTTAAATTACAAAAAAATTCTAGTAACCATAGCAAACTATGCCAAACTCACCTAAATTACTTCGGCTACCATAAATCATCACCAACTAACCCTTACCACAACAAACTAAACCCAATCACTTTTAAATTACAAAAAATGCAACTAACCATAGCAAACTATGCCAAACTCACCTAAATTAGTTCGGCTATCAAAAATCACCCCCAACTACACTTTACAGCAACAATCTAAGCCCAATCACTTTAAAATTACAAAAAAATGCTAAAAATCATAACAAACTATACCAGAATCACCTAAATTACTTCGGCTACCGTAAATCACCCCCAACTATCCCTTACCCCAACAAACCAAACCATATCATCTTAAAATTGCAAAAAAAGATGTACAAATCATAACAAACTATGCCAGACTCACCTAAATTACTTCGGCTACTCTAAATCATCACCAACTAACCCTTACCACAACAAACTAAACCCAATCACTTTTAAATTACAAAAAAATGCTAGTAACCATAGCAAACTATGCCAAACTCACCTAAATTACTTCGGCTACCATAAATCATCACCATCTACCTATCTATCTATGTAGCGGTGCGTTCCTATGTAGGACCGCTGCATTCAGGCCTTGCGGCCCATTATGCCCGCCCTCCTCTCCCCGCTCACCCTACTCAAGTCCTGACCTTTCTATGAAGCTCAGTATCTTGGGCCAGGGGAGCGTGTGGAGCTCTTCAATAGGGACCTGATGTGCTCCTAGAAAATTTGCCCTACTGTGACTTAAAGGGCCACAGTTGGTCAGCAGATGAATTGGAGTTTCCTCGTCTTCATTGCACAGCCGACATCTACGTTCCTCCGAGAGGCCCATGATGTTAAGATGTCGCCTCAACTGGCAGTGTCCCGTTAGGACACCCACCAGCCTCCTCAGTCTGGTCCGACTGAGCTTTAGCATCCATCCCCGAGCTGCCGGGCTGGCCACTCCCTTTATCAGGGATTTGGCCTGCCTCAGCCCGCTGATGTTCCTCCAGTAGGAGTCAAATTGAGACTTGAGCGCACTTTGCGTCCTCTATCTCAAGTAACCACTACTTACGCCGCACGAGGGCTGCGGGCCGAGATACGGCGTCTCCGCCGCCTCTCTAGCCAACTCATCAGCCCTTTCGTTACCTGCCACAACCGTGACCGCATTCACCTCTGCCAATCTTGACAGCGCATGTCTACAGTCCAGCACCAATCTGGATCTCACCTCGTTTGAGTTGAGGGCCCCGATGGCCGCCTGAATGTCCGTACAAATGAAGATGTGGCTGCCCGAGTATTCTCTCTCGAGATTCTCCTGCGCACATCTCAGGATAGCGAAAAATTCCGCCTGAAAGACGCTCGGGTAAGTCCCCAGCGGAAAGGAAACTTCCACTCTGGGTGTTTTACCAAAGATGCCCGCGCCAGTACCCTCTCCCGTTTTGGACCCGTCTGTGTACCAGACTAGTCCTTTCGGCGTGAGCATATCTTCTCCTTTTATCCTCCAGTCCTCCCTTGATGGGATCCTGATCTTAAAGGGTTTATCGAAACGCCAGATGCGTTCCATATCGCCCCTGATCATCCCAGAGCACAAGTCATTGCACCCCGGGATGGATACGGGCCAATGATAGGCTCCCTCTGGTCGCCCCCTCGTTTCCAACCTTAGCTTTGTCACCGCCCTGAAGGCCTCGGCCCTAACCCTGAGGTAAAGGGGCTCGAGACCCAATAGGGCCTCCATCGCCGCGGTAGGCGTTGTTCTCAGAGCTCCGGTCACCATGAGGCATCCCAGTCTCTGAACGCGTCCCAAATTCGCCCTGATCGACTGCCGCTCCGTAGAGCGCCACCAGACCAAGGCACCGTAAGTTACTATTGGTCTGACTATCGTAGTGTATAGCCAGAAAGACACCTGAGGTTGTAGACCCCATGTGCTGCCCCAGAACCGACGGCACGCCCAAAAGGTGGTCGTCGCCTTCCGCACTTGGCTTCCCACATGGTCAGTCCAAGAAAGTTTCGGATCCAAGGTTACCCCTAGATATTTAACCCTCTCGGCCAACTTTAGTGTGACGCCTTGGATACATGGCCACTGGACCGTGTCCACCTTCCTTTTCCTGGTAAAGAGCATAAGTTCCATTTTCGACGGATTCATCGAAAGGCCCTTACTACCACACCACCTATTGACCATACCCAGGGCTCTTTGCATGAGCTCCGTGATTGGTCCCAAAAACTTTCCCTGTATAATTATACAGAGATCGTCCGCATATGCTTGCGCATAGAACCCATTCTCATTAAGGTCCTCCAGAAGGCCGTCCAGGAGAAGCGACCACAGGAGAGGAGAAAGAACTCCCCCCTGCGGACAGCCCCTCGCTACCACGGCTTGAGTGGAAGCCCCTCTCAGAGATGACTGAATGCGGCGTCCCTCGAGCATGCGCCGTATCCAGGTAACAATGGTCCGGTGAATGCCGTGCTCGAAGGCGGCGTCGCATAACGAATCAAACGAAGGGTTGCTGAAGGCGCCTTCGACGTCAAGAAAGGCAGCAAGTGCCCATTCCTTCTTCAGAATGGCGTCCTCCGCTCTTGCAACTAGCTGGTGGAGCGCCGTTTCTGTGGACCGACCAGTTCTATAAGCGTGCTGGTTGGGATGGATGGGAAACGTGTGAAGAGCCCCATCTTTGATGTGCCTATCAACCAATCTCTCACTGAGTTTCAGCAAGAAGGAAGAGAGGCTGATAGGACGGAAGTCTTTCGGCTGGTCATGTTGCAATTTCTCAGCCTTAGGCATGAACACCACCTTAACCTGTCTCCAAGAAAGTGGGATGTGGTTCAGGGCGATAGACGCCCTGATAATGTGGTACAACGGACCGATGAGACACTCCCCCGCCTCCTGAAGGAGAGCCGGGAAGATCCCGTCTGGACCCGCCGCTTTAAACGGTGCGAACGTAGAGATCGCCCATCTTATTTTGTCGTAGGAAACGATCTCCGAGGCAGTGTGCCAGTCCCTAGCCGGGCCGGACCACCGATCAGTCTCGTCATTGTTTGTTGTTGGTTCGGGAAAGTGCGTCTCCACGAGGAGCTCCAAGGCCGCCGCGTCAGAGTCCGTAAACGACCCGTCCGGCAGCCTCAGCGCCCCCACGCGGGCGCTCCCCCCCAGAACTTTCCTTAGCTTAGCAACTTCTGAAAGACCTTCCATGTTCGCACAGAAGTTCCTCCAGCTGTCCCTTTTCCTCTTTTTTATGAGGCCTTTGAACCGTCTTTGGGAGTCCTTGTAGGATTCCCACTCCGGTTGCCGGTTAATGCGCATGGCCCGGTTCAACTTTTTCCTAGTCTCCCGTCTTAGCGCCTCTAGCTCGCCGTTCCACCATGGTGGTTGTTTATCCTGCCCAGTTCTCAAAGGGCAGTTCGACTCGAAGGAGGAAATTATGTCCCCACGAAGAGCGTCGACTTCATGGTCCAAATCCGCCCTAGTACGTGGTCTAATTCGTTTGTCCCCAAGCTTCGCCTGTAAGTCCCTCCGGTAGGAGTTCCAATCAGTGGCCTTAGGGTTCCTGTACGTCCTAGTCGAGACCTCGATTTGGAGCGCTATTTTGAATTGAATGTACCGATGATCCGAGAGCGACGGCTCATCTAGTACCTTCCAATTCTTGATCCGCTGTGCGATCGAGCTGGAACACAGAGTAATGTCTATTACTTCCTTTCGTACACTAGTCACGAAGGTGGGTTCGGATCCGCGATTAGCGACCTCCAGCCCCGTAGAAGTAATGAATTCGAGCAGTGCTGATCCCCTCCTGTTGGTGTCGCTGCTTCCCCACACCGTGTGGTGAGAGTTCGCATCGCAGCCCACTATCAGGGACCAGGACTTATTCCTACAGAACTCCACTAGGTCACACAGTTCCTGTGTTGGCGGTGGAGTCGGTGAATCGAACGGCAGGTACGCTGAGCACATTACCACGCGTCTCTCTCCGATCTGATCGATAGTGACAGCCACCAGGTCTCGATGGCAGAACCTCGGTAGCTCCTGTGCCTGCACTTGTTTGTTGACCAGTACAGCCGCTCTCGGCCTTTCCGACTTACCCTGGAACACACAAATGTTACTACAGCTTGCTCCGCGCACCCTGTCCCCTATGGAGTAGGGTTCTTGGATGAGGGAGATGTGTGTCTGCCCCGCAGACAAGCGACGACTAAGCAAACTAGTCGCCTCGTAGTTGCGGTGCAAGTTGATCTGGAGGCACTATAGCCCCGCCGCTATTGAATTAGCGACGGTGGCCATCAAGGCTCCTTGCGTGAAGCAGAGCCCGAGGGTGAAGGCGGTGCCGGGGGGACCGGATGGTCTCCCCGCCCCGTCCCCGAGCTATCGGGCTCCTTATGTGATGGTGCAGCCCCACCGGAGGAGCCCAAGTCCCAAAAGCGGGCCTTGAGGACACCGGTGTACGCCGTCCATCCTGCATTTGCGAGGGCTTTGTAGGAGCCCTCGTCCACCCCTAGGATGACCCTAACCTGGTTGCCCACGGTTGAGGCATCGTAGGTCCTCCATGTACCCGTACGGAGGTCCGGATTTTGACGTGCCATGCGCTGGAGCGCTTGCGGCACCTTGTCCATAGTGGTCCTCAATGAGCAGCCCACCTTTTTCGTCTTAGGTATCTGTTCCTGCTCTAACCAAACGAGAGCCGGAACGTCCCTAATACAACCAAGGCTGGCTTTTATCCAGGCCTTGGATTCTTCGTCTGCACAGGTCACCTTAATGGCGCCCTGCGCAGACCTTGTAAAGTCGTCAAAGCCGGGCAAGCGAGAGCCCTCAGGGAGCTCGTCGATCACCCGTTCCAACTCGGCTTCGATTGCGGCCGCCTCCTGTTCCGTGAGGGGTACCTCCGGGAATCCCTTCCCGACGATCGCCCCCCTCAGCCCAGATGCCGCCGCTTGAGCAAAGGAAGAGGGTCTCATGGCGATCCGCCTAGCCCTCTTCACCCGATCACCTGCCGGTGACGGAGTGCTGGAGGAAGGCAGGGACCGCTTGGTCCCCCCCTCCCTTGCCTGGGACGAGCCAGGTGCTGGTTTACTGGTTCCCTCCAAAGGAGGGAGACCCACAGTCCCGGCGACCCTGGCTCGCGCGTTTTTACGCCGCTGCGCCCCACTTGGTCGCTTGCCGCGCAATTGTGGTTTTTCTGTTGTGTTTGTGTTTGTGTTCATATTCGTCCCACGAGTACCCAGGAAGGAACGACAACTCCACCAGAGCCTGGTTTGGCAGAGCTAGGCTAAATACTCCGAAAGGGCGCCCGGTATCTCGGAGGCTCCGTTCGCGACACTGCACCCCCAGTGCCATGCAGCCTTCAGCACGGATCGCGTAACACCTTAGCTTGGGGGGTTGGTTCGCGACGCGGCTTTAGCTCCGGGGAGCGAGGGTTTTAGTTCTCGTCCCGGAACGTATGGCCAGCGTTGGCTAGTGGTTCGCACCACCAGTCGTGCCCCTATCCACCACCCGGGGACGCGCCCGCTAGGCTCCCAACCAACGGGAATCATCACCAACTAACCCTTACCACAACAAACAAAACCCAATCAATTTTAAATTACAAAAAATGCTACTAACCATAGCAAACTATGCCAAACTCACCTAAATTACTTCGGCTATCAAAAATCACCCCCAACTACACATTACAGCAACAAACTAAACCCAATAAATTTAAAATTACAAAAAAATGCTAAAAATCATAACAAACTATACCAGAATCACCTAAATTACTTCGGCTACCGTAAATCACCCCCAACTATCCCTTACCACAACAAACCAAACCATATCATCTTAAAATTACAAAAAAAGGTGTACAAATCATAACAAACTATGCCAGACTCACCTAAATTACTTCGGCTACTCTAAATCATCACCAACTAACCCTTACCACAACAAACTAAACCCAATCTCTTTTAAATTACAAAAAAATGCTACTAACCATAGCAAACTATGCCAAACTCACCTAAATTACTTCGGCTATCAAAAATCACTCCCAACTACACTTTACAGCGACAAACTAAGCCAAATCACTTTAAAATTACAAAAAAATGCTAAAAATCATAACAAACTATACCAGAATCACCAAAATTACTTCGGCTACCGTAAATAACCCCCAACTACACTTTACAGCAACAAACTAAGCCCAATCATTTTAAAATTAAAAAAAAAGCCAAAAATCATAACAAACTATACCAGAATCACCTAAATTACTTCGGCTACCGTAAATCACCCTCAACTATCCCTTACCACAACAAACCAAACCATATCATCTTAAAATTACAAAAAAAAGTGTACAAATCCAAGCAAACTATGCCAGACTCACCTAAATTACTTCGGCTACTCTAAATCATCACCAACTAACCCTTACCACAACAAACTAAACCCAATCACTTTTAAATTACAAAAAAAAACAAGTAACCATAGCAAAATATGCCAAACTCACGTAAATTACATCGGCTACCATAAATCATCACCAACTAACCCTTACCACAACAAACTAAACCCAATCACTTTTAAATTACAAAAAAATGCTACTAACCATAGAAAACTATGCCAAACTCACCTAAATTACTTCGGCTATCAAAAATCACCCCCAACTACACTTTACAGCAACAAACTAAGCCCAATCACTTTAAAATTACAAAAAAATGCTAAAAATCATAACAAACTATACCAGAATCACCTAAATTACTTCGGCTACCGTAAATAACCCCCAACTACACTTTACAGCAACAAACTAAGCCCAATCACATTAAAATTACAAAAAAATGCTAAAAATCATAACAAACTATACCAGAATCACCTAAATTACTTCGGCTACCGTAAATCACCCTCAACTATCCCTTACCACAACAAACCAAATCATATCATCTTAAAATTACAAAAAAAAGTGTACAAATCAAAGCAAACTATGCCAGACTCACCTAAATTACTTCGGCTACTCTAAATCATCACCAACTAAACCTTACCACAACAAACTAAACCCAATCACTTTTAAATTACAAAAAAATGCTAGTAACCATAGCAAAATATGCCAAACTCACCTAAATTACATCGGCTACCATAAATCATCACCAACTAACCCTTACCACAACAAACTAAACCCAGTCACATTAAATTACAAAAAAATGCTACTAACCATAGAAAACTATGCCAAACTCACCTAAATTACTTCGGCTATCAAAAATCACCCCCAACTACACTTTACAGCAACAAACTAAGCCCAATCACTTTAAAATTACAAAAAAATGCTAAAAATCATAACAAACTATACCAGAATCACCTAAATTACTTCGGCTACCGTAAATCACCCCCAACTATCCCTTACCACAACAAGCCATACCATATCATCTTAAAATTACAAAAAAAAATGTACAAATCATATCAAACTATGCCAGACTCACCTAAATTACTTCGGCTACTTTAAATCATCACCAACTAACACCTACCACAACAAACTAAACCCAATCACTTTTAAATTACAAAAAAATGCTACTAACCATAGAAAACAATGCCAAACTCACCTAAATTACTTCGACTACCATAAATCATCACCAACTAACCATTACCACAACAAACTAAACCCAATCACTTTTAAATTACAAAAAATGCTACTAACCATAGCAAACTATGCCAAACTCACCTAAATTACTTCGGCTACCATAAATCATCACCAACTAACCCTTACCACAACAACCTAAACCCAATCAATTTTAAATTACAAAAAAATGCTACTAACCATAGCAAACTATGCCAAACTCAACTAAATTACTTCGGCTACCATAAATCATCACCAACTAACCCTTACCACAACAAACTAAACCCAATCACTTTTAAATTACAAAAAAATGCTACTAACCATAGCAAACTATGCCAAACTCACCTAAATTACTTCGGCTATCAAAAATCACCCCCAACTACACTTTACAGCAACAAACAAAGCCCAATCACTTTAAAATTAAAAAAAATGCTAAAAATCATAACAAACTATACCCGAATCACCTAAATTACTTCGGCTACCGTAAATCACCCCCAACTATCCCTTAGCACAACAAACCAAACCATATCATTTTAAAATTACAAAAAAAGGTGTACAAATCATAACAAACTATGCCAGACTCACCTAAATTACTTCGGCTACTCTAAATCATCACCAACTAACCCTTACCACAACAAACTACACTTAATCAATTTTAAATTACAAAAAAAATGCTAGTAACCATAACAAACTATTCCAAACTCACCTAAATTACTTCGGCTATCAAAAATCACCCCCAACTACACTTTACAGCAACAAACTAAGCCCAATCACTTTAAAATTACAAAAAAATGCTTAAAATCATAACAAACTATACCAGAATCACCTAAATTATTTCGGCTACCGTAAATCACCCCCAACTATCCCTTACCACGACAAACCAAACCATATCATCTTAAAATTACAAAAAAATGTGTACAAATCATAACAAACTATGCCAGACTCACCTAAATTACTTCGGCTACTCTAAGTCAGCACCTACTAACCCTTACCACAACAAACTAAACCCAATAACTTTTAAATTACAAAAAAATGCTAGTAACCATAGCAAACTATGCCAAACTCACCTAAATTACTTCGGCTACCATAAATCATCACCAACTAACCCTTACCACAACAAACTAAACCCAATCAGTTTTAAATTACAAAAAAATGCTACTAACCATAGCAAACTATGCCAAACTCACCTAAATTACTTCGGCTACCATAAATCATCACTAACTAACCCTTACCACAACAAACTAAACCCAATCAGTTTTAAATTACAAAAAAATGCTACTAACCATAGCAAACTATGCCAAACTCACCTAAATTACTTCGGCTATCAAAAATCACCACCAACTACACTTTACAGCAACAAACTAAGCCCAATCACTTTAAAATTACAAAAAAATGCTAAAAATCATAACAAACTATACCAGAATCACCTAAATTACTTCGGCTACCGTAAATCACCCCCAACTATCCCTTACCACAAAAAACCAAACCATATCATCTTAAAATTACAAAAAAAGGTGTACAAATCATAACAAACTATGCCAGACTAACCTAAATTACTTCGGCTACTTTAAATCATTACCAACTAACCCTTACCACAACAAACTAAACCCAATCACTTTTAAATTACAAAAAAATGCTAGTAACCATAACAAACTATGCCAAACTCACCTAAATTACTTCGGCTATCAAAAATCACCCCCAACTACACTTTACAGCAACAAACTAAGCCCAATCATTTTAAAATTACAAAAAAATGCTAAAAATCATAACAACCTATACCAGAATCACCTAAATTACTTCGGCTACCGTAAATCACCCTCAACTATCCCTTACCACAACAAACCAAACCATATCATTTTAAAATTACAAAAAAAGGTGTACAAATCAAAGCAAACTATGCCAGACTCACCTAAATTACTTCGGCTACTCTAAATCATCACCAACTAACCCTTACCACAACAAACTAAACCCAATCACTTTTAAATTACAAAAAAATGCTACTAACCATAGCAAACTATGCCAAACTTACCTAAATTACTTCGGCTATCAAAAATCACCCCCAACTACACTTTACAGCAACAAACTAAGCCCAATCATTTTAAAATTACAAAAAAATGCTAAAAATCATAACAAACTATACCAGAATCACCTAAATAACTTCGGCTACCGTAAAACACCCTCAACTATCCCTTACCACAACAAACCAAACCATATCATCTTAAAATTACAAAAAAAGGTGTACAAATCAAAGCAAACTATGCCAGACTCACCTAAATTACTTCGGCTACTCTAAATCATCACCAACTAACCCTTACCACAACAAACTAAACCCTATCACTTTTAAATTACAAAAAAATGCTAAAAATCATAACAAACTATACCAGAATCACCTAAATTACTTCGGCTACCGTAAATCACCCTCAACTATCCCTTACCACAACAAACCAAACCATATCATCTTAAAATTACAAAAAAAGGTGTACAAATCAAAGCAAACTATGCCAGACTCACCTAAATTACTTCGGCTACTCTAAATCAT
This sequence comes from Eledona agricola, assembly GCA_964023215.1. Classification (NCBI taxonomy): domain Eukaryota; kingdom Metazoa; phylum Arthropoda; class Insecta; order Coleoptera; family Tenebrionidae; genus Eledona; species Eledona agricola. Next base: position 1,475,342 of record CAXIEJ010000091.1, on the reverse strand, counting down.
CACCAACTAACCCTTACCACAACAAACTAAACCCAATCACTTTTAAATTACAAAAAAATGCTAGTAATCATTGCAAAATATGCCAAACTCACCTAAATTACTTCGGCTACTCTACATCATCACCAACTAACCCTTACCACAACAAACTAAACCCAATCACTTTTAAATTACCAAAAAATGCTGAAAATCATAACAAACTATACCAGAATCACCTAAATTACTTCGGCTACCGTAAATCACCCTCAACTATCCCTTACCACAACAAACCAAACCATATCATCTTAAAATTACAAAAAAAGGTGTACAAATCAAAGCAAACTATGCCAGACTCACCTAAATTACTTCGGCTACTCTAAATCATCACCAACTAACCCTTACCACAACAAACTAAACCCAATCACTTTTAAATTACAAAAAAATGCTAGTAATCATAGCAAAATATGCCAAACTCACCTAAATTACTTCGGCTTCCATAAAACATCACCAACTAACCCTTACCACAACAAACTAAACCCAATCACTTTTAAATTACAAAAAAATGCTACTAACCATAGCAAACTATGCCAAACTCACCTAAATTACTTGGGCTATCAAAAATCACCCCCAACTACACTTTACAGCAACAAACTAAGCCTAATCACTTTAAAATTACAAAAAAATTCTAAAAATCATAACAAACTATACCAGAATCACCTAAATTACTTCGGCTACCGTAAATCACCCCCAACTATCCCTTACCACAACAAACCAAACCATATCATCTTAAAATTACAAAAAATGGTGTACAAATCATAACAAACTATGCCAGACTCACCTAAATTACTTCGGCTACTCTAAATCATCACCAACTAACCCTTACCACAACAAACTAAACCCAATCACTTTTAAATTACAAAAAAATGCTAGTAACCATAACAAACTATGCCAAACTCACCTAAATTACTTCGGCTATCAAAAATCATCACCAACTAACCCTTACCACAACAAACTAAACCCAATCACTTTTAAATTACAAAAAAATGCTACTAACCATAGCACACTATGCCAAACTCACCTAAATTACTTCGGCTATCAAAAATCACCCCAACTACACTTTACAGCAACAAACTAAGCCCAATCACTTTAAAATTACAAAAAAATGCTAAAAATCATAACAAACTATACCAGAATCACCTAAATTACTTCGGCTACCGTAAATCACCCTCAACTATCCCTTACCATAACAAACCAAACCATATCATCTTAAAATTACAAAAAAAGGTGTACAAATCATAACAAACTATGCCAGACTCACCTAAATTACTTCGGCTACTCTAAATCATCACCAACTAACCCTTACCACAACAAACTAAACCCAATCACTTTTAAATTACAAAAAAATGCTAGTAACCATAGGAAACAATGCCAAACTCACCTAAATTACTTCGGCTACCATAAATCATCACCAACTAACCCTTACCACAACAAACTAAACCCAATCACTTTTAAATTACAAAAAAATGCTACTAACCATAGCAAACTATGCCAAACACACCTAAATTACTTCGGCTATCAAAAATCACCGCCAACTATACTTTACAGCAACAAACTAAGCCCAATCACTTTAAAATTACAAAAAAATGCTAAAAATCATAACAAACTATACCAGAATCACCTAAATTACTTCGGCTAACGTAAATCACGCCCAACTATCCCTTACCACAACAAACCAAACCATATCATTTTAAAATTACAAAAAAAGGTGTACAAATCATAACAAACTATGCCAGACTCACCTAAATTACTTCGGCTACTCTAAATCATCACCAACTAACCCTTACCACAACAAACTAAACCCAATCACTTTTAAATTACAAAAAAATGCTAGTAACCATAGGAAACAATGCCAAACTCACCTAAATTACTTCGGCTACCATAAATCATCACCAACTAACCCTTACCACAACAAACTAAACCCAATCACTTTTAAATTACAAAAAAATGCTACTAACCATAGCAAACTATGCCAAACACACCTAAATTACTTCGGCTATCAAAAATCACCGCCAACTATACTTTACAGCAACAAACTAAGCCCAATCACTTTAAAATTACAAAAAAATGCTAAAAATCATAACAAACTATACCAGAATCACCTAAATTACTTCGGCTAACGTAAATCACGCCCAACTATCCCTTACTACAACAAACCAAACTATATCATCTTAAAATTACAAAAAAAGTTGTACAAATTATAACAAACTATGCCAGACTCACCTAAATTACTTCGGCTACTCTAAATCATCACCAACTAACCCTTACCACAACAAACTAAACCCAATCACTTTTAAATTACAAAAAAATGCTGGTAACCATAGCAAACTATGCCAAACTCACCTAAATTACTTCGGCTACCATAAATCATCACCAACTAACCCTTACCACAACAAACTAAACCCAATCACATTTAAATTACAAAAAAATGCTACTAACCATAACAAACTATGCCAAACTCACCTAAATTACTTCGGCTATCAAAAATCACCCCCAACTACACTTTACAGCAACAAAGTAAACCCAATCACTTTAAAATTACAATAAAATGCTAAAAATCATAACAAATTATACCAGAATCTCCTAAATTACTTCGGCTACCGTAAATCACCCCCAACTATACCTTACCACAACAAACCAAACCATATCATCTTAAAATTACAAAAAAAGGTGTACAAATCATAACAAACTATGCCAGACTCACCTAAATTACTTCGGCTACTCTAAATCATCACCAACTAACCCTTACCACAACAAACTAAACCCAATAACTTTTAAATTACAAAAAAATGCTACTAACCATAGAAAACTATGCCAAACTCACCTAAATTACTTCGGCTACCATAAATCATCACCAACTAACCCTTACCACAACAAATTAAACCCAATTACTTTTAAATTACAAAAAAATGCTACTAACCATAGCAAACTATGCCAAACTCACCTAAATTACTTCGGCTATCAAAAATCACCCCCAACTACACTTTACAGCAACAAACTAAGCCCAATCACTTTAAAAGTACAAAAAAATGCTAAAAATCATAACAAACTATACCAGAATCACCTAAATTATTTCGGCTACCGCAAATCACCCCCAACTATCCCTTACCACAACAAACCAAACCATATCATCTTAAAATTACAAAAAAAGGTGTACAAATCATAACAAACTATGCTAGACTCACCTAAATTACTTCGGCTACTCTAAATTATCACCAACTAACCCTTACCACAACAAACTAAACCCAATCACTTTTAAATTACAAAAAAATGCTACTAACCATAGAAAACTATGCCAAACTCACCTAAATTACTTCGGCTACCATAAATCATCACCAACTAACCCTTACCACAACAAACTAAACCCAATCACTTTTAAATTACAAAAAAATGCTACTAACCATAGCAAACTATGCCAAACTTACCTAAATTACTTCGGCTATCAAAAATCACCCCCAACTACACTTTACAGCAACAAACTAAGCCCAATCACTTTAAAATTACAAAAAAATTCTTAAAATCATAACAAACTATACCAGAATCACCTAAATTACTTCGGCTACTGTAAATCACCCCCAACTATCCCTTACCACAACAAACCAAACCATATCATTTTAAAATTACAAAAAAGGTGTACAAATCATAACAAACTATGCCAGACTCACCTAAATTACTTCGGCTACTCTAAATCATCACCAACTAACCCTTACCACAACAAACTAAACCCAATGACTTTTAAATTACAAAAAAATGCTACAACCATAGCAAACTATGCCAAACTCACCTAAATTACTTCGGCTACCATAAATTATCACCAACTAACCCTTTTTACAACAAACTAAACCCAATCACTTTTAAATTACAAAAAAATGCTACTAACCATAGCAAACTATGCCAAATTCACCTAAATTACTTCGGCTATCAAAAATCACTACCAACTACACTTTACAGCAACAAACTAAGCCCAATCACTTTAAAATTACAAAAAAATGCTAAAAATCATAACAAACTATACCAGAATCACCTAAATTACTTCGGCTACCGTAAATCATCACCAACTAACCCTTACCACAACAAACTAAACCCAATCACTTTTAAATTACAAAAAAATGCTAGTAACCATAGGAAACAATGCCAAACTCACCTAAATTACTTCGGCTACCATAAATCATCACCAACTAACCCTTACCACAACAAACTAAACCCAATCACTTTTAAATTACAAAAAAATGCTACTAACCATAGCAAACTATGCCAAACACACCTAAATTACTTCGGCTATCAAAAATCACCGCCAACTATACTTTACAGCAACAAACTAAGCCCAATCACTTTAAAATTACAAAAAAATGCTAAAAATCATAACAAACTATACCAGAATCACCTAAATTACTTCGGCTAACGTAAATCACGCCCAACTATCCCTTACTACAACAAACCAAACTATATCATCTTAAAATTACAAAAAAAGTTGTACAAATTATAACAAACTATGCCAGACTCACCTAAATTACTTCGGCTACTCTAAATCATCACCAACTAACCCTTACCACAACAAACTAAACCCAATCACTTTTAAATTACAAAAAAATGCTGGTAACCATAGCAAACTATGCCAAACTCACCTAAATTACTTCGGCTACCATAAATCATCACCAACTAACCCTTACCACAACAAACTAAACCCAATCACATTTAAATTACAAAAAAATGCTACTAACCATAACAAACTATGCCAAACTCACCTAAATTACTTCGGCTATCAAAAATCACCCCCAACTACACTTTACAGCAACAAAGTAAACCCAATCACTTTAAAATTACAATAAAATGCTAAAAATCATAACAAATTATACCAGAATCTCCTAAATTACTTCGGCTACCGTAAATCACCCCCAACTATACCTTACCACAACAAACCAAACCATATCATCTTAAAATTACAAAAAAAGGTGTACAAATCATAACAAACTATGCCAGACTCACCTAAATTACTTCGGCTACTCTAAATCATCACCAACTAACCCTTACCACAACAAACTAAACCCAATAACTTTTAAATTACAAAAAAATGCTACTAACCATAGAAAACTATGCCAAACTCACCTAAATTACTTCGGCTACCATAAATCATCACCAACTAACCCTTACCACAACAAATTAAACCCAATTACTTTTAAATTACAAAAAAATGCTACTAACCATAGCAAACTATGCCAAACTCACCTAAATTACTTCGGCTATCAAAAATCACCCCCAACTACACTTTACAGCAACAAACTAAGCCCAATCACTTTAAAAGTACAAAAAAATGCTAAAAATCATAACAAACTATACCAGAATCACCTAAATTATTTCGGCTACCGCAAATCACCCCCAACTATCCCTTACCACAACAAACCAAACCATATCATCTTAAAATTACAAAAAAAGGTGTACAAATCATAACAAACTATGCTAGACTCACCTAAATTACTTCGGCTACTCTAAATTATCACCAACTAACCCTTACCACAACAAACTAAACCCAATCACTTTTAAATTACAAAAAAATGCTACTAACCATAGAAAACTATGCCAAACTCACCTAAATTACTTCGGCTACCATAAATCATCACCAACTAACCCTTACCACAACAAACTAAACCCAATCACTTTTAAATTACAAAAAAATGCTACTAACCATAGCAAACTATGCCAAACTTACCTAAATTACTTCGGCTATCAAAAATCACCCCCAACTACACTTTACAGCAACAAACTAAGCCCAATCACTTTAAAATTACAAAAAAATTCTTAAAATCATAACAAACTATACCAGAATCACCTAAATTACTTCGGCTACTGTAAATCACCCCCAACTATCCCTTACCACAACAAACCAAACCATATCATTTTAAAATTACAAAAAAGGTGTACAAATCATAACAAACTATGCCAGACTCACCTAAATTACTTCGGCTACTCTAAATCATCACCAACTAACCCTTACCACAACAAACTAAACCCAATGACTTTTAAATTACAAAAAAATGCTACAACCATAGCAAACTATGCCAAACTCACCTAAATTACTTCGGCTACCATAAATTATCACCAACTAACCCTTTTTACAACAAACTAAACCCAATCACTTTTAAATTACAAAAAAATGCTACTAACCATAGCAAACTATGCCAAATTCACCTAAATTACTTCGGCTATCAAAAATCACTACCAACTACACTTTACAGCAACAAACTAAGCCCAATCACTTTAAAATTACAAAAAAATGCTAAAAATCATAACAAACTATACCAGAATCACCTAAATTACTTCGGCTACCGTAAATCACCCCCAACTATCCCTTACCACAACAAACCATACCATATCATCTTAAAATTACAAAAAAAGATGTACAAATCATAACAAACTATGCCAGACTCACCTAAATTACTTCGGCTACTTTAAATCATCACCAACTAACCCTTACCACAACAAACTAAACCCAATCACTTTTAAATTACAAAAAAATGCTACTAACCATAGAAAACAATGCCAAACTCACCTAAATTACTTCGGCTACCATAAATCATCACCAACTAACCCTTACCACAACAAACTAAACCCAATCACTTTTAAATTACAACAAAATGCTACTAACCATAGCAACCTATGCCAAACTCACCTAAATTACTTCGGCTACCATAAATCATCACCAACTAACCCTTACCACAACAAACTAAACCCAATCACTTTTAAATTACAAAAAAATGCTACTAAACATAGCAAACTATGCCAAACTCACCTAAATTACTTCGGCTACCATAAATCATCACCAACTAACCCTTACCACAACAAACTAAACCCAATCACTTTTAAATTACAAAAAAATGCTACTAACCATAGCAAACTATGCCAAACTCACCTAAATTACTTCGGCTATGAAAAATCACCCCCAACTACACTTTACAGCAACAAACTAAGCCCAATCACTTTAAAATTACAAAAAAATGCTAAAAATCATAACAAACTATTCCAGAATCACCTAAATTACTTCGGCTACCGTAAATCACCCCCAACTATCCCTTACCACAACAAACTAAACCATATCATTTTAAAATTACAAAAAAAGGTGTACAAATCATAACAAACTATGCCAGACTCACCTAAATTACTTCGGCCACTCTAAATCATCACCAACTAACCCTTACCACAACAAACTAAACCCAATCACTTTTAAATTACAAAAAAATGCTACTAACCATAGCAAACTATGCCAAACTCACCTAAATTACTTCGGCTACCATAAATCATCACCAACTAACCCTTACCACAACAAACTAAACCCAATCACTTTTAAATTACAAAAAAATGCTACTAACCATAGCAAACTATGCCAAACTCACCTAAATTACTTGGGCTATCAAAAATCACCCCCAACTACACTTTACAGCAACAAACTAAGCCTAATCATTTTAAAATTACAAAAAAATGCTAAAAATCATAACAAACTATACCAGAATTACCTAAATTACTTCGGCTACCGTAAATCACCCCCAACTATCCCTTACCACAACAAACCAAACCATATCATCTTAAAATTACAAAAAAAGGTGTACGCATCATAACAAACTATGCCAGACTCACCTAAATTACTTCGGCTACTCTAAATCATCACCAACTAACCCTTACCACAACAAACTAAACCCAATCACTTTTAAATTACAAAAAAATGCTACTAACCATAGCAAACTATGCCAAGCTCACCTAAATTACTTCGGCTACAATAAATCATCACCAACTAACCCTTACCACAAGAAACTAAACCCAATCACATTTAAATTACAAAAAAATGCTACTAACCATAGCAAACTATGCCAAACTCACCTAAATTACTTCGGCTATCAAAAATCACCCCCAACTACACTTTACAGCAACAAACTAAGCCCAATCACTTTAAAATTACAAAAAAATGCTAAAAATCATAACAAACTATTCCAGAATCACCTAAATTACTTCGGCTACCGTAAATCACCCCCAACTATCCCTTACCACAACAAACTAAACCATATCATCTTAAAATTACAAAAAAAGGTGTACAAATCATAACAAACTATGCCAGACTCACCTAAATTACTTCGGCCACTCTAAATCATCACCAACTAACCCTTACCACAACAAACTAAACCCAATCACTTTTAAATTACAAAAAAATGCTTCTAACCATAGCAAACTATGCCAAACTTACCTAAATTACTTCGGCTACCATAAATCATCACCAACTAACCCTTACCACAACAAACTAAACCCAATCACCTTTAAATTACAAAAAAATATTACTAACCATAGCAAACTATGCCAAACTCACCTAAATTACTTGGGCTATCAAAAATCACCCCCAACTACACTTTACAACAACAAACTAAGCCTAATCATTTTAAAATTACAAAAAAATGCTAAAAATCATAACAAATTATACCAGAATTACCTAAATTACTTCGGCTACCGTAAATCAGCCCCAACTATCCCTTACCACAACAAACCAAACCATATCATCTTAAAATTACAAAAAAAGGTGTACGCATCATAACAAACTATGCCAGACTCACCTAAATTACTTCGGCTACTCTAAATCATCACCAACTAACCCTTACCACAACAAACTAAACCCAATCACTTTTAAATTACAAAAAAATGCTACTAACCATAGCAAACTATGCCAAACTCACCTAAATTACTTCGGCTATCAAAAATCACCCCCAACTACACTTTACAGCAACAAATTAAGCCCAATCACTTTAAAATTACAAAAAAATGCTAAAAATCATAACGAACTATACCAGAATCACCTAAATTACTTCGGCTACCGTAAATCACCCCCAACTATCCCTTACCACAACAAACCAAACCATATCATCTTAAAATTACAAAAAAAGGTGTACAAATCATAACAAACTATGCCAGACTCACCTAAATTACTTCGGCTACTCTAAATCATCACCAACTAACCCTTACCACAACAAACTAAACCCAATCACTTTTAAATTACAAAAAAATGCTAGTAACCATAGGAAACAATGCCAAACTCACCTAAATTACTTCGTCTACCATAAATCATCACCAACTAACCCTTACCACAACAAACTGAACCCAATCACTTTTAAATTACAAAAAAATGCTACTAACCATAGCAAACTATGCCAAACACACCTAAATTACTTCGGCTATCAAAAATCACTACCAACTACACTTTACAGCAACAAACTAAGCCCAATCACTTTAAAATTACAAAAAAATGCTAAAAATCATAACAAACTATACCAGAATCACCTAAATTACCTCGGCTACCGTAAATCACCCCCAACTATCCCTTACCACAACAAACCATACCATATCATCTTAAAATTACAAAAAAAGATGTACAAATCATAACAAACTATGCCAGACTCACCTAAATTACTTCGGCTACTTTAAATCATCACCAACTAACCCTTACCACAACAAACTAAACCCAATCACTTTTAAATTACAAAAAAATGCTACTAACCATAGAAAACAATGCCAAACTCACCTAAATTACTTCGGCTACCATAAATCATCACCAACTAACCCTTACCACAACAAACTAAACCCAATCACTTTTAAATTACAACAAAATGCTACTAACCATAGCAACCTATGCCAAACTCACCTAAATTACTTCGGCTACCATAAATCATCACCAACTAACCCTTACCACAACAAACTAAACCCAATCACTTTTAAATTACAAAAAAATGCTACTAAACATAGCAAACTATGCCAAACTCACCTAAATTACTTCGGCTACCATAAATCATCACCAACTAACCCTTACCACAACAAACTAAACCCAATCACTTTTAAATTACAAAAAAATGCTACTAACCATAGCAAACTATGCCAAACTCACCTAAATTACTTGGGCTATCAAAAATCACCCCCAACTACACTTTACAGCAACAAACTAAACCTAATCATTTTAAAATTACAAAAAAATGCTAAAAATCATAACAGATTATACCAGAATTACCTAAATTACTTCGGCTACCGTAAATCACCCCCAACTATCCCTTACCACAACAAACCAAACCATATCATCTTAAAATTACAAAAAAAGGTGTACGCATCATAACAAACTATGCCAGACTCACCTAAATTACTTCGGCTACTCTAAATCATCACCAACTAACCCTTACCACAACAAACTAAACCCAATAACTTTTAAATTACAAAAAAATGCTACTAACCATAGCAAACTATGCCAAGCTCACCTAAATTACTTCGGCTACAATAAATCATCACCAACTAACCCTTACCACAAGAAACTAAACCCAATCACATTTAAATTACAAAAAAATGCTACTAACCATAGCAAACTATGCCAAACTCACCTAAATTACTTCGGCTATCAAAAATCACCCCCAACTACACTTTACAGCAACAAACTAAGCCCAATCACTTTAAAATTACAAAAAAATGCTAAAAATCATAACAAACTATTCCAGAATCACCTAAATTACTTCGGCTACCGTAAATCACCCCCAACTATCCCTTACCACAACAAACTAAACCATATCATCTTAAAATTACAAAAAAAGGTGTACAAATCATAACAAACTATGCCAGACTCACCTAAATTACTTCGGCCACTCTAAATCATCACCAACTAACCCTTACCACAACAAACTAAACCCAATCACTTTTAAATTACAAAAAAATGCTTCTAACCATAGCAAACTATGCCAAACTCACCTAAATTACTTCGGCTACCATAAATCATCACCAACTAACCCTTACCACAACAAACCAAACCATATCATCTTAAAATTACAAAAAAAGGTGTACAAATCATAACAAACTATGCCAGACTCACCTAAATTACTTCGGCTACTCTAAATTATCACCAACTAACCCTTACCACAACAAACTAAACCCAATCACTTTTAAATTACAAAAAAATGCTGGTAACCATAGCAAACTATGCCAAACTCACCTAAATTACTTCGGCTACCATAAATCATCACCAACTAACCCTTACCACAACAAACTAAACCCAATCACATTTAAATTACAAAAAAATGCTACTAACCATAACAAACTATGCCAAACTCACCTAAATCACTTCGGCTATCAAAAATCACCCCCAACTACACTTTACAGCAACAAATTAAGCCCAATCACTTTAAAATTACAAAAAAATGCTAAAAATCATAACGAACTATACCAGAATCACCTAAATTACTTCGGCTACCGTAAATCACCCCCAACTATCCCTTACCACAACAAACTAAACCATATCATCTTAAAATTACAAAAAAAGGTGTACAAATCATAACAAACTATGCCAGACTCACCTAAATTACTTCGGCTACTCTAAATCATCACCAACTAACCCTTACCACAACAAACTAAACCCAATCACTTTTAAATTACAAAAAAATGCTAGTAACCATAGGAAACAATGCCAAACTCACCTAAATTACTTCGGCTACCATAAATCATCACCAACTAACCCTTACCACAACAAACTGAACCCAATCACTTTTAAATTACAAAAAAATGCTACTAACCATACAATACTATGCCAAACTCACCTAAATTACTTCGGCTACCGCAAATCACCCCCAACTATCCCTTACCACAACAAACCAAACCATATCATCTGAAAATTACAAAAAAAGGTGTACAAATCATAACAAACTATGCCAGACTCACCTAAATTTCTTCGGCTATTCTAAATTTTCACCAACTAACCCTTACCACAACAAACTAAACCCAATCACTTTTAAATTACAAAAAAATGCTACTAACCATAGAAAACTATGCCAAACTCACCTAAATTACTTTTAAATTACAAAAAAATGCTACTAACCATAGCAAACTATGCCAAACTCACCTAAATTACTTCGGCTATCAAAAATCACCCCCAACTACACTTTACAGCAACAAACTAAACCCAATCACTTTAAAATTACAAAAAAATGCTAAAAATCATAACAAACTATACCAGAATCACCTAAATTACTTCGGCTACCGTAAATCACCCCCAACTATCCCTTACCACAACAAACCAAACCATATCATCTTAAAATTACAAAAAAAGGTGTACAAATCATAACAAACTATGCCAGACTCACCTAAATTACTTCGGCTACTCTAAATCATCACCAACTAACCCTTACCACAACAAACTATACCCAATCACTTTAAATTACAAAAAAATGCTAGTAACCATAGCAAACTATGCCAAAATCACCTAAATTACTTCGGCTAGAATAAATCATAGCCAACTAACCCTTACCACAACAAACTAAACCCAATCACTTTTAAATTACAAAAAAATGCTACTAACCATAGCAAACTATGCCAAACTCACCTAAATTACTTCGACTATCAAAAATCACCCCCAACTATTCTTTACAGCAACAAACTAAGCCCAATAAATTTAAAATTACAAAAAAATGCTAAAAATCATAACAAACTATACCAGAATCACCTAAATTACTTCGGCTACCGTAAATCACCCCCAACTATCCCTTACCACAACAAACTAAACCATATCATCTTAAAATTACAAAAAAAGGTGTACAAATCATAACAAACTATGCCAGACTCACCTAAATTACTTCGGCTACTCTAAATCATCACCAACTAACCCTTACCACAACAAACTAAACCCAATCACTTTTAAATTACAAAAAAATGCTAGTAACCATAGGAAACAATGCCAAACTCACCTAAATTACTTCGGCTACCATAAATCATCACCAACTAACCCTTACCACAACAAACTGAACCCAATCACTTTTAAATTACAAAAAAATGCTACTAACCATACAATACTATGCCAAACTCACCTAAATTACTTCGGCTACCGCAAATCACCCCCAACTATCCCTTACCACAACAAACCAAACCATATCATCTGAAAATTACAAAAAAAGGTGTACAAATCATAACAAACTATGCCAGACTCACCTAAATTTCTTCGGCTATTCTAAATTTTCACCAACTAACCCTTACCACAACAAACTAAACCCAATCACTTTTAAATTACAAAAAAATGCTACTAACCATAGAAAACTATGCCAAACTCACCTAAATTACTTTTAAATTACAAAAAAATGCTACTAACCATAGCAAACTATGCCAAACTCACCTAAATTACTTCGGCTATCAAAAATCACCCCCAACTACACTTTACAGCAACAAACTAAACCCAATCACTTTAAAATTACAAAAAAATGCTAAAAATCATAACAAACTATACCAGAATCACCTAAATTACTTCGGCTACCGTAAATCACCCCCAACTATCCCTTACCACAACAAACCAAACCATATCATCTTAAAATTACAAAAAAAGGTGTACAAATCATAACAAACTATGCCAGACTCACCTAAATTACTTCGGCTACTCTAAATCATCACCAACTAACCCTTACCACAACAAACTAAACCCAATGACTTTTAAATTACAAAAAAATGCTACAACCATAGCAAACTATGCCAAACTCACCTAAATTACTTCGGCTACCATAAATCATCACCAACTAACCCTTACCACAACAAACTAAACCCAATCACCTTTAAATTACAAAAAAATGTTACTAACCATAGCAAACTATGCCAAACTCACCTAAATTACTTGGGCTATCAAAAATCACCCCCAACTACACTTTACAGCAACAAACTAAGCCTAATCATTTTAAAATTACAAAAAAATGCTAAAAATCATAACAAATTATACCAGAATTACCTAAATTACTTCGGCTACCGTAAATCAGCCCCAACTATCCCTTACCACAACAAACCAAACCATATCATCTTAAAATTACAAAAAAAGTGTACGCATCATAACAAACTATGCCAGACTCACCTAAATTACTTCGGCTACTCTAAATCATCACCAACTAACCCTTACCACAACAAACTAAACCCAATCACTTTTAAATTACAAAAAAATGCTACTAACCATAGCAAACTATGCCAAGCTCACCTAAATTACTTTGGCTACAATAAATCATCACCAACTAACCCTTACCACAAGAAACTAAACCCAATCACATTTAAATTACAAAAAAATGCTACTAACCATAGCAAACTACGCCAAACTCACCTAAATTACTTCGGCTATCAAAAATCACCCCCAACTACACTTTACAGCAACAAATTAAGCCCAATCACTTTAAAATTACAAAAAAATGCTAAAAATCATAACGAACTATACCAGACTCACCTAAATTACTTCGGCTACTCTAAATCATCACCAACTAACCCTTACCACAACAAACTAAACCCAATCACTTTTAAATTACAAAAAAATGCTAGTAACCATAGGAAACAATGCCAAACTCACCTAAATTACTTCGGCTACCATAAATCATCACCAACTAACCCTTACCACAACAAACTGAACCCAATCACTTTTAAATTACAAAAAAATGCTACTAACCATAGCAAACTATGCCAAACACACCTAAATTACTTAGGCTATCAAAAATCACCCCCAACTATACTTTACAGCAACAAACTAAGCCCAATCACTTTAAAATTACAAAAAAATGCTAAAAATCATAACAAACTATACCAGAATCACCTAAATTACTTCGGCTAACGTAAATCACCCCCAACTAACCCTTACCACAACAAACCAAACCATATCATCTTAAAATTACAAAAAAAGGTGTACAAATCATAACAAACTATGCCAGACTCACCTAAATTACTTCGGCTACTCTAAATTATCACCAACTAACCCTTACCACAACAAACTAAACCCAATCACTTTTAAATTACAAAAAAATGCTGGTAACCATAGCAAACTATGCCAAACTCACCTAAATTACTTCGGCTACCATAAATCATCACCAACTAACCCTTACCACAACAAACTAAACCCAATCACATTTAAATTACAAAAAAATGCTACTAACCATAACAAAGTATGCCAAACTCACCTAAATCACTTCGGCTATCAAAAATCACCCCCAACTACACTTTACAGCAACAAAGTAAACCCAATCACTTTAAAATTACAATAAAATGCTAAAAATCATAACAAATTATACCAGAATCACCTAAATTACTTCGGCTACCGTAAATCACCCCCAACTATACCTTACCACAACAAACCAAACCATATCATCTTAAAATTACAAAAAAAGGTGTACAAATCATAACAAACTATGCCAGACTCACCTAAATTACTTCGGCTACTCTAAATCATCACCAACTAACCCTTACCACAACAAACTAAACCCAATCACTTTTAAATTACAAAAAAATGCTACTAACCATACAATACTATGCCAAACTCACCTAAATTACTTCGGCTACCGCAAATCACCCCCAACTATCCCTTACCACAACAAACCAAACCATATCATTTGAAAATTACAAAAAAAGGTGTACAAATCATAACAAACTATGCCAGACTCACCTAAATTTCTTCGGCTATTCTAAATTTTCACCAACTAACCCTTACCACAACAAACTAAACCCAATCACTTTTAAATTACAAAAAAATGCTACTAACCATAGAAAACTATGCCAAACTCACCTAAATTACTTTTAAATTACAAAAAAATGCTACTAACCATAGCAAACTATGCCAAACTCACCTAAGTTACTTCGGCTATCAAAAATCACCCCCAACTACACTTTACAGCAACAAACTAAACCCAATCACTTTAAAATTACAAAAAAATGCTAAAAATCATAACAAACTATACCAGAATCACCTAAATTACTTCGGCTACCGTAAATCACCCCCAACTATCCCTTACCACAACAAACCAAACCATATCATCTTAAAATTACAAAAAAAGGTGTACAAATCATAACAAACTATGCCAGACTCACCTAAATTACTTCGGCTACTCTAAATCATCACCAACTAACCCTTACCACAACAAACTAAACCCAATGACTTTTAAATTACAAAAAAATGCTACAACCATAGCAAACTATGCCAAACTCACCTAAATTACTTCGGCTACCATAAATTATCACCAACTAACCCTTTTTACAACAAACTAAACCCAATCACTTTTAAATTACAAAAAAATGCTACTAACCATAGCAAACTATGCCAAATTCACCTAAATTACTTCGGCTATCAAAAATCACTACCAACTACACTTTACAGCAACAAACTAAGCCCAATCACTTTAAAATTACAAAAAAATGTTAAAAATCATAACAAACTATACCAGAATCACCTAAATTACTTCGGCTACCGTAAATCACCCCCAACTATCCCTTACCACAACAAACCATACCATATCATCTTAAAATTACAAAAAAAGATGTACAAATCATAACAAACTATGCCAAACTCACCTAAATTACTTCGGCTATCAAAAATCACCCCCAACTACACTTTACAGCAACAAACTAAGCCCAATCACTTTAAAATTACAAAAAAATGCTAAAAATCATAACAAACTATTCCAGAATCACCTAAATTACCTCGGCTACCGTAAATCACCCCCAACTATCCCTTACCACAACAAACTAAACCATATCCTCTTAAAATTACAAAAAAAGGTGTACAAATCATAACAAACTATGCCAGACTCACCTAAATAACTTCGGCCACTCTAAATCATCACCAACTAACCCTTACCACAACAAACTAAACCCAATCACTTTTAAATTACAAAAAAATGCTACTAACCATAGCAAACTATGCCAAACTCACCTAAATTACTTCGGCTACCATAAATCATCACCAACTAACCCTTACCACAACAAACTAAACCCGATCACCTTTAAATTACAAAAAATGCTACTAACCATAGCAAACTATGCCAAACTCACCTAAATTACTTGGGCTATCAAAAATCACCCCCTACTACACTTTACAGCAACAAACTAAGCCTAATCATTTTAAAATTACAAAAAAATGCTAAAAATCATAACAAACTATACCAGAATTACCTAAATTACTTCGGCTACCGTAAATCACCCCCAACTATCCCTTACCACAACAAACTAAACCATATCATCTTAAAATTACAAAAAAAGGTGTACAAATCATAACAAACTATGCCAGACTCACCTAAATTACTTCGGCCACTCTAAATCATCACCAACTAACCCTTACCACAACAAACTAAACCCAATCACTTTTAAATTACAAAAAAATGCTACTAACCATAGCAAACTATGCCAAGCTCACCTAAATTACTTCGGCTACAATAAATCATCACCAACTAACCCTTACCACAAGAAACTAAACCCAATCACATTTAAATTACAAAAAAATGCTACTAACCATAGCAAACTATGCCAAACTTACCTAAATTACTTCGGCTATCAAAAATCACCCCCAACTACACTTTACAGCAACAAACTAAGCCCAATCACTTTAAAATTACAAAAAAATGTTAAAAATCATAACAAACTATTCCAGAATCACCTAAATTACTTCGGCTACCGTAAATCACCCCCAACTATCCCTTACCACAACAAACTAAACCATATCATCTTAAAATTACAAAAAAAGGTGTACAAATCATAACAAACTATGCCAGACTCACCTAAATTACTTCGGCTACTCTAAATCATCACCAACTAAGCCTTACTACAACAAACTAATCCCAATCACTTTTAAATTACAAAAAAATGCTAGTAACCATAGCAAACTATGCCAAACTCACCTAAATTACTTCGGCCACTCTAAATCATCACCAACTAACCCTTACCACAACAAACTAAACCCAATCACTTTTAAATTACAAAAAAATGCTACTAACCATAGCAAACTATGCCAAACTCACCTAAATTACTTCGGCTACCATAAATCATCACCAACTAACCCTTACCACAACAAAATAAACCCAATCACCTTTAAATTACAAAAAAATGTTACTAACCATAGCAAACTATGCCAAACTCACCTAAATTACTTGGGCTATCAAAAATCACCCCCAACTACACTTTACAGCAACAAACTAAGCCTAATCATTTTAAAATTACAAAAAAATGCTAAAAATCATAAAAAACTATACCAGAATTACCTAAATTACTTCGGCTACCGTAAATCACCCCCAACTATCCCTTACCACAACAAACCAAACCATATCATCTTAAAATTACAAAAAAAGGTGTACGCATCATAACAAACTATGCCAGACTCACCTAAATTACTTCGGCTACTCTAAATCATCACCAACTAACCCTTACCACAACAAACTAAACCCAATCACTTTTAAATTACAAAAAAATGCTACTAACCATAGCAAACTATGCCAAGCACACCTAAATTACCTCGGCTACAATAAATCATCACCAACTAACCCTTACCACAAGAAACTTAACCCAATCACATTTAAATTACAAAAAATGCTACTAACCATAGCAAATTATGCCAAATTCACCTAAATTACTTCGGCTATCAAAAATCACCCCCAACTACACTTTACAGCAACAAACTAAGCACAATCACTTTAAAATTACAAAAAAATGCTAAAAATCATAACAAACTATACCAGAGTCACCTAAATTACTTCGGCTACAGTAAATCACCCCAAACTAGCCCTTGCCACAATAAACCAAACCATATCATCTTAAAATTACAAAAAAAGGTGTACAAATCAAAACAAACTATGCCAGACTCACCTAAATTACTTCGGCTACTCTAAATCATCACCAACTAACCCTTACCACAACAAACTAAACTCAATCACTTTTAAATTACAAAAAAATGCTAGTAACCAGCACAAACTATGCCAAACTCACCTAAATTACTTCGGCTATCAAAAATCACCCTCAACTACACTTTACAGCAACAAACTAAGCCCAATCACTTTAAAATTACAAAAAAATGTTAAAAATCATAACAAACTATACAAGAATTACCTAAATTACTTCGGCTACCGTAAATCACCCCCAACTATCCCTTACCACAACAAACCAAACCATATCATCTTAAAATTACAAAAAAAGGTGTACGCATCATAACAAACTATGCCAGACTCACCTAAATTACTTCGGCTACTCTAAATCATCACCAACTAACCCTTACCACAACAAACTAAACCCAATCACTTTTAAATTACAAAAAAATGCTAGTAGCTATAGCAAACTATGCCAAACTCACGTAAATTACTTCGGCTACCATAAATCATCACGAACTAACCCTTACCACAACAAACTAAACCCAATCACTTTTAAATTACAAAAAAATGCTACTAACCATAGCAAACTATGCCAAACTCACCTAAATTACTTCGGCTATCAAAAATCACCCCCAACTTCACTTTACAGCAACAAACTAAGCCCAATCACTTTAAAATTAAAAAAAAATGCTAAAAATCATTACAAACTATACCAGAATCACCTAAATTACTTCAGCTACCGTAAATCACCCTCAACTATCCCTTACCACAACAAACCAAACCATATCATCTTAAAATTACAAAAAAAGGTGTACAAATCATAACGAACTATGCCAGACTCACCTAAATTACTTCGGCTACTCTAAATCATCACCAACTAACCCTTACCACAACAAACTAAACCCAATCACTTTTAAATTACAAAAAAATGCTAGTAACCATAGCACACTATGCCAAACTCACCTAAATTACTTCGGCTACCATAAATCATCACCAACTAACCCTTACCACAACAAACTTAACCCAATCACTTTTAAATTACAAAAAAATGCTACTAACCATAGCAAAGTTTGCCAAACTCACCTAAATTACTTCGGCTATCAAAAATCACCCCCAACTACACTTTACAGCAACAAACTAAGCCCAATCACTTTAAAATTACAAAAAAATGCTAAAAATCATAACAAACTATACCAGAATCACCCAAATTCTTCGGCTACCGTAAATCACCACCAACTATCCCTTACCACAACAAACAAAACCATATCATCTTAAAATTACAAAAAAAGGTGTACAAATCATAACAAACTATTCCAGACTCATCTAAATTACTTCGGCTACTCTAAATCATCACCAACTAACCCTTACCACAACAAACTAAACCCAATCACATTTAAATTACAAAAAAATGGTAGTAACCATAGCAAACTATGCCAAATTTACCTAAATTACTTCGGCTACCATAAATCATCACCAACTAAACCTTACCACAACAAACTATACCCAATCACTTTTAAATTACAAAAAAATGCTACTAACCATAGCAAACTATGCCAAACTCACCTAAATTACTCCGGCTATCAAAAATCACCCCCAACTACACTTTGCAGAAACAAACTAAGCCCAATCACTTTAAAATTACAAAAAAATGCTTAAAATCATAACAAATTATACCAGAATCACCTAAATTACATCGGCTAACGTAAATCACCCCCAACTATCCCTTACCACAACAAACCAAACCATATCATCTTAAAATTACAAAAAAAGGTGTACAAATCATAACAAACTATGCCAGACTCACCTAAATTACTTCGGCTACTCTAAATCATCACCAACTAACCCTTACCACAAAAAACTAAACCCAATCACTTTTAAATTACAAAAAAATGCTACTAAACATAGCAAACTATGCCAAACTCACCTAAATTACTTCGGCTATCAAAAATCACCCCCAACTACTCTTTACAGCAACAAACTAAGCCCAATCACTTTAAAATTACAAAAAAATGTTAAAAATCATAACAAACTATACCAGAATCACCTAAATTACTTCGGCTACCGTAAATCACCCCCAAGTATCCCTTACCGCAACAAACAAAACCATATCATCTTAAAATTACAAAAAAAGGTGTACAAATTATAACAAACTATGCCAGACTCATCTAAATTACTTCGGCTACTCTAAATCATCACCAACTAACCCTTACCACAACAAACTAAACCCAATCACTTTTAAATTACAAAAAAATTCTAGTAACCATAGCAAACTATGCCAAACTCACCTAAATTACTTCGGCTACTCTACATCATCACCAACTAATCCTTACCACAACAAACTAAACCCAATCACTTTTAAATTACAAAAAAATGCTAGTAACCATAGCAAACTATGCCAAACTCACCTAAATTACTTCGGCTACCATAAATCATCACCAACTAATCCTTACCACAACAAACTACACCCAATCACTTTTAAATTACAAAAAAATGCTACTAACCATAGCAAACTATGCCAAACTCACCTAAATTACTTCGGCTATCAAAAATCACCCCCAACTACACGTTGCAGAAACAAACTAAGCCCAATCACTTTAAAATTACAAAAAAATGCTTAAAATCATAACAAATTATACCAGAATCACCTAAATTACTTCGGCTACCGTAAATCACCCCCAACTATCCCTTACCACAACAAACCAAACCATATCACCTTAAAATTACAAAAAAAGGTGTACAAATCATAACAAACTATGCCAGACTCATCTAAATTACTTCGGCTACTCTAAATCATCACCAACTAACCCTTACCACGACAAACTAAACCCAATCACTTTTAAATTACAAAAAAATGCTAGTAACCGTAGCAAACTATGCCAAACTCACCTAAATTACTTCGGCTACCATAAATCATCACCAACTAATCCTTACCACAACAAACTAAACCCAATCACTTTTAAATTACAAAAAAATGCTACTAACCATAGCAAACTATGCCAAACTCACCTAAATTATTTCAGCTACCATAAATCAACACCAACTAACCCTTACCACAACAAGCTAAACCCAATCTTTTTTAAATTACAAAAAAATGCTACTAACCATAGCAAACTATGCCAAACTCACCTAAATTACTTCGGCTACCATAAATCATCACCAACTAACCCTTACCACAACAAACTAAACCTAATCACTTTTAAATTACAAAAAAATGCTACTAACCATAGCAAACTATGCCAAACTCACCTAAATTACTTCGGCTATCAAAAATCAACCCCAACTACACTTTACAGCAACAAACTAAGCCCAATAAATTTAAAATTACAAAAAAATGCTAAAAATCATAACAAACTATACCAGAATCACCTAAATTACTTCGGCTACCGTAAATCACCCCCAACTATCCCTTCCCACAACAAACTAAACCATATCATCTTAAAATTACAAAAAAAGGTGTACAAATCATAACAAACTATGCCAGACTCACCTAAATTACTTCGGCTACTCTAAATCATCACCAACTAACCCTTACCACAACAAACTATACCCAATCACTTTAAATTACAAAAAAATGCTAGTAACCATAGCAAACTATGCCAAAATCACCTAAATTACTTCGGCTACCATAAATCATCACCAACTAACCCTTACCACAACAAACTAAACCTAATCACTTTTAAATTACAAAAAAATGCTACTAACCATAGCAAACTATGCCAAACTCACCTAAATTACTTCGGCTATCAAAAATCAACCCCAACTACACTTTACAGCAACAAACTAAGCCCAATAAATTTAAAATTACAAAAAAATGCTAAAAATCATAACAAACTATATCAGAATCACCTAAATTACATCGGCTACCGTAAATCAACCCAACTATCCCTTACCACAACAAACTAAACCATATCATCTTAAAATTACAAAAAAAGGTGAACAAATCATAACAAACTATGCCAGACTCACCTAAATTACTTCGGCTACTCTAAATCATCACCAACTAACCCTTGCCACAACAAACTAAACCCAATCACTTTTAAATTACAAAAAAATGCTAGTAACCATAGCAAACTATACCAAACTCACCTAAATTACTTCGGCTACCATAAATCATAACCAACTAACCCTTACCACAACAAACTAAACCCAATCACTTTTAAATTACAAAAAAATGATACTAAGCATAGCAAACTATGCCAAACTCACCTAAATTACTTCGGCTATCAAAAATCACCCCCAACTACACTTTACAAAAACAAACTAAGCCCTTGCCACAATAAACCAAACCATATCATCTTAAAATTACAAAAAAAGGTGTACAAATCAAAACAAACTATGCCAGACTCACCTAAATTACTTCGGCTACTCTAAATCATCACCAACTAACCCTTACCACAACAAACTAAACTCAATCACTTTTAAATTACAAAAAAATGCTAGTAACCAGCACAAACTATGCCAAACTCACCTAAATTACTTCGGCTATCAAAAATCACCCTCAACTACACTTTACAGCAACAAACTAAGCCCAATCACTTTAAAATTACAAAAAAATGTTAAAAATCATAACAAACTATACAAGAATTACCTAAATTACTTCGGCTACCGTAAATCACCCCCAACTATCCCTTACCACAACAAACCAAACCATATCATCTTAAAATTACAAAAAAAGGTGTACGCATCATAACAAACTATGCCAGACTCACCTAAATTACTTCGGCTACCCTAAATCATGACCTACTAACCCTTACCACAACAAACTAAACCCAATCACTTTTAAATTACAAAAAAATGCTAGTAGCTATAGCAAACTATGCCAAACTCACGTAAATTACTTCGGCTACCATAAATCATCACGAACTAACCCTTACCACAACAAACTAAACCCAATCACTTTTAAATTACAAAAAAATGCTACTAACCATAGCAAACTATGCCAAACTCACCTAAATTACTTCGGCTATCAAAAATCACCCCCAACTTCACTTTACAGCAACAAACTAAGCCCAATCACTTTAAAATTAAAAAAAAATGCTAAAAATCATTACAAACTATACCAGAATCACCTAAATTACTTCAGCTACCGTAAATCACCCTCAACTATCCCTTACCACAACAAACCAAACCATATCATCTTAAAATTACAAAAAAAGGTGTACAAATCATAACGAACTATGCCAGACTCACCTAAATTACTTCGGCTACTCTAAATCATCACCAACTAACCCTTACCACAACAAACTAAACCCAATCACTTTTAAATTACAAAAAAATGCTAGTAACCATAGCACACTATGCCAAACTCACCTAAATTACTTCGGCTACCATAAATCATCACCAACTAATCCTTACCACAACAAACTTAACCCAATCACTTTTAAATTACAAAAAAATGCTACTAACCATAGCAAAGTTTGCCAAACTCACCTAAATTACTTCGGCTATCAAAAATCACCCCCAACTACACTTTACAGCAACAAACTAAGCCCAATCACTTTAAAATTACAAAAAAATGCTAAAAATCATAACAAACTATACCAGAATCACCCAAATTCTTCGGCTACCGTAAATCACCCATAACTATCCCTTACCACAACAAACAAAACCATATCATCTTAAAATTACAAAAAAAGGTGTACAAATCATAACAAACTATTCCAGACTCATCTAAATTACTTCGGCTACTCTAAATCATCACCAACTAACCCTTACCACAACAAACTAAACCCAATCACATTTAAATTACAAAAAAATGGTAGTAACCATAGCAAACTATGCCAAATTTACCTAAATTACTTCGGCTACCATAAATCATCACCAACTAAACCTTACCACAACAAACTATACCCAATCACTTTTAAATTACAAAAAAATGCTACTAACCATAGCAAACTATGCCAAACTCACCTAAATTACTCCGGCTATCAAAAATCACCCCCAACTACACTTTGCAGAAACAAACTAAGCCCAATCACTTTAAAATTACAAAAAAATGCTTAAAATCATAACAAATTATACCAGAATCACCTAAATTACATCGGCTAACGTAAATCACCCCCAACTATCCCTTACCACAACAAACCAAACCATATCATCTTAAAATTAGAAAAAAAGGTGTACAAATCATAACAAACTATGCCAGACTCACCTAAATTACTTCGGCTACTCTAAATCATCACCAACTAACCCTTACCACAACAAACTAAACCCAATCACTTTTAAATTACAAAAAAATGCTAGTAACCATAGCAAACTATGCCAAACTTACCTAAATTACTTCGGCTACCATAAATTATCACCAACTACTCTTTACAGCAACAAACTAAGCCCAATCACTTTAAAATTACAAAAAAATGTTAAAAATCATAACAAACTATACCAGAATCACCTAAATTACTTCGGCTACCGTAAATCACCCCCAAGTATCCCTTACCGCAACAAACAAAACCATATCATCTTAAAATTACAAAAAAAGGTGTACAAATTATAACAAACTATGCCAGACTCATCTAAATTACTTCGGCTACTCTAAATCATCACCAACTAACCCTTACC
This sequence comes from Eledona agricola, assembly GCA_964023215.1. Lineage (NCBI taxonomy): Eukaryota > Metazoa > Arthropoda > Insecta > Coleoptera > Tenebrionidae > Eledona > Eledona agricola. The sequence goes on along the minus strand of CAXIEJ010000091.1, from coordinate 1,450,122 downwards.
ACAACAAACTAAACCCAATCACTTTTAAATTACAAAAAAATTCTAGTAACCATAGCAAACTATGCCAAACTCACCTAAATTACTTCGGCTACTCTACATCATCACCAACTAATCCTTACCACAACAAACTAAACCCAATCACTTTTAAATTACAAAAAAATGCTAGTAACCATAGCAAACTATGCCAAACTCACCTAAATTACTTCGGCTACCATAAATCATCACCAACTAATCCTTACCACAACAAACTACACCCAATCACTTTTAAATTACAAAAAAATGCTACTAACCATAGCAAACTATGCCAAACTCACCTAAATTACTTCGGCTATCAAAAATCACCCCCAACTACACGTTGCAGAAACAAACTAAGCCCAATCACTTTAAAATTACAAAAAAATGCTTAAAATCATAACAAATTATACCAGAATCACCTAAATTACTTCGGCTACCGTAAATCACCCCCAACTATCCCTTACCACAACAAACCAAACCATATCACCTTAAAATTACAAAAAAAGGTGTACAAATCATAACAAACTATGCCAGACTCATCTAAATTACTTCGGCTACTCTAAATCATCACCAACTAACCCTTACCACGACAAACTAAACCCAATCACTTTTAAATTACAAAAAAATGCTAGTAACCGTAGCAAACTATGCCAAACTCACCTAAATTACTTCGGCTACCATAAATCATCACCAACTAATCCTTACCACAACAAACTAAACCCAATCACTTTTAAATTACAAAAAAATGCTACTAACCATAGCAAACTATGCCAAACTCACCTAAATTATTTCAGCTACCATAAATCAACACCAACTAACCCTTACCACAACAAGCTAAACCCAATCTTTTTTAAATTACAAAAAAATGCTACTAACCATAGCAAACTATGCCAAACTCACCTAAATTACTTCGGCTACCATAAATCATCACCAACTAACCCTTACCACAACAAACTAAACCTAATCACTTTTAAATTACAAAAAAATGCTACTAACCATAGCAAACTATGCCAAACTCACCTAAATTACTTCGGCTATCAAAAATCAACCCCAACTACACTTTACAGCAACAAACTAAGCCCAATAAATTTAAAATTACAAAAAAATGCTAAAAATCATAACAAACTATACCAGAATCACCTAAATTACTTCGGCTACCGTAAATCACCCCCAACTATCCCTTCCCACAACAAACTAAACCATATCATCTTAAAATTACAAAAAAAGGTGTACAAATCATAACAAACTATGCCAGACTCACCTAAATTACTTCGGCTACTCTAAATCATCACCAACTAACCCTTACCACAACAAACTATACCCAATCACTTTAAATTACAAAAAAATGCTAGTAACCATAGCAAACTATGCCAAAATCACCTAAATTACTTCGGCTAGAATAAATCATAGCCAACTAACCCTTACCACAACAAACTAAACCCAATCACTTTTAAATTACAAAAAAATGCTACTAACCATAGCAAACTATGCCAAACTCACCTAAATTACTTCGACTATCAAAAATCACCCCCAACTATTCTTTACAGCAACAAACTAAGCCCAATCACTTTAAAATTACAAAAAAATGATAAAAATTATAACAAACTATACCAGAATCACCTAAATTACTTTGGCTACCGTAAATCACCCCCAACTATCCCTTGCCACAACAAACTAAACCATATCATCTTAAAAAAGATGTACAAATCATAACAAACTATGCCTGACTCACCTAAATTACTTCGGCTACTCTAAATCATCACCAACTAACCCTTACCACAACAAACTAAACCCAATCACTTTTAAATTACAAAAAAAATGCTAGTAACCATAGCAAACTATGCCAAACTCACCTAAATTACTTCGGCTACCATAAATCATCACCAACTAACCCTTACCACAACAAACTAAACCTAATCACTTTTAAATTACAAAAAAATGCTACTAACCATAGCAAACTATGCCAAACTCACCTAAATTACTTCGGCTATCAAAAATCAACCCCAACTACACTTTACAGCAACAAACTAAGCCCAATAAATTTAAAATTACAAAAAAATGCTAAAAATCATAACAAACTATATCAGAATCACCTAAATTACATCGGCTACCGTAAATCAACCCAACTATCCCTTACCACAACAAACTAAACCATATCATCTTAAAATTACAAAAAAAGGTGTACAAATCATAACAAACTATGCCAGACTCACCTAAATTACTTCGGCTACTCTAAATCATCACCAACTAACCCTTGCCACAACAAACTAAACCCAATCACTTTTAAATTACAAAAAAATGCTAGTAACCATAGCAAACTATACCAAACTCACCTAAATTACTTCGGCTACCATAAATCATAACCAACTAACCCTTACCACAACAAACTAAACCCAATCACTTTTAAATTACAAAAAAATGATACTAACCATAGCAAACTATGCCAAACTCACCTAAATTACTTCGGCTATCAAAAATCACCCCCAACTACACTTTACAAAAACAAACTAAGCCCAATCACTTTAAAATTACAAAAAAATGCTTAAAATCATAACAAATTATACCAGAATCACCTAAAATACTTCGGCTACCGTAAATCACCCCCAACTATCCCTTACCACAACAAACCAAACCATATCATCTTAAAATTAGAAAAAAAGGTGTACAAATCATAACAAACTATGCCAGACTCACCTAAATTACTTCGGCTACTCTAAATCATCACCAACTAACCCTTACCACAACAAACTAAACCCAATCACTTTTAAATTACAAAAAAATGCTAGTAACCATAGCAAACTATGCCAAACTTACCTAAATTACTTCGGCTACCATAAATTATCACCAACTAACCCTTACCAAAACAAACTAAACCCAATCACTTTTAAATTACAAAAAAATGCTACTAACAATAGCAAACTATGCCAAACTCACCTAAATTACTTCGGCTATCAAAAATCACCCACAACTACACTTTACAGCAACAAACTAAGCCCAATAACTTTAAAATTACAAAAAAATGCTAAAAATCAAAACAAACTATACCAGAATCACCTAAATTACTTCGGCTACCGTAAATCACCCCCAACTATCCTTTACCACAACAAACCAAACCATATCATCTTAAAATTACAAAAAAAGGTGTACAAATCATAACAAACTATGCCAGACCCACCTAAATTACTTCGGCTACTCTAAATCATCACCAACTAATCCTTACCACAACAAACTAAACCCAATCACTTTTAAATTACAAAAAAATGCTACTAACCATAGCAAACTATGCCAAACTCACCTAAATTACTGCGGATATCAAAAATCACACCCAACTACACTTTACAGCAACGAACTAAGCCCAATCACTTTAAAATTACAAAAAAATGCTAAAAATCATAACAAACTATACCAGAATCACCTAAATTACTTCGGCTACCGTAAATCACCCCCAACTATCCCTTACCACAACAAACCAAACCATATTATCTTAAAATTACAAAAAAAGGTCTACAAATCATAACAAACTATGCCAGACTCACCTAAATTACTTCGGCTACTCTAAATCATCACCAACTAACCCTTACCACAACAAACTAAACCCAATCACTTTTAAATTACAAAAAAATGCTACTAACCATAGCAAACTATGCCAAACTCACCTAAATTACTGCGGATATCAAAAATAACCCCCAACTACACTTACCACAACAAACTAAACCCAATCACTTTAAAATTACAAAAAAATGCTAAAAATCATAACAAACTATACCAGAATCACTTAAATTACTTCGGCTACCTTAAATCACCCCCAACTATCCCTTACCACAACAAACCAAACCATATTATCTTAAAATAACAAAAAAGTGTACAAATCATAACAAACTATGCCAGACTCACCTAAATTATTTCGGCAACTCTAAATCATCACCAACTAACCCTTACCACAACAAACTAAACCCAATCACTTTTAAATTACAAAAAAATGCTAGTAACCATAGCAAACTATGCCAAACTCACCTAAATTACTTCGGCTGTCATAAATCATCACCAACTAACCCTTACCACAACAAACTAAACCCAATCACTTTTAAATTACAAAAAAATGATACTAACCATAGCAAACTATGCCAAACTCACCTAAATTACTTCGGCTATCAAAAATCAACCCCAACTACACTTTACAGCAACAAACTAAGCCCAAGCACTTTAAAATTACAAAAAAATGTTAAAAATCATAACTAACTATACCAGAATCACCTAAATTACTTCGGCTACCGTAAATCACCCCCAACTATCCCTTACCATAACAAACCAAACCATATCATCTTAAAATAACCAAAAAAAGGTGTACAAATCATAACAAACTATGCCAGACTCACCTAAATTACTTCGGCTACTCTAAATCATCACCAACTAACCCTTACCACAACAAACTAAACCCAATCACTTTTAAATTACAAAAAAATGCTAGTAAACATAGCAAACTATGCCAAACTCACCTAAATTACTTCGGCTACCATAAATCATCACCAACTAACCCTTACCACAACAAACTAAACCCAATCACTTTTAAATTACAAAAAAATGCTACTAACCATAGCAAACTATGCCAAACTCACCTAAATTACTTCGGCTATCAAAAATCACCCCCAACTACACTTTACAACAACAAACTAAGCCCAATCACTTTAAAATTACAAAAAAATGTTAAAAATCATAACAAACTATACCAGAATCACCTAAATTACTTCGGCTACCGTAAATCACCCCCAACTATCCCTTACCACAACAAACCAAACCATATCATCTTAAAATTACAAAAAAGGTGTACAAATCATAACAAACTATGCCAGACTCTCCTAAATTACTTCGGCTACTCTAAATCATCACCAACAAACCCTTACCACAACAAACTAAACCCAATCACTTTTAAATTACAAAAAATGCTAGTAATCATAGCAAACTATGCCAAACTCACCTAAATTACTTCGGCTATCATAAATCACCCCCAACTACACTTTACAGCAACAAAATAAGCCCAATTACTTTAAAATTACAAAAAAATTTTAAAAATCATAACAAATTATGCCGGAAACACCTAAATTACTTCGGCTACCGTAAATCACCCCCAACCATCCCTTACCACAACAAACCAAACCATATCATCTTAAAATTACAAAAAAAGGTGTACAAATCATAACAAACTATGCCAGACTCACCTAAATTACTTCGGCTACTCTAAATCATCACCAACTAACCCTTACCACAACAAACTAAACCCAATCACTTTTAAATTACAAAAAAATGCTAGTAACCATAGCAAACTATGCCAAACTTACCTAAATTACTTCGGCTACCATAAATTATCACCAACTAACCCTTACCAAAACAAACTAAACCCAATCACTTTTAAATTACAAAAAAATGCTACTAACAATAGCAAACTATGCCAAACTCACCTAAATTACTTCGGCTATCAAAAATCACCCACAACTACACTTTACAGCAACAAACTAAGCCCAATAACTTTAAAATTACAAAAAAATGCTAAAAATCAGAACAAACTATACCAGAATCACCTAAATTACTTCGGCTACCGTAAATCACCCCCAACACTCCTTTACCACAACAAACCAAACCATATCATCTTAAAATTACAAAAAAAGGTGTACAAATCATAACAAACTATGCCAGACTCACCTAAATTACTTCGGCTGTCATAAATCATCACCAACTAACCCTTACCACAACAAACTAAACCCAATCACTTTTAAATTACAAAAAAATGATACTAACCATAGCAAACTATGCCAAACTCACCTAAATTACTTCGGCTATCAAAAATCACCCCCAACTACACTTTACAAAAACAAACTAAGCCCAATCACTTTAAAATTACAAAAAAATGCTTAAAATCATAACAAATTATACCAGAATCACCTAAAATACTTCGGCTACCGTAAATCACCCCCAACTATCCCTTACCACAACAAACCAAACCATATCATCTTAAAATTAGAAAAAAAGGTGTACAAATCATAACAAACTATGCCAGACTCACCTAAATTACTTCGGCTACTCTAAATCATCACCAACTAACCCTTACCACAACAAACTAAACCCAATCACTTTTAAATTACAAAAAAATGCTAGTAACCATAGCAAACTATGCCAAACTCACCTAAATTACTTCGGCTACCATAAATCATCACCAACTAACCCTTACCACAACAAACTAAACCCAATCAATTTTAAATTACAAAAAAATGCTACTAACCATAGCAAACTATGCCAAACTCACCTAAATTACTTCGGCTATCAAAAATCACCCCCAACTACACTTTACAGCAACAAACTAAGCCCAATCACTTTAAAATTACAAAAAAATGCTAAAAATTATAACAAACTATACCAGAATTACCTAAATTACTTCGGCTACCGTAAATCACCCCTAACTATCCCCTACCACAGCAAACAAAACCATATCACCTTAAAATTACAAAAAAAGGTGTACAAATCATAACAAACTATGCCAGACTCACCTAAATTACTTCGGCTACTCTAAATCATCACCAACTAACCCTTACCACAACAAACTAAACCCAATCACTTTTAAATTACAAAAAAATGCTCCTAACCATAGCAAACTATGCCAAACTCACCTAAATTACTTCGGCTACCATAAATCATCACCAACTAATCCTTACCACAACAAACTAAACCCAATCACTTTTAAATTACAAAAAAATGCTACTAACCATATGAAACTATGCCAAACGCACCTAAATTAGTTCGGCTATCAAAAATCACCCCCAACTACACTTTACAACAACAAACTAAGCCCAATCACTTTAAAATTACAAAAAAATGCTAAATATTGTAACAAACTATACCAGAATCACCAAAGTTACTTCGGCTACCGTAAATCACCCCCAACTATCCCTTACCACAACAAACCAAACCGTATCATCTTAAAATTACAAAAAAAGGTGTACAAATCATAACAAACTATGCCAGACTGACCTAAATTACTTCGGCTACTCTAAATCATCACCAACTAACCCTTACCACAACAAACTAAACCCAATCACTTTTAAATTACAAAAAAATGCTACTAACCGTAGCAAACTATGCCAAACTCACCTAAATTACTTCGGCTATCAAAAATCACCCCCAACTACACTTTACAGCAACAAACTAAGCCCAATCACTTTAAAATTACAAAAAAATGCTAAAAATCATAACAAACTATATCAGAATCACCTAAATTACTTCGGCTACCGTAAATCACCCCCAACTATCCCTTACCACAACAGACCAAACCATATCATCTTAAAATTACAAAAAAGGTGTACAAATCATAACAAACTATGCCAGACTCTCCTAAATTACTTCGGCTACTCTAAATCATCACCAACAAACCCTTACCACAACAAACTAAACCCAATCACTTTAAAATTACAAAAAAATGCTAAAAATCATAACAAACTATATCAGAATCACCTAAATTACTTCGGCTACCGTAAATCACCCCCAACTATCCCTTACCACAACAAACCAAACCATATCATCTTAAAATTACAAAAAAGGTGTACAAATCATAACAAACTATGCCAGACTCTCCTAAATTACTTCGGCTACTCGAAATCATCACCAACAAACCCTTACCACAACAAACTAAACCCAATCACTTTTAAATTACAAAAAATGCTAGTAATCATAGCAAACTATACCAAACTCACCTAAATTACTTCGGCTACCAGAAATCATAACCAACTAACCCTTACCACAACAAACTAAACCCAATCACTTTTAAATTACAAAAAAATGCTACTAACCATAGCAAACTATGCCAAACTCACCTAAATTACTTCGGCTACCGTAAATCACCCCCAACTATCCCTTACCATAACAAACCAAACCATATCATCTTAAAATAACAAAAAAAGTTGTACAAATCATAACAAACTATGCCAGACTCACCTAAATTACTTCGGCTGCTCTAAATCATCACCAACTAACCCTTACCACAACAAACTAAACCCAAACACTTTTAAATTACAAAAAAATGCTAGTAAACATAGCAAACTATGCCAAACTCACCTAAATTACCTCTGCTACCATAAATCATCACCAACTAACCCTTACCACAACAAACTAAACCCAATCACTTTTAAATTACAAAAAAATGCTACTAACCATAGCAAACTATGCCAAACTCACCTAAATTACTTCGGCTATCAAAAATCACCCCCAACTACACTTTACAACAACAAACTAAGCCCAATCACTTTAAAATTACAAAAAAATGTTAAAAATCATAACAAACTATACCAGAATCACCTAAATTACTTCGGCTACCGTAAATCACCCCCAACTATCCCTTACCACAACAAACCAAACCATATCATCTTAAAATTACAAAAAAGGTGTACAAATCATAACAAACTATGCCAGACTCTCCTAAATTACTTCGGCTATCAAAAATCACCACCAACTACACTTTACAGCAACAAACTAAGCCCAATCACTTTAAAATTACAAAAAAATGCTAAAAATCATAACAAACTATACCAGAATCACCTAAATTACTTCGGCTACCGTAAATCACCCCCAACTATCCCTTACCACAACAAACCAAACCATATCATCTTAAAATTACAAAAAAAGGTGTACAAATCATAACAAACTATGCCAGACTCACCTAAATTACTTCGGCTATCAAAAATCTCCCCCAACTACACTTTACAGCAACAAACTAAGCCCAATCACTTTAAAATTACAAAAAAATGCTAAAAATCATAACAAACTATACCAGAATCACCTAAATTACTTCGGCTACCGTAAATCACCCCCAACTATCCCTTACCACAACAAACCAAACCATATCATCTTAAAATTACAAAAAAGGTGTACAAATCATAACAAACTATGCCAGACTCTCCTAAATTACTTCGGCTACTCTAAATCATCACCAACAAACCCTTACCACAACAAACTAAACCCAATCACTTTTAAATTACAAAAAAATGCTACTAACCATAGCAAACTATGCCAAACTCACCTAAATTACTTCGGATATCAAAAAACACCCCCAACTACACTTTACGGCAACAAACTAAGCCCAATCACTTTAAAATTACAAAAAAATGCTAAAAATCATAACAAACTATACCAGAATCACCTAAATTACTTCGGCTACCGTAAATCACCCCCAACTATCCCTTACCACAACAAACCAAACCATATCATCTTAAAATTACAAAAAAGGTGTACAAATCATAACAAACTATGCCAGACTCACCTAAATTACTTCGGCTACTCTAAATCATCACCAACTAATCCTTACCACAACAAACTAAACCCAATCACTTTTAAATTACAAAAAAATGCTACTAACCATAGCAAACTATGCCAAACTCACCTAAATTACTTCGGATATCAAAAATCACCCCCAACTACACTTTACGGCAACAAACTAAGCCCAATCACTTTAAAATTACAAAAAAATGCTAAAAATCATAACAAACTATACCAGAATCACCTAAATTACTTCGGCTACCGTAAATCACCCCCAACTATCCCTTACCACAACAAACCAAACCATATCATCTTAAAATTACAAAAAAGGTGTACAAATCATAACAAACTATGCCAGACTCTCCTAAATTACTTCGGCTATCAAAAATCTCCCCCAACTACACTTTACAGCAACAAACTAAGCCCAATCACTTTAAAATTACAAAAAAATGCTAAAAATCATAACAAACTATACCAGAATCACCTAAATTACTTCGGCTACCGTAAATCACCCCCAACTATCCCTTACCACAACAAACCAAACCATATCATCTTAAAATTACAAAAAAGGTGTACAAATCATAACAAACTATGCCAGACTCTCCTAAATTACTTCGGCTACTCTAAATCATCACCAACAAACCCTTACCACAACAAACTAAACCCAATCACTTTTAAATTACAAAAAATGCTAATAATCATAGCAAACTATGCCAAACTCACCTAAATTACTTCGGCTATCATAAATCACCCCCAACTACACTTTACAGCAACAAAATAAGCCCAATTACTTTAAAATTACAAAAAAATGTTAAAAATCATAACAAATTATACAGGAAACACCTAAATTACTTCGGCTACCGTAAATCACCCCCAACCATCCCTTACCACAACAAACCAAACCATATCATCTTAAAATTACAAAAAAAGGTGTACAAATCATAACAAACTATGCCAGACTCACCTAAATTACTTCGGCTACTCTAAATCATCACCAACTAACCCTTACCACAACAAACTAAACCCAATCACTTTTAAATTACAAAAAAATGCTAGTAACCATAGCAAACTATGCCAAACTTACCTAAATTACTTCGGCTACCATAAATTATCACCAACTAACCCTTACCAAAACAAACTAAACCCAATCACTTTTAAATTACAAAAAAATGCTACTAACAATAGCAAACTATGCCAAACTCACCTAAATTACTTCGGCTATCAAAAATCACCCACAACTACACTTTACAGCAACAAACTAAACCCAATAACTTTAAAATTACAAAAAAATGCTAAAAATCAGAACAAACTATACCAGAATCACCTAAATTACTTCGGCTACCGTAAATCACCCCCAACTATCCTTTACCACAACAAACCAAACCATATCATCTTAAAATTACAAAAAAAGGTGTACAAATCATAACAAACTATGCCAGACTCACCTAAATTACTTCGGCTACTCTAAATCATCACCAACTAATCCTTACCACAACAAACTAAACCCAATCACTTTTAAATTACAAAAAAATGCTACTAACCATAGCAAACTATGCCAAACTCACCTAAATTACTGCGGATATCAAAAATCACACCCAACTACACTTTACAGCAACGAACTAAGCCCAATCACTTTAATATTACAAAAAAATGCTAAAAATCATAACAAACTATACCAGAATCACCTAAATTACTTCGGCTACCGTAAATCACCCCCAACTATCCCTTACCACAACAAACCAAACCATATTATCTTAAAATTACAAAAAAGGTCTACAAATCATAACAAACTATGCCAGACTCACCTAAATTACTTCGGCTACTCTAAATCATCACCAACTAACCCTTACCACAACAAACTAAACCCAATCACTTTTAAATTACAAAAAAATGCTACTAACCATAGCAAACTATGCCAAACTCACCTAAATTACTTCGGCTACCATAAATCATCACTAACTAACCCTTACCACAACAAACTAAACCCAATCACTTTTAAATTACAAAAAAATGCTACCAACCATAGCAAACTATGCCAAACTCACCTAAATTACTTCGGCTATCAAAAATAACCCCCTACTACACTTACAACAACAAACTAAGCCCAATCACTTTAAAATTACAAAAAAATGCTAAAAATCATAATAAACTATACCAGAATCACTTAAATTACTTCGGCTACCTTAAATCACCCCCAACTATCCCTTACCACAACAAACCAAACCATATTATCTTAAAATAACAAAAAAGTGTACAAATCATAACAAACTATGCCAGACTCACCTAAATTATTTCGGCAACTCTAAATCATCACCAACTAACCCTTACCACAACAAACTAAACCCAATCACTTTTAAATTACAAAAAAATGCTAGTAACCATAGCAAACTATGCCAAACTCACCTAAATTACTTCGGCTGTCATAAATCATCACCAACTAACCCTTACCACAACAAACTAAACCCAATCACTTTTAAATTACAAAAAAATGCTACTAACCATATGAAACTATGCCAAACGCACCTAAATTAGTTCGGCTATCAAAAATCACCCCCAACTACACTTTACAACAACAAACTAAGCCCAATCACTTTAAAATTACAAAAAAATGCTAAATATTGTAACAAACTATACCAGAATCACCAAAGTTACTTCGGCTACCGTAAATCACCCCCAACTATCCCTTACCACAACAAACCAAACCGTATCATCTTAAAATTACAAAAAAAGGTGTACAAATCATAACAAACTATGCCAGACTGACCTAAATTACTTCGGCTACTCTAAATCATCACCAACTAACCCTTACCACAACAAACTAAACCCAATCACTTATAAATTACAAAAAAATGCTACTAACCGTAGCAAACTATGCCAAACTCACCTAAATTACTTCGGCTATCAAAAATCACCCCCAACTACACTTTACAGCAACAAACTAAGCCCAATCACTTTAAAATTACAAAAAAATGCTAAAAATCATAACAAACTATATCAGAATCACCTAAATTACTTCGGCTACCGTAAATCACCCCCAACTATCCCTTACCACAACAGACCAAACCATATCATCTTAAAATTACAAAAAAGGTGTACAAATCATAACAAACTATGCCAGACTCTCCTAAAATACTTCGGCTACTCTAAATCATCACCAACTAACCCTTACCACAACAAACTAAACCCAATAACTTTTAAATTACAAAAAAATGCTACTAACCATAGCAAACTATGCCAAACTCACCTAAATTACTTCGGCTATCAAAAATCACCCCCAACTACACTTTACAGCAACAAACTAAGCCCAATCACTTTAAAATTACAAAAAAATGCTAAAAATCATTACAAACTATACCAGAATCACCTAAATTACTTCGGCTACCGTAAATCACCCCCAACTATCCCTTACCACAACAAACCAAACCATATCATCTTAAAATTACAAAAAAAGGTGTACAAATCATAACAAACTATGCCAGACTGACCTAAATTACTTCGGCTACTCCAAATCATCACCAACTAACCCTTACCACAACAAACTAAACCCAATCACTTTTAAATTACAAAAAAATGCTACTAACCATAGCAAACTATGCCAAACTCACCTAAATTACTTCGGCTATCAAATATCACCCCCAACTACACTTTACAGCAACAAACTAAGCCCAATCACTTTAAAATTACAAAAAAATGCTAAAAATCATTACAAACTATACCAGACTCACCTAATTTACTTCGGCTACTCTAAATCATCACCAACTAACCCTTACCACAACAAACTAAACCCAATCACTTTTAAATTACAAAAAAATGCTACTAACCATAGCAAACTATGCCAAACTCACCTAAATTACTTCGGCTATCAAAAATCACCCCCAACTACACTTTACAGCAACAAACTAAGCCCAATCACTTTAAAATTACAAAAAAATGCTAAAAATCATAACAAACTATACCAGAATCACCTAAATTACTTTGGCTACCGTAAATCACCCCAACTATCCCTTACCACAACAAACCAAACCATATCATCTTAAAATTACAAAAAAAGGTGTACAAATCATAACAAACTACGCCAGACTCACCTACATTACTTCGGCTACTCTAAATCATCACCAACTAACCCTTACCACAACAAACTAAACCCAATCACTTTTAAATTACAAAAAAATGCTACTAACCATAGCAAACTATGCCAAACTCACCTAAATTACTTCGGCTATCAAAAATCACCCCCAACTACACTTTACAGCAACATACTAAGCCCAATCATTTTAAAATTACAAAAATATGCTAAAAATCATAACAAACTATACCAGAATCACCTAAATTACTTCGGCTACCGTAAATCACCCCCAACTATCCCTTACCACAACAAACCAAACCATATCATCTTAAAATTAAAAAAAAAAAGTGTACAAATCATAACAAACTATGCCAGACTCACCTAAAATACTTCGGCTACTCTAAATCATCACCAAGTAACCCTTACCACAACAAACTAAACCCAATAACTTTTAAATTACAAAAAAATGCTAAAAATCATAACAAACTATACCAGACTCACCTAATTTACTTCGGCTACTCCAAATCATCACCAACTAACCCTTACCACAACAAACTAAACCCAATCACTTTTAAATTACAAAAAAATGCTACTAACCATAGCAAACTATGCCAAACTCACCTAAATTACTTCGGCTATCAAAAATCACCCCCAACTACACTTTACAGCAACATACTAAGCCCAATCATTTTAAAATTACAAAAATATGCTAAAAATCATAACAAACTATACCAGAATCACCTAAATTACTTCGGCTACCGTAAATCACCCCCAACTATCCCTTACCACAACAAACCAAACCATATCATCTTAAAATTAAAAAAAAAAGTGTACAAATCATAACAAACTATGCCAGACTCACCTAAAATACTTCGGCTACTCTAAATCATCACCAAGTAACCCTTACCACAACAAACTAAACCCAATAACTTTTAAATTACAAAAAAATGCTAAAAATCATAACAAACTATGCCAGACTCACCTAATTTACTTCGGCTACTCCAAATCATCACCAACTAACCCTTACCACAACAAACTAAACCCAATCACTTTTAAATTACAAAAAAATGCTACTAACCATAGCAAACTATGCCAAACTCACCTAAATTACTTCGGCTATCAAATATCACCCCCAACTACACTTTACAGCAACAAACTAAGCCCAATCACTTTAAAATTACAAAAAAATGCTAAAAATCATAACAAACTATACCAGACTCACCTAATTTACTGCGGCTACTCTAAATCTTCACCAACTAACCCTTACCACAACAAACTAAACCCAATCACTTTTAAATTACAAAAAAATGCTACTAATAATAGCAAACTATGCCAAACTCACCTAAATTACTTCGGCTATCAAAAATCACCCCCAACTACACTTTACAGCAACAAACTAAGCCCAATCACTTTAAAATTACAAAAAAATGCTAAAAATCATAACAAACTATACCAGAATCACCTAAATTACTTCGGCTACCGTAAATCACCCCCAACTATCCCTTACCACAACAAACCAAACCATATCATCTTAAAATTTAAAAAAAAGTGTACAAATCATAACAAACTAGGCCAGACTCACCTAAATTACTTCGGCTACTCTAAGTCATTACCAACTAACCCTTACCACAACAAACTAAACCCAATCACTTTTAAATTACAAAAAAATTCTACTAATCATAGCAAACTATGTCAAACTCACCCAAATTACTTCGGCTACAAAAATCACCCCCAACTACACTTTACAGCAACAAACTAAGCCCAATCACTTTTAAATTACAAAAAAATGCTACTAATAATAGCAAACTATGCCAAACTCACCTAAATTTCTTCGGCTATCAAAAATCACCCCCAACTACACTTTACAGCAACAAACTAAGCCCAATCACTTTAAAAATACAAAAAAATGCTAAAAATCATAACAAAATATACCAGAATCACCGAAATTACTTCGGCTACCGTAAATCACCCCCAACTATCCCTTACCACAACAAACCAAACCATATCATCTTAAAATTAAAAAAAAAAGTGTACAAATCATAACAAACTATGCCAGACTCACCTAAAATACTTCGGCTACTCTAAATCATCACCAACTAACCCTTACCACAACAAACTAAACCCAATAACTTTTAAATTACAAAAAAATGCTACTAACCATAGCAAACTATGCCAAACTCACCTAAATTACTTCGGCTATCAAAAATCACCCCCAACTACACTTTACAGCAACAAACTAAGCCCAATCACTTTAAAAATACAAAAAAATGCTAAAAATCATAACAAAATATACCAGAATCACCTAAATTACTTCGGCTACCGTAAATCACCCCCAACTATCCCTTACCACAACAAACCAAACCATATCATCTTAAAATTACAAAAAAAGGTGTACAAATCATAACAAACTATGCCAGACTCATCTAAATTACTTCGGCTACTCTAAGTCATTACCAACTAACCCTTACCACAACAAGCTAAACCCAATCACTTTTAAATTACAAAAAAATGCTACTAACCATAGCAAACTATGCCAAACTCACCTAAATTACTTCGGCTACCATAAATCATCACCAACTAACCCTTACCACAACAAACTAAACCCAATCACTTTTAAATTACAAAAAAATGCTACTAACCATAGCAAACTATGCCAAACTCACCTAAATTACTTCGGCTATCAAATATCACCCCCAACTACACTTTACAGCAACAAACTAAGCCCAATCACTTTAAAATTACAAAAAAATGCTAAAAATCATAACAAACTATACCAGACTCACCTAATTTACTTCGGCTACTCTAAATCATCACCAACTAACCCTTACCACAACAAACTAAACCCAATCACTTTTAAATTACAAAAAAATGCTACTAACCATAGCAAACTATGCCAAACTCACCTAAATTACTTCGGCTATCAAAAATCACCCCCAACTACACTTTACAGCAACAAACTAAGCCCAATCACTTTAAAATTACAAAAAAATGCTAAAAATCATAACAAACTATACCAGAATCACCTAAATTACTTTGGCTACCGTAAATCACCCCAACTATCCCTTACCACAACAAACCAAACCATATCATCTTAAAATTACAAAAAAAGGTGTACAAATCATAACAAACTACGCCAGACTCACCTACATTACTTCGGCTACTCTAAATCATCACCAACTAACCCTTACCACAACAAACTAAACCCAATCACTTTTAAATTACAAAAAAATGCTACTAACCATAGCAAACTATGCCAAACTCACCTAAATTACTTCGGCTATCAAAAATCACCCCCAACTACACTTTACAACAACATACTAAGCCCAATGATTTTAAAATTACAAAAATATGCTAAAAATCATAACAAACTATACCAGAATCACCTAAATTACTTCGGCTACCGTAAATCACCCCCAACTATCCCTTACCACAACAAACCAAACCATATCATCTTAAAATTAAAAAAAAAAGTGTACAAATCATAACAAACTATGCCAGACTCACCTAAAATACTTCGGCTACTCTAAATCATCACCAAGTAACCCTTACCACAACAAACTAAACCCAATAACTTTTAAATTACAAAAAAATGCTAAAAATCATAACAAACTATACCAGACTCACCTAATTTACTTCGGCTACTCCAAATCATCACCAACTAACCCTTACCACAACAAACTAAACCCAATCACTTTTAAATTACAAAAAAATGCTACTAACCATAGCAAACTATGCCAAACTCACCTAAATTACTTCGGCTATCAAAAATCACCCCCAACTACACTTTACAGCAACATACTAAGCCCAATCATTTTAAAATTACAAAAATATGCTAAAAATCATAACAAACTATACCAGAATCACCTAAATTACTTCGGCTACCGTAAATCACCCCCAACTATCCCTTACCACAACAAACCAAACCATATCATCTTAAAATAAAAAAAAAAAGTGTACAAATCATAACAAACTATGCCAGACTCACCTAAAATACTTCGGCTACTCTAAATCATCACCAAGTAACCCTTACCACAACAAACTAAACCCAATAACTTTTAAATTACAAAAAAATGCTAAAAATCATAACAAACTATGCCAGACTCACCTAATTTACTTCGGCTACTCCAAATCATCACCAACTAACCCTTACCACAACAAACTAAACCCAATCACTTTTAAATTACAAAAAAATGCTACTAACCATAGCAAACTATGCCAAACTCACCTAAATTACTTCGGCTATCAAATATCAACCCCAACTACACTTTACAGCAACAAACTAAGCCCAATCACTTTAAAATTACAAAAAAATGCTAAAAATCATAACAAACTATACCAGACTCACCTAATTTACTTCGGCTACTCTAAATCTTCACCAACTAACCCTTACCACAACAAACTAAACCCAATCACTTTTAAATTACAAAAAAATGCTACTAATAATAGCAAACTATGCCAAACTCACCTAAATTACTTCGGCTATCAAAAATCACCCCCAACTACACTTTACAGCAACAAACTAAGCCCAATCACTTTAAAATTACAAAAAAATGCTAAAAATCATAACAAACTATACCAGAATCACCTAAATTACTTCGGCTACCGTAAATCACCCCCAACTATCCCTTACCACAACAAACCAAACCATATCATCTTAAAATTTAAAAAAAAGTGTACAAATCATAACAAACTAGGCCAGACTCACCTAAATTACTTCGGCTACTCTAAGTCATTACCAACTAACCCTTACCACAACAAACTAAACCCAATCACTTTTAAATTACAAAAAAATTCTACTAATCATAGCAAACTATGTCAAACTCACCCAAATTACTTCGGCTACAAAAATCACCCCCAACTACACTTTACAGCAACAAACTAAGCCCAATCACTTTTAAATTACAAAAAAATGCTACTAATAATAGCAAACTATGCCAAACTCACCTAAATTTCTTCGGCTATCAAAAATCACCCCCAACTACACTTTACAGCAACAAACTAAGCCCAATCACTTTAAAAATACAAAAAAATGCTAAAAATCATAACAAAATATACCAGAATCACCGAAATTACTTCGGCTACCGTAAATCACCCCCAACTATCCCTTACCACAACAAACCAAACCATATCATCTTAAAATTAAAAAAAAAAGTGTACAAATCATAACAAACTATGCCAGACTCACCTAAAATACTTCGGCTACTCTAAATCATCACCAACTAACCCTTACCACAACAAACTAAACCCAATAACTTTTAAATTACAAAAAAATGCTACTAACCATAGCAAACTATGCCAAACTCACCTAAATTACTTCGGCTATCAAAAATCACCCCCAACTACACTTTACAGCAACAAACTAAGCCCAATCACTTTAAAAATACAAAAAAATGCTAAAAATCATAACAAAATATACCAGAATCACCTAAATTACTTCGGCTACCGTAAATCACCCCCAACTATCCCTTACCACAACAAACCAAACCATATCATCTTAAAATTACAAAAAAAGGTGTACAAATCATAACAAACTATGCCAGACTCATCTAAATTACTTCGGCTACTCTAAGTCATTACCAACTAACCCTTACCACAACAAGCTAAACCCAATCACTTTTAAATTACAAAAAAATGCTACTAACCATAGCAAACTATGCCAAACTCACCTAAATTACTTCGGCTACCATAAATCATCACCAACTAACCCTTACCACAACAAACTAAACCCAATCACTTTTAAATTACAAAAAAATGCTACTAATAATAGCAAACTATGCCAAACTCACCTAAATTACTTCGGCTATCAAAAATCACCCCCAACTACACTTTACAGCAACAAACTAAGCCCAATCACTTTAAAATTACGAAAAAATGCTAAAAATCATAACAAACTAAACCAGAATCACCTAAATTACTTCGGCTACCGTAAATCACCCCCAACTATCCCTTACCACAACAAACCAAACCAAATCATCTTAAAATTACAAAAAAAGGTGTACAAATCATAACAAACTATGCCAGACTCACCTAATTTACTTCGGCTACTCCAAATCATCACAACTAACCCTTACCACAACAAACTAAACCCAATCACTTTTAAATTACAAAAAAATGCTACTAACCATAGCAAACTATGCCAAACTCACCTAAATTACTTCGGCTATCAAATATCACCCCCAACTACACTTTACAGCAACAAACTAAGCCCAATCACTTTAAAAATACAAAAAAATGCTAAAAATCATAACAAAATATACCAGAATCACCTAAATTACTTCGGCTACCGTAAATCACCCCCAACTATCCCTTACCACAACAAACCAAACCATATCATCTTAAAATTACAAAAAAAGGTGTACAAATCATAACAAACTATGCCAGACTCATCTAAATTACTTCGGCTACTCTAAGTCATTACCAACTAACCCTTACCACAACAAACTAAACCCAATCACTTTTAAATTACAAAAAAATGCTACTAACCATAGCAAACTATGCCAAACTCACCTAAATTACTTCGGCTACCATAAATCATCACCAACTAACCCTTACCACAACAAACTAAACCCAATCACTTTTAAATTACAAAAAAATGCTACTAATAATAGCAAACTATGCCAAACTCACCTAAATTACTTCGGCTATCAAAAATCACCCCCAACTACACTTTACAGCAACAAACTAAGCCCAATCACTTTAAAATTACGAAAAAATGCTAAAAATCATAACAAACTAAACCAGAATTACCTAAATTACTTCGGCTACCGTAAATCACCCCCAACTATCCCTTACCACAACAAACCAAACCAAATCATCTTAAAATTACAAAAAAAGGAGTACAAATCATAACAAACTATGCCAGACTCACCTAATTTACTTCGGCTACTCCAAATCATCACCAACTAACCCTTACCACAACAAACTAAACCCAATCACTTTTAAATTACAAAAAAATGCTACTAACCATAGCAAACTATGCCAAACTCACCTAAATTACTTCGGCTATCAAATATCACCCCCAACTACACTTTACAGCAACAAACTAAGCCCAATCACTTTAAAATTACAAAAAAATGCTAAAAATCATAACAAACTATACCAGACTCACCTAATTTACTTCGGCTACTCTAAATCATCACCAACTAACCCTTACCACAACAAACTAAACCCAATCACTTTTAAATTACAAAAAAATGCTACTAACCATAGCAAACTATGCCAAACTCACCTAAATTACTTCGGCTATCAAAAATCACCCCCAACTACACTTTACAGCAACAAACTAAGCCCAATCACTTTAAAATTACAAAAAAATGCTAAAAATCATAACAAACTATACCAGAATCACCTAAATTACTTCGGCTACCGTAAATCACCCCAACTATCCCTTACCACAACAAACCAAACCATATCATCTTAAAATTACAAAAAAAGGTGTACAAATCATAACAAACTACGCCAGACTCACCTACATTACTTCGGCTACTCTAAATCATCACCAACTAACCCTTACCACAACAAACTAAACCCAATCACTTTTAAATTACAAAAAAATGCTACTAACCATAGCAAACTATGCCAAACTCACCTAAATTACTTCGGCTATCAAAAATCACCCCCAACTACACTTTACAGCAACATACTAAGCCCAATCATTTTAAAATTACAAAAATATGCTAAAAATCATAACAAACTATACCAGAATCACCTAAATTACTTCGGCTACCGTAAATCACCCCCAACTATCCCTTACCACAACAAACCAAACCATATCATCTTAAAATTAAAAAAAAAGTGTACAAATCATAACAAACTATGCCAGACTCACCTAAAATACTTCGGCTACTCTAAATCATCACCAAGTAACCCTTACCACAACAAACTAAACCCAATAACTTTTAAATTACAAAAAAATGCTAAAAATCATAACAAACTATACCAGACTCACCTAATTTACTTCGGCTACTCCAAATCATCACCAACTAACCCTTACCACAACAAACTAAACCCAATCACTTTTAAATTACAAAAAAATGCTACTAACCATAGCAAACTATGCCAAACTCACCTAAATTACTTCGGCTATCAAAAATCACACCCAACTACACTTTACAGCAACATACTAAGCCCAATCATTTTAAAATTACAAAAATATGCTAAAAATCATAACAAACTATACCAGAATCACCTAAATTACTTCGGCTACCGTAAATCACCCCCAACTATCCCTTACCACAACAAACCAAACCATGTCATCTTAAAATTAAAAAAAAAGTGTACAAATCATAACAAACTATGCCAGACTCACCTAAAATACTTCGGCTACTCTAAATCATCACCAAGTAACCCTTACCACAACAAACTAAACCCAATAACTTTTAAATTACAAAAAAATGCTAAAAATCATAACAAACTATGCCAGACTCACCTAATTTACTTCGGCTACTCCAAATCATCACCAACTAACCCTTACCACAACAAACTAAACCCAATCACTTTTAAATTACAAAAAAATGCTACTAACCATAGCAAACTATGCCAAACTCACCTAAATTACTTCGGCTATCAAATATCACCCCCAACTACACTTTACAGCAACAAACTAAGCCCAATCACTTTAAAATTACAAAAAAATGCTAAAAATCATAACAAACTATACCAGACTCACCTAATTTACTTCGGCTACTCTAAATCATCACCAACTAACCCTTACCACAACAAACTAAACCCAATCACTTTTAAATTACAAAAAAATGCTACTAATAATAGCAAACTATGCCAAACTCACCTAAATTACTTCGGCTATCAAAAATCACCCCCAACTACACTTTACAGCAACAAACTAAGCCCAATCACTTTAAAATTACAAAAAAATGCTAAAAATCATAACAAACTATACCAGAATCACCTAAATTACTTCGGCTACCGTAAATCACCCCCAACTATCCCTTACCACAACAAACCAAACCATATCATCTTAAAATTTAAAAAAAAGTGTACAAATCATAACAAACTAGGCCAGACTCACCTAAATTACTTCGGCTACTCTAAGTCATTACCAACTAACCCTTACCACAACAAACTAAACCCAATCACTTTTAAATTACAAAAAAATTCTACAAATCATAGCAAACTATGTCAAACTCACCCAAATTACTTCGGCTACAAAAATCACCCCCAACTACACTTTACAGCAACAAACTAAGCCCAATCACTTTTAAATTACAAAAAAATGCTACTAATAATAGCAAACTATGCCAAACTCACCTAAATTTCTTCGGCTATCAAAAATCACCCCCAACTACACTTTACAGCAACAAACTAAGCCCAATCACTTTAAAAATACAAAAAAATGCTAAAAATCATAACAAAATATACCAGAATCACCGAAATTACTTCGGCTACCGTAAATCACCCCCAACTATCCCTTACCACAACAAACCAAACCATATCATCTTAAAATTAAAAAAAAAGTGTACAAATCATAACAAACTATGCCAGACTCACCTAAAATACTTCGGCTACTCTAAATCATCACCAAGTAACCCTTACCACAACAAACTAAACCCAATAACTTTTAAATTACAAAAAAATGCTAAAAATCATAACAAACTATACCAGACTCACCTAATTTACTTCGGCTACTCCAAATCATCACCAACTAACCCTTACCACAACAAACTAAACCCAATCACTTTTAAATTACAAAAAAATGCTACTAACCATAGCAAACTATGCCAAACTCACCTAAATTACTTCGGCTATCAAAAATCACACCCAACTACACTTTACAGCAACATACTAAGCCCAATCATTTTAAAATTACAAAAATATGCTAAAAATCATAACAAACTATACCAGAATCACCTAAATTACTTCGGCTACCGTAAATCACCCCCAACTATCCCTTACCACAACAAACCAAACCATGTCATCTTAAAATTAAAAAAAAAGTGTACAAATCATAACAAACTATGCCAGACTCACCTAAAATACTTCGGCTACTCTAAATCATCACCAAGTAACCCTTACCACAACAAACTAAACCCAATAACTTTTAAATTACAAAAAAATGCTAAAAATCATAACAAACTATGCCAGACTCACCTAATTTACTTCGGCTACTCCAAATCATCACCAACTAACCCTTACCACAACAAACTAAACCCAATCACTTTTAAATTACAAAAAAATGCTACTAACCATAGCAAACTATGCCAAACTCACCTAAATTACTTCGGCTATCAAATATCACCCCCAACTACACTTTACAGCAACAAACTAAGCCCAATCACTTTAAAATTACAAAAAAATGCTAAAAATCATAACAAACTATACCAGACTCACCTAATTTACTTCGGCTACTCTAAATCATCACCAACTAACCCTTACCACAACAAACTAAACCCAATCACTTTTAAATTACAAAAAAATGCTACTAATAATAGCAAACTATGCCAAACTCACCTAAATTACTTCGGCTATCAAAAATCACCCCCAACTACACTTTACAGCAACAAACTAAGCCCAATCACTTTAAAATTACAAAAAAATGCTAAAAATCATAACAAACTATACCAGAATCACCTAAATTACTTCGGCTACCGTAAATCACCCCCAACTATCCCTTACCACAACAAACCAAACCATATCATCTTAAAATTTAAAAAAAAGTGTACAAATCTTAACAAACTAGGCCAGACTCACCTAAATTACTTCGGCTACTCTAAGTCATTACCAACTAACCCTTACCACAACAAACTAAACCCAATCACTTTTAAATTACAAAAAAATTCTACAAATCATAGCAAACTATGTCAAACTCACCCAAATTACTTCGGCTACAAAAATCACCCCCAACTACACTTTACAGCAACAAACTAAGCCCAATCACTTTTAAATTACAAAAAAATGCTACTAATAATAGCAAACTATGCCAAACTCACCTAAATTTCTTCGGCTATCAAAAATCACCCCCAACTACACTTTACAGCAACAAACTAAGCCCAATCACTTTAAAAATACAAAAAAATGCTAAAAATCATAACAAAATATACCAGAATCACCGAAATTACTTCGGCTACCGTAAATCACCCCCAACTATCCCTTACCACAACAAACCAAACCATATCATCTTAAAATTAAAAAAAAAGTGTACAAATCATAACAAACTATGCCAGACTCACCTAAAATACTTCGGCTACTCTAAATCATCACCAACTAACCCTTACCACAACAAACTAAACCCAATAACTTTTAAATTACAAAAAAATGCTACTAACCATAGCAAACTATGCCAAACTCACCTAAATTACTTCGGCTATCAAAAATCACCCCCAACTACACTTTACAGCAACAAACTAAGCCCAATCACTTTAAAAATACAAAAAAATGCTAAAAATCATAACAAAATATACCAGAATCACCTAAATTACTTCGGCTACCGTAAATCACCCCCAACTATCCCTTACCACAACAAACCAAACCATATCATCTTAAAATTACAAAAAAAGGTGTACAAATCATAACAAACTATGCCAGACTCATCTAAATTACTTCGGCTACTCTAAGTCATTATCAACTAACCCTTACCACAACAAACTAAACCCAATCACTTTTAAATTACAAAAAAATGCTACTAACCATAGCAAACTATGCCAAACTCACCTAAATTACTTCGGCTACCATAAATCATCACCAACTAACCCTTACCACAACAAACTAAACCCAATCACTTTTAAATTACAAAAAAATGCTACTAATAATAGCAAACTATGCCAAACTCACCTAAATTACTTCGGCTATCAAAAATCACCCCCAACTACACTTTACAGCAACAAACTAAGCCCAATCACTTTAAAATTACGAAAAAATGCTAAAAATCATAACAAACTATACCAGAATCACCTAAATTACTTCGGCTACCGTAAATCACCCCCAACTATCCCTTACCACAACAAACCAAACCATATCATCTTAAAATTTAAAAAAAAGTGTACAAATCATAACAAACTAGGCCAGACTCACCTAAATTACTTCGGCTACTCTAAATCATCACCAACTAACCCTTACCACAACAAACTAAACCCAATCACTTTTAAATTACAAAAAAATGCTACTAACCATAGCAAACTATGCCAAACTCACCTAAATTACTTCGGCTATCAAAAATCGCCCCCAACTACACTTTACAGTAACAAACTAAGCCCAATCAATTTAAAATTAGAAAAAAATGCTAAAAATCATAATAAACTATACCAGAATCACCTAAATTACTTCAGCTAACGTAAATCACCCCCAACTATCCCTTACCACAACAAACCAAACCATATCATCTTAAAATTACAAAAAAGGTGTACAAATCATAACAAACTATGCCAGACTCACCTACATTACTTCGGCTACTCTAAATCATCACCAACTAACCCTTACCACAACAAACAAAACCCAATAAATTTTAAATTACAAAAAAATGCTACTAACCATAGCAAACTATGCCAAACTCACCTAAATTACTTCGGCTATCAAAAATTACCCCCAACTATTCTTTACAGCTACAAACTAAACCCAATCACTTTAAAATTACAAAAAAATGATAAAAATCATAACAAACTATACCAGAATCACCTAAATTACTTCGGCTACCGTAAATCACCCCCAACTATCCCTTACCACAACAAACCAAACCATATCATCTTAAAATTACAAAAAAAGGTGTACAAATCATAACAAACTATGCCAGACTCACCTACATTACTTCGGCTACTCTAAATCATCACCAACTAACCCTTACCACAACAAACTAAACCCAATCACTTTTAAATTACAAAAAAATGCTACTAACTATAGCAAACTATGCCAAACTCACCTAAATTACTTCGGCTATCAAAAATCACCCCCAACTACACTTTACAGCAACAATCTAAACCCAATCACTTTAAAATTACAAAAAAATGCTGAAAATCATAACAAACTATACCAGAATCACCTAAATTACTTCGGCTACCGTAAATCACCCCCAACTATCCCTTACCACAACAAACCAAACCATATCATGTTAAAATTACAAAAAAAGGTGTACAAATCATAACAAACTATGCCAGACTCACCTAAATTACTTCGGCTACTCTAAATCATCACCAACTAACCCTTACCACAACAAAATAAACCCAATCACTTTTAAATTACAAAAAAACGCTAATAACCGTAGCAAACTATGCCAAACACACCTAAATTACTTCGGCTATCAAAAATCACCCCCAACTACACTTTACAGCAACAAACTAAGCCCAATCACTTTAAAATTACAAAAAATGCTAAAAATCATAACAAACTATACCAGAATCACCTAAATTACTTCGGCTACCGTAAATCACCCCCAACTATCCCTTACCACAACAAACCAAACCATATCATCTTAAAATTACAAAAAAAGGTGTACAAATCATAACAAACAATGCCAGACTCACCTAAATTAGTTCGGCTACTCTAAATCATCACCAACTAACCCTTACCATAACAAAGTAAACCCAATCACTTTTAAATTACAAAAAAATGCTACTAACCATAGCAAACTATGCCAAACTCACCTAAATTACTTCGGCTATCAAAAATTACCCCCAACTACTCTTTACAGCAACAAACTAAACCCAATCACTTTAAAATTACAAAAAAATGATAAAAATCATAACAAACTATACCAGAATCACCTAAATTACTTCGGCTACCGTAAATCACCCCCAACTATCCCTTACCACAACAAACCAAACCATATCATCTTAAAATTACAAAAAAAGGTGTACAAATCATAACAAACTATGCCAGACTCACCTACATTACTTCGGCTACTCTAAATCATCACCAACTAACCCTTACCACAACAAACTAAACCCAATCACTTTTAAATTACAAAAAAATGCTACTAACCATAGCAAACTATGCCAAACTCACCTAAATTACTTCGGCTATCAAAAATCACCCCCAACTACATTTTACAGCAACAAACTAAGCCCAATCACTTTAAAATTACAAAAAAATGCTAAAAATCATAACAAACTACACCAGAATCACCTAAACTACTTCGGCTACCGTAAATCACCCCCAACTATCCCTTACCACAACAAACCAAACCATATCATCTTAAAATTACAAAAAAAGGTGTACAAATCATAACAAACTATACCAGACTCACCTAAACTACTTCGGCTACTCTAAATCATCACCAACTAACCCTTACCACAACAATCTAAACCCAATCACTTTAAAATTACAAAAAATGCCAAAAATCATAACAAACTATACCAGAATCACCTAAATTACTTCGGCTATCAAAAATCACCCCCAACTACACTTTACAGCAACAAACTAAGCCCAATCACTTTAAAATTACAAAAAATGCTAAAAATCATAACAAACTATACCAGAATCACCTAAATTACTTCGGCTACCGTAAATCACCCCCAACTATCCCTTACCACAACAAACCAAACCATATCATCTTAAAATTACAAAAAAAGGTGTACAAATCATAACAAACTATGCCAGACTCACCTAAATTACTTCGGCTACTCTAAATCATCACCAACTAACCCTTACCACAACAAACAAAACCCAATCACTTTTAAATTACAAAAAAATGCTACTAACTATAGCAAACTATGCCAAACTCTCCTAAATTACTTCGGCTATCAAAAATTACCCACAACTACTCTTTACAGCAACAAACTAAACCTAATCACTTTAAAATTACAAAAAAATGATAAAAATCATAACAAACTATACCAGAATCACCTAAATTACTTCGGCTACCGTAAATCACCCCCAACTATCCCTTACCACAACAAACCAAACCATATCATCTTAAAATTACAAAAAAAGGTGTACAAATCATAACAAACTATGCCAGACTCACCTACATTACTTCGGCTACTCTAAATCATCACCAACTAACCCTTACCACAACAAACTAAACCCAATGACTTTTAAATTACAAAAAAATGCTACTAACCATAGCAAACTATGCCAAACTCAACTAAATTACTTCGGCTATCAAAAATCACTCCCAACTACATTTTACAGCAACAAACTAAGCCCAATCACATTAAAATTACAAAAAAATGCTAAAAATTATAACAAACTATACCAGAATCACCTAAATTACTTCCGCTACCGTAAATCACCCCCAACTATCCCTTACCACAACAAACCAAACCATATCATCTTAAAATTACAAAAAAAGGTGCACAAACCATAACAAACTATGCCAGACTCACCTAAATTACTTCGGCTACTCTAAATAATCACCAACTAACCCTTACCACAACAAACTAAACCCAATCACTTTTAAATTACAAAAAAATGCGACTAACCATAGCAAACTATGCCAAACTCACCTAAATTACTTCAGCTATCAAAATTCACCCCCAACTACACTTTATAGCAACAAACTAAGCCCAATCACTTTAAAATTACAAAAAAATGCTAAAAATCATAACAAACTATACCAGAATCACCTAAATTACTTCGGCTACCGTAAATCACCCCCAACTATCCCTTACCACAACAAACCAAACCATATCATCTTAAAATTACAAAAAAAGGTGTACAAATCATAACAAATTAAGCCAGACTTACCTAAATTACTTCGGCTACTCTAAATCATCACCAACTAACCCTTACCACAACAAACTAAACCCAATCAATTTTTAATTACAAAAAAATGCTACTAACCATAGCAAACTATGCCAAACTCACCTAAATTACTTCGGCTATCAAAAATCACCCCCAACTATACTTTACAGCAACAAACTCAGCCCAATCACATTAAAATTACAAAAAAATGCTAAAAATCATAACAAACTATACCAGAATCACCTAAATTACTTCGGCTACCGTAAATCACCCCCAACTATCCCTTACCACAACAAACCAAACCATATCATCTTAAAATTACAAAAAAAGGTGTACAAATCATAACAAACAATGCCAGACTCACCTAAATTAGTTCGGCTACTCTAAATCATCACCAACTAACCCTTACCATAACAAAGTAAACCCAATCACTTTTAAATTACAAAAAAATGCTACTAACCATAGCAAACTATGCCAAACTCACCTAAATTACTTCGGCTACCGTAAATCACCCCCAACTATCCCTTACCACAACAAACCAAACCATATCATCTTAAAATTACAAAAAAAGGTGTACAAATCATAACAAACAATGCCAGACTCACCTAAATTAGTTCGGCTACTCTAAATCATCACCAACTAACCCTTACCACAACAAACTAAACCCAATCACTTTTAAATTACAAAAAAATGCTACTAACCATAGCAAACTATGCCAAACTCACCTAAATTACTTGGGCTATCAAAAATCACACCCAACTACAGTTTACAGCAACAAATTAAACCCAATCACTTTAAAATTACAAAAAAATGCTGAAAATCATAACAAACTATACCAGAATCACCTAAATTACTTCGGCTACCGTAAATCACCCCCAACTATCCCTTACCACAACAAACCAAACCATATCATCTTAAAATTACAAAAAAAGGTGTACAAATCATAACAAACTATGCCAGACTCACCTAAATTACTTCGGCTACTCTAAATCATCACCAACTAACCCTTACCACAACAAAGTAAACCCAATCACTTTTAAATTACAAAAAAATGCTAATAACCGTAGCAAACTATGCCAAACACACCTAAATTACTTCGGCTATCAAAAATCACCCCCAACTACACTTTACAGCAACAAACTAAGCCCAATCACTTTAAAATTACAAAAAATGCTAAAAATCATAACAAACTATACCAGAATCACCTAAATTACTTCGGCTACCGTAAATCACCCCCAACTATCCCTTACCACAACAAACCAAACCATATCATCTTAAAATTACAAAAAAAGGTGTACAAATCATAACAAACTATGCCAGACTCACCTAAATTACTTCGGGTACTCTAAATCATCACCAACTAACCCTTACTACAACAAACTAAACCCAATCACTTTTTAATTACAAAAAAATGCTACTAACCATAGCAAACTAAGCCAAACTCAGCTAAATTACTTCGGCTACCATAAATCATCACCAACTAACCCTTACCACAACAAACTAAACCCAATCACTTTTAAATTACAAAAAAATGCTACTAACCATAGCAAACTATGCCAAACTCACCTAAATTACTTCAGCTATCAAAATTCACCCCCAACTACACTTTACAGCAACAAACTAAGCCCAATCACTTTAAAATTACAAAAAAATGCTAAAAATCATAACAAACTATACCAGAATCACCTAAATTACTTCGGCTACCGTAAATCACCCCCAACTATCCCTTACCACAACAAACCAAACCATATCATCTTAAAATTACAAAATAAAGGTGTACAAATCATAACAAATTATGCCAGACTTACCTAAATTACTTCGGCTACTCTAAATCATCACCAACTAACCCTTACCACAACAAACTAAACCCAATCAATTTTAAATTACAAAAAAATGCTACTAACCATAGCAAACTATGCCAAACTCACCTAAATTACTTCGGCTATCAAAAATCACCCCCAACTACACTTTACAGCAACAAATTAAGCCCAATCACTTTAGAATTACAAAAAAATGCTAAAAATCATAACAAACTATACCAGAATCACCTAAACTACTTCGGCTACCGTAAATCACCCCCAACTATCCCTTACCACAACAAACCAAACCATATCATCTTAAAATTACAAAAAAAGGTGTACAAATCATAACAAACTATACCAGACTCACCTAAACTACTTCGGCTACTCTAAATCATCACCAAATAACCCTTACCACAACAATCTAAACCCAATCACTTTTAAATTAAAAAAAATGCTACTAACCATAGCAAACTATGCCAAACTCACCTAAATTACTTCGGCTACTATAAATCATCACCAACTAACCCTTACCACAACAAACTAAATCCAATCACTTTTAAATTACAAAAAAATGCTACTAACCATAGCAAACTCTGCCAAACTCAACTAAATTACTTCGGCTATCAAAAATCACCCCCACTATACTTTACAGCAACTAACTCAGCCCAATCATATTAAAATTACAAAAAAATGCTAAAAATCATAACAAACTATACCAGAATCACCTAAATTACTTCGGCTACCGTAAATCACCCCCAACTATCCCTTACCACAACAAACCAAACCATATCATCTTAAAATTACAAAAAAAGGTGTACAAATCATAACAAACTATGCCAGACTCACCTAAATTACTTCGGCTACTCTAAATCATCACCAACTAACCCTTACCACAACAAACTAAACCCAATCACTTTTAAATTACAAAAAAATGCTAATAACCGTAGCAAACTATGCCAAACACACCTAAATTCTATCTATCTATCTATCTATGTAGCGGTGCGTTCCTATGTAGGACCGCTGCATTCAGGCCTTGCGGCCCATTATGCCCGCCCTCCTCTCCCCGCTCACCCTACTCAAGTCCTGACCTTTCTATGAAGCTCAGTATCTTGGGCCAGGGGAGCGTATGGAGCTCTTCAATAGGGACCTGATGTGCTCCTAGAAAATTTGCCCTACTGTGACTTAAAGGGCCACAGTTGGTCAGCAGATGAATTGGAGTTTCCTCGTCTTCATTGCACAGCCGACATCTACGTTCCTCCGAGAGGCCCATGATGTTAAGATGTCGCCTCAACTGGCAGTGTCCCGTTAGGACACCCACCAGCCTCCTCAGTCTGGTCCGACTGAGCTTTAGCTTCCATCCCCGAGCTGCCGGGCTGGCCACTCCCTTTATCTGGGATTTGGCCTGCTTCAGCCCGCTGATGTTCCTCCAGTAGGAGTCAAATTGAGACTTGAGCGCACTTTGCGTCCTCTGTCTCAAGTAACCACTACTTACTCCGCACGAGGGCTGCGGGCCGAGATACGGCGTCTCCGCCGCCTCTCTAGCCAACTCATCAGCCTTTTCGTTACCTGCCACGCCCGTATGGCCTGGAACCCATACGACCGTGACCGCATTCACCTCTGCCAATCTTGACAGCGCATGTCTACAGTCCAGCACCAATCTGGATCTCACCTCGTTTGAGTTGAGGGCCCCGATGGCCGCCTGACTGTCCGTACAAATGAAGATGTGGCTGCCCGAGTATTCTCTCTCGAGATTCTCCTGCGCACATCTCAGGATAGCGAACAATTCTGCCTGAAAGACGCTCGGGTAAGTCCCCAGCGGAAAGGAAACTTCCACTCTGGGTGTTTTACAAAAGATGCCCGCGCCAGTACCCTCTCCCGTTTTGGACCCGTCTGTGTACCAGACTAGTCCTTTTGGCGTGAGCATATCTTCTCCTTTTATCCTCCAGTCCTCCCTTGATGGGATCCTGATCTTAAAGGGTTTATCGAAACGCCAGATGCGTTCCATATCGTCCCTGATCATCCCAGAGCACAAGTCATTGCACCCCGGGATGGATACGGGCCAATGATAGGCTCCCTCTGGTCGCCCCCTCGTTTCCAACCTTAGCTTTGTCACCGCCCTGAAGGCCTCGGCCCTAACCCTGAGGTAAAAGGGCTCGAGACCCAATAGGGCCTCCATCGCCGCGGTAGGCGTTGTTCTCAGAGCTCCGGTCACCATGAGGCATCCCAGTCTCTGAACACGTCCCAAATTCGCCCTGATCGACTGCCGCTCCGTAGAGCGCCACCAGACCAAGGCACCGTAAGTTACTATTGGTCTGACTATCGTAGTGTATAGCCAGAAAGACACCTGAGGTTGTAGACCCCATGTGCTGCCCCAGAACCGACGGCACGCCCAAAAGGTGGTCGTCGCCTTCCGCACTTGGCTTCCCACATGGTCAGTCCAAGAGAGTTTCGGATCCAAGGTTACCCCTAGATATTTAACCCTCTCGGCCAACTTTAGTTTGACGCCTTGGATACATGGCCACTGGACCGTGTCCACCTTCCTTTTCCTGGTAAAGAGCATAAGTTCCATTTTCGACGGATTCATCGAAAGGCCCTTACTACCACACCACCTATTGACCATACCCAGGGCTCTTTGCATGAGCTCCGTGATTGGTCCCAAAAACTTTCCCTGTATAATTATACAGAGATCGTCCGCATATGCTTGCGCATAGAACCCATTCTCATTAAGGTACTCCAGAAGGCCGTCCAGGAGAAGCGACCACAGGAGAGGAGAAAGAACTCCCCCCTGCGGACAGGCCCTCGCTACCACGGCTTGAGTGGAAGCCCCTCTTAGAGATGACTGAATGCGGCGTCCCTCGAGCATGCGCCGTATCCAGGTAACAATGGTCCGGTGAATGCCGTGCTCGAAGGCGGCGTCGCATAACGAATCAAACGAAGGGTTGCTGAAGGCGCCTTCGACGTCAAGAAAGGCAGCAAGTGCCCATTCCTTCTTCAGAATGGCGTCCTCCGCTCTTGCAACTAGCTGGTGGAGCGCCGTTTCTGTGGACCGACCAGTTCTATATGCGTGCTGGTTGGGATGGATGGGAAACGTGTGAAGAGCACCATCTTTGATGTGCCTATCAACCAATCTCTCACTGAGTTTCAGCAAGAAGGAAGAGAGGCTGATAGGACGGAAGTCTTTCGGCTGGTCATGTTGCAATTTCCCAGCCTTAGGCATGAACACCACCTTAACCTGTCTCCAAGAAAGTGGGATGTGGCTCAGGGCGATAGACGCCCTGATAATGTGGTACAACGGACCGATGAGACACTCCCCCGCCTCCTGAAGGAGAGCCGGGAAGATCCCGTCTGGACCCGCCGCTTTAAACGGTGCGAACGTAGAGATCGCCCATCTTATTTTGTCGTAGGAAACGATCTCCGAGGCAGTGTGCCAGTCCCTAGCCGGGCCGGACCACCGATCAGTCTCGTCATTGTTTGTTGTTGGTTCGGGAAAGTGCGTCTCCACGAGGAGCTCCAAGGCCGCCGCGTCAGAGTCCGTAAGCGACCCGTCCGGCAGCCTCAGCGCCCCCACGCGGGCGCTCCCCCCCAGAACTTTCCTTAGCTTAGCAACTTCTGAAAGACCTTCCATGTTCGCACAGAAGTTCCTCCAGCTGTCCCTTTTCCTCTTTTTTATGAGGCCTTTGAACCGTCTTTGGGAGTCCTTGTAGGATTCCCACTCCGGTTGCCGGTTAATGCGCATGGCCCGGTTCAACTTTTTCCTAGTCTCCCGTCTTAGCGCCTCTAGCTCGCCGTTCCACCATGGTGGTTGTTTATCCTGCCCAGTTCTCAAAGGGCAGTTCGACTCGAAGGAGGAAATTATGTCCCCACGAAGAGCGTCGACTTCATGGTCCAAATCCGCCCTAGTACGTGGTCTAATTCGTTTGTCCACAAGCTTCGCCTGTAAGTCCCTCCGGTAGGAGTTCCAATCAGTGGCCTTAGGGTTCCTGTACGTCCTAGTCGAGACCTCGATTTGGAGCGCTATTTTGAATTGAATGTACCGATGATCCGAGAGCGACGGCTCATCTAGTACCTTCCAATTCTTGATCCGCTGTGCGACCGTGCTGGAACACAGAGTAATGTCTATTACTTCCTTTCGTACACTAGTCACGAAGGTGGGTTCGGATCCGCGATTAGCGACCTCCAGCCCCGTAGAAGTAATGAATTCGAGCAGTGCTGATCCCCTCCTGTTGGTGTCGCTGCTTCCCCACACCGTGTGGTGAGAGTTCGCATCGCAGCCCACTATCAGGGACCAGGACTTATTCCTACAGAACTCCACTAGGTCACACAGTTCTTGTGTTGGCGGTGGAGTCGGTGAATCGAACGGCAGGTACGCTGAGCACATTACCACGCGTCTCTCTCCGATCTGATCGATAGTGACAGCCACCAGGTCACGATGGCAGAACCTCGGTAGCTCCTGTGCCTGCACTTGTTTGTTGACCAGTACAGCCGCTCTCGGCCTTTCCGACTTACCCTGGAACACACAAATGTTACTACAGCTTACTCCGCGCACCCTGTCCCCTCTGGAGTAGGGTTCTTGGATGAGGGAGATGTGTGTCTGCCCCGCAGACAAGCGACGACTAAGCAAACTAGTCGCCTCGTAGCTGCGGTGCAAGTTGATCTGGAGGCACGATAGCCCCGCCGCTATTGAATTAGCGACGGTGGCCATCAAGGCTCCTTGCGTGAAGCAGTGCCCGAGGGTGAAGGCGGTGCCGGGGGGACCGGATGGTCTCCCCGCCCCGTCCCCGAGCTATCGGGCTCCTTATGTGATGGTGCAGCCCCACCGGAGGAGCCCAAGTCCCAAAAGCGGGCCTTGAGGACACCGGTGTACGCCGTCCATCCTGCATTTGCGAGGACTTTGTAGGAGCCCTCGTCCACCCCTAGGATGACCCTAACCTGGTTGCCCACGGTTGAGGCATCGTAGGTCCTCCATGTACCCGTACGGAGGTCCGGATTTCGACGTGCCATGCGCTGGAGCGCTTGCGGCACCTTGTCCATAGTGGTCCTCAATGAGCAACCCACCTTTTTCGTCTTAGGTATCTGTTCCTGCTCTAACCAAACGAGAGCCGGAACGTCCCTAATGCAACCAAGGCTGGCTTTTATCCAGGCCTTGGATTCTTCGTCTGCACAGGTCACCTTAATGGCGCCCTGCGCAGACCTTGTAAAGTCGTCAAAGCCGGGCAAGCGAGAGCCCTCAGGGAGCTCGTCGATCACCCGTTCCAACTCGGCTTCGATTGCGGCCGCCTCCTGTTCCGTGAGGGGTACCTCCGGGAATCCCTTCCCGACGATCGCCCCCCTCAGCCCAGATGCCGCCGCTTGAGCAAAGGAAGAGGGTCTCATGGCGATCCGCCTAGCCCTCTTCACCCGATCACCTGCCGGTGACGGAGTGCTGGAGGAAGGCAGGGACCGCTTGGTCCCCCCCTCCTTTGCCTGGGACGAGCCAGGTGCTGGTTCACTGGTTCCCTCCAAAGGAGGGAGACCCACAGTCCCGGCGACCCTGGCTGCGCCCCACTTGGTCGCTTGCCGCGCAATTGTGGTTTTTCTGTTGTGTTTGTGTTTGTGTTCTTATTCGTCCCACGAGTACCCAGGAAGGAACGACCACTCCACCAGAGCCTGGTTTTCAGAGCTAGGCTAAATACTCCGAAAGGGCGCCCGGTATCTCGGAGGCTCCGTTCGCGACACTGCACCCCCAGTGCCATGCAGCCTTCAGCACGGATCGCGTAACACCTTAGCTTGGGGGGTTGGTTCGCGACGCGGCTTTAGCTCCGGGAAGCGAGGGTTTTAGTTCTCGTCCCGGAACGTATGGCCAGCGTTGGCTAGTGGTTCGCACCACCAGTCGTGCCCCTATCCACCACCCGGGGACGCGCCCGCTAGGCTCCCAACCAACGGGTACACACCTAAATTACTTCGGCTATCAAAAATCACCCCCAACTACACTTTACAGCAATAAACTAAGCCCAATCACTTTAAAATTACAAAAAATGCTAAAAATCATAACAAACTATACCAGAATCACCTAAATTACTTCGGCTACCGTAAATCACCCCCAACTATCCCTTACCACAACAAACCAAACCATATAATCTTAAAATTACAAAAAAAGGTGTACAAATCATAACAAACTATGCCAGACTCACCTAAATTACTTCGGCTACTCTAAATCATCACCAACTAACCCTTACCACAACAAACAAAACCCAATCACTTTTAAATTACAAAAAAATGCTATTAACTATAGCAAACTATGCCAAACTCACCTAAATTACTTCGGCTATCAAAAATTACCCCCAACTACTCTTTACAGCAACAAACTAAACCCAATCACTTTAAAATTACAAAAAAATGATAAAAATCATAACAAACTATACCAGAATCACCTAAATTACTTCGGCTACCGTAAATCACCCCCAACTATCC
This sequence comes from Eledona agricola, assembly GCA_964023215.1. Lineage (NCBI taxonomy): Eukaryota > Metazoa > Arthropoda > Insecta > Coleoptera > Tenebrionidae > Eledona > Eledona agricola. The sequence continues at coordinate 1,412,862 of CAXIEJ010000091.1, read as the reverse complement.
CTTACCACAACAAACCAAACCATATCATCTTAAAATTACAAAAAAAGGTGTACAAATCATAACAAACTATGCCAGATTCACCTCCATTACTTCGGCTACTCTAAATCATCACCAACTAACCCTTACCACAACAAACTAAACCCAATCACTTTTAAATTACAAAAAAATGCTACTAACCATAGCAAACTATGCCAAACTCACCTAAATTACTTCGGCTATCAAAAATCACCCCCAACTACATTTTACAGCAACAAACTAAGCCCAATCATTTTAAAATTACAAAAAAATGCTAAAAATCATAACAAACTATACCAGAATCACCTAAATTACTTCCGCTACCGTAAATCACCCCAACTATCCCTTACCACAACAAACCAAACCATATCATCTTAAAATTACAAAAAAAGGTGCACAAATCATAACAAACTATGCCAGACACACCTAAATTACTTCGGCTACTCTAAATAATCACCAACTAACCCTTACCACAACAAACTAAACCCAATCACTTTTAAATTACAAAAAAATGCGACTAACCATAGCAAACTATGCCAAATTCACCTAAATTACTTCAGCTATCAAAATTCACACCCAACTACACTTTACAGCAACAAACTAAGCCCAATCACTTTAAAATTACAAAAAAATGCTAAAAATCATAACAAACTATACCAGAATCACCTAAGTTACTTCGGCTACCGTAAATCACCCCCAACTATCCCTTACCACAACAAACCAAACCATATCATCTTAAAATTACAAAAAAAGGTGTACAAATCATAACAAACTATACCAGACTCACCTAAACTACTTCGGTTACTCTAAATCATCATCAACTAACCCTTACCACAACAATCTAAACCCAATCACTTTTAAATAAAAAAAAATGCTACTAACCATAGCAAACTATGCCAAACTCACCTAAATTACTTCGGCTACCATAAATCATCACCAACTAACCCTTACCACAACAAACTAAATCCAATCACTTTTAAATTACAAAAAAATGCTACTAACCATAGCAAACTATGCCAAACTCAACTAAATTACTTCGGCTATCAAAAATCACCCCCAACTATACTTTACAGCAACAAACTCAGCCCAAGCACATTAAAATTACAAAAAAATGCTAAAAATCATAACAAACTATACCAGAATCACCTAAATTACTTCGGCTACTGTAAATCACCCCCAACTATCCTTTACCACAACAAACCAAACCATATCATCTTAAAATTACAAAAAAAGGTGTACAAATCATAACAAACAATGCCAGACTCACCTAAATTAGTTCGGCTACTCTAAATCATCACCAACTAACCCTTACCATAACAAAGTAAACCCAATCACTTTTAAATTACAAAAAAATGCTACTAACCATAGCAAACTATGCCAAACTCACCTAAATTACTTCGGCTATCAAAAATCACACCCAACTACAGTTTACAGCAACAAACTAAACCCAATCACTTTAAAATTACAAAAAAATGCTGAAAATCATAACAAACTATACCAGAATCACCTAAATTACTTCGGCTACCGTAAATCACCCCCAACTATCCCTTACCACAACAAACCAAACCATATCATCTTAAAATTACAAAAAAAGGTGTACAAATCATAACAAACTATGCCAGACTCACCTAAATTACTTCGGCTACTCTAAATCATCACCAACTAACCCTTACCACAACAAACTAAACCCAATCACTTTTAAAGTACAAAAAAATGCTAATAACCGTAGCAAACTATGCCAAACACACCTAAATTACTTCGGCTATCAAAAATCACCCCCAACTACACTTTACAGCAACAAACTAAGCCCAATCACTTTAAAATTACAAAAAATGCTAAAAATCATAACAAACTATACCAGAATCACCTAAATTACTTCGGCTACCGTAAATCACCCCCAACTATCCCTTACCACAACAAACCAAACCATATCATCTTAAAATTACAAAAAAAGGTGTACAAATCATAACAAACTATGCCAGACTCACCTAAATTACTTCGGGTACTCTAAATCATCACCAACTAACCCTTACTACAACAAACTAAACCCAATCACTTTTTAATTACAAAAAAATGCTACTAACCATTGCAAACTATGCCAAACTCAGCTAAATTACTTCGGCTACCATAAATCATCACCAACTAACCCTTACCACAACAAACTAAACCCAATCACTTTAAAATTACAAAAAAATTCTAAAAATCATAACAAACTATACCAGAATCACCTAAATTACTTCGGCTACCGTAAATCACCCTCAACTATCCCTTACCACAACAAACCAAACCATATCATCTTAAAATTACAAAAAAAGGTGTACAAATCATAACAAACTATACCAGACTCACCTAAACTACTTCGGCCACTCTAAATCATCACCAAATAACCCTTACCACAACAATCTAAACCCAATCACTTTTAAATTAAAAAAAATGCTACTAACCATAGCAAACTATGCCAAACTTACCTAAATTACTTCGGCTACCATAAATCATCACCAACTAACCCTTACCACAACAAACTAAATCCAATCACTTTTAAATTACAAAAAAATGCTACTAACCATAGCAAACTATGCCAAACTCAACTAAATTACTTCGGCTATCAAAAATCACCCCCAACTATACTTTACAGCAACTAACTCAGCCCAATCACATTAAAATTACAAAAAAATGCTAAAAATCATAACAAACTATACCAGAATAACCTAAATTACTTCGGCTACCGTAAATCACCCCCAACTATCCCTTACCACAACAAACCAAACCATATCATCTTAAAATTACAAAAAAAGGTGTACAAATAATAACAAACAATGCCAGACTCACCTAAATTAGTTCGGCTACTCTAAATCATCACCAACTAACCCTTACCATAACAAAGTAAACCCAATCCCTTTTAAATTACAAAAAAATGCTACTAACAATAGCAAACTATGCCAAACTCACCTAAGTTACTTCGGCTACCATAAATCTTCCCCAACTAACCCTTACCACAACACACTAAACCCAATCACTTTTAAATTACAAAAAAATGCTACTAACCATAGCAAACTATGCCAAACTCACCTAAATTACTTCGGCTATCAAAAATCACACCCAACTACAGTTTACAGCAACAAACTAAACCCAATCACTTTAAAATTACAAAAAAATGCTGAAAATCATAACAAACTATACCAGAATCACCTAAATTACTTCGGCTACCGTAAATCACCCCCAACTATCCCTTACCACAACAAACCAAACCATATCATCTTAAAATTACAAAAAAAGGTGTACAAATCATAACAAACTATGCCAGACTCACCTAAATTACTTCGGCTACTCTAAATCATCACCAACTAACCCTTACCACAACAAACTAAACCCAATCAATTTTAAATTACAAAAAAATGCTAATAACCGTAGCAAACTATGCCAAACACACCTAAATTACTTCGGCTATCAAAAATCACCCCCAACTACACTTTACAGCAATAAACTAAGCCCAATCACTTTAAAATTACAAAAAATGCTAAAAATCATAACAAACTATACCAGAATCACCTAAATTACTTCGGCTACCGTAAATCACCCCCAACTATCCCTTACCACAACAAACCAAACCATATCATCTTAAAATTACAAAAAATGGTGTACAAATCATAACAAACTATGCCAGACTCACCTAAATTACTTCGGGTACTCTAAATCATCACCAACTAACCCTTACTACAACAAACTAAACCCAATCACTTTTTAGTTACAAAAAAATGCTACTAACCATAGCAAACTATGCCAAACTCAGCTAAATTACTTCGGCTACCATAAATCATCACCAACTAACCCTTACCACAACAAACTAAACCCAATCACTCTTAAATTACAAAAAAATGCTACTAACCATAGCAAACTATGCCAAACTCACCTAAATTACTTCGGCTATTAAAAATCACCCCCAACTACACTTTACAGCAACAAACTAAGCCCAATCACTTTAAAATTACAAAAAAATGCTAAAAATCATAACAAACTATACCAGAATCACCTAAATTACTTCGGCTAACGTAAATCACCCCCAATTATCCTTTACCACAACAAACCAAACAATATCATCTTAAAATTACAAAAAAAAGTGTACAAATCATAACAAACTATGCCAGACTCTCCTAAATTTTTTCGGCTACTCTAAATCATCACCAACTAACCCTTACCACAACAAACTAAACCCAATCACTTTTCAATTACAAAAAAATGCTACTAACCATAGCAAACTATGCCAAGCTCACCTAAATTACTTCGGCTATCAAAAATCACCCCCAACTTTACTTTACAGCAACAAACTAAGCGCAATCACTTTAAAATTACAAAAAAATGCTAAAAATCATAACAAACTATACCAGAATCACATAAATTACATCGGCTACCGTAAGTCACCCCCAACTATCCCTTTCCACAACAAACCAAACCATATCATCTTAAAATTACAAAAAAAGGTGTACAAATCATAACAAACTATGCCAGATTTACCTAAATTACTTCGGCTACTCTAAATCATCACAAACTAACCCTTACCACAACAAACTAAACCCAATCACTTTTAAATTACAAAAAAATGCTACTAACCATAGCAAACTATGCCAAACTCACCTAAATTACTTCGGCTACCATAAATCATCACCAACTAACCCTTACCACAACAAACTAAACCCAATCACTTTTAAATTACAAAAAAATGCTACTAACCATAGCAAACTATGCCAAACTCACTTAAATTACTTCGGCAATCAAAAATCACCCCCAACTATACTTTACAGCAACAAACTAAGCCCAATCACTTTAAAATTACAAAAAAATGATAAAAATCATAACAAACTATACCAGAGTCACCTAAATTACTTCGGCTACCGTAAATCACCCCCAACTATCCCTTACCACAACAAACCAAACCATATCATCTTAAAATTACAAAAAAAGGTGTACAAATCATAACAAACTATGCCAGACTCACCTAAATTACTTCGGCTACTCTAAATCCTCACCAACTAACCCTTACCACATCAAACTAAACCCAATCACTTTTAAATTAAAAAAAAATGCTACTAACCATAGCAAACTATGCCAAACTCACCTAAATTATTTCGTCTATCAAAAATCACCCCCAACTACACTTTACAGCAACAAACTAAGCCCAATCACTTTTAAATTACAAAAAAATGTTAAAAATCATAACAAACTATACCAGAATCACCTAAATTACTTAGGCTACCGTAAATCACCCCCAACTATCCCTTTCCACAACAATCCAAACCATATCATCTTAAAATTACAAAGAAAGGTGTACAAATCATAACAAACTATGCCAGACACAATTAAATTACTTAGGCTACTCTAAATCATCACCAACAAACCCTTACCACAGCAAACTAAACCCAATCACTTTTAAATTACAAAAAAATGCTACTAACCATAGCAAACTATGCCAGACTCACCTAAATTACTTCGGCTACTCTAAATCATCACCAACTAACACTTACCACAACAAACTAAACCCTATTACTTTTAAATTACAATATAATGCTACTAACCATAGCAAACTATGCCAAACTCACCTAAATTACTTCGGCTACCATAATTCATCACCAACTAACTCTTACCACAACAAACTAAACCCAATCACTTTTAAATTACAAAAGAATTCTACTAACCATAGTAAACTATGCCAAACTCACCTAAATTTCTTCGGCTACCATAAATCATCACCAACTAACCCTTACCACAACAAACTAAACCCAATCACTTTTAAATTACAAAAAAATGCTGAAAATCATAACAAACCATACCAGAATCACCTAAATTACTTCGGCTACCGTTAATCACCCCCAACTATCCCTTACCACAACAAACCAAACCATATCATCTTAAAATTACAAAAAAAGGTGTACAAATCATAAAAAACTATGCCAGACTCACCTAAATTACTTCGGCTACTCTAAATCATCACCAACTAACCCTTACCAGAGCAAACTAAACCCAATCACTTTTAAATTACAAAAAAATGCTACTAACCATAGCAAACTATGCCAAACTCACCTAAATTACTTCGGCTACCATAAATCATCACCAACTAACCCTTACCACAACAAACTAAACCCAATCACTTTTAAATTACAAGAAAATGCTACTAACCATAGCAAACTATGCCAAACTCACCTAAATTACTTCGGCTATCAAAAATCACCCCCAACTACACTTTACAGTAACAAACTAAGCCCAATCACTTTAAAATTACAAAAAAATGCTAAAAATCATAACAAACTATACCAGAATCACCTAAATTACTTTGGCTACCGTAAATCACCCCCAACTATCCCTTACCACAACAAACCAAACCATATTATGTTAAAATTACAAAAAAAGGTGTACAAATCATAACAAACTTTGCCAGACTAACTTAAATTACTTCGGCTACTCTAAATCATCACCAACTAACCCTTGCCACAATTAACTAAACCCAATCACTTTTAAATTACAAAAAAATGCTACTAACCATAGCAAACTATGCCAAACTCACCTAAATTACTTCGGCTACCATAAATCATCACCAACTAACCCTTACCAGAACAAACTTAACCCAATCACTTTTAAATTACAAAAAAATGTTACTAACCATAGCCAACTATGCCAAACTCACCTAAATTACTTCGGCTATCAAAAATTACCCCCAACTACACTTTACAGCAACAAACTAAGCCCAATCACTTTAAAATTCCAAAAAAATGCTAAAAATCATAACAAACTATACCAGAATTACCTAAATCACTTCGGCTACCGTAAATCACCCCCAACTATCCCATACCACAACAAACCAAACCATATCATCTTATAATTACAAAAAAAGGTGTACAAATCATAACAAACTATGCCAGACTCACCTAAATTACTTCGGCTTCTCTAAATCATCACCAACTAACCCTTACCACAACAAACTAAACCCAATCACTTTTAAATTACAAAAAAATGCTACTAACCATAGCAAACTATGCCAAACTCACCTAAATTACTTCGGCTACCATAAATCATCACCAACTAACCCTTACCAGAACAAACTAAACCCAATCACTTTTAAATTACAAAAAAATGTTACTAACCATAGCAAATTATGCCAAACTCACCTAAATTACTTCGGCTATCAAAAATCACCCCCAACTACACTTTAAAGCAACAAACTAAGCCCAATAACTTTAAAATTACAAAAAAATGCTAAAAATCATAACAAAATATACCAGAATCACCTAAAATACTTCGGCTACCGTAAATCACCCCCAACTATCCCTTACCACAACAAACCAAACCATATCATCTTAAAATTACGAAAAAAAGTGTACAAATCATAACAAACTATGCCAGACTCACCTAAATTACTTCGGCTATTCTAAATCATCACCAACTAACCCTTACCACAACAAACTAAACCCAATCACTTTTAAATTACAAAAAAATGCTACTAACCATAGCAAACTATGCCAAACTCACCTAAATTACTTAGGCTACCATAAATCATCACCAACTAACCCTTACCACAACAAACTAAACCCAATCACTTTTAAATTACAAAAAAATGCTACTAACCATAGCAAACTATGCCAAACTCACCTAAATTACTTCGGCTATCAAAAATCACCCCCAACTACACTTTACAGCAACAAACTAAGCCCAATCACTTAAAAATTACAAAAAAATGATAAAAATCATAACAAACTATACCAGAATCACCTAAATTACTTCGGCTACCGTAAATCACCCCCAACTATCCCTTACCACAACAAACCTTACCATATCATCTTAAAATTACAAAAAAAGGTGTACAAATCATAACAAACTATGCCAGACTCACCTAAATTACTTCGGCTACTCTAAATCATCACCAACTAACCCTTACCACAACAAACTAAACCCAATCACTTTTAAATTACAAAAAAATGCTACTAACCATAGCAAACTATGCCAAACTCACCTAAATTACTTCGGCTATCAAAAATCACCCCCAACTACACTTTACAGCAACAAACTAAGCACAATCACTTTAAAATTACAAAAAAATGCTTAAAATCATAACAAACTATACCAGAATCACCTAAATTACTTCGGCTACCGTAAATCACCCCCAACTATCCCTTACCACAACAAACCAAACCATATCATCTTTAAATTACAAAAAAAGGTGTACAAATCATAACAAACTATGCCAGACTCACCTAAATTATTTCGGCTACTCTAAATCATCACCAACAAACCCTTACCACAACAAACTAAACCCAATCACTTTTAAATTACAAAAAAATGCTACTAACCATAGCAAACTATGCCAAACTCACCTAAATTACTTCGGCTACCATAAATCATCACCAACTAACCCTTACCACAACAAACTAAACCCAATCACTTTTAAATTACAAAAAAATGCTACTAACCATTGCAAACTATGCCTAACTCATCTAAATTACTTCGGCTATCAAAAATCACCCCCAACTACACTTTACAGCAACAAACTAAGCCAAATCACTTTAAAATTACAAAAAAATGCTAAAAATCGTAACAAACTATACCAGAATCACCTAAATTACTTCGGCTAACGTAAATCACCCCCAACTATCCCTTACCACAACAAACCAAACCATATCATCTTAAAATTACAAAAAAAGGTGTACAAATCATAACAAACTTTGCCAGACTAACTTAAATTACTTCGGCTACTCTAAATCATCACCAACTAACCCTTGCGACAACAAACTAAACCCAATCACTTTTAAATTACAAAAAAATGCTACTAACCATAGCCAACTATGCCAAACTCACCTAAATTACTTCGGCACCGGTAAATCACCCCCAACTATCCCTTACCACAACAAACCAAACCATATCATCTTTAAATTACAAAAAAAGGTGTACAAATCATAACAAACTATGCCAGACTCACCTAAATTACTTCGGCTACTCTAAATCATCACCAACAAACCCTTACCACAACAAACTAAACCCAATCACTTTTAAATTACAAAAAATTGCTACTAACCATAGCAAACTATGCCAAACTCACCTAAATTACTTCGGCTACAATAAATCATCACCAACTAACCCTTACCACAACAAACTAAGCCCAATCACTTTAAAATTACAAAAAAATGCTAAAAATCATAACAAACTATACCAGAATCACCTAAATTACTTCGGCTACCGTAAATCACCCCCAACTATCTCTTACCACAACAAACCAAACCATATCTTCTTAAAATTACAAAAAAAGGTGTACAAATCATAACAAACTATGCCAGACTCACCTAAATTACTTCGGCTACTCTAAATCATCACCAACTAACCCTTACCACAACAAACTAAACCCAATCACTTTTAAATTACAAAAAAATGCTACTAACCATAGCAAACTATGCCAAACTCACCTAAATTACTTCGGCTATCAAAAATTACCCCCAACTACACTTTACAGCAACAAACTAAGCCCAATCACTTTAAAATTACAAAAAAAATGCTAAAAATCATAACAAAGTATATCAGAATCACCTAAATTACTTCGACTACCGTAAATCACCCCCAACTATCCCTTACCACAACAAACCAAACCATATCATCTTAAAATTACAAGAAAAGGTGTACAAATCATAACAAACTATGCCAGACTCACCTAAATTACTTCGGCTACTCTAAATCATCACCAACTAACCCTTACCACAACAAACTAAACCCAATCGCATTTAAATTACAAAAAAATGCTAGTAACCATAGCAAACTATGCCAACTCACCTAAATTACTTCGGCTACCATAAATCATCACCAACTAACCCTTACCACAACAAACTAAACCCAATCACTTTTAAATTACAAAAAAATGCTACTTACCATAGCAAACTATGCCAAACTCACCTAAATTACTTCGGCTATCAAAAATCACCCCCAACTACACTTTACAGCAACAAACTAAGCCCAAACACTTTAAAATTACAAAAAAATGCTAAAAATCATAACAAACTATACCAGAATAACCTAAATTACTTCGGCTACTGTAAATCACCCCCAACTATCCCTTACCACAACAAACCAAACCATATCATCTTAAAATTACAAAAAAAGGTGTACAAATCATAACAAACTATGCCAGACTCACCTAAATTACTTCGGCTACCGTAAATCAACTCAACTATCCCTTACCACAACAAACCAAACTATATCATCTTAAAATTACAAAGAAAGGTAAGGTGTACAAATCATAACAAACTCAGCCAGACACACCTAATTTACTTCGGCTACTCTAAATCATCACCAACTAACCCTTATCACAGCAAACTAAACCCAATCACTTTTAAATTACAAAAAAATGCTACTAACCATAGCAAACTATGCCAGACTCACCTAAATTACATCGGCTACTCTAAATCATCACCAACTAACCTTTACCTCAACAAACTAAACCCAATCACTTTTAAATTACAAAAAAATGCTACTAACTATAGCAAACTATGCCAAACTCACCTAAATTACTTCGGCTACCATAAATCATCACCAACTAACCCTTACCACAACAAACTAAACCCAATCACTTTTAAATTACAAAAAAATGCTACTAACCATAGCAAACTATGCCAAACTCACCTAAATTACTTCGGTTATCAAAAATCACCCCTAACTACACTTTACAGCAACAAACTAAGCCCAATCACTTTAAAATTACAAAAAAATGCTAAAAATAATAACAAACTATACCAGAATCACCTAAATTACTTCGGCTACCGTAAATCACCCCCAACTATCTCTTACCACAACAAACCAAACCATTTCATCTTAAAATTACAAAAAAAGGTTTACAAATCATAACAAACTATCCCAGACTCATCTAAATTACTTCGGCTACTCTAAATCATCACCAACTAACCCTTACCACAACAAACTAAACCCAATCACTTTTAAATTAAAAAAAATGCTACTAACCATAGTAAACTATGCCAAACTCACCTAAATTACTTCGGCTACCATAAATCATCACCAACTGACCCTTACCAAAACAAACTAAACCCAATCACTTTAAATTACAAAAAAATGCTACTAACCATAGCAAACTATGCCAAACTCACCTAAATTACTTCGGCTATCAAAAATCACCCCCAACTACACTTTACAGCAACAAACTAAGCCCAATCACTTTAAAATTACAAAAAAATGCTGAAAATCATAACAAACTATACCAGAATCACCTAAATTACTTCGGCTAACGTTAATCACCCCCAACTATCCCTTACAACAACAAACCAAACCATATCATCTTAAAATTACAAAAAAAGATGTGCAAATCATAACAAACTATGCCAAACTCACCTAAATTACTTCGGCTACAATAAATCATCACCAACTAGCCCTTACCACAACAAACTAAACCCAATCACTTTTAAATTACAAAAAAATGCTACTAACCATAGTAAACTATGCCAAACTCACCTAAATTTCTTCGGCTATCAAAAATCACCCCCAACTACACTTTACAGCAATAAACTAAGACCAATCACTTTAAAATTACAAAAAAATGCTAAAAATCATAACAAACTATACCAGAATAATCTAAATTACTTCGGTTACCTTAAATCACTCCCAACTATCCCTTACCACAACAAACCAAACCATATCATCTTAAAATTACAAAAAAAAGTGTACAAATCATAACAAACTATGCCAGACTCACCTAAATTACTTCGGCTACTCTAAATCATCACCAACTAACCCTTACAACAACAAACTAAACCCAATCACTTTTAATTTACAAAAAAATGCTACTATCCATAGCAAACTATGCTAAACTTACCTAAATTACTTCGGCTACCATAAATCATCACCAACTAACCCTTACCACAATAAACTAAACCCAATCACTTTTAAATTACAAAAAAATGCTACTAACCATAGCAAACTATGTCAAACTCACCTAAATTACTTCGGCTATTAAAAATCACCTACAACTACACTTTACAGCAACAAACTAAGCCCAATAACTTTAAAATTACAAAAAAATGCTAAAAATCATAACAAAATATACCAGAATCACCTAAAATACTTCGGCTACCGTAAATCACCCCCAACTATCCCTTACCACAACAAACCAAACCATATCATCTTAAAATTACGAAAAAAAGTGTACAAATCATAACAAACTATGCCAGACTCACCTAAATTACTTCGGCTATTCTAAATCATCACCAACTAACCCTTACCACAACAAACTAAACCCAATCACTTTTAAATTACAAAAAAATGCTACTAACCATAGCAAACTATGCCAAACTCACCTAAATTACTTAGGCTACCATAAATCATCACCAACTAACCCTTACCACAACAAACTAAACCCAATCACTTTTAAATTACAAAAAAATGCTACTAACCATAGCAAACTATGCCAAACTCACCTAAATTACTTCGGCTATCAAAAATCACCCCCAACTACACTTTACAGCAACAAACTAAGCCCAATCACTTAAAAATTACAAAAAAATGATAAAAATCATAACAAACTATACCAGAATCACCTAAATTACTTCGGCTACCGCAAATCACCCCCAACTATCCCTTACCACAACAAACCATACCATATCATCTTAAAATTACAAAAAAAGGTGTACAAATCATAACAAACTATGCCAGACTCACCTAAATTACTTCGGCTACTCTAAATCATCACCAACTAACCCTTACCACAACAAACTAAACCCAATCACTTTTAAATTACAAAAAAATGCTACTAACCATAGCAAACTATGCCAAACTCACCTAAATTACTTCGGCTATCAAAAATCACCCCCAACTACACTTTACAGCAACAAACTAAGCACAATCACTTTAAAATTACAAAAAAATGCTTAAAATCATAACAAACTATACCAGAATCACCTAAATTACTTCGGCTACCGTAAATCACCCCCAACTATCCCTTACCACAACAAACCAAACCATATCATCTTAAAATTACAAAAAAAGGTGTACAAATCATAACAAACTATGCCAGACTCACCTAAATTACTTCGGCTACCATAAATCATCACCAACTAACCCTTACCACAATAAACTAAACCCAATCACTTTTAAATTACAAAAAAATGCTACTAACCATAGCAAACTATGTCAAACTCACCTAAATTACTTCGGCTATTAAAAATCACCTACACCTACACTTTACAGCAACAAACTAAGCCCAATCACTTTAAAATTACAAAAAAATGCTAAAAATCATAACAAACTATACCAGAATCACCTAAATTACTTCGGCTACCGTAAATCACCCCCAACTATCCCTTACCACAACAAACCAAACCATATCATCTTAAAATTACAAAAAAAGGTGTACAAATCATAACAAACTATGCCAGACTCACCTAAATTACTTCGGCTTCTCTATATCATCACCAACTAACCCTTAACACAACAAACTAAACCCAATCACTTTTAAATTACAAAAAAATGCTACTAACCATAGCAAACTATGCCAAACTCACCTAAATTACTTCGGCTACCATAAATCATCACCAACTACACTTTACAGCAATAAACTAAGACCAATCACTTTAAAATTACAAAAAAATGCTAAAAATTATAACAAACTATACCAGAATAACCTAAATTACTTCGGCTACCATAAATCATCACGAACTAACCCTTACCACAACAAACTAAACCCAATCACTTTTAAATTACAAAAAAATGCTACTTACCATAGCAAACTATGCCAAACTCACCTAAATTACTTCGGCTATCAAAAATCACCCCCAACTACACTTTACAGCAACAAACTAAGCCCAAACACTTTAAAATTACAAAAAAATGCTAAAAATCATAACAAACTATACCAGAATAACCTAAATTACTTCGGCTACTGTAAATCACCCCCAACTATCCCTTACCACAACAAACCAAACCATATCATCTTAAAATTACAAAAAAAGGTGTACAAATCATAACAAACTATGCCAGACTCACCTAAATTACTTCGGCTACCGTAAATCAACTCAACTATCCCTTACCACAACAAACCAAACTATATCATCTTAAAATTACAAAGAAAGGTAAGGTGTACAAATCATAACAAACTCAGCCAGACACACCTAATTTACTTCGGCTACTCTAAATCATCACCAACTAACCCTTATCACAGCAAACTAAACCCAATCACTTTTAAATTACAAAAAAATGCTACTAACCATAGCAAACTATGCCAGACTCACCTAAATTACATCGGCTACTCTAAATCATCACCAACTAACCTTTACCTCAACAAACTAAACCCAATCACTTTTAAATTACAAAAAAATGCTACTAACTATAGCAAACTATGCCAAACTCACCTAAATTACTTCGGCTACCATAAATCATCACCAACTAACCCTTACCACAACAAACCAAACCATTTCATCTTAAAATTACAAAAAAAGGTTTACAAATCATAACAAACTATCCCAGACTCATCTAAATTACTTCGGCTACTCTAAATCATCACCAACTAACCCTTACCACAACAAACTAAACCCAATCACTTTTAAATTAAAAAAAATGCTACTAACCATAGTAAACTATGCCAAACTCACCTAAATTACTTCGGCTACCATAAATCATCACCAACTGACCCTTACCAAAACAAACTAAACCCAATCACTTTAAATTACAAAAAAATGCTACTAACCATAGCAAACTATGCCAAACTCACCTAAATTACTTCTGCTATCAAAAATCACCCCCAACTACACTTTACAGCAACAAACTAAGCCCAATCACTTTAAAATTACAAAAAAATGCTGAAAATCATAACAAACTATACCAGAATCACCTAAATTACTTCGGCTAACGTTAATCACCCCCAACTATCCCTTACAACAACAAACCAAACCATATCATCTTAAAATTACAAAAAAAGATGTGCAAATCATAACAAACTATGCCAAACTCACCTAAATTACTTCGGCTACAATAAATCATCACCAACTAGCCCTTACCACAACAAACTAAACCCAATCACTTTTAAATTACAAAAAAATGCTACTAACCATAGTAAACTATGCCAAACTCACCTAAATTTCTTCGGCTATCAAAAATCACCCCCAACTACACTTTACAGCAATAAACTAAGACCAATCACTTTAAAATTACAAAAAAATGCTAAAAATCATAACAAACTATACCAGAATAATCTAAATTACTTCGGTTACCTTAAATCACTCCCAACTATCCCTTACCACAACAAACCAAACCATATCATCTTAAAATTACAAAAAAAAGTGTACAAATCATAACAAACTATGCCAGACTCACCTAAATTACTTCGGCTACTCTAAATCATCACCAACTAACCCTTACAACAACAAACTAAACCCAATCACTTTTAATTTACAAAAAAATGCTACTATCCATAGCAAACTATGCTAAACTTACCTAAATTACTTCGGCTACCATAAATCATCACCAACTAACCCTTACCACAATAAACTAAACCCAATCACTTTTAAATTACAAAAAAATGCTACTAACCATAGCAAACTATGTCAAACTCACCTAAATTACTTCGGCTATTAAAAATCACCTACAACTACACTTTACAGCAACAAACTAAGCCCAATAACTTTAAAGTTACAAAAAAATGCTAAAAATCATAACAAAATATACCAGAATCACCTAAAATACTTCGGCTACCGTAAATCACCCCCAACTATCCCTTACCACAACAAACCAAACCATATCATCTTAAAATTACGAAAAAAAGTGTACAAATCATAACAAACTATGCCAGACTCACCTAAATTACTTCGGCTATTCTAAATCATCACCAACTAACCCTTACCACAACAAACTAAACCCAATCACTTTTAAATTACAAAAAAATGCTACTAACCATAGCAAACTATGCCAAACTCACCTAAATTACTTAGGCTACCATAAATCATCACCAACTAACCCTTACCACAACAAACTAAACCCAATCACTTTTAAATTACAAAAAAATGCTACTAACCATAGCAAACTATGCCAAACTCACCTAAATTACTTCGGCTATCAAAAATCACCCCCAACTACACTTTACAGCAACAAACTAAGCCCAATCACTTAAAAATTACAAAAAAATGATAAAAATCATAACAAACTATACCAGAATCACCTAAATTACTTTGGCTACCGTAAATCACCCCCAACTAGCCCTTACCACAACAAACCATACCATATCATCTTAAAATTACAAAAAAGGTGTACAAATCATAACAAACTATGCCAGACTCACCTAAATTACTTCGGCTACTCTAAATCATCACCAACTAACCCTTACCACAACAAACTAAACCCAATCACTTTTAAATTACAAAAAAATGCTACTAACCATAGCAAACTATGCCAAACTCACCTAAATTACTTCGGCTATCAAAAATCACCCCCAACTACACTTTACAGCAACAAACTAAGCACAATCACTTTAAAATTACAAAAAAATGCTTAAAATCATAACAAACTATACCAGAATCACCTAAATTACTTCGGCTACCGTAAATCACCCCCAACTATCCCTTACCACAACAAACCAAACCATATCATCTTAAAATTACAAAAAAAGGTGTACAAATCATAACAAACTATGCCAGACTCACCTAAATTACTTCGGCTACCATAAATCATCACCAACTAACCCTTACCACAATAAACTAAACCCAATCACTTTTAAATTACAAAAAAATGCTACTAACCATAGCAAACTATGTCAAACTCACCTAAATTACTTCGGCTATTAAAAATCACCTACACCTACACTTTACAGCAACAAACTAAGCCCAATCACTTTAAAATTACAAAAAAATGCTAAAAATCATAACAAACTATACCAGAATCACCTAAATTACTTCGGCTACCGTAAATCACCCCCAACTATCCCTTACCACAACAAACCAAACCATATCATCTTAAAATTACAAAAAAAGGTGTACAAATCATAACAAACTATGCCAGACTCACCTAAATTACTTCGGCTTCTCTATATCATCACCAACTAACCCTTAACACAACAAACTAAACCCAATCACTTTTAAATTACAAAAAAATGCTACTAACCATAGCAAACTATGCCAAACTCACCTAAATTACTTCGGCTACCATAAATCATCACCAACTACACTTTACAGCAATAAACTAAGACCAATCACTTTAAAATTACAAAAAAATGCTAAAAATTATAACAAGCTATACCAGAATAACCTAAATTACTTCGGCTACCATAAATCATCACGAACTAACCCTTACCACAACAAACTAAACCCAATCACTTTTAAATTACAAAAAAATGCTACTAACCATAGCAAACTATGTCAAACTCACCTAAATTACTTCGGCTATCAAAAATCACCCCCAACTACACTTTACAGCAACAAACTAAGCCCAATCACTCTAAAATTACAAAAAAATGCTAAAAATCATAACAAACTATACCAGAATCACCTAAATTACTTCGGCTACCGTAAATCACCCCCAACTATCTCTTACCACAACAAACCAAACCATATCATCTTAAAATTACAAAAAAAGGTGTACAAATCATAACAAACTATGCCAGACTCACCTAAATTACTTCGGCTACCATAAATCATCACCAACTAACCCTTACCACAACAAACTAAACCCAATCACTTTTAAATTACAAAAAAATGCTACTAACCATAGGAAACTATGCCAAACTCACCTAAATTACTTCGGCTACCATAAATCATCACCAACTAACCCTTACCACAACAAACTAAACCCAATCACTTTTAAATTACAAAAAAATGCTACTAACCATAGCAAACTATGTCAAACTCACCTAAATTACTTCGGCTATCAAAAATCACCCCAACTACACTTTACAGCAATAAACTAAGACCAATCACTTTAAAATTACAAAAAAATGATAAAAATCATAACAAACTGTTGTTGTTGTTGTAGTTGATCAAAGTTGCCTAAATTTTAATACTTTATATGTAGTTAGCTATTTAATTTTGAGAGATATTGTCGGGGAGACGGGGGTGTTGTGGATTTTTTGGAAAAAGTAAAAATATAGAGAAGAAACTTTGAGTTAATGTTGTTATTTTTTAAAGTGTCGAAATTTGTTCAGTTGTCCGACGAACTTAGTGCGCGTCCCGCCCACATCGACTGAGGAAGAATCGCTGAACGGCGCTGGACGACGACACATGGCGCCCAACGTGGGGCAAATCTCAATTCTGATTCTTCACATTGCTGTGAAGCGAACTACAGAAGAGTGAAAGATTGGCTCTTAGACGCCGGACGAGAACAAATTTCAGATGACACCGCCACCAATGACAAGAGCAATGGCTTCTGTTAGAGAGTCGTCAAAAATAGAAGATACAACAGAAGGATCGTCGATTAGTTCTGCGACAGAGGCCGTCCAAATGACGGAAATTTTAATGACATTAACAAAGATATTACAGAAAAATCCAACACCGATTCGACCAGAAGAGACGCTCGTCACTTTTAGTGGAGAACCTGAAGAGGATCCAGAAGAGTTCGAGCAGCTTCTCCGGGAGTACTTCCGTGCAGAGGGGACTCAATTGTCTCCGCAGGCGCAGACGGCAATTTTGTTCCGACAACTTCGGGGTGCCGCGGCTCGTCGTTATAAAGCCTTTATCGAACGCAACGAACCACCAGAAATTGTGTTTGGGCAACTAAAGAACCACTACAGCGTAGAAAACAATTTTACGGCCTTGCACGAACGGTTTATTGGACGCTCGTTCAATGGTCCGCCCCAAGATGTCGAATTCTACGTAGATCAGCAAGAGCGGTTGTTTCGACGATTGTTTCCGGAAGCACCGAAACAACGATTAATATCTCTGCTAATAAAACAAATGCCGAGATCTTGCCGACCCATTCTTGTTCTGAATGAGTTTTCAAACGTCGATAGCTTCACCAAAGTGTTACGACGAGTTCTGGAACAGTTCCACTACGAACAAAACCCTAAGAAGCAGTCGGAAAACTGGAGGAGGACCGCGGACATGTCTCCATCCCGGTCCGGTCCCTCGGCTTAGGTACATATAACATACCCCAGGTACCGGTTGTTGTTGCAGGAAAAAGCTACGCTGCTACGCTAGACACCGGTGCCACCCTCAACTTCATAAATGCAAACATCGCTGAACCAAGTAAACATTGCCAACACTACGTACAATTAAGTATCAGTAACGCGTCTGCCAACGCAATCGGTACAAAGCGCTTGGATATCCAGCTCGGAAGCAGAGAGTATCGTGACGTGGATTTCACCATCGTCGAGGACCTCGTTGAGGATGTAATCATGGGCGCACCATGGCTTCGCGAAACACGTGCCATGCTAGATTACGACCTGCGATGCATCCATCATGGCCGAGAACACAGAACGACAACCTACTGGACGAATCCTTTTATTGGGGCTTCCGGCTTCCGACACACGGTTTTCCAGAGGAATACATTGATCAGTTTAAACAGATAGTGCGCGAGTACGAAAAAGTTTTAGATGAAAAAAAATTTGTAGGTTCAGTGCAAACGGTCAGTCACAAAATTAGATTAATAAAAGACGAACCTTTCCGCTTACGTCCATATCACTTAAATGACGACAAAAAACGCGAGATGTACAGTTGCGTGAAAGATATGCTAGCCGCGGGTGTTATAGAACGCTCAACTAGTGACTATTGTTCCCCTGCTGTGTTAGTACGGAAAAAAGATGGTACAGTGAGGTTTTGCACAGACTATCGTCGCCTTAATCTTATAACGCGTGACGAAGCGGCTCTTTTACCGCGCATAACGGAAGCGTTACGCGATTTTGGTGCGGAGATTGTATTTTCATCCATAGATTTAAAATCTGGATATTGGCAAATTCCAATGCACCCGGAGTCGAAGCACCTCACAACGTTTTCAACTCCAGACGGAGCTACTTATCAGTACAACGTTATGCCGTTTGGGTTGAAAAATGCACCCGCGACATTCCAGAAGTTGATGACCCGTGTTTTGGTCGGATTACTGGGAGAATGCGTACACGTGTACCTCGACGACATTATCGTATACTCATCAAGTTATGAGGAACACCTGGAACATCTTCAACGGGTCTTTCAGCGTCTTCGTGAGTTTGGGTTACGATGCGCCTTTGCCAAGTGTCGTTTCGGCGTTACCGAACTTCCATATCTTGGCCACACGATAGGACGTTATTGTAATCAGCCACAATCGACTCACTTGCGACAGATCCAAGAAGCTGTACCACCTAGAAACCGGAAACAACTTCAAAAATTCCTTGGATTGGCCAATTGGGTGCGTGAGTACATCTCGGACTACGCTATCATCGCAGCCCCATTGACCGACCTCCTCACCACCAAAAAGCTTTTTAAATGGGACCATAACGCACAAAAAGCATTCGACGAGTTGAAGAAGGCGATTGACCAACCGCTTCAGTTGAAGAGACCGGAACCGCAACTGCCGTTTGTCTTGCAGACTGATGCCAGCGGAGTTGGTATAGCTGCAGTTTTATTTCAAGAAAAAGACGACGTGCGACACGTAGTGTCATATAGTAGCGCACGACTCACTGCGACGCAACGGAAATATCACATAAATGAGCAAGAATGTTTGGCGATTGTATGGGCGATTAAGGGATATCGACCATACCTGGAGGATGTGCCGTTTACGCTGAGAACGGATAATAAAGCGTTATTGTGGCTCAATACTGCCAAAGACAGTAACGCCAAATTAACTAGGTGGGCGTTATTGTTGCAGGAATTTCGTTTTCGCGTCGAACACTGTGAAGGAAAACACAACGAACTTCCAGATCTTCTTTCCCGACAACCCGAGGCGTCAGAGGTACCGGTGGAAGCCAAAGATCTCGACAGGATGTTTGTTCCCACGCTGTCATCCGATCGATTGTGTCTGATGGAAAGTGTCACATTTATAGACACAGTCAAAGAGGCACAACAGAAAGATCCTGAGTTTCCGTTAATGGTCCAGCGCCTCACGCAGACGAACCATCAACGGGGTACTGCCACATTCCAGAAATATTATGAATTGCGTGACGGCTACCTTTACCGAAAAGGAGAAGTGTCCCAACTCTGGGTACCTAAAACAGAGCGCGAACGGGTCCTGCACGAATTCCACGACATTTTAAACCATCCTGGACGCGATGAAACTATTCGTGCAATTCGTGAAGAATACACCTGGCCGTCTCTTAACAATGACGTTGCAACCTACGTACGAAACTGTCTTGTGTGCGCGACCACCAAACCTGAAACAACACAGACACATGCACCTTTGCGTGCATATGTTCCGACGAAGCCGTGGCAAACAATTGCGGTTGACTACATGGGTCCTTTCGAAGAAACACCAAAAAGAAATCGCTTTATTCTCGTTGTCATGGACACTTTCTCGAGATGGGTAGAGGCATTTCCAACAAAACGCATGACCGCAAAATCTACGCTTGCAGTTCTGCGCGACGAAATTTTTCCACGCTGGGGGTATCCACGTGCCCTAATCAGCGATAATGGTCCTCAGTTCAGGAGCGAGACGTTTCAAGCTGCATGTCGGCGGTGGAAAATTAAACACTGGCCCACAGCAGTTTATCATCCACGAGCCAACCCAACTGAGCCCCGTAATCAAGAACTAAAGAAAATTATACGCCATCTTCAGTTTGCTGATTCAAAACGGCCATGGGACCGTCAGCTGGGCCAGGCGCTATTTTCTTTGCGGCGACGTCGGAATGCTGCCACCAGACAAACTCCTAGCGTGACACTTCTTGGCTTCGACATTATGCGACCTGGCCATCCAGAGAAAAATGAGTCTACTTCACTTTTACCGGAAGAACGTATTAAAAATGCACAAACAAATCAAAAGCTCTATCGACGACGCTATGACCGAGACATGGATGACTCTGGCCGTTACAATGTAGGCGAACAAGTAATGGTTAGAAGACATGTCCGGTCTGGTTTTAAGGGGAAATGGATCGGCCCCGTCAAAATAACTGGTGTCGCAGGGAATTGCTACCTGGTGGACCGCAATGGCGTTACCGTTCGGGAACATGTAGATAATATTCGCCGGGCGCCGTCACATCGCGGAACATTCCCAACGTCACTGGAGAATCCAGATGATGGAACAGAACTGCGGATCTACCGACGGAAAAAAAGACAGAATCCATCTTCATCCGAGGTAGTCCAAGATCAGAGTGTGACAATATCAAGCGAAATCAGCGACTTCGAATATGATTCAAAGGAGACTGGTCATGACAGAGAAGATGCTGACAAGAGGTGTTATCACACGTAGATTAGAATTAGATTAAAATTTGGCCATTTGGAGGAGGGAGAGTGTTGTAGTTGATCAAAGTTGCCCAAATTTTAATACTTTATATGTAGTTAGCTATTTAATTTTGAGAGATATTGTCGGGGAGACGGGGGTGTTGTGGATTTTTTGGAAAAAGTAAAAATATAGAGAAGAAACTTTGAGTTAAGGGTGTTAGTGTCGAAATTTGTTCAGTTGTCCGACGAACTTAGTGCGCGTCTCGCCCACATCGACTGAGGAAAAATCGCTGAACGGCGCTGGACGACGACAAAACTATACCAGAATCACCTAAATTACTTCGGCTAACGTAAATCACCCCCAACTATCTCTTACCGCAACAAACCAAACCATATCATCTTAAAATTACGAAAAAAGGTGTACAAATCATAACAAACTATTCCAGACTCACCTAAATTACTTCGGATACTCTATATCATCACCAAATAACCCTTACCACAACAAACTAAACCCAATCACTTTTAAATTACAAAAAAATGCTACAAACTATGCCAAACTCACCTAAATTACTTCGGCTAATCTAAATCATCACCAACTAACCCTTACTACAAAAAACTAAACCCAATCACTTTTAAATTACAAAAAAATGCTACCAACCATAGCAAACTATGCCAAACTCACCTAAATTACTTCGGCTATCAAAAATCTCCCCCAACTACACTTTACAACAACAAACTAAGCCCAATCACTTTAAAATTACAAAAAAATGATAAAAATCATAACAAACTATACCAGAATCACCTAAATTACTTCGGCTACCGTAAATCACCCCCAACTATCCCTTACCACAACAAACCAAACCATATCATCTTAAAATTACAAAAAAAGGTGTACAAATCATAACAAACTATGCCAGACTCACCTAAATTACTTCGGCTACTCTAAATCGTCACCAACTAACCCTTACCACATCAAACTAAACCCAATCACATTTAAATTAAAAAAAAAATGCTACTAACCATAGCAAACTATGCCAAACTCACCTAAATTATTTCGTCTATCAAAAATCACCCCCAACTACACTTTACAGCAACAACCTAAGCCCAATCACTTTAAAATTACAAAAAAATGCTAAAAATCATAACAAACTATACCAGAATCACCTAAATTACTTTGGCTACCGTAAATCACCCCCAACTATCCTTTACCACAACAAACCAAACCATATCATCTTAAAATTACAAAAAAAGGTGTACAAATCATAACAAACTATGCCAGACTCACCTAAATTACTTCGGCTACTCTAAATCATCACCAACAAACCCTTACCACAACAAACTAAACCCAATCACTTTTAAATTACAAAAAATTGCTACTAACCATAGCAAACTATGATAAACTCACCTAAATTACTTCGGCTACCATAAATCATCACCAACTAATCCTTACCACAACAAACTAAACCCAATCACTTTTAAATTACAAAAAAATGCTACTAACCATTGCAAACTATGCCAAACTCACCGAAATTACTTCGGCTATCAAAAATCTCCCCCAACTACACTTTACAGCAACAAACTAAGCCAAATCACTTTAAAATTACAAAAAAATGCTAAAAATCGTAACAAACTATACCAGAATCACCTAAATTACTTCGGCTAACGTAAATCACCCCCAACTATCCCTTACCACAACAAACCAAATCATATCATCTTAAAATTACAAAAAAAGGTGTACAAATCATAACAAACTTTGCCAGACTAACTTAAATTACCTCGGCTACTCTAAATCATCACCAACTAACCCTTGCCACAACAAACTAAACCCAATCACTTTTAAATTACAAAAAAATGCTACTAACCATAGCAAATTATGCCAAACTCACCTAAATTACTTCGGCTACCATAAATCATCACCAACTAACCCTTCCCAGAACAAACTAAACCCAATCACTTTTAAATTACAAAAAAATGTTACTAACCATAGCCAACTATGCCAAACTCACCTAAATTACTTCGGCTATCAAAAATTACCCCCAACTACACTTTACAGCAAGAAACTAAGCCCAATCACTTTAAAATTCCAAAAAAATGCTAAAAATTATAACAAACTATACCAGAATTACCTAAATCACTTCGGCTACCGTAAATCACCCCCAACTATCCCATACCACAACAAACCAAACCATATCATCTTAAAATTACAAAAAAAGGTGTACAAATCATAACAAACTATGCCAGACTCACCTAAATTACTTCGGCTTCTCTAAATCATCACCAACTAACCCTTACCACAACAAACTAAACCCAATCACTTTTAAATTACAAAAAAATGCTACTAACCATAGCAAACGATGCCAAACTCACCTAAATTACTTCGGCTACCATAAATCATCACCAACTAATCCTTACCAGAACAAACTAAACCCAATCACTTTTAAATTACAAAAAAATGTTACTAACCATAGCAAACTATGCCAAACTCACCTAAATTACTTCGGCTATCAAAAATCACCCCCAACTACACTTTAAAGCAACAAACTAAGCCCAATAACTTTAAAATTACAAAAAAATGTTAAAAATCATTACAAAATATACCAGAATCACCTAAAATACTTCGGCTACCGTAAATAACCGCCAACTATCCTTTACCACAACAAACCAAACCATATCATCTTAAAATTACGAAAAAAGGTGTACAAATCATAACAAACTATGCCAGACTCACCTAAATTACTTCGGCTATTCTAAATCATCACCAACTAACCCTTACCACAACAAACTAAACCCAATCACTTTTAAATTACAAAAAAATGCTACTAACCATAGCAAACTATGCCAAACTCACCTAAATTACTTAAGCTGCCATAAATCATCACCAACTAACCCTTACCACAACAAACTAAACCCAATCACTTTTAAATTACAAAAAAATGCTACTAACCATAGCAAACTATGCCAAACTCACCTAAATTACTTCGGCTATCAAAAATCACCCCCAACTACACTTTACAGCAACAAACTAAGCACAATCACTTTAAAAATACAAAAAAATGCTTAAAATCATAACAAACTATACCAGAATCACCTAAATTACTTCGGCTACCGTAAATCACCCCCAACTATCCCTTACCACAACAAACCAAACCATATCATCTTTAAATTACAAAAAAAGGTGTACAAATCATAACAAACTATGCCAGACTCACCTAAATTACTTCGGCTACTCTAAATCATCACCAACAAACCCTTACCACAACAAACTAAACTCAATCACTTTTAAATTACAAAAAAATGCTACTAACCATAGCAAACTATGCCAAACTCACCTAAATTACTTCGGCTACCATAAATCATCACCAACTAACCCTTACCACAACAAACCAAACCATATCATCTTTAAATTACAAAAAAAGGTGTACAAATCATAACAAACTATGCCAGACTCACCTAAATTACTTCGGCTACTCTAAATCATCACCAACAAACCCTTACCACAACAAACTAAACCCAATCACTTTTAAATTACAAAAAATTGCTACTAACCATAGCAAACTATGCCAAACTCACCTAAATTACTTCGGCTACGATAAATCATCACCAACTAACCCTTACCACAACAAACTAAACCCAATCACTTTTAAATTACAAAAAAATGCTACTAACCATTGCAAACTATGCCAAACTCACCTAAATTACTTCGGCTACCATAAATCATCACCAACTAACCCTTACCACAACAAACTAAACCCAATCACTTTTAAATTGCAAAAAAATGTTACTAACCATAGCCAACTATGCCAAACTCACCTAAATTACTTCGGCTATCAAAAATTACCCCCAACTACACTTTACAGCAACAAACTAAGCCCAATCACTTTAAAATTACAAAAAAATGTAAAAACCTAAACAAACTATACCAGAATCACCTAAATTACTTCGGCTACCGTAAATCACCCCCAACTTTCCCTTACCACAACAAACCAAACCATATCATCTTAAAATTACAAAAAAAGGTGTACAAATCATAACAAACTATGCCAGACTCTCCTAAATTACTTCGGCTACTCTAAATCATCACCAACTAACCCTTACCACAACAAACTAAACCCAATCACTTTTAAATTACAAAAAAATGCTACTAACCATAGCAAACTATGCCAAAGAAACCTAAATTACTTCGGCTACCATAAATCATCACCAACTAACCCTTACCACAACAAACTATACCCAATCACTTTTAAATTACAAAAAAATGCTACTAACCATAGCAAACTATGCCAAACTCACCTAAATTACTTCGGCCATCAAAAATCACCCCCAACTACACTTTACAGCCACAAACTATGCCCAATCACTTTAAAATTACAAAAAAATGCTAAAAATCATAACAAGCTATACCAGAATCACCTAAATTACTTCGGCTACCGTAAATCACCCCCAACTATCTCTTACCTTAACAAACCAAACCATATCTTCTTAAAATTACAAAAAAAGGTGTACAAATCATAACAAACTATGCCAGACTCACCTAAATTACTTCGGCTACTCTAAATCATCACCAACTAACCCTTACCACAACAAACTAAACCCAATCACTTTTAAATTACAAAAAAATGCTACTAACCATAGCAAACTATGCAAACTCACCTAAATTACTTCGGCTATCAAAAATTACCCCCAACTACACTTTACAGCAACAAACTAAGCCCAAACACTTTAAAATTACAAAAAAATGCTAAAAATCATAACAAACTATATCAGAATCACCTAAATTACTTCGACTACCGTAAATCACCCCCAACTATCCCTTACCACAACAAACCAAACCATATCATCTTAAAATTACAAGAAAAGGTGTACAAATCATAACAAACTATGCCAGACTCACCTAAATTACTTCGGCTACTCTAAATCATCACCAACTAACCCTTACCACAACAAACTAAACCCAATCGCTTTTAAATTACAAAAAAATGCTAGTAACCATAGCAAACTATGCCAACTCACCTAAATTACTTCGGCTATCAAAAATCATCCCCAACTACACTTTACAGCAACAAACTAAGCCCAATCACATTAAAATTACAAAAAATGCTAAAAATCATAACAAACTATACCAGAATCACCTAAATTACTTCGGCTACCGTAAATCACCCCCAACTATCCCTTACCACAACAAACCAAACCATATCATCTTAAAATTACAAAAAAAGGTGTACAAACCATAACAACTATGCCAGACTCACCTAAATTACTTCGGCTACTCTAAATCATCACCAACTAACCCTTACCACAACAAACTAAACTCAATCACTTTTAAATTACAAAGAAATGCTACTAACCATAGCAAACTAGGCCAAACTCACCTAAATTATTTCGGCTATCAAAAATCACCCCCAAATACACTTTACAGCAACAAACTAAGCCCAATCACTTTAAAATTACAAGAAAATGCTAAAAATCCTAACAAACTATACCAGAATCATCTAAATTACTTCGGCTACCGTAAATCACCCCCAATTATCCCTTAGCACAACAAACCAAACCATATCATCTTAAAATTACAAAAAAAGGTGTACAAATCATAACAAACTATGCCAGACTCACCTAAATTACTTCGGCTCCTCTAAATCATCACCAACTAACCCTTACCACAACAAACTAATCCCAATCACTTTTAAATTACAAAAAAATGCTACTAACCATAGCAAACTATGCCAAACTCACCTAAATTACTTCGGCTACCATAAATCATCACCAACTAGCCCTTACCACAACAAACTAAACCCAATCACTTTTAAATTACAAAAAAATGGTACTAACCATAGCAAACTATGCCAAACTCACCTAAATTACTTCGGCTATCAAAAATCATCCCCAACTACACTTTACAGCAACAAACTAAGCCCAATCACATTAAAATTACAAAAAATGCTAAAAATCATAACAAACTATACCAGAATCACCTAAATTACTTCGGCTACCGTAAATCACCCCCTACTATCCCTTACCACAACAAACCAAACCATATCATCTTAAAATTACAAAAAAAGGTGTACAAATCATAACAACTATGCCAGACTCACCTAAATTACTTCGGCTACTCTAAATCATCACCAACTAACCCTTACCACAACAAACTAAACCCAATCACTTTTAAATTACAAAAAAATGCTACTAACCATAGCAAACTAGGCCAAACTCACCTAAATTATTTCGGCTATCAAAAATCACCCCCAAATACACTTTACAGCAACAAACTAAGCCCAATCACTTTAAAATTACAAGAAAATGCTAAAAATCCTAACAAACTCTACCAGAATCATCTAAATTACTTCGGCTACCGTAAATCACCCCCAATTATCCCTTAGCACAACAAAGCAAACCATATCATCTTAAAATTAAAAAAAAAGGTGTACAAATCATAACAAACTATGCCAGACTCACCTAAATTACTTCGGCTCCTCTAAATCATCACCAACTAACCCTTACCACAACAAACTAATCCCAATCATTTTTAAATTACAAAAAAATGCTACTAACCATAGCAAACTATGCCAAACCCACCTAAATTACTTCGGCTACCATAAATCATCACCAACTAGCCCTTACCACAACAAACTAAACCCAATCACTTTTAAATTACAAAAAAATGCTACTAACCATAGCAAACTATGCCAAACCCACCTAAATTACTTCGGCTATCAAAAATCACCCCCAACTACACTTTACAGCAATAAACTAAGACCAATCACATTAAAATTACAAAAAAATGCTAAAAATCATAACAAACTATACCAGAATAACCTAAATTACTTCGGTTACCTTAAATCACTCCCAACTATCCCTTACCACAACAAACCAAACCATATCATCTTAAAATTACAAAAAAAGGTGTACAAATCATAACAAACTATGCCAGACTCACCTAAATTACTTCGGCTACTCTATATCATCACCAACTAACCCTTACCACAACAAACTATACCCAATCACTTTTAAATTACAAAAAAATGCTACTAACCATAGCAAACTATGCCAGACTCACCTTAATTACATCGGCTACTCTAAATCATCACCAACTAACCTTTACCTCAACAAACTAAACCCAATCACTTTTAAATTACAAAAAAATGCTACTAACTATAGCAAACTATGCCAAACTCACCTAAATTACTTCGGCTACCATAAATCATCACCAACTAACCCTTACCACAACAAACTAAACCCAATCACTTTTAAATTACAAAAAAATGCTACTAACCATAGCAAACTATGCCAAACTCACCTAAATTACTTCGGTTATCAAAAATCACCCCCAACTACACTTTACAGCAACAAACTAAGCCCAATCACTTTAAAATTACAAAAAAATGCTACTAACCATAGCAAACTATGCCAAACTCACCTAAATTACTTCGGCTATCAAAAATCACCCCCAACTACACTTTACAGCAACAAACTAAGCCCAATCACTTTAAAATTACAAAAAAATGCTGAAAATCATAACAAACTATACCAGAATCACCTAAATTACTTCGGCTAACGTTAATCACCCCCAACTATCCCTTACCACAACAAACCAAACCATATCATCTTAAAATTACAAAAATAGGTGTACAAATCATAACAAACTATGCCAAACTCACCTAAATTACTTCGGCTACCATAAATCATCACCAACTAGCCCTTACCACAACAAACTAAACCCAATCACTTTTAAATTACAAAAAAATGCTACTAACCATAGCAAACTATGCCAAACTCACCTAAATTACTTCGGCTATCAAAAATCACCCCCAACTACACTTTACAGCAATAAACTAAGACCAATCACTTTAAAATTACAAAAAAATGCTAAAAATCATAACAAACTATACCAGAATAACCTAAATTACTTCGGTTACCTTAAATCACTCCCAACTATCCCTTACCACAACAAACCAAACCATATCATCTTAAAATTACAAAAAAAGGTGTACAAATCATAACAAACTATGCCAGACTCACCTAAATTACTTCGGCTACTCTAAATCATCACCAACTAAGCCTTACCACAACAAACTAAACCCAATCACTTTTAATTTACAAAAAAATGCTACTATCTATAGCAAACTATGCCAAACTCACCTAAATTACTTCGGCTACCATAAATCATCACCAACTAACCCTTACCACAATAAACTAAACCCAATCACTTTTAAATTACAAAAAAATGCTACTAACCATAGCAAACTATGTCAAACTCACCTAAATTACTTCGGCTATTAAAAATCACCTACAACTACACTTTACAGCAACAAACTAAGCCCAATCACTCTAAAATTACAAAAAAATGCTAAAAATCATAACAAACTATACCAGAATCACCTAAATTACTTCGGCTACCGTAAATCACCCCCAACTATCTCTTACCACAACAAACCAAACCATATCATCTTAAAATTACAAAAAAAGGTGTACAAATCATAACAAACTATGCCAGACTCACCTAAATTACTTCGGCTACTCTAAATCATCACCAACTAGCCCTTACCACAACAAACTAAACCCAATCACTTTTAAATTACAAAAAAATGCTACTAACCATAGCAAACTATGCCAAACTCACCTAAATTACTTCGGCTACCATAAATCATCACCAACTAACCATTACCACAACAAACTAAACCCAATCACTTTTAAATTACAAAAAAATTCTACTAACCATAGCAAACTATGCCAAACTCACCTAAATTACTTCGGCTACCATAAATCATCACCAACTAAACCTTACCACAACAAACTAAACCCAATCACTTTTAAATTACAAAAAAATGCTACTAACCATAGCAAACTATGCCAAACTCACCTAAATTACTTCGGCTATCATAAATCATCACCAACTAACCATTACCACAACAAACTAAACCCAATCACTTTAAAATTACAAAAAAATTCTACTAACCATAGCAAACTATGCCGAACTCACCTAAATTACTTCGGGTACCATAAATCATCACCAACTAAACCTTACCACAACAAACTAAACCCAATCACTTATAAATTACAAAAAAATGCTACTAACCATAGCAAACTATGCCAAACTCACCTAAATTACTTCGGCTATCAAAAATCACCCCCAACTACACTTTACAGCAACAAACTAAGCCCAATCACTTTAAAATTACAAAAAAATGCTGAAAATCATAACAAACTATACCAGAATCACCTAAATTACTTCGGCTACCGTAAATCACCCCCAACTATCTCTTACCACAACAAACCAAACCATATCATCTTAAAATTACAAAAAAAGGTGTACAAATCATAGCAAACTATGCCAAACTCACCTAAATTACTTCGGCTACCATAAATCATCACCAACTAACCCTTACCACAACAAACTAAACCCAATCACTTTTAAATTACAAAAAAATGCTACTAACCATAGCAAACTATGCCAAACTCACCTAAATTACTTCGGCTACCATAAATCATCACCAACTAACCCTTACCACAACAAACTAAACCCATTCACTTTTAAATTACAAAAAAATGCTACTAACCATAGCAAACTATGTCAAAGTCACCTAAATTACTTCGGCTATCAAAAATCACCCCAACTACACTTTACAGCAATAAACTAAGACCAATCAGTTTAAAATTACAACAAAATGCTAAAAATCATAACAAACTATACCAGAATAGCCTAAATTACTTCGGCTACTGTAAATCACCCCCAACTATCCCTTACCACAACAAACCAAACCATATCATCTTAAAATTACAAAAAAAAGTGTACAAATCATAACAAAGTATGCCAGACTCACCTAAATTACTTCGGCTACCGTAAATCAACCCAACTATCCCTTACCACAACAAACCAAACTATATCATCTTAAAATTACAAAGAAAGGTAAGGTGTACAAATCATAACAAACTATGCCAGACACACCTAATTTACTTCGGCTACTCTAAATCATCACCAACTAACCCTTATCACAGCAAACTAAACCCAATCACTTTTAAATTACAAAAAAATGCTACTATCTATAGCAAACTATGCCAAACTCACCTAAATTACTTCGGCTACCATAAATCATCACCAACTAACCCTTACCACAATAAACTAAACCCAATCACTTTTAAATTACAAAAAAATGCTACTAACCATAGCAAACTATGTCAAACTCACCTAAATTACTTCGGCTATTAAAAATCACCTACAACTACACTTTACAGCAACAAACTAAGCCCAATCACTCTAAAATTACAAAAAAATGCTAAAAATCATAACAAACTATACCAGAATCACCTAAATTACTTCGGCTACCGTAAATCACCCCCAACTATCTCTTACCACAACAAACCAAACCATATCATCTTAAAATTACAAAAAAAGGTGTACAAATCATAACAAACTATGCCAGACTCACCTAAATTACTTCGGCTACTCTAAATCATCACCAACTAACCCTTACCACAACAAACTAAACCCAATCACTTTTAAATTACAAAAAAATGCTACTAACCATAGCAAACTATGCCAAACTCACCTAAATTACTTCGGC
Organism: Eledona agricola; assembly: GCA_964023215.1. NCBI lineage: Eukaryota > Metazoa > Arthropoda > Insecta > Coleoptera > Tenebrionidae > Eledona > Eledona agricola. The sequence goes on along the minus strand of CAXIEJ010000091.1, from coordinate 1,379,996 downwards.
TACCATAAATCATCACCAACTAACCATTACCACAACAAACTAAACCCAATCACTTTTAAATTACAAAAAAATTCTACTAACCATAGCAAACTATGCCAAACTCACCTAAATTACTTCGGCTACCATAAATCATCATCAACTAAACCTTACCACAACAAACTAAACCCAATCACTTTTAAATTACAAAAAAATGCTACTAACCATAGCAAACTATGCCAAACTCACCTAAATTACTTCGGCTATCAAAAATCACCCCCAACTACACTTTACAGCAACAAACTAAGCCCAATCACTTTAAAATTACAAAAAAATGCTGAAAATCATAACAAACTATACCAGAATCACCTAAATTACTTCGGCTACCGTAAATCACCCCCAACTATCTCTTACCACAACAAACCAAACCATATCATCTTAAAATTACAAAAAAAGGTGTACAAATCATAGCAAACTATGCCAAACTCACCTAAATTACTTCGGCTACCATAAATCATCACCAACTAACCCTTACCACAACAAACTAAACCCAATCACTTTTAAATTACAAAAAAATGCTACTAACCATAGCAAACTATGCCAAACTCACCTAAATTACTTCGGCTACCATAAATCATCACCAACTAACCCTTACCACAACAAACTAAACCCATTCACTTTTAAATTACAAAAAAATGCTACTAACCATAGCAAACTATGTCAAACTCACCTAAATTACTTCGGTTATCAAAAATCACCCCAACTACACATTACAGCAATAAACTAAGACCAATCACTTTAAAATTACAACAAAATGCTAAAAATCATAACAAACTATACCAGAATAGCCTAAATTACTTCGGCTACTGTAAATCACCCCCAACTATCCCTTACCACAACAAACCAAACCATATCATCTTAAAATTACAAAAAAAAGTGTACAAATCATAACAAACTATGCCAGACTCACCTAAATTACTTCGGCTTCTCTATATCATCACCAACTAACCCTTACCACAACAAACTAAACCCAATCACTTTTAAATTACAAAAAAATGCTACTAACCATAGCAAACTATGCCAAACTCACCTAAATTACTTCGGCTACCATAAATCATCACCAACTACACTTTACAGCAATAAACTAAGACCAATCACTTTAAAATTACAAAAAAATGCTAAAAATTATAACAAACTATACCAGAATAACCTAAATTACTTCGGCTACCATAAATCATCATCAACTAACCCTTACCACAACAAACTAAACCCAATCACTTTTAAACTACAAAAAAATGTTACTAACCATAGCAAACTATGTCAAACTCACCTAAATTACTTCGGCTATCAAAAATCACCCCCAACTACACTTTACAGCAACAAACTAAGCCCAATCACTCTAAAATTACAAAAAAATGCTAAAAATCATAACAAACTATACCAGAATCACTTAAATTACTTCGGCTACCGTAAATCACCCCCAACTATCTCTTACCACAACAAACCAAACCATATCATCTTAAAATTACAAAAAAAGGTGTACATATCATAACAAACTATGCCAGACTCACCTAAATTACTTCGGCTACTCTAAATCATCACCAACTAACCCTTACCATAACAAACTAAACCCAATCACTTTTAAATTACAAAAAAATGCTACTAACCATAGCAAACTATGCCAAACTCACCTAAATTACTTCGGCTATCAAAAATCACCCCCAACTAGACTTTACAGCAACAATCTAAGCCCAATCACTTTAAAATTACAAAAAATGCTAAAAATCCTAACAAACTATACCAGAATCACCTAAATTACTTCGGCTACCGTAAATCACCCCCAATTATCCCTTAGCACAACAAACCAAACCATATCATCTTAAAATTACAAAAAAAGGTGTACAAATCATAACAAACTATGCCAGACTCACCTAAATTACTTCGGCTCCTCTAAATCATCACCAACTAACCCTTACCACAACAAACTAATCCCAATCACTTTTAAATTACAAAAAAATGCTACTAACCAGAGCAAACTATGCCAAACTCACCTAAATTACTTCGGCTACCATAAATCATCACCAACTAGCCCTTACCACAACAAACTAAACCCAATCACCTTTAAATTACAAAAAAATGCTACTAACCATAGCAAACTATGCCAAACTCACCTAAATTACTTCGGCTATCAAAAATCACCCCCAACTACACTTTACAGCAATAAACTAAGACCAATCACTTTAAAATTACAAAAAAATGCTAAAAATCATAACAAACTATACCAGAATAACCTAAATTACTTCGGTTACCTTAAATCACTCCCAACTATCCCTTACCACAACAAACCAAACCATATCATCTTAAAATTACAAAAAAAGGTGTACAAATCATAACAAACAATGCCAGACTCACCTAAATTACTTCGGCTACTCTAAATCATCACCAACTAACCCTTACTACAACAAACTAAACCCAATCACTTTTAATTTACAAAAAAATGCTACTATCCATAGCAAACTATGCCAAACTCACCTAAATTACTTCGGCTACCATAAATCATCACCAACTAACCCTTACCACAATAAACTAAACCCAATCACTTTTAAATTACAAAAAAATGCTACTAACCATAGCAAACTATGTCAAACTCACCTAAGTTACTTCGGCTATTAAAAATCACCTACAACTACACTTTACAGCAACAAACTAAGCCCAATCACTTTAAAATTACAAAAAAATGCTAAAAATCATAACAAACTATACCAGAATCACCTAAATTACTTCGGCTACCGTAAATCACCCCCAACTATCCCTTACCACAACAAACCAAACCATATCATCTTAAAATTACAAAAAAAGGTGTACAAATCATAACAAACTATGCCAGACTCACCTAAATTACTTCGGCTTCTCTATATCATCACCAACTAACCCTTACCGCAACAAACTAAACCCAATCAATTTTAAATTACAAAAACATTCTACTAACCATAGCAAACTATGCCAAACTAACCTAAATTACTTCGGCTACCATAAATCATCACCAACTAACCCTTACCACAACAAACTAAACCCAATCACTTTTAAATTACAAAAAAATGCTACTAACCATAGCAAACTATGCCAAACTCACCTAAATTACTTCGGCTACCATAAATCATCACCAACTAACCCTTACCACAACAAACTAAACCCAATCACTTTTAAATTACAAAAAAATGCTACTAACCATAGCAAACTATGTCAAACTCACCTAAATTACTTCGGTTATCAAAAATCACCCCCAACTACACTTTACAGCAACAAGCTAAGCCCAATCACTCTAAAATTACAAAAAAATGCTAAAAATCATAACAAACTATACCAGAATCACCTAAATTACTTCGGCTACCGTAAATCACCCCCAACTATCTCTTACCACAACAAACCGAACCATATCATATTAAAATTACAAAAAAAGGCGTACAAATCATAACAAACTATGCCAGACTCACCTAAATTACTTCGGCTACTCTAAATCATCACCAACTAACCCTTACCACAACAAACTAAACCCAATCACTTTTAAATTACAAAAAAATGCTACTAACCATAGCAAGCTATGCCAAACTCACCTAAATTACTTCGGCTACCATAAATCATCACCAACTAACCATTACCACAACAAACTAAACCCAATCACTTTTAAATTACAAAAAAATTCTACTAACCATAGCAAACTATCCCAAACTCACCTAAATTACATCGGCCATCAAAAATCACCCCCAACTACACTTTACAGCAACAAACTAAGCCCAATCACTTTAAAATTACAAAAAAATGCTGAAAATCATAACAAACTATACCAGAATCACCTAAATTACTTCGGCTACCGTAAATCACCCCCAATTATCCCTTAGCACAACAAACCAAACCATATCATCTTAAAATTACAAAAAAAGGTGTAAAAATCATAACAAACTATGCCAGACTCACCTAAATTACTTCGGCTACTCTAAATCATCACCAACTAACCCTTACCACAACAAACTAAACCCAATCACTTTTAAATTACAAAAAAATGCTACTATCCATAGCAAACTATGCCAAACTCACCTAAATTACTTCGGCTACCATAAATCATCACCAACTAGCCCTTACCACAACAAACTAAACCCAATCACTTTTAAATTACAAAAAAATGCTACTAACCATAGCAAACTATGCCAAACTCACCTAAATTACTTCGGCTATCAAAAATCACCCCCAACTACACTTTACAGCAATAAACTAAGACCAATCACTTTAAAATTACAAAAAAATGCTAAAAATCATAACAAACTATACCAGAATAACCTAAATTACTTCGGTTACCTTAAATCACTCTCAACTATCCCTTACCACAACAAACCAAACCATATCATCTTAAAATTACAAAAAAAGGTGTACAAATCATAACAAACTATGCCAGACTCACCTAAATTACTTCGGCTACTCTAAATCATCACCAACTAACCCTTACCACAACAAACTAAACCCAATCACTTTTAAATTACAAAAAAATGCTACTATCCATAGCAAACTATGCCAAACTCACCTAAATTACTTCGGCTACCATAAATCATCACCAACTAACCCTTACCACAATAAACTAAACCCAATCACTTTTAAATTACAAAAAAATGCTACTGACCATAGCAAACTATGTCAAACTCACCTAAATTACTTCGGCTATTAAAAATCACCTACAACTACACTTTACAGCAACAAACTAAGCCCAATCACTTTAAAATTACAAAAAAATGCTAAAAATCATAACAAACTATACCAGAATCACCTAAATTACTTCGGCTACCGTAAATCACCCCCAACTATCTCTTACCACAACAAACCAAACCATATCATCTTAAAATTACAAAAAAAGGTGTACAAATCATAACAAACTATGCCAGACTCACCTAAATTACTTCGGCTACTCTAAATCATCACCAACTAACCCTTAACACAACAAACTAAACCCAATCACTTTTAAATTACAAAAAAATGCTACTAACCATAGCAAACTATGCCAAACTCACCTAAATTACTTCGGCTACCATAAATCATCACCAACTAACCATTACCACAACAAACTAAACCCAATCACTTTTAAATTACAAAAAAATTCTACTAACCATAGCAAACTATGCCAAACTCACCTAAATTACTTCGGCTATCATAAATCATCACCAACTAAACCTTACCACAACAAACTAAACCCAATCACTTTTAAATTTAAAAAAATGCTACTAACCATAGCAAACTATGCCAAACTCACCTAAATTACTTCGGCTACCATAAATCATCACCAACTAACCCTTACCACAACAAACAAAACCCAATCAATTTTAAATTACAAAAAAATGCTACTAACCATAGCAAACTATGCCAAACTCACCTAAATTACATCGGCTACCATAAATCATCACCAACTAAACCTTACCACAACAAACTAAACCCAATCACTTTTAAATTACAAAAAAATGCTACTACCCATAGCAAACTATGCCAAACTCACCTAAATTACTTCGGCTATCAAAAATCACCCCCAACTACACTTTACAGCAACAAACTAAGCCCAATCACTTTAAAATTACAAAAAAATCATAACAAACTATACCAGAATCACCTAAATTACTTCGGCTACCGTAAATCACCCCCAACTATCCCTTACCACAACCAACCAAACCATATCATCTTAAAATTACAAAAAAGAGTGTTCAAATCATAACAAACTATGCCAGACTCACCTAAATTACTTCGGCTACTCTAAATCATCACCAACTAACCCTTACCACAACAAACTAAACCCAATCACTTTTAAATTACAAAAAAATGCTACTAACCATAGTAAACTATGCCAAACTCACCTAAATTACTTCGGCTATCAAAAATCACCCCCAACTACACTTTACAGCAACAAACTAAGCCCAATCACTTTAAAATTACAAAAAAATGCTAAAAATCATTACAAACTATACCAGAATCACCTAAATTACTTCGGCTACCGTAAATCACCCCCAACTATCCCTTACCACAACAAACCAAACCATATCATCTTAAAATTACAAAAAAAGGTGTACAAATCATAACAAACTATGCCAGACTCACCTAAATTACTTCGGCTACTTTAAATCATCACCAACTAACCCTTACCACAACAAACTAAAACCAATCATTTTTAAATTACAAAAAAATGCTACTAACCATAGCAAACTATGCCAAACTCACCTAAATTACTTCGGCTACCATAAATCATCACCAACTAACCTTTACCACAACAAACAAAACCCAATCAATTTTAAATTACAAAAAAATGCTACTAGCCATAGCAAACTATGCCAAACTCACCTAAATTACTTCGGCTACCATAAATCATCACCAACTAACCCTTACCACAACAAACTAAACCCAATCACTTTTAAATTACAAAAAAATGCTACTAACCATAGCAAACTATGCCAAACTCACCTAAATTACTTCGGCTACCATAAATCATCACCAACTAACCCTTACCACAACAAACTAAACCCAATCACTTTTAAATTACAAAAAAATATTACTACTATAGCAAACTATACCAAACTCACCTAAATTACTTCGGATATCAAAAATCACCCCCAACTACACTTTACAGCAATAAACTAAGCCCAATCACTTTAAAATTCCAAACAAATGCTAAAAATCATAACAAACTATACCAGAATCTCCTAAATTACTTCGGCTACCGTAATACACCCCCAACTATCCCTTACCACAACAAACCAAACCATATCATCTTAAAATTACAAAAAAAGGTGTACAAATCATAACAAACTATGCCAGACTCACCTAAATTACTTCGGCTACTCTAAATCATCACCAACTGACCCTTACCACAACAAACTAAACCCAATCACTTTTAAATTACAAAAAAATGCTACTAACCATAGCAAACTATGCCAAACTCACCTAAATTACTTTGGCTATCAAAAATCACCCCCAACTACACTTTACAGCAACAAACTAAACCCAATCACTTTTAAATTACAAAAAAATGCTACTAACCATAGCAAACTATGCCAAACTCACCTAAATTACATCGGCTACCATAAATCATCACCAACTAACCCTTACCACAACAAACTAAACCCAATCACTTTAAAATTACAAAAAAATGCTAAAAATCATAACAAACTATACCAAAATCACCTAAATTACTTCGGATACCGTAAATCACCCCCGACTAACCCTTACCACAACAAACAAAACCCAATCAATTTTAAATTACAAAAAAATGCTACTAACCATAGCAAACTATGCCAAACTCACCTAAATTACTTCGGCTACCATAAATCATCACCAACTAAACCTTACCAAAACAAACTAAACCCAATCACTTTTAAATTACAAAAAAATGCTACTAACCATAGCAAACTATGCCAAACTCACCTAAATTACATCGGCTACCATAAATCATCACCAACTAACCCTTACCACAACAAACTAAACCCAATCACTTTTACATTACAAAAAAATGCTACTAACCATAGCAAATTATGCCAAACTCACCTAAATTACTTCGGCTATCAAAAATCACCCCCAACTACACTTTACAGCAACAAACTAAGCCCAATCACTTTAAAATTACAAAAAAATGCTAAAAATCATAACAAACTATACCAGAATCACCTAAATTACTTCGGCTACCGTAAATCACCCCCAACTATCCCTTACCACAACAAACCAAACCATATCATCTTAAAATTACAAAAAAAGGTGTACAAATCATAACAAACTATGCCAGACTCACCTAAATTACTTCGGCTACTCTAAATCATAACCAACTAACACTTACCACAACAAACTAAACCCAATCACTTTTAAATTACAAAAAAATGCTACTAACCATAGCAAACTATGCCAAACTCACCTAAATTACTTCGGCTACCATAAATCATCACCAACTAACCCTTACCGCAACAAACTAAACCCAATCACTTTTAAATTACAAAAAAATGCTACTAACCATAGCAAACTATGCCAAACTCATCTAAATTACTTCGGCTATCAAAAATCACCCCCAACTATACTTTACAGCAACAAACTAAGCCCAATCACTTTAAAATTACAAAAAAATGCTAAAAATCATAACAAACTATACCAGAATCACCTAAATTACATCGGCTACCGTAAATCACCCCCAACTATTCCTTTCCACAACAAACCAAACCATATCATCTTAAAATTACAAAAAAAGGTGTACAAATCATAACAAACTATGCCAGACTCACCTAAATTACTTCGGCTACTCTAAATCATCACCAACTAACCCTTACCACAACAAACTAAACCCAATCACTTTTAAATTACAAAAAAATGCTAGTAACCATAGCAAACTATGCCAAACTCACCTAAATTAGTTCGGCTACCATAAATCATCACCAACTAACCCTTACCACAACAAACTAAATCCAATCACTTTTAAATTACAAAAAAATGCTACTAACCATAGCAAACTATGCCAAACTCACCTAAATTACTTCGGCTACCATAAATCATCACCAACTAACCCTTACCACAACAAACTAAACCCAATCAATTTTAAATTACAAAAAAATGCTAGTAACCATAGCAAACTATGCCAAACTCACCTAAATTACTTCGGCTACCATAAATCATCACCAACTAACCCTTACCACAACAAACTAAACCCAATCACTTTTAAATTACAAAAAAATGCTACTAACCATAGCAAACTATGCCAAACTCACCTAAATTACTTCGGCTACTCTAAATCATCACCAACTAACCCTTACCACAACAAACTAAACCCAATCACTTTTAAATTACAAAAAAATGCTAGTAACCATAGCAAACTATGCCAAACTCACCTACATTACTTCGGCTACCATAAATCATCACCAACTAACCCTTACCACAACAAACTAAACCCAATCACGTTTAAATTACAAAAAAATGCTACTAACCATAGCAAACTATGCCAGACTCACCTAAATTACTTCGGCTACTCTAAATCATCATCAACTAACCCTTACCACAACAAACTAAACCCAATCACTTTTAAATTACAAAAAAATGCTAGAAACCATAGCTAACTATGCCAAACTCACCTAAATTACTTCGGCTACCATAAATCATCACCAACTAACCCTTACAACAACAAACTTAACCCAATAACTTTTAAATAACAAAAAAATGCTACTAACCATAGCAAACTATGCTAAACTCACCTAAATTACTTCGGCTATCATAAATCACCCCCAACTACACTTTACAGCAACAAACTAAGCCCAATCACTTTAAAATTACAAAAAAATGCTAAAAATTATAACAAACTATACCAGAATCACCTAAATTACATCGGCTACCGTAAATCACCCCCAACTATCCCTTACCACAACAAACCAAACCATATCATCTTAAAATTACAAAAAAAAGTGTACAAATCATAACAAACTATGCCAGACTCACCTAAATTACTTCGGCTACTCTAAATCATCACCAACTAACCCTTACCACAACAAACTAAACCCAATCACTTTTAAATTACAAAAAAATGCTAGTAACCATAGCAAACTATGCCAAACTCACCTAAATTACTTCGGCTACCATAAATCATCACCAACTAACCCTTACCACAACAAACTAAATCCAATCACTTTTAAATTACAAAAAAATACTACTAACCATAGCAAACTATGCCAAACTCACCTAAATTACTTCGGCTACCATAAATCATCACCAACTAACCCTTACAACAACAAACTAAACCTAATCAATTTTAAATTACAAAAAAATGCTAGTAACCATAGCAAACTATGCCAAACTCACCTAAATTACTTCGGCTACCATAAATCATCACCAACTAACCCTTACCACAACAAACTAAACCCAATCAATTTTAAATTACAAAAAAATGCTACTAACCATAGCAAACTATGCCAAACTCACCTTAATTACTTCGGCTATCATAAATCACCCCCAACTACACTTTACAGCAACAAACTAAGCCCAATCACTTTAAAATTACAAAAAAGTGCTAAAAATTATAACAAACTATACCAGAATCACCTAAATTACTTCGGCTACCGTAAATCACCCCCAACTATCCCTTACCACAACAAACCAAATCATATCATCTTAAAATTACAAAAAAAGGTGTACAAATCATAACAAACTATGCCAGCCTCACCTAAATTACTTCGGCTACCCTAAATAATCACCAACTAACCCTTACCACAACAAACTAAACCCAATCACTTTTAAATTACAAAAAAATGCTACTAACCATAGTAAACTATGCCAAACTCACCTAAATTACTTCGGCTATCAAAAATCACCCCAACTACACTTTACAGCAACAAACTAAGCCCAATCACTTTAAAATTACAAAAAAATGCTAAAAATCATTACAAACTATACCAGAATCACCTAAATTACTTCGGCTACCGTAAATCACCCCCAACTATCCCTTACCACAACAAACCAAACCATATCATCTTAAAATTACAAAAAAAGGTGTACAAATCATAACAAACTATGCCAGCCTCACCTAAATTACTTCGGCTACCCTAAATAATCACCAACTAACCCTTACCACAACAAACTAAATCCAATCACTTTTAAATTACAAAAAAATACTACTAACCATAGCAAACTATGCCAAACTCACCTAAATTACTTCGGCTACCATAAATCATCACCAACTAACCCTTACAACAACAAACTAAACCTAATCAATTTTAAATTACAAAAAAATGCTAGTAACCATAGCAAACTATGCCAAACTCACCTAAATTACTTCGGCTACCATAAATCATCACCAACTAACCCTTACCACAACAAACTAAACCCAATCAATTTTAAATTACAAAAAAATGCTACTAACCATAGCAAACTATGCCAAACTCACCTTAATTACTTCGGCTATCATAAATCACCCCCAACTACACTTTACAGCAACAAACTAAGCCCAATCACTTTAAAATTACAAAAAAGTGCTAAAAATTATAACAAACTATACCAGAATCACCTAAATTACTTCGGCTACCGTAAATCACCCCCAACTATCCCTTACCACAACCAACCAAACCATATCATCTTAAAATTACAAAAAAGAGTGTTCAAATCATAACAAACTATGCCAGACTCACCTAAATTACTTCGGCTACTCTAAATCATCACCAACTAACCCTTACCACAACAAACTAAACCCAATCACTTTTAAATAACAAAAATGTGCTACTAACCATAGTAAACTATGCCAAACTCACCTAAATTACTTCGGCTATCAAAAATCACCCCCAACTACACTTTACAGCAACAAACTAAGCCCAATCACTTTAAAATTACAAAAAAATGCTAAAAATCATTACAAACTATACCAGAATCACCTAAATTACTTCGGCTACCGTAAATCACCCCCAACTATCCCTTACCACAACAAACCAAACCATATCATCTTAAAATTACAAAAAAAGTTGTACAAATCATAACAAACTATGCCAGACTCACCTAAATTACTTCGGCTACTTTAAATCATCACCAACTAACCCTTACCACAACAAACTAAAACCAATCATTTTTAAATTACAAAAAAATGCTACTAACCATAGCAAACTATGCCAAACTCACCTAAATTACTTCGGCTACCATAAATCATCACCAACTAACCTTTACCACAACAAACAAAACCCAATCAATTTTAAATTACAAAAAAATGCTACTAGCCATAGCAAACTATGCCAAACTCACCTAAATTACTTCGGCTACCATAAATCATCACCAACTAACCCTTACCACAACAAACTAAACCCAATCACTTTTAAATTACAAAAAAATGCTACTAACCATAGCAAACTATGCCAAACTCACCTAAATTACTTCGGCTACCATAAATCATCACCAACTAACCCTTACCACAACAAACTAAACCCAATCACTTTTAAATTACAAAAAAATATTACTACTATAGCAAACTATACCAAACTCACCTAAATTACTTCGGATATCAAAAATCACCCCCAACTACACTTTACAGCAATAAACTAAGCCCAATCACTTTAAAATTCCAAACAAATGCTAAAAATCATAACAAACTATACCAGAATCTCCTAAATTACTTCGGCTACAGTAATACACCCCCAACTATCCCTTACCACAACAAACCAAACCATATCATCTTAAAATTACAAAAAAAGGTGTACAAATCATAACAAACTATGCCAGACTCACCTAAATTACTTCGGCTACTCTAAATCATCACCAACTGACCCTTACCACAACAAACTAAACCCAATCACTTTTAAATTACAAAAAAATGCTACTAACCATAGCAAACTATGCCAAACTCACCTAAATTACTTTGGCTATCAAAAATCACCCCCAACTACACTTTACAGCAACAAACTAAGCCCAATCACTTTAAAATTACAAAAAAATGCTAAAAATCATAACAAACTATACCAAAATCACCTAAATTACTTCGGTTACCGTAAATCACCCCCGACTAACCCTTACCACAACAAACAAAACCCAATCAATTTTAAATTACAAAAAAATGCTACTAACCATAGCAAACTATGCCAAACTCACCTAAATTACTTCGGCTACCATAAATCATCACCAACTAAACCTTACCAAAACAAACTAAACCCAATCACTTTTAAATTACAAAAAAATGCTACTAACCATAGCAAACTATGCCAAACTCACCTAAATTACATCGGCTACCATAAATCATCACCAACTAACCCTTACCACAACAAACTAAACCCAATCACTTTTACATTACAAAAAAATGCTACTAACCATAGCAAATTATGCCAAACTCACCTAAATTACTTCGGCTATCAAAAATCACCCCCAACTACACTTTACAGCAACAAACTAAGCCCAATCACTTTAAAATTACAAAAAAATGCTAAAAATCATAACAAACTATACCAGAATCACCTAAATTACTTCGGCTACCGTAAATCACCCCCAACTATCCCTTACCACAACAAACCAAACCATATCATCTTAAAATTACAAAAAAAGGTGTACAAATCATAACAAACTATGCCAGACTCACCTAAATTACTTCGGCTACTCTAAATCATAACCAACTAACACTTACCACAACAAACTAAACCCAATCACTTTTAAATTACAAAAAAATGCTACTAACCATAGCAAACTATGCCAAACTCACCTAAATTACTTCGGCTACCATAAATCATCACCAACTAACCCTTACCGCAACAAACTAAACCCAATCACTTTTAAATTACAAAAAAATGCTACTAACCATAGCAAACTATGCCAAACTCATCTAAATTACTTCGGCTATCAAAAATCACCCCCAACTATACTTTACAGCAACAAACTAAGCCCAATCACTTTAAAATTAGAAAAAAATGCTAAAAATCATAACAAACTATACCAGAATCACCTAAATTACTTCGGCTACCGTAAATCACTCCCAACTATCCCTTACCACAACTAACCAAACCATATCATCTTAAAATTACAAAAAAAGGTGTACAAATCATAACAAACTATGCCAGACTCACCTCAATTACTTCGGCTACCCTAAATCATTACCAACTAACTCTTACCACTACAAACTAAACCCACTAACTTTTAAATTACAAAAAAATGCTAGTAACCATAGCAAACTATGCCAAACTCACCTAAATTACTTCGGCTACCATAAATCATCACCAACTAACCCTTACCACAACAAACTAAACCCAATCACTTTTAAATTACAAAAAAATTCTACTAACCATAGCAAACTATGCCAAGCTCACCTAAATTACTTCGGCTATCAAAAATCACCCCCAACTACACTTTACAGCAACAAACTAAGCCCAATCATTTTAAAATTACAAAAAAATGCTAAAAATCATAACAAACTATACCAGAATCACCTAAATTACTTCAGCTACCGTAAATCACCCCCAACTATCCCTTACCACAACAAACCAAACCATATCATCTTAAAATTACAAAAAAAGGTGTACAAATCATAACAAACTATGCCAGCCTCACCTAAATTACTTCGGCTACCCTAAATAATCACCAACTAACCCTTACCACAACAAACTAAACCCAATCACTTTTAAATTACAAAAAAATGCTACTAACCATAGCAAACTATGCCAAACTCACCTAAATTACTTCGGCTACCATAAATCATCACCAGCTAACCCTTACCACAACAAACTAAACCCAATCACTTTTAAATTACAAAAAAATGCTACTAACCATAGCAAACTATGCCAAACTAACCTAAATTACTTCGGCTATCAAAAATCAACCCCAACTACACTTTACAGCAACAAACTAAGCCCAATCACTTTAAAATTACAAAAAAATGCTAAAAATCATAACAAACTATACCAGAATCACCTAAATTACATCGGCTACCGTAAATCACCCCCAACTATTCCTTTCCACAACAAACCAAACCATATCATCTTAAAATTACAAAAAAAGGTGTACAAATCATAACAAACTATGCCAGACTCACCTAAATTACTTCGGCTACTCTAAATCATCACCAACTAACCCTTACCACAACAAACTAAACCCAATCACTTTTAAATTACAAAAAAATGCTAGTAACCATAGCAAACTATGCCAAACTCACCTAAATTACTTCGGCTACCATAAATCATCACCAACTAACCCTTACCACAACAAACTAAATCCAATCACTTTTAAATTACAAAAAAATGCTACTAACCATAGCAAACTATGCCAAACTCACCTAAATTACTTCGGCTACCATAAATCATCACCAACTAACCCTTACCACAACAAACTAAACCCAATCAATTTTAAATTACAAAAAAATGCTAGTAACCATAGCAAACTATGCCAAACTCACCTAAATTACTTCGGCTACCATAAATCATCACCAACTAACCCTTACCACAACAAACTAAACCCAATCACTTTTAAATTACAAAAAAATGCTACTAACCATAGCAAACTATGCCAAACTCACCTAAATTACTTCGGCTACTCTAAATCATCACCAACTAACCCTTACCACAACAAACTAAACCCAATCACTTTTAAATTACAAAAAAATGCTAGTAACCATAGCAAACTATGCCAAACTCACCTAAATTACTTCGGCTACCATAAATCATCACCAACTAACCCTTACCACAACAAACTAAACCCAATCACGTTTAAATTACAAAAAAATGCTACTAACCATAGCAAACTATGCCAGACTCACCTAAATTACTTCGGCTACTCTAAATCATCATCAACTAACCCTTACCACAACAAACTAAACCCAATCACTTTTAAATTACAAAAAAATGCTAGAAACCATAGCTAACTATGCCAAACTCACCTAAATTACTTCGGCTACCATAAATCATCACCAACTAACCCTTACAACAACAAACTAAACCCAATAACTTTTAAATAACAAAAAAATGCTACTAACCATAGCAAACTATGCCAAACTCACCTAAATTACTTCGGCTATCATAAATCACCCCCAACTACACTTTACAGCAACAAACTAAGCCCAATCACTTTAAAATTACAAAAAAATGCTAAAAATTATAACAAACTATACCAGAATCACCTAAATTACATCGGCTACCGTAAATCACTCCCAACTATCCCTTACCACAACTAACCAAACCATATCATCTTAAAATTACAAAAAAAGGTGTACAAATCATAACAAACTATGCCAGACTCACCTCAATTACTTCGGCTACCCTAAATCATTACCAACTAACTCTTACCACAACAAACTAAACCCACTAACTTTTAAATTACAAAAAAATGCTAGTAACCATAGCAAACTATGCCAGACTCACCTAAATTACTTCGGCTACTCTAAATCATAACCAACTAACACTTACCACAACAAACTAAACCCAATCACTTTTAAATTACAAAAAAATGCTACTAACCATAGCAAACTATGCCAAACTCACCTAAATTACTTCGGCTACCATAAATCATCACCAACTAACCTTTACCACAACAAACAAAACCCAATCAATTTTAAATTACAAAAAAATGCTACTAGCCATAGCAAACTATGCCAAACTCACCTAAATTACTTCGGCTACCATAAATCATCACCAACTAACCCTTACCACAACAAACTAAACCCAATCACTTTTAAATTACAAAAAAATGCTACTAACCATAGCAAACTATGCCAAACTCACCTAAATTACTTCGGCTACCATAAATCATCACCAACTAACCCTTACCACAACAAACTAAACCCAATCACTTTTAAATTACAAAAAAATATTACTACTATAGCAAACTATACCAAACTCACCTAAATTACTTCGGATATCAAAAATCACCCCCAACTACACTTTACAGCAATAAACTAAGCCCAATCACTTTAAAATTCCAAACAAATGCTAAAAATCATAACAAACTATACCAGAATCTCCTAAATTACTTCGGCTACAGTAATACACCCCCAACTATCCCTTACCACAACAAACCAAACCATATCATCTTAAAATTACAAAAAAAGGTGTACAAATCATAACAAACTATGCCAGACTCACCTAAATTACTTCGGCTACTCTAAATCATCACCAACTAACACTTACCACAACAAACTAAACCCAATCACTTTTAAATTACAAAAAAATGCTACTAACCATAGCAAACTATGCCAAACTCACCTAAATTACTTTGGCTATCAAAAATAACCCCCAGCTACACTTTACAGCAACAAACTAAGCCCAATCACTTTAAAATTACAAAAAAATGCTAAAAATCATAACAAACTATACCAAAATCACCTAAATTACTTCGGATACCGTAAATCACCCCCGACTAACCCTTACCACAACAAACAAAACCCAATCAATTTTAAATTACAAAAAAATGCTACTAACCATAGCAAACTATGCCAAACTCACCTAAATTACTTCGGCTACCATAAATCATCACCAACTAACCCTTACCACAACAAACTAAACCCAATCACTTTTAAATTACAAAAAAATGCTACTAACCATAGCAAACTATGCCAAACTCACCTAAATTACTTTGGCTATCAAAAATAACCCCCAGCTACACTTTACAGCAACAAACTAAGCCCAATCACTTTAAAATTACAAAAAAATGCTAAAAATCATAACAAACTATACCAAAATCACCTAAATTACTTCGGATACCGTAAATCACCCCCGACTAACCCTTACCACAACAAACAAAACCCAATCAATTTTAAATTACAAAAAAATGCTACTAACCATAGCAAACTATGCCAAACTCACCTAAATTACTTCGGCTACCATAAATCATCACCAACTAAACCTTACCAAAACAAACTAAACCCAATCACTTTTAAATTACAAAAAAATGCTACTAACCATAGCAAACTATGCCAAACTCACCTAAATTACATCGGCTACCATAAATCATCACCAACTAACCCTTACCACAACAAACTAAACCCAATCACTTTTACATTACAAAAAAATGCTACTAACCATAGCAAATTATGCCAAACTCACCTAAATTACTTCGGCTATCAAAAATCACCCCCAACTACACTTTACAGCAACAAACTAAGCCCAATCACTTTAAAATTACAAAAGAATGCTAAAAATCATAACAAACTATACCAGAATCACCTAAATTACTTCGGCTACCGTAAATCACCCCCAACTATCCCTTACCACAACAAACCAAACCATATCATCTTAAAATTACAAAAAAAGGTGTACAAATCATAACAAACTATGCCAGACTCACCTAAATTACTTCGGCTACTCTAAATCATAACCAACAAACACTTACCACAACAAACTAAACCCAATCACTTTTAAATTACAAAAAAATGCTACTAACCATAGCAAACTATGCCAAACTCACCTAAATTACTTCGGCTACCATAAATCATCACCAACTAACCCTTACCGCAACAAACTAAACCCAATCACTTTTAAATTACAAAAAAATGCTACTAACCATAGCAAACTATGCCAAACTCATCTAAATTACTTCGGCTATCAAAAATCACCCCCAACTATACTTTACAGCAACAAACTAAGCCCAATCACTTTAAAATTAGAAAAAAATGCTAAAAATCATAACAAACTATACCAGAATCACCTAAATTACTTCGGCTACCGTAAATCACTCCCAACTATCCCTTACCACAACTAACCAAACCATATCATCTTAAAATTACAAAAAAAGGTGTACAAATCATAACAAACTATGCCAGACTCACCTCAATTACTTCGGCTACCCTAAATCATTACCAACTAACTCTTACCACAACAAACTAAACCCACTAACTTTTAAATTACAAAAAAATGCTAGTAACCATAGCAAACTATGCCAAACTCACCTAAATTACTTCGGCTACCATAAATCATCACCAACTAACCCTTACCACAACAAACTAAACCCAATCACTTTTAAATTACAAAAAAATTCTACTAACCATAGCAAACTATGCCAAGCTCACCTAAATTACTTCGGCTATCAAAAATCACCCCCAACTACACTTTACAGCAACAAACTAAGCCCAATCATTTTAAAATTACAAAAAAATGCTAAAAATCATAACAAACTATACCAGAATCACCTAAATTACTTCAGCTACCGTAAATCACCCCCAACTATCCCTTACCACAACAAACCAAACCATATCATCTTAAAATTACAAAAAAAGGTGTACAAATCATAACAAACTATGCCAGCCTCACCTAAATTACTTCGGCTACCCTAAATAATCACCAACTAACCCTTACCACAACAAACTAAACCCAATCACTTTTAAATTACAAAAAAATGCTACTAACCATAGCAAACTATGCCAAACTCACCTAAATTACTTCGGCTACCATAAATCATCACCAGCTAACCCTTACCACAACAAACTAAACCCAATCACTTTTAAATTACAAAAAAATGCTACTAACCATAGCAAACTATGCCAAACTAACCTAAATTACTTCGGCTATCAAAAATCAACCCCAACTACACTTTACAGCAACAAACTAAGCCCAATCACTTTAAAATTACAAAAAAATGCTAAAAATCATAACAAACTATACCAGAATCACCTAAATTACATCGGCTACCGTAAATCACCCCCAACTATTCCTTTCCACAACAAACCAAACCATATCATCTTAAAATTACAAAAAAAGGTGTACAAATCATAACAAACTATGCCAGACTCACCTAAATTACTTCGGCTACTCTAAATCATCACCAACTAACCCTTACCACAACAAATTAACCCAATCACTTTTAAATTACAAAAAAATGCTAGTAACCATAGCAAACTATGCCAAACTCACCTAAATTACTTCGGCTACCATAAATCATCACCAACTAACCCTTACCACAACAAACTAAATCCAATCACTTTTAAATTACAAAAAAATGCTACTAACCATAGCAAACTATGCCAAACTCACCTAAATTACTTCGGCTACCATAAATCATCACCAACTAACCCTTACCACAACAAACTAAACCCAATCAATTTTAAATTACAAAAAAATGCTAGTAACCATAGCAAACTATGGCAAACTCACCTAAATTACTTCGGCTACCATAAATCATCACCAACTAACCCTTACCACAACAAACTAAACCCAATCACTTTTAAATTACAAAAAAATGCTACTAACCATAGCAAACTATGCCAAACTCACCTAAATTACTTCGGCTACTCTAAATCATCACCAACTAACCCTTACCACAACAAACTAAACCCAATCACTTTTAAATTACAAAAAAATGCTAGTAACCATAGCAAACTATGCCAAACTCACCTAAATTACTTCGGCTACCATAAATCATCACCAACTAACCCTTACCACAACAAACTAAACCCAATCACGTTTAAATTACAAAAAAATGCTACTAACCATAGCAAACTATGCCAGACTCACCTAAATTACTTCGGCTACTCTAAATCATCATCAACTAACCCTTACCACAACAAACTAAACCCAATCACTTTTAAATTACAAAAAAATGCTAGAAACCATAGCTAACTATGCCAAACTCACCTAAATTACTTCGGCTACCATAAATCATCACCAACTAACCCTTACAACAACAAACTAAACCCAATAACTTTTAAATAACAAAAAAATGCTACTAACCATAGCAAACTATGCCAAACTCACCTAAATTACTTCGGCTATCATAAATCACCCCCAACTACACTTTACAGCAACAAACTAAGCCCAATCACTTTAAAATTACAAAAAAATGCTAAAAATTATAACAAACTATACCAGAATCACCTAAATTACATCGGCTACCGTAAATCACCCCCAACTATCCCTTACCACAACAAACCAAACCATATCATCTTAAAATTACAAAAAAAAGTGTACAAATCATAACAAACTATGCCAGACTCACCTAAATTACTTCGGCTACTCTAAATCATCACCAACTAACCCTTACCACAACAAACTAAACCCAATCACTTTTAAATTACAAAAAAATGCTAGTAACCATAGCAAACTATGCCAAACTCACCTAAATTACTTCGGCTACCATAAATCATCACCAACTAATCCTTACCACAACAAACTAAATCCAATCACTTTTAAATTACAAAAAAATACTACTAACCATAGCAAACTATGCCAAACTCACCTAAATTACTTCGGCTACCATAAATCATCACCAACTAACCCTTACAACAACAAACTAAACCTAATCAATTTTAAATTACAAAAAAATGCTAGTAACCATAGCAAACTATGCCAAACTCACCTAAATTACTTCGGCTACCATAAATCATCACCAACTAACCCTTACCACAACAAACTAAACCCAATCAATTTTAAATTACAAAAAAATGCTACTAACCATAGCAAACTATGCCAAACTCACCTTAATTACTTCGGCTATCATAAATCACCCCCAACTACACTTTACAGCAACAAACTAAGCCCAATCACTTTAAAATTACAAAAAAGTGCTAAAAATTATAACAAACTATACCAGAATCACCTAAATTACTTCGGCTACCGTAAATCACCCCCAACTATCCCTTACCACAACAAACCAAATCATATCATCTTAAAATTACAAAAAAGGTGTACAAATCATAACAAACTATGCCAGCCTCACCTAAATTACTTCGGCTACCCTAAATAATCACCAACTAACCCTTACCACAACAAACTAAACCCAATCACTTTTAAATTACAAAAAAATGCTACTAACCATAGCAAACTATGCCAAACTCACCTAAATTACTTCGGCTACCATAAATCATCACCAGCTAACCCTTACCACAACAAACTAAACCCAATCACTTTTAAATTACACAAAATGCTACTAACCATAGCAAACTATGCCAAACTCACCTAAATTACTTCGGCTATCAAAAATCAACCCCAACTACACTTTACAGCAACAAACTAAGCCCAATTACTTTAAAATTACAAAAAAATGCTAAAAATCATAACAAACTATACCAGAATCACCTAAATTACTTCGGCTACCGTAAATCACCCCCAACTATCCCTTACCACAACAAACCAAATCATATCATCTTAAAATTACAAAAAAAGGTGTACAAATCATAACAAACTATGCCAGCCTCACCTAAATTACTTCGGCTACCCTAAATAATCACCAACTAACCCTTACCACAACAAACTAAACCCAATCACTTTTAAATTACAAAAAAATGCTACTAACCATAGCAAACTATGCCAAACTCACCTAAATTACTTCGGCTACCATAAATCATCACCAGCTAACCCTTACCACAACAAACTAAACCCAATCACTTTTAAATTACAAAAAAATGCTACTAACCATAGCAAACTATGCCAAACTAACCTAAATTACTTCGGCTATCAAAAATCAACCCCAACTACACTTTACAGCAACAAACTAAGCCCAATCACTTTAAAATTACAAAAAAATGCTAAAAATCATAACAAACTATACCAGAATCACCTAAATTACATCGGCTACCGTAAATCACCCCCAACTATTCCTTTCCACAACAAACCAAACCATATCATCTTAAAATTACAAAAAAAGGTGTACAAATCATAACAAACTATGCCAGACTCACCTAAATTACTTCGGCTACTCTAAATCATCACCAACTAACCCTTACCACAACAAACTAAACCCAATCACTTTTAAATTACAAAAAAATGCTAGTAACCATAGCAAACTATGCCAAACTCACCTAAATTACTTCGGCTACCATAAATCATCACCAACTAACCCTTACCACAACAAACTAAATCCAATCACTTTTAAATTACAAAAAAATGCTACTAACCATAGCAAACTATGCCAAACTCACCTAAATTACTTCGGCTACCATAAATCATCACCAACTAACCCTTACCACAACAAACTAAACCCAATCAATTTTAAATTACAAAAAAATGCTAGTAACCATAGCAAACTATGCCAAACTCACCTAAATTACTTCGGCTACCATAAATCATCACCAACTAACCCTTACCACAACAAACTAAACCCAATCACTTTTAAATTACAAAAAAATGCTACTAACCATAGCAAACTATGCCAAACTCACCTAAATTACTTCGGCTACTCTAAATCATCACCAACTAACCCTTACCACAACAAACTAAACCCAATCACTTTTAAATTACAAAAAAATGCTAGTAACCATAGCAAACTATGCCAAACTCACCTAAATTACTTCGGCTACCATAAATCATCACCAACTAACCCTTACCACAACAAACTAAACCCAATCACGTTTAAATTACAAAAAAATGCTACTAACCATAGCAAACTATGCCAGACTCACCTAAATTACTTCGGCTACTCTAAATCATCATCAACTAACCCTTACCACAACAAACTAAACCCAATCACTTTTAAATTACAAAAAAATGCTAGAAACCATAGCTAACTATGCCAAACTCACCTAAATTACTTCGGCTACCATAAATCATCACCAACTAACCCTTACAACAACAAACTAAACCCAATAACTTTTAAATAACAAAAAAATGCTACTAACCATAGCAAACTATGCCAAACTCACCTAAATTACTTCGGCTATCATAAATCACCCCCAACTACACTTTACAGCAACAAACTAAGCCCAATCACTTTAAAATTACAAAAAAATGCTAAAAATTATAACAAACTATACCAGAATCACCTAAATTACATCGGCTACCGTAAATCACCCCCAACTATCCCTTACCACAACAAACCAAACCATATCATCTTAAAATTACAAAAAAAAGTGTACAAATCATAACAAACTATGCCAGACTCACCTAAATTACTTCGGCTACTCTAAATCATCACCAACTAACCCTTACCACAACAAACTAAACCCAATCACTTTTAAATTACAAAAAAATGCTAGTAACCATAGCAAACTATGCCAAACTCACCTAAATTACTTCGGCTACCATAAATCATCACCAACTAATCCTTACCACAACAAACTAAATCCAATCACTTTTAAATTACAAAAAAATACTACTAACCATAGCAAACTATGCCAAACTCACCTAAATTACTTCGGCTACCATAAATCATCACCAACTAACCCTTACAACAACAAACTAAACCTAATCAATTTTAAATTACAAAAAAATGCTAGTAACCATAGCAAACTATGCCAAACTCACCTAAATTACTTCGGCTACCATAAATCATCACGAACTAATCCTTACCACAACAAACTAAATCCAATCACTTTTAAATTACAAAAAAATACTACTAACCATAGCAAACTATGCCAAACTCACCTTAATTACTTCGGCTATCATAAATCACCCCCAACTACACTTTACAGCAACAAACTAAGCCCAATCACTTTAAAATTACAAAAAAGTGCTAAAAATTATAACAAACTATACCAGAATCACCTAAATTACTTCGGCTACCGTAAATCACCCCCAACTATCCCTTACCACAACAAACCAAATCATATCATCTTAAAATTACAAAAAAAGGTGTACAAATCATAACAAACTATGCCAGCCTCACCTAAATTACTTCGGCTACCCTAAATAATCACCAACTAACCCTTACCACAACAAACTAAACCCAATCACTTTTAAATTACAAAAAAATGCTAGTAACCATAGCAAACTATGCCAAACTCACCTAAATTACTTCGGCTACCATAAATCATCACCAACTAATCCTTACCACAACAAACTAAATCCAATCACTTTTAAATTACAAAAAAATACTACTAACCATAGCAAACTATGCCAAACTCACCTAAATTACTTCGGCTACCATAAATCATCACCAACTAACCCTTACCACAACAAACTAAACCCAATCAATTTTAAATTACAAAAAAATGCTACTAACCATAGCAAACTATGCCAAACTCACCTTAATTACTTCGGCTATCATAAATCACCCCCAACTACACTTTACAGCAACAAACTAAGCCCAATCACTTTAAAATTACAAAAAAGTGCTAAAAATTATAACAAACTATACCAGAATCACCTAAATTACTTCGGCTACCGTAAATCACCCCCAACTATCCCTTACCACAACAAACCAAATCATATCATCTTAAAATTACAAAAAAAGGTGTACAAATCATAACAAACTATGCCAGCCTCACCTAAATTACTTCGGCTACCCTAAATAATCACCAACTAACCCTTACCACAACAAACTAAACCCAATCACTTTTAAATTACAAAAAAATGCTACTAACCATAGCAAACTATGCCAAACTCACCTAAATTACTTCGGCTACCATAAATCATCACCAGCTAACCCTTACCACAACAAACTAAACCCAATCACTTTTAAATTACACAAAATGCTACTAACCATAGCAAACTATGCCAAACTCACCTAAATTACTTCGGCTATCAAAAATCAACCCCAACTTCACTTTACAGCAACAAACTAAGCCCAATTACTTTAAAATTACAAAAAAATGCTAAAAATCATAACAAACTATACCAGAATCACCTAAATTACATCGGCTACCGTAAATCACCCCCAACTATTCCTTTCCACAACAAACCAAACCATATCATCTTAAAATTACAAAAAAAGGTGTACAAATCATAACAAACTATGCCAGACTCACCTAAATTACTTCGGCTACTCTAAATCATCACCAACTAACCCTTACCACAACAAACTAAACCCAATCACTTTTAAATTACAAAAAAATGCTAGTAACCATAGCAAACTATGCCAAACTCACCTAAATTACTTCGGCTACCATAAATCATCACCAACTAACCCTTACCAAAACAAACTAAATCCAATCACTTTTAAATTACAAAAAAATGCTACTAACCATAGCAAACTATGCCAAACTCACCTAAATTACTTCGGCTACCATAAATCATCACCAACTAACCCTTACCACAACAAACTAAACCCAATCAATTTTAAATTACAAAAAAATGCTAGTAACCATAGCAAACTATGCCAAACTCACCTAAATTACTTCGGCTACCATAAATCATCACCAACTAACCCTTACCACAACAAACTAAATCCAATCACTTTTAAATTACAAAAAAATGCTACTAACCATAGCAAACTATGCCAAACTCACCTAAATTACTTCGGCTACTCTAAATCATCACCAACTAACCCTTACCACAACAAACTAAACCCAATCACTTTTAAATTACAAAAAAATGCTAGTAACCATAGCAAACTATGCCAAACTCACCTAAATTACTTCGGCTACCATAAATCATCACCAACTAACCCTTACCACAACAAACTAAACCCAATCACGTTTAAATTACAAAAAAATGCTACTAACCATAGCAAACTATGCCAGACTCACCTAAATTACTTCGGCTACTCTAAATCATCATCAACTAACCCTTACCACAACAAACTAAACCCAATCACTTTTAAATTACAAAAAAATGCTAGAAACCATAGCTAACTATGCCAAACTCACCTAAATTACTTCGGCTACCATAAATCATCACCAACTAACCCTTACAACAACAAACTAAACCCAATAACTTTTAAATAACAAAAAAATGCTACTAACCATAGCAAACTATGCCAAACTCACCTAAATTACTTCGGCTATCATAAATCACCCCCAACTACACTTTACAGCAACAAACTAAGCCCAATCACTTTAAAATTACAAAAAAATGCTAAAAATTATAACAAACTATACCAGAATCACCTAAATTACATCGGCTACCGTAAATCACCCCCAACTATCCCTTACCACAACAAACCAAACCATATCATCTTAAAATTACAAAAAAAGTGTACAAATCATAACAAACTATGCCAGACTCACCTAAATTACTTCGGCTACTCTAAATCATCACCAACTAACCCTTACCACAACAAACTAAACCCAATCACTTTTAAATTACAAAAAAATGCTAGTAACCATAGCAAACTATGCCAAACTCACCTAAATTACTTCGGCTACAATAAATCATCACCAACTAACCCTTACCACAACAAACTAAATCCAATCACTTTTAAATTACAAAAAAATACTACTAACCATAGCAAACTATGCCAAACTAACCTAAATTACTTCGGCTACCATAAATCATCACCAACTAACCCTTACAACAACAAACTAAACCTAATCAATTTTAAATTACAAAAAAATGCTAGTAACCATAGCAAACTATGCCAAACTCACCTAAATTACTTCGGCTACCATAAATCATCACCAACTAACCCTTACCACAACAAACTAAACCCAATCAATTTTAAATTACAAAAAAATGCTACTAACCATAGCAAACTATGCCAAACTCACCTTAATTACTTCGGCTATCATAAATCACCCCCAACTACACTTTACAGCAACAAACTAAGCCCAATCACTTTAAAATTACAAAAAAGTGCTAAAAATTATAACAAACTATACCAGAATCACCTAAATTACTTCGGCTACCGTAAATCACCCCCAACTATCCCTTACCACAACGAACCAAACCATATCATCTTAAAATTACAAAAAAAGGTGTACAAATCATAACAAACTATGCCAGACTCACCTAAATTACTTCGGCTACTCTAAATCATCACCAACTAACCCTTACCACAACAAACTAAACCCAATCACTTTTAAATTACAAAAAAATGCTATTAACCATAGCAAACTATGCCAAACTCACCTAAATTACTTCGGCTACCATAAATCATCACCAACTAACCCTTACCACAACAAACTATACCCAATCAATTTTAAATTACAAAAAAATGCTACTAACCATAGCAAGCTATGCCAAACTCACCTCAATTACTTCGGCTATCAAAAATCACCCCCAACTACACTTTACAGCAACAAACTAAGCCCAATCACTTTAAAATTACAAAAAAATCATAACAAACTATGCCAGACTCACCTAAATTACTTCGGCTACTCTAAATCATCACCAACTAACCCTTACCACAACAAACTAAAAACAATCACTTTTAAATTACAAAAAAATGCTAGTAACCATAGCAAACTATGCCAAACTCACCTAAATTACTTCGGCTACCATAAATCATTACCAACTAACCCTTACCACAACAAACTAAAGCCAATCACTTTTAAATTACAAAAAAATGCTACTAACCATAGCAAACTATGCCAAACTCACCTAAATTACTTCGGCTACCATAAATCATCACCAACTAACCCTTACCACAACAAACTAAACCCAATAAATTTTAAATTACAAAAAAATGCTAGTAACCATAGCAAACTATGCCAAACTCACCTAAATTACTTCGGCTACCATAAATCATCACCAACTAACCCTTACCACAACAAACTAAACCCAATCAATTTTAAATTACAAAAAAATGCTACTAACCATAGCAAACTATGCCAAACTCACCTAAATTACTTCGGCTATTATAAATCACCCCCAACTACACTTTACAGCAACAAACTAAGCCCAATCACTTTAAAATTACAAAAAAATGCTAAAAATTATAACAAACTATACCAGAATCACCTAAATTACTTCGGCTACCGTAAATCACCCCCAACTATCCCTTGCCACAACAAACCAAACCATATCATCTTAAAGTTACAAAAAAAGGTGTACAAATAATAACAAACTATGCCAGACTCACCTAAATTATTTCGGCTACTCTAAATCATCACCAACTAACCCTTACCACAACAAACTAAACCCAATCACTTTTAAATTACAAAAAAATGCTACTAACCATAGCAAACTAGGCCAAACTCACCTAAATTACTTCGGCTATCATAAATCACCCCCAACTACACTTTACAGCAACAAACTAAGCCCAATCACTTTAAAATTACAAAAAAATGCTAAAAATTATAACAAACTATACCAGAATCACCTAAATTACTTCGGCTACCGTAAATCACCCCCAACTATCCCTTACCACAACAAACCAAACCATATCATCTTAAAGTTACAAAAAAAGGTGTACAAATCATAACAAATTATGCCAGACTCACCTAAATTACTTCGGCTACTCTAAATCATCACAAACTAACCCTTACCAGAACAAACTAAACCCAATCACTTTTAAATTACAAAAAAATGCTACTAACCATAGCAGACTATGCCAAACTCACCTAAAATACTTCGGCTATCATAAATCATCACCAACTAACCTTTACCACAACAAACTAAACCCAATCACTTTTAAATTACAAAAAAATGCTACTAACCATAGCAAACTATGCCAAACTCACCTAAATTACTTCGGCTATCAAAAATCACCCCCAACTACACTTTACAGCAACAAACTAAGCCCAATCACTTTAAAATTACAAAAAAATGCTAAAAATCATAACAAACTATACCAGAATCACCTAAATTACTTCGGCTACCGTAAATCACCCCCAACTGTCCCTTACCACAACAAACACAACCATATCATCTTAAAATTACAAAAAAAGGTGTACAAATCATAACAAACTAGGCCAGACTCACCTAAATTACTTCGGCTACTCTAAATCATTACCAATTAACCCTTACCACAACAATCTAAACCCAATCACTTTTAAATTACAAAAAAATGCTACTAACCATAGCAAACTATGCCAAACTCACCTAAATTACTTCGGCTATCAAAAATCACCCCCAACTACACTTTACAGCAACAAACTAAGCCCAATCACTTTAAAATTACAAAAAAATGCTAAAAATCATAACAAACTATACCAGAATCACCTAAATTACTTCGGCTACCGTAAATCACCCCCAACTATCCCTTACCACAACAAACCAAACCATATCATCTTAAAATTACAAAAAAAGGTGTACAAATCATAACAAACTAGGCCAGACTCACCTAAATTACTTCGGCTACTCTAAATCATTACCAATTAACCCTTACCACAACAATCTAAACCCAATCACTTTTAAATTACAAAAAAATGCTACTAACCATAGCAAACTATGCCAAACTCACCTAAATTACTTCGGCTATCAAAAATCACCCCCAACTACACTTTACAGCAACAAACACAACCATATCATCTTAAAATTACAAAAAAAGGTGTACAAATCATAACAAACTAGGCCAGACTCACCTAAATTACTTCGGCTACTCTAAATCATTACCAATTAACCCTTACCACAACAATCTAAACCCAATCACTTTTAAATTACAAAAAAATGCTACTAACCATAGCAAACTATGCCAAACTCACCTAAATTACTTCGGCTATCAAAAATCACCCCCAACTACACTTTACAGCAACAAACTAAGCCCAATCACTTTAAAATTACAAAAAAATGCTAAAAATCATAACAAACTATACCAGAATCACCTAAATTACTTCGGCTACCGTAAATCACCCCCAACTGTCCCTTACCACAACAAACACAACCATATCATCTTAAAATTACAAAAAAAGGTGTACAAATCATAACAAACTAGGCCAGACTCACCTAAATTACTTCGGCTACTCTAAATCATTACCAATTAACCCTTACCACAACAATCTAAACCCAATCACTTTTAAATTACAAAAAAATGCTACTAACCATAGCAAACTATGCCAAACTCACCTAAGTTACTTCGGCTATCAAAAATGACCCCCAACTACACTTTACAGCAATAAACTAAGCCCAATCACTTTAAAATTACAAAAAAGTGTTAAAAATCATAACAAACTATACCAGAATCACCTAAATTACTTCGGCTACCGTAAATCACCCCCAACTATCCCTTACCACAACAAACCAAACCATATCATCTTAAAATTACAAAAAAAGGTGTACAAATCATAACAAATTATGCCAGACTCACCTAAATTACTTCGGCTACTCTAAATCATCATAAACTAACCCTTACCAGAACAAACTAAACCCAATCACTTTTAAATTACAAAAAAATGCTACTAACCATAGCAGACTATGCCAAACTCACCTAAAATACTTCGGCTATCATAAATCATCACCAACTAACCTTTACCACAACAAACTAAACCCAATCACTTTTAAATTACAAAAAAATGCTACTAACCATAGCAAACTATGCCAAACTCACCTAAATTACTTCGGCTATCAAAAATCACCCCCAACTACACTTTACAGCAACAAACTAAGCCCAATCACTTTAAAATTACAAAAAAATGCTAAAAATCATAACAAACTATACCAGAATCACCTAAATTACTTCGGCTACCGTAAATCACCCCCAACTGTCCCTTACCACAACAAACACAACCATATCATCTTAAAATTACAAAAAAAGGTGTACAAATCATAACAAACTAGGCCAGACTCACCTAAATTACTTCGGCTACTCTAAATCATTACCAATTAACCCTTACCACAACAATCTAAACCCAATCACTTTTAAATTACAAAAAAATGCTACTAACCATAGCAAACTATGCCAAACTCACCTAAATTACTTCGGCTATCAAAAATCACCCCCAACTACACTGTACAGCAACAAACTAAGCCCAATCACTTTAAAATTACAAAAAAATGCTAAAAATCATAACAAACTATACCAGAATCACCTAAATTACTTCGGCTACCGTAAATCACCCCCAACTATCCCTTACCACAACAAACCAAACCATATCATCTTAAAATTACAAAAAAAGGTGTTCAAATCATAACAAACTAGGCCAGACTCACCTAAATTACTTCGGCTACTCTAAATCATTACCAATTAACCCTTACCACAACAATCTAAACCCAATCACTTTTAAATTACAAAAAAATGCTACTAACCATAGCAAACTATGCCAAACTCACCTAAATTACTTCGGCTATCAAAAATCACCCCCAACTACACTTTACAGCAACAAACACAACCATATCATCTTAAAATTACAAAAAAAGGTGTACAAATCATAACAAACTAGGCCAGACTCACCTAAATTACTTCGGCTACTCTAAATCATTACCAATTAACCCTTACTACAACAATCTAAACCCAATCACTTTTAAATTACAAAAAAATGCTACTAACCATAGCAAACTATGCCAAACTCACCTAAATTACTTCGGCTATCAAAAATCACCCCCAACTACACTTTACAGCAACAAACTAAGCCCAATCACTTTAAAATTACAAAAAAATGCTAAAAATCATAACAAACTATACCAGAATCACCTAAATTACTTCGGCTACCGTAAATCACCCCCAACTGTCCCTTACCACAACAAACACAACCATATCATCTTAAAATTACAAAAAAAGGTGTACAAATCATAACAAACTAGGCCAGACTCACCTAAATTACTTCGGCTACTCTAAATCATTACCAATTAACCCTTACCACAACAATCTAAACCCAATCACTTTTAAATTACAAAAAAATGCTACTAACCATAGCAAACTATGCCAAACTCACCTAAATTACTTCGGCTATCAAAAATCACCCCCAACTACACTTTACAGCAACAAACTAAGCCCAATCACTTTAAAATTACAAAAAAATGCTAAAAATCATAACAAACTATACCAGAATCACCTAAATTACTTCGGCTACCGTAAATCACCCCCAACTGTCCCTTACCACAACAAACACAACCATATCATCTTAAAATTACAAAAAAAGGTGTACAAATCATAACAAACTAGGCCAGACTCACCTAAATTACTTCGGCTACTCTAAATCATTACCAATTAACCCTTACCACAACAATCTAAACCCAATCACTTTTAAATTACAAAAAAATGCTACTAACCATAGCAAACTATGCCAAACTCACCTAAATTACTTCGGCTATCAAAAATCACCCCCAACTACACTTTACAGCAACAAACTAAGCCCAATCACTTTAAAATTACAAAAAAATGCTAAAAATCATAACAAACTATACCAGAATCACCTAAATTACTTCGGCTACCGTAAATCACCCCCAACTATCCCTTACCACAACAAACCAAACCATATCATCTTAAAATTACAAAAAAAGTGTACAAATCATAACAAACTATGCCAGACTCTCCTAAATTACTTCGGCTACTCTAAATCATCCCCAACTAACCCTTAGCACAACAAACTAAACCCAATCACTTTTAAATTACAAAAAAATGCTACTAACCATAGCAGACTATGCCAAACTCATCTAAAATACTTCGGCTATCATAAATCATCACCAACTAACCCTTACCAAAACAAACTAAACCCAATCACTTTTAAATTACAAAAAAATGCTACTAACCATAGCAAACTATGCCAAACTCACCTAAATTACTTCGGCTATAAAAAATCACCCCCAACTACACTCTACAGCAACAAACTAAGCCCAATCACTTTAAAATTACAAAAAAACGCTAAAAATCATAACAAACTATACCAGAATCACCTAAATTACTTCGGCTAACGTAAATCACCCCCAACTATCCCTTACCACAACAAACCAAACCATATCATCTTAAAATTACAAAAAAAGGTGTACAAATCATAACAAACTAGGCCAGACTCACCTAAATTACTTCGGCTATTCTAAATCATCACCAATTAACCCTTACCACAACAAACTAAACCCAATCACTTTTAAATTACAAAAAAATGCTACTAACCATAACAAACTATGCCAAACTCACCTAAATTACTTCAGCTACCATAAATCATCACAAAATAACCCTTACCACAACAAACTAAACCCAATCACTTTAAAATTAAAAAAAAATGCTTCTAACCATAGCAAACTATGCCAAACTCACCTAAATTACTTCGGCTATCAAAAATCACCCCCAACTACACTTTACAGCAACAAACTAAGCCCAATCACTTTAAAATTACAAAAAAATGCTAAAAATCATAACAAACTATACCAGAATCACCTAAATTACTTCGGCTACCGTAAATCACCCCCAACTATGCCTTACCACAACAAACCAAACCATATCATCTTAAAATTACAAAAAAAGGTGTACAAATCATAACAAACTCTGCCAGACTCACCTAAATTACTTCGGCTACTCTAAATCATCACCAACTTACCCTTACCACAACAAACTAAACCCAAGTACTTTTAAATTACAAAAAAATGCTACTAACCATAGCAAACTATGCCAAACTCACCTAAATTACTTCATCTATTATATAAAGCGAAGTGTCCTCACTGACACACTCATTCATCTACACACTGATTCATAATCAACCCACAGCCCAAACCGTGAGGGCTGGAGACTTGAAATCTTAGACACGGGTGTATCATGTGCCGAAACTGAACACTAAGAAGGGATTTTGCGAAATTCGGCCCGGTTCCTTTGTAATTCAATAAAAACCGGCTAAAATAAACAAAAAATGATCCGATCGCGGAGACCGTGTTTATGTTAGAAGCACGTATCTAGCCAAAACAACTTCGACGACGGGCGAACGGTTTACATTAAAAGCACTTATTTAACCTAGACAATTTCAACGTCGAGTTTCTGCTTTCGTGATCATACTTTTGCCGTACCTAGCGAGGCCGCAGATATTTCAATTATAATTTTGATTTCAATTATAATGTCGATCCGTGACTCAATTAAAAATTACCAAATCACTCCAAATTTAATCCGTCAACATTAAACATCCTCAAATATCTCTTACCACTGCAAACTTTACCAAATCAACCCCAAAAAATTCCCGAACTAAGCAAAACTGACATAAATTAGATCCGTTATCTTAAATCATCCCTTACCACCCTTTAGCTACCCCAAGTAACACCAATCACTTTAAAATAAAACAAAATGACACAAATCATAGCAAACTATCCCTAACTCACCTAAATAACTTCGGCTACCGTAAATCACCCCCAACTATCCCTTACCACAACAAACCAAACCATATAATCTTAAATTACAAAAAAGGTGTACAAATCATAACAAACTATGCCAGACTCACTTAAATTACTTCGGCTGCTCTAAATCATCACCAACTAACCCTTACCACAACAAACTAAACCCAATCACTTTTAAATTACAAAAAAATGCTACTAACCATAGCAAACTATGCCAAACTCACCTAAATTACTTCAGCTACCATAAATCATCACAAAATAACCCTTACCACAACAAACTAAACCCAATCACTTTAAAATTACAAAAAAATGCTACTAACCATAGCAAACTATGCCAAACTCACCTAAATTACTTCGGATATCAAAAATCAACCCCAACTACACTTTACAGCAATAAACTAAGCCCAATCACTTTAAAATTCCAAACAAATGCTAAAAATCATAACAAACTATACCAGAATCTCCTAAATTACTTCGGCTACCGTAATACACCCCCAACTATCCCTTACCACAACAAACCAAACCATATCATCTTAAAATTACAAAAAAGGTGTACAAATCATAACAAACTATGCCAGATTCACCTAAATTACTTCGGCTACTTTAAATCATCACCAACTATCCCTTACCACAACAAACCAAACCATATCATCTTAAAATTACAAAAAAAGGTGTACAAATCATAACAAAGTATACCAGAATCACCTAAATTACTTCGGCTACCGTAAATCACCCCCAACTATCCCTTACCACAACAAACCAAACCATATCATCTTAAAATTACAAAAAAAGGTGTACAAATCATAACAAATTATGCCAGACTCATCTAAATTACTTCGGCTACTCTAAATCATCACAAACTAACCCTTACCAGAACAAACTAAACCCAATCACTTTTAAATTACAAAAAAATGCTACTAACCATAGCAGACTATGCCAAACTCACCTAAAATACTTCGGCTATCATAAATCATCACCAACTAACCTTTACCATAACAAACTAAACCCAATCACTTTTAAATTACAAAAAAATGCTACTAACCATAGCAAACTATGCCAAACTCACCTAAATTACTTCGGCTATCAAAAATCACCCCCAACTACACTTTACAGCAACAAACTAAGCCCAATCACTTTAAAATTACAAAAAAATGCTAAAAATCATAACAAACTATACCAGAATCACCTAAATTACTTCGGCTACCGTAAATCACCCCCAACTGTCCCTTACCACAACAAACACAACCATATCATCTTAAAATTACAAAAAAAGGTGTACAAATCATAACAAACTAGGCCAGACTCACCTAAATTACTTCGGCTACTCTAAATCATTACCAATTAACCCTTACCACAACAATCTAAACCCAATCACTTTTAAATTACAAAAAAATGCTACTAACCATAGCAAACTATGCCAAACTCACCTAAATTACTTCGGCTATCAAAAATCACCCCCAACTACACTTTACAGCAACAAACTAAGCCCAATCACTTTAAAATTCCAAACAAATGCTAAAAATCATAACAAACTATACCAGAATCTCCTAAATTACTTCGGCTACCGTAATACACCCCCAACTATCCCTTACCACAACAAACCAAACCATATCATCTTAAAATTACAAAAAAGGTGTACAAATCATAACAAACTATGCCAGACTCACCTAAATTACTTCGGCTACTCTAAATCATCACCAATTAACCCTTACCACAACAAACTAAACCCAATCACTTTTAAATTACAAAAAAATGCTACTAACCATAGCAAACTATGCCAAACTCACCTAAATTACTTCGGCTACCATAAATCATCACCAACTAACCCTTACCACAACAAACTAAACCCAATCAATTTTAAATTACAAAAAAATGCTACTAACCATAACAAGCTATGCCAAACTCACCTCAATTACTTCGGCTATCAAAAATCACCCCCAACTACACTTTACAGCAACAAACTAAGCCCAATCACTTTAAAATTACAAAAAAATGCTAAAAATCATATCAAACTATACCAGAATCACCTAAATTACTTCGGCTACCGTAAATCACCCCCAACTTTTCCTTACCACAACAAACCAAACCATATCATCTTAAAATTACAAAAAAAGGTGTACAAATCATAACAAACTATGCCAGACTCGCCTAAATTACTTCGGCTACTCGAAATCATCACCAACTAACCCTTACCACAACAAACTAAACCCAATCAATTTTAAATTACAAAAAATGCTTCTAACCATAGCAAATTATGCCAAACTCACCTAAATTACTGCGGCTACCATAAATCATCACCAACTAATCCTTACCACAACAAACTAAACCCAATCACTTTTAAATTCCAAAAAAATGCTACTAACCATAGCAAACTATGCCAAACTCACCTAAATTATTTCGGCTGTCAAAAATCACCCCCAACTACAATTTACAGCAATAAACTAAGCCCAATCACTTTAAAATTACAAAAAAATGCTAAAAATTATAACAAACTATACCAGAATCACCTAAATTACTTCGGCTACAGTAAATCACCCCCAACTATCCCTTACCACAACAAACCAAACCATATCATCTTAAAATTACAAAAAAAGGTGTACAAATCATAACAAACTATGCCAGACTCTCCTAAATTACTTCGGCTACTCTAAATCATCACCAACTAACCCTTAGCACAACAAACTAAACCCAATCACTTTTAAATTACAAAAAAATGCTACTAACCATAGCAGACTATGCCAAACTCACCTAAAATACTTTGGCTACCATAAATCATCACCAACTAACCCTTACCACAACAAACTAAACCCAATCACTTTTAAATTACAAAAAAATGCTACTAACCATAGCAAACTATGCCAAACTCACCTAAATTACTTCGGCTATCAAAAATCACCCCCAACTACACTTTACAGCAACAAACTAAACCCAAGTACTTTTAAATTACAAAAAAATGCTACTAACCATAGCAAACTATGCCAAACTCACCTAAATTACTTCATCTATTATATAAAGCGAAGTGTCCTCACTGACACATTCATTCATCTACACACTGATTCATAATCAACCCACAGCACAAACCGTGAGGGCTGGAGACTTGAAATCTTAGACACGGGTGTATCATGTGCCGAAACTGAACACTAAGAAGGGATTTTGCGAAATTCGGCCCGGTTCCTTTGTAATTCAATAAAAACCGGCTAAAATAAACAAAAAATGATCCGATCGCGGAGACCGTGTTTATGTTAGAAGCACGTATCTAGCCAAAACAACTTCGACGACGGGCGAACGGTTTACATTAAAAGCACTTATTTAACCTAGACAATTTCAACGTCGAGTTTCTGCTTTCGTGATCATACTTTTGCCGTACCTAGCGAGGCCGCAGATATTTCAATTATAATTTTGATTTCAATTATAATGTCGATCCGTGACTCAATTAAAAATTACCAAATCACTCCAAATTTAATCCGTCAACATTAAACATCCTCAAATATCTCTTACCACTGCAAACTTTACCAAATCAACCCCAAAAAATTCCCGAACTAAGCCAAACTGACATAAATTAGATCCGTTATCTTAAATCATCCCTTACCACCCTTTAGCTACCCCAAGTAACACCAATCACTTTAAAATAAAACAAAATGACACAAATCATAGCAAACTATCCCTAACTCACCTAAATAACTTCGGCTACCGTAAATCACCCCCAACTATCCCTTACCACAACAAACCAAACCATATAATCTTAAATTACAAAAAAGGTGTACAAATCATAACAAACTATGCCAGACTCACTTAAATTACTTCGGCTACTCTAAATCATCACCAACTAACCCTTACCACAACAAACTAAACCCAATCACTTTTAAATTACAAAAAAATGCTACTAACCATAGCAAACTATGCCAAACTCACCTAAATTACTTCAGCTACCATAAATCATCACAAAATAACCCTTACCACAACAAACTAAACCCAATCACTTTAAAATTACAAAAAAATGCTACTAACCATAGCAAACTATGCCAAACTCACCTAAATTACTTCGGATATCAAAAATCAACCCCAACTACACTTTACAGCAATAAACTAAGCCCAATCACTTTAAAATTCCAAACAAATGCTAAAAATCATAACAAACTATACCAGAATCTCCTAAATTACTTCGGCTACCGTAATACACCCCCAACTATCCCTTACCACAACAAACCAAACCATATCATCTTAAAATTACAAAAAAGGTGTACAAATCATAACAAATTATGCCAGACTCACCTAAATTACTTCGGCTACTTTAAATCATCACCAACTATCCCTTACCACAACAAACCAAACCATATCATCTTAAAATTACAAAAAAAGGTGTACAAATCATAACAAAGTATACCAGAATCACCTAAATTACTTCGGCTACCGTAAATCACCCCCAACTATCCCTTACCACAACAAACCAAACCATATCATCTTAAAATTACAAAAAAGGTGTACAAATCATAACAAACTATGCCAGACTCACCTAAATTACTTCGGCTACTCTAAATCATCACCAACTAACCCTTACCACAACAAACTAAACCCAATCACTTTTGAATTACAAAAAAATGCTACTAACCATAGCAAACTATGCCAAACTCACCTAAATTACTTCAGCTACCATAAATCATCACAAAATAACCCTTACCACAACAAACTAAACCCAATCACTTTAAAATTACAAAAAAATGCTACTAACCATAGCAAATTATGCCAAACTCACCTAAATTACTTCGGATATCAAAAATCACCCCCAACTACACTTTACAGCAATAAACTAAGCCCAATCACTTTAAAATTCCAAACAAATGCTAAAAATCATAACAAACTATACCAGAATCTCCTAAATTACTTCGGCTACCGTAAATCACCCCCAACTATCCCTTACCACAACAAACCAAACCATATCATCTTAAAATTACAAAAAAGTGTACAAATCATAACAAACTATGCCAGACTCACCTAATTTACTTCGGCTACTCTAAATAATCACCAACTAACCCTTACCACAACAAACCAAACCATATCATCTTAAAATTACAAAAAAGGTGTACAAATCATAACAAACTATGCCAGACTCACCTAAATTACTTCGGCTACTCTAAATCATCACCAACTATCCCTTACCACAACAAACCAAACCATATCATCTTAAAATTACAAAAGAATGCTAAAAATCATAACAAACTATACCAGAATAACCTAAATTACTTCGGCTACCGTAAATCACCCCCAACTATCCCTTACCAAAACAAACCAAACCATATAATCTTAAAATTACAAAAAAAGGTGTACAAATCATAACAAACTATGCCAGACTCACCTAAATTACTTCGGCTACTGTAAATCATCACCAAATTAGCCTTACCACAACAAACTAAACCCAAGTACTTTTAAATTACAAAAAAATGCTACTAACCATAGCAAACTATGCCAAACTCACCTAAATTACTTCGGCTACCATAAATCATCACCAACTAACCCTTACCACAACAAACTAAACCCAATCACTTTTAAATTACAAAAAAATGCTACTAACCATAGCAAACTATGCCAAACTCACCTAAATTACTTCGGCTACCATAAATCATCACCAACTAACCCTTACCACAACAAACTAAACCCAATCAATTTTAAATTACAAAAAAATGCTAGTAACCATGGCAAACTATGCCAAACTCACCTAAATTACTTCGGCTACCATAAATCATCACCAACTAACCCTTACCACAACAAACTAAACCCAATCACTTTTAAATTACAAAAAAATGCTACTAACCATAGCAAACTATGCCAAACTCACCTAAATTACTTCGGCTACTCTAAATCATCACCAACTAACCCTTACTACAACAAACTAAACCCAATCACTTTTAAATTACAAAAAAATGCTAGTAACCATAGCAAACTATGCCAAACTCACCTAAATTACTTCGCTTATCAAAAATCAACCCCAACTACACTTTACAGCAACAAACTAAGCCCAATTACTTTAAAATTACAAAAAAATGCTAAAAACCATAACAAACTATACCAGAATCACCTAAATTACTTCGGCTAACGTAAATCACCCCCAACTATCCCTTACCACAACAAACCGAACCATATCATCTTAAAATTACAAAACAAGGTGTACAAATCATAACAAACTATGCCAGACTCTCCTAAATTACTTCGTCTACTCTAAATCATCACCAACTAACCCTTACCAGAACAAACTAAACCCAATCACTTTTAAATTACAAAAAAATGCTACTAACCATAGCAAACTATGCCAAACTCACCTAAATTACTTCGGCTATCATAAATCACCCCCAACTACACTTTACAGCAACAAACTAAGCCCAATCATTTTAAAATTACAAAAAAATGCTAAAAATTATAACAAACTATACCAGAATCACTTAAATTACTTCGGCTACCGTAAATCACCCCCAACTATCCCTTACCACAACAAACCAAACCATATCATCTTAAAATTACAAAAAAAGGTGTACAAATCATAACAAACTATGCCAGACTCACCTAAATTACTTCGGCTACTCTAAATCATCACCAACTAACCCTTACCACAACAAACTAAACCCAATCACTTTTAAATTACAAAAAAATGCTACTAACCATAGCAAACTATGCCAAACTCACCTAAATTACTTCGGCTACCATAAATCATCACCAACTAACCCTTACCACAACAAACTAAACCCAATCAATTTTAAATTACAAAAAAATGCTACTAACCATAGCAAGCTATGCCAAACTCACCTCAATTACTTCGGCTATCAAAAATCACCCCCAACTACACTTTACAGCAACAAACTAAGCCCAATCACTTTAAAATTACAAAAAAATGCTAAAAATCATAACAAACTATACCAGAATCACCTAAATTACTTCGGCTACCGTAAATCACCCCCAACTATTCCTTACCACAACAAACCAAACCATATCATCTTAAAATTACAAAAAAAGGTGTACAAATCATAACAAACTATGCCAGACTCGCCTAAATTACTTCGGCTACTCGAAATCATCACCAACTAACCCTTACCACAACAAACTAAACCCAATCAATTTTAAATTACAAAAAATGCTTCTAACCATAGCAAACTATGCCAAACTCACCTAAATTACTGCGGCTACCATAAATCATCACCAACTAATCCTTACCACAACAAACTAAACCCAATCACTTTTAAATTCCAAAAAAATGCTACTAACCATAGCAAACTATGCCAAACTCACCTAAATTATTTCGGCTGTCAAAAATCACTCCCAACTACACTTTACAGCAATAAACTAAGCCCAATGACTTTAAAATTACAAAAAAATGCTAAAAATTATAACAAACTATACCAGAATCACCTAAATTACTTCGGCTACAGTAAATCACCCCCAACTATCCCTTACCACAACAAACCAAACCATATCATCTTAAAATTACAAAAAAGGTGTACAAATCATAACAAACTATGCCAGACTCACCTAAATTACTTCGGCTACTCTAAATCATCACCAACTAACCCTTACCACAACAAACTAAACCCAATCACTTTTAAATCACAAAAAAATGCTACTAACCATAGCAAACTATGCCAAACTCACCTAAATTACTTCAGCTACCATAAATCATCACAAAATAACCCTTACCACAACAAACTAAACCCAATCACTTTAAAATTACAAAAAAATGCTACTAACCATAGCAAATTATGCCAAACTCACCTAAATTACTTCGGATATCAGAAATCACCCCCAACTACACTTTACAGCAATAAACTAAGCCCAATCACTTTAAAATTCCAAACAAATGCTAAAAATCATAACAAACTATACCAGAATCTCCTAAATTACTTCGGCTACCGTAAATCACCCCCAACTATCCCTTACCACAACAAACCAAACCATATCATCTTAAAATTACAAAAAAGGTGTACAAATCATAACAAACTATGCCAGACTCACCTAAATTACTTCGGCTACTCTAAATCATCACCAACTAACCCTTACCACAACAAACCAAACCATATCATCTTAAAATTACAAAAAAGGTGTACAAATCATAACAAACTATGCCAGACTCACCTAAATTACTTCGGCTACTCTAAATCATCACCAACTATCCCTTACCACAACAAACCAAACCATATCATCTTAAAATTACAAAAAAA
This sequence comes from Eledona agricola, assembly GCA_964023215.1. Lineage (NCBI taxonomy): Eukaryota > Metazoa > Arthropoda > Insecta > Coleoptera > Tenebrionidae > Eledona > Eledona agricola. The sequence continues at coordinate 1,337,605 of CAXIEJ010000091.1, read as the reverse complement.
TGCTAAAAATCATAACAAACTATACCAGAATCACCTAAATTACTTCGGCTACCGTAAATCACCCCCAACTATCCCTTACCAAAACAAACCAAACCATATCATCTTAAAATTACAAAAAAAGGTGTACAAATCATAACAAACTATGCCAGACTCACCTAAATTACTTCGGCTACTATAAATCATCACCAACTATCCCTTACCACAACAAACTAAACCCAATCACTTTTAAATTACAAAAAAATGCTACTAACCATAGCAAACTATGCCAAACTCACCTAAATTACTTCGGCTACCATAAATCATCACCAACTAACCCTTACCACAACAAACTAAACCCAATCAATTTTAAATTACAAAAAAATGCTAGTAACCATAGCAAACTATGCCAAACTCACCTAAATTACTTCGGCTACCATAAATCATCACCAACTAACCCTTACCACAACAAACTAAACCCAATCACTTTTAAATTACAAAAAAATGCTACTAACCATAGCAAACTATGCCAAACTCACCTAAATTACTTCGGCTACTCTAAATCATCACCAACTAACCCTTACTACAACAAACTAAACCCAATCACTTTTAAATTACAAAAAAATGCTAGTAACCATAGCAAACTATGCCAAACTCACCTAAATTACTTCGGCTATCAAAAATCAACCCCAACTACACTTTACAGCAACAAACTAAGCCCAATTACTTTAAAATTACAAAAAAATGCTAAAAACCATAACAAACTATACCAGAATCACCTAAATTACTTCGGCTAACGTAAATCACCCCCAACTATCCCTTACCACAACAAACCGAACCATATCATCTTAAAATTACAAAACAAGGTGTACAAATCATAAAAAACTATGCCAGACTCACCTAAATTACTTCGGCTACTCTAAATCATCACCAACTAACCCTTACCAGAACAAACTAAACCCAATCACTTTTAAATTACAAAAAAATGCTACTAACCATAGCAAACTATGCCAAACTCACCTAAATTACTTCGGCTATCATAAATCACCCCCAACTACACTTTACAGCAACAAACTAAGCCCAATCACTTTAAAATTACAAAAAAATGCTAAAAATTATAACAAACTATACCAGAATCACTTAAATTACTTCGGCTACCGTAAATCACCCCCAACTATCCCTTACCACAACAAACCAAACCATATCATCTTAAAATTACAAAAAAAGGTGTACAAATCATAACAAACTATGCCAGACTCACCTAAATTACTTCGGCTACTCTAAATCATCACCAATTAACCCTTACCACAACAAACTAAACCCAATCACTTTTAAATTACAAAAAAATGCTACTAACCATAGCAAACTATGCCAAACTCACCTAAATTACTTCGGCTACCATAAATCATCACCAACTAACCCTTACCACAACAAACTAAACCCAATCAATTTTAAATTACAAAAAAATGCTACTAACCATAGCAAGCTATACCAAACTCACCTCAATTACTTCGGCTATCAAAAATCACCCCCAACTACACTTTACAGCAACAAACTAAGCCCAATCACTTTAAAATTACAAAAAAATGCTAAAAATCATAACAAACTATACCAGAATCACCTAAATTACTTCGGCTACCGTAAATCACCCCCAACTTTTCCTTACCACAACAAACCAAACCTTATCATCTTAAAATTACAAAAAAAGGTGTACAAATCATAACAAACTATGCCAGACTCGCCTAAATTACTTCGGCTACTCGAAATCATCACCAACTAACCCTTACCACAACAAACTAAACCCAATCAATTTTAAATTACAAAAAATGCTTCTAACCATAGCAAACTATGCCAAACTCACCTAAATTACTGCGGCTACCATAAATCATCACCAACTAATCCTTACCACAACAAACTAAACCCAATCACTTTTAAATTCCAAAAAAATGCTACTAACCATAGCAAACTATGCCAAACTCACCTAAATTATTTCGGCTGTCAAAAATCACCCCCAACTACAATTTACAGCAATAAACTAAGCCCAATCACTTTAAAATTACAAAAAAATGCTAAAAATCATATCAAACTATACCAGAATCACCTAAATTACTTCGGCTACCGTAAATCACCCCCAACTTTTCCTTACCACAACAAACCAAACCATATCATCTTAAAATTACAAAAAAAGGTGTACAAATCATAACAAACTATGCCAGACTCGCCTAAATTACTTCGGCTACTCGAAATCATCACCAACTAACCCTTACCACAACAAACTAAACCCAATCAATTTTAAATTACAAAAAATGCTTCTAACCATAGCAAATTATGCCAAACTCACCTAAATTACTGCGGCTACCATAAATCATCACCAACTAATCCTTACCACAACAAACTAAACCCAATCACTTTTAAATTCCAAAAAAATGCTACTAACCATAGCAAACTATGCCAAACTCACCTAAATTATTTCGGCTGTCAAAAATCACCCCCAACTACAATTTACAGCAATAAACTAAGCCCAATCACTTTAAAATTACAAAAAAATGCTAAAAATTATAACAAACTATACCAGAATCACCTAAATTACTTCGGCTACAGTAAATCACCCCCAACTATCCCTTACCACAACAAACCAAACCATATCATCTTAAAATTACAAAAAAAGGTGTACAAATCATAACAAACTATGCCAGACTCTCCTAAATTACTTCGGCTACTCTAAATCATCACCAACTAACCCTTAGCACAACAAACTAAACCCAATCACTTTTAAATTACAAAAAAATGCTACTAACCATAGCAGACTATGCCAAACTCACCTAAAATACTTTGGCTACCATAAATCATCACCAACTAACCCTTACCACAACAAACTAAACCCAATCACTTTTAAATTACAAAAAAATGCTACTAACCATAGCAAACTATGCCAAACTCACCTAAATTACTTCGGCTATCAAAAATCACCCCCAACTACACTTTACAGCAACAAACTAAACCCAAGTACTTTTAAATTACAAAAAAATGCTACTAACCATAGCAAACTATGCCAAACTCACCTAAATTACTTCATCTATTATATAAAGCGAAGTGTCCTCACTGACACATTCATTCATCTACACACTGATTCATAATCAACCCACAGCACAAACCGTGAGGGCTGGAGACTTGAAATCTTAGACACGGGTGTATCATGTGCCGAAACTGAACACTAAGAAGGGATTTTGCGAAATTCGGCCCGGTTCCTTTGTAATTCAATAAAAACCGGCTAAAATAAACAAAAAATGATCCGATCGCGGAGACCGTGTTTATGTTAGAAGCACGTATCTAGCCAAAACAACTTCGACGACGGGCGAACGGTTTACATTAAAAGCACTTATTTAACCTAGACAATTTCAACGTCGAGTTTCTGCTTTCGTGATCATACTTTTGCCGTACCTAGCGAGGCCGCAGATATTTCAATTATAATTTTGATTTCAATTATAATGTCGATCCGTGACTCAATTAAAAATTACCAAATCACTCCAAATTTAATCCGTCAACATTAAACATCCTCAAATATCTCTTACCACTGCAAACTTTACCAAATCAACCCCAAAAAATTCCCGAACTAAGCCAAACTGACATAAATTAGATCCGTTATCTTAAATCATCCCTTACCACCCTTTAGCTACCCCAAGTAACACCAATCACTTTAAAATAAAACAAAATGACACAAATCATAGCAAACTATCCCTAACTCACCTAAATAACTTCGGCTACCGTAAATCACCCCCAACTATCCCTTACCACAACAAACCAAACCATATAATCTTAAATTACAAAAAAGGTGTACAAATCATAACAAACTATGCCAGACTCACTTAAATTACTTCGGCTACTCTAAATCATCACCAACTAACCCTACCACAACAAACTAAACCCAATCACTTTAAAATTACAAAAAAATGCTACTAACCATAGCAAACTATGCCAAACTCACCTAAATTACTTCGGATATCAAAAATCAACCCCAACTACACTTTACAGCAATAAACTAAGCCCAATCACTTTAAAATTCCAAACAAATGCTAAAAATCATAACAAACTATACCAGAATCTCCTAAATTACTTCGGCTACCGTAATACACCCCCAACTATCCCTTACCACAACAAACCAAACCATATCATCTTAAAATTACAAAAAAGGTGTACAAATCATAACAAACTATGCCAGACTCACCTAAATTACTTCGGCTACTTTAAATCATCACCAACTATCCCTTACCACAACAAACCAAACCATATCATCTTAAAATTACAAAAAAAGGTGTACAAATCATAACAAAGTATACCAGAATCACCTAAATTACTTCGGCTACCGTAAATCACCCCCAACTATCCCTTACCACAACAAACCAAACCATATCATCTTAAAATTACAAAAAAGGTGTACAAATCATAACAAACAATGCCAGACTCACCTAAATTACTTCGGCTACTCTAAATCATCACCAACTAACCCTTACCACAACAAACTAAACCCAATCACTTTTAAATTACAAAAAAATGCTACTAACCATAGCAAACTATGCCAAACTCACCTAAATTACTTCAGCTACCATAAATCATCACAAAATAACCCTTACCACAACAAACTAAACCCAATCACTTTAAAATTACAAAAAAATGCTACTAACCATAGCAAATTATGCCAAACTCACCTAAATTACTTCGGATATCAAAAATCACCCCCAACTACACTTTACAGCAATAAACTAAGCCCAATCACTTTAAAATTCCAAACAAATGCTAAAAATCATAACAAACTATACCAGAATCTCCTAAATTACTTCGGCTACCGTAAATCACCCCCAACTATCCCTTACCACAACAAACCAAACCATATCATCTTAAAATTACAAAAAAGGTGTACAAATCATAACAAACTATGCCAGACTCACCTAATTTACTTCGGCTACTCTAAATAATCACCAACTAACCCTTACCACAACAAACCAAACCATATCATCTTAAAATTACAAAAAAGGTGTACAAATCATAACAAACTATGCCAGACTCACCTAAATTACTTCGGCTACTTTAAATCATCACCAACTATCCCTTACCACAACAAACCAAACCATATCATCTTAAAATTACAAAAGAATGCTAAAAATCATAACAAACTATACCAGAATAACCTAAATTACTTCGGCTACCGTAAATCACCCCCAACTATCCCTTACCAAAACAAACCAAACCATATAATCTTAAAATTACAAAAAAAGGTGTACAAATCATAACAAACTATGCCAGACTCACCTAAATTACTTCGGCTACTGTAAATCATCACCAAATTAGCCTTACCACAACAAACTAAACCCAAGTACTTTTAAATTACAAAAAAATGCTACTAACCATAGCAAACTATGCCAAACTCACCTAAATTACTTCGGCTACCATAAATCATCACCAACTAACCCTTACCACAACAAACTAAACCCAATCACTTTTAAATTACAAAAAAATGCTACTAACCATAGCAAACTATGCCAAACTCACCTAAATTACTTCGGCTACCATAAATCATCACCAACTAACCCTTACCACAACAAACTAAACCCAATCAATTTTAAATTACAAAAAAATGCTAGTAACCATAGCAAACTATGCCAAACTCACCTAAATTACTTCGGCTACCATAAATCATCACCAACTAACCCTTACCACAACAAACTAAACCCAATCACTTTTAAATTACAAAAAAATGCTACTAACCATAGCAAACTATGCCAAACTCACCTAAATTACTTCGGCTACTCTAAATCATCACCAACTAACCCTTACTACAACAAACTAAACCCAATCACTTTTAAATTACAAAAAAATGCTAGTAACCATAGCAAACTATGCCAAACTCACCTAAATTACTTCGCTTATCAAAAATCAACCCCAACTACACTTTACAGCAACAAACTAAGCCCAATTACTTTAAAATTACAAAAAAATGCTAAAAACCATAACAAACTATACCAGAATCACCTAAATTACTTCGGCTAACGTAAATCACCCCCAACTATCCCTTACCACAACAAACCGAACCATATCATCTTAGAATTACAAAACAAGGTGTACAAATCATAACAAACTATGCCAGACTCTCCTAAATTACTTCGGCTACTCTAAATCATCACCAACTAACCCTTACCAGAACAAACTAAACCCAATCACTTTTAAATTACAAAAAAATGCTACTAACCATAGCAAACTATGCCAAACTCACCTAAATTACTTCGGCTATCATAAATCACCCCCAACTACACTTTACAGCAACAAACTAAGCCCAATCACTTTAAAATTACAAAAAAATGCTAAAAATTATAACAAACTATACCAGAATCACTTAAATTACTTCGGCTACCGTAAATCACCCCCAACTATCCCTTACCACAACAAACCAAACCATATCATCTTAAAATTACAAAAAAAGGTGTACAAATCATAACAAACTATGCCAGACTCACCTAAATTACTTCGGCTACTCTAAATCATCACCAATTAACCCTTACCACAACAAACTAAACCCAATCACTTTTAAATTACAAAAAAATGCTACTAACCATAGCAAACTATGCCAAACTCACCTAAATTACTTCGGCTACCATAAATCATCACCAACTAACCCTTACCACAACAAACTAAACCCAATCAATTTTAAATTACAAAAAAATGCTACTAACCATAACAAGCTATGCCAAACTCACCTCAATTACTTCGGCTATCAAAAATCACCCCCAACTACACTTTACAGCAACAAACTAAGCCCAATCACTTTAAAATTACAAAAAAATGCTAAAAATCATATCAAACTATACCAGAATCACCTAAATTACTTCGGCTACCGTAAATCACCCCCAACTTTTCCTTACCACAACAAACCAAACCATATCATCTTAAAATTACAAAAAAAGGTGTACAAATCATAACAAACTATGCCAGACTCGCCTAAATTACTTCGGCTACTCGAAATCATCACCAACTAACCCTTACCACAACAAACTAAACCCAATCAATTTTAAATTACAAAAAATGCTTCTAACCATAGCAAATTATGCCAAACTCACCTAAATTACTGCGGCTACCATAAATCATCACCAACTAATCCTTACCACAACAAACTAAACCCAATCACTTTTAAATTCCAAAAAAATGCTACTAACCATAGCAAACTATGCCAAACTCACCTAAATTATTTCGGCTGTCAAAAATCACCCCCAACTACAATTTACAGCAATAAACTAAGCCCAATCACTTTAAAATTACAAAAAAATGCTAAAAATTATAACAAACTATACCAGAATCACCTAAATTACTTCGGCTACAGTAAATCACCCCCAACTATCCCTTACCACAACAAACCAAACCATATCATCTTAAAATTACAAAAAAAGGTGTACAAATCATAACAAACTATGCCAGACTCTCCTAAATTACTTCGGCTACTCTAAATCATCACCAACTAACCCTTAGCACAACAAACTAAACCCAATCACTTTTAAATTACAAAAAAATGCTACTAACCATAGCAGACTATGCCAAACTCACCTAAAATACTTTGGCTACCATAAATCATCACCAACTAACCCTTACCACAACAAACTAAACCCAATCACTTTTAAATTACAAAAAAATGCTACTAACCATAGCAAACTATGCCAAACTCACCTAAATTACTTCGGCTATCAAAAATCACCCCCAACTACACTTTACAGCAACAAACTAAACCCAAGTACTTTTAAATTACAAAAAAATGCTACTAACCATAGCAAACTATGCCAAACTCACCTAAATTACTTCATCTATTATATAAAGCGAAGTGTCCTCACTGACACATTCATTCATCTACACACTGATTCATAATCAACCCACAGCACAAACCGTGAGGGCTGGAGACTTGAAATCTTAGACACGGGTGTATCATGTGCCGAAACTGAACACTAAGAAGGGATTTTGCGAAATTCGGCCCGGTTCCTTTGTAATTCAATAAAAACCGGCTAAAATAAACAAAAAATGATCCGATCGCGGAGACCGTGTTTATGTTAGAAGCACGTATCTAGCCAAAACAACTTCGACGACGGGCGAACGGTTTACATTAAAAGCACTTATTTAACCTAGACAATTTCAACGTCGAGTTTCTGCTTTCGTGATCATACTTTTGCCGTACCTAGCGAGGCCGCAGATATTTCAATTATAATTTTGATTTCAATTATAATGTCGATCCGTGACTCAATTAAAAATTACCAAATCACTCCAAATTTAATCCGTCAACATTAAACATCCTCAAATATCTCTTACCACTGCAAACTTTACCAAATCAACCCCAAAAAATTCCCGAACTAAGCCAAACTGACATAAATTAGATCCGTTATCTTAAATCATCCCTTACCACCCTTTAGCTACCCCAAGTAACACCAATCACTTTAAAATAAAACAAAATGACACAAATCATAGCAAACTATCCCTAACTCACCTAAATAACTTCGGCTACCGTAAATCACCCCCAACTATCCCTTACCACAACAAACCAAACCATATAATCTTAAATTACAAAAAAGGTGTACAAATCATAACAAACTATGCCAGACTCACTTAAATTACTTCGGCTACTCTAAATCATCACCAACTAACCCTACCACAACAAACTAAACCCAATCACTTTAAAATTACAAAAAAATGCTACTAACCATAGCAAACTATGCCAAACTCACCTAAATTACTTCGGATATCAAAAATCAACCCCAACTACACTTTACAGCAATAAACTAAGCCCAATCACTTTAAAATTCCAAACAAATGCTAAAAATCATAACAAACTATACCAGAATCTCCTAAATTACTTCGGCTACCGTAATACACCCCCAACTATCCCTTACCACAACAAACCAAACCATATCATCTTAAAATTACAAAAAAGGTGTACAAATCATAACAAACTATGCCAGACTCACCTAAATTACTTCGGCTACTTTAAATCATCACCAACTATCCCTTACCACAACAAACCAAACCATATCATCTTAAAATTACAAAAAAAGGTGTACAAATCATAACAAAGTATACCAGAATCACCTAAATTACTTCGGCTACCGTAAATCACCCCCAACTATCCCTTACCACAACAAACCAAACCATATCATCTTAAAATTACAAAAAAGGTGTACAAATCATAACAAACTATGCCAGACTCACCTAAATTACTTCGGCTACTCTAAATCATCACCAACTAACCCTTACCACAACAAACTAAACCCAATCACTTTTAAATTACAAAAAAATGCTACTAACCATAGCAAACTATGCCAAACTCACCTAAATTACTTCAGCTACCATAAATCATCACAAAATAACCCTTACCACAACAAACTAAACCCAATCACTTTAAAATTACAAAAAAATGCTACTAACCATAGCAAATTATGCCAAACTCACCTAAATTACTTCGGATATCAAAAATCACCCCCAACTACACTTTACAGCAATAAACTAAGCCCAATCACTTTAAAATTCCAAACAAATGCTAAAAATCATAACAAACTATACCAGAATCTCCTAAATTACTTCGGCTACCGTAAATCACCCCCAACTATCCCTTACCACAACAAACCAAACCATATCATCTTAAAATTACAAAAAAGGTGTACAAATCATAACAAACTATGCCAGACTCACCTAATTTACTTCGGCTACTCTAAATAATCACCAACTAACCCTTACCACAACAAACCAAACCATATCATCTTAAAATTACAAAAAAGGTGTACAAATCATAACAAACTATGCCAGACTCACCTAAATTACTTCGGCTACTTTAAATCATCACCAACTATCCCTTACCACAACAAACCAAACCATATCATCTTAAAATTACAAAAGAATGCTAAAAATCATAACAAACTATACCAGAATAACCTAAATTACTTCGGCTACCGTAAATCACCCCCAACTATCCCTTACCAAAACAAACCAAACCATATAATCTTAAAATTACAAAAAAAGGTGTACAAATCATAACAAACTATGCCAGACTCACCTAAATTACTTCGGCTACTGTAAATCATCACCAAATTAGCCTTACCACAACAAACTAAACCCAAGTACTTTTAAATTACAAAAAAATGCTACTAACCATAGCAAACTATGCCAAACTCACCTAAATTACTTCGGCTACCATAAATCATCACCAACTAACCCTTACCACAACAAACTAAACCCAATCACTTTTAAATTACAAAAAAATGCTACTAACCATAGCAAACTATGCCAAACTCACCTAAATTACTTCGGCTACCATAAATCATCACCAACTAACCCTTACCACAACAAACTAAACCCAATCAATTTTAAATTACAAAAAAATGCTAGTAACCATAGCAAACTATGCCAAACTCACCTAAATTACTTCGGCTACCATAAATCATCACCAACTAACCCTTACCACAACAAACTAAACCCAATCACTTTTAAATTACGAAAAAATGCTACTAACCATAGCAAACTATGCCAAACTCACCTAAATTACTTCGGCTACTCTAAATCATCACCAACTAACCCTTACTACAACAAACTAAACCCAATCACTTTTAAATTACAAAAAAATGCTAGTAACCATAGCAAACTATGCCAAACTCACCTAAATTACTTCGCTTATCAAAAATCAACCCCAACTACACTTTACAGCAACAAACTAAGCCCAATTACTTTAAAATTACAAAAAAATGCTAAAAACCATAACAAACTATACCAGAATCACCTAAATTACTTCGGCTAACGTAAATCACCCCCAACTATCCCTTACCACAACAAACCGAACCATATCATCTTAAAATTACAAAACAAGGTGTACAAATCATAACAAACTATGCCAGACTCTCCTAAATTACTTCGGCTACTCTAAATCATCACCAACTAACCCTTACCAGAACAAACTAAACCCAATCACTTTTAAATTACAAAAAAATGCTACTAACCATAGCAAACTATGCCAAACTCACCTAAATTACTTCGGCTATCATAAATCACCCCCAACTACACTTTACAGCAACAAACTAAGCCCAATCATTTTAAAATTACAAAAAAATGCTAAAAATTATAACAAACTATACCAGAATCACTTAAATTACTTCGGCTACCGTAAATCACCCCCAACTATCCCTTACCACAACAAACCAAACCATATCATCTTAAAATTACAAAAAAAGGTGTACAAATCATAACAAACTATGCCAGACTCACCTAAATTACTTCGGCTACTCTAAATCATCACCAACTAACCCTTACCACAACAAACTAAACCCAATCACTTTTAAATTACAAAAAAATGCTACTAACCATAGCAAACTATGCCAAACTCACCTAAATTACTTCGGCTACCATAAATCATCACCAACTAACCCTTACCACAACAAACTAAACCCAATCAATTTTAAATTACAAAAAAATGCTACTAACCATAGCAAGCTATGCCAAACTCACCTCAATTACTTCGGCTATCAAAAATCACCCCCAACTACACTTTACAGCAACAAACTAAGCCCAATCACTTTAAAATTACAAAAAAATGCTAAAAATCATAACAAACTATACCAGAATCACCTAAATTACTTCGGCTACCGTAAATCACCCCCAACTATTCCTTACCACAACAAACCAAACCATATCATCTTAAAATTACAAAAAAAGGTGTACAAATCATAACAAACTATGCCAGACTCGCCTAAATTACTTCGGCTACTCGAAATCATCACCAACTAACCCTTACCACAACAAACTAAACCCAATCAATTTTAAATTACAAAAAATGCTTCTAACCATAGCAAACTATGCCAAACTCACCTAAATTACTGCGGCTACCATAAATCATCACCAACTAATCCTTACCACAACAAACTAAACCCAATCACTTTTAAATTCCAAAAAAATGCTACTAACCATAGCAAACTATGCCAAACTCACCTAAATTATTTCGGCTGTCAAAAATCACTCCCAACTACACTTTACAGCAATAAACTAAGCCCAATCACTTTAAAATTACAAAAAAATGCTAAAAATTATAACAAACTATACCAGAATCACCTAAATTACTTCGGCTACAGTAAATCACCCCCAACTATCCCTTACCACAACAAACCAAACCATATCATCTTAAAATTACAAAAAAGGTGTACAAATCATAACAAACTATGCCAGACTCACCTAAATTACTTCGGCTACTCTAAATCATCACCAACTAACCCTTACCACAACAAACTAAACCCAATCACTTTTAAATTACAAAAAAATGCTACTAACCATAGAAAACTATGCCAAACTCACCTAAATTACTTCAGCTACCATAAATCATCACAAAATAACCCTTACCACAACAAACTAAACCCAATCACTTTAAAATTACAAAAAAATGCTACTAACCATAGCAAATTATGCCAAACTCACCTAAATTACTTCGGATATCAGAAATCACCCCCAACTACACTTTACAGCAATAAACTAAGCCCAATCACTTTAAAATTCCAAACAAATGCTAAAAATCATAACAAACTATACCAGAATCTCCTAAATTACTTCGGCTACCGTAAATCACCCCCAACTATCCCTTACCACAACAAACCAAACCATATCATCTTAAAATTACAAAAAAGGTGTACAAATCATAACAAACTATGCCAGACTCACCTAAATTACTTCGGCTACTCTAAATCATCACCAACTAACCCTTACCACAACAAACCAAACCATATCATCTTAAAATTACAAAAAAGGTTTACAAATCATAACAAACTATGCCAGACTCACCTAAATTGCTTCGGCTACTCTAAATCATCACCAACTATCCCTTACCACAACAAACCAAACCATATCATCTTAAAATTACAAAAAAATGCTAAAAATCATAACAAACTATACCAGAATCACCTAAATTACTTCGGCTACCGTAAATCACCCCCAACTATCCCTTACCAAAACAAACCAAACCATATCATCTTAAAATTACAAAAAAAGGTGTACAAATCATAACAAACTATGCCAGACTCACCTAAATTACTTCGGCTACCATAAATCATCACCAACTATCCCTTACCACAACAAACTAAACCCAATCACTTTTAAATTACAAAAAAATGCTTCTAACCATAGCAAACTATGCCAAACTCACCTAAATTACTTCGGCTACCATAAATCATCACCAACTAACCCTTACCACAACAAACTAAACCCAATCAATTTTAAATTACAAAAAAATGCTAGTAACCATAGCAAACTATGCCAAACTCACCTAAATTACTTCGGCTACCATAAATCATCACCAACTAACCCTTACCACAACAAACTAAACCCAATCACTTTTAAATTACAAAAAAATGCTACTAACCATAGCAAACTATGCCAAACTCACCTAAATTACTTCGGCTACTCTAAATCATCACCAACTAACCCTTACTACAACAAACTAAACCCAATCACTTTTAAATTACAAAAAAATGCTAGTAACCATAGCAAACTATGCCAAACTCACCTAAATTACTTCGGCTATCAAAAATCAACCCCAACTACACTTTACAGCAACAAACTAAGCCCAATTACTTTAAAATTACAAAAAAATGCTAAAAACCATAACAAACTATACCAGAATCACCTAAATTACTTCGGCTAACGTAAATCACCCCCAACTATCCCTTACCACAACAAACCGAACCATATCATCTTAAAATTACAAAACAAGGTGTACAAATCATAAAAAACTATGCCAGACTCACCTAAATTACTTCGGCTACTCTAAATCATCACCAACTAACCCTTACCAGAACAAACTAAACCCAATCACTTTTAAATTACAAAAAAATGCTACTAACCATAGCAAACTATGCCAAACTCACCTAAATTACTTCGGCTATCATAAATCACCCCCAACTACACTTTACAGCAACAAACTAAGCCCAATCACTTTAAAATTACAAAAAAATGCTAAAAATTATAACAAACTATACCAGAATCACTTAAATTACTTCGGCTACCGTAAATCACCCCCAACTATCCCTTACCACAACAAACCAAACCATATCATCTTAAAATTACAAAAAAAGGTGTACAAATCATAACAAACTATGCCAGACTCACCTAAATTACTTCGGCTACTCTAAATCATCACCAATTAACCCTTACCACAACAAACTAAACCCAATCACTTTTAAATTACAAAAAAATGCTACTAACCATAGCAAACTATGCCAAACTCACCTAAATTACTTCGGCTACCATAAATCATCACCAACTAACCCTTACCACAACAAACTAAACCCAATCAATTTTAAATTACAAAAAAATGCTACTAACCATAGCAAGCTATGCCAAACTCACCTCAATTACTTCGGCTATCAAAAATCACCCCCAACTACACTTTACAGCAACAAACTAAGCCCAATCACTTTAAAATTACAAAAAAATGCTAAAAATCATAACAAACTATACCAGAATCACCTAAATTACTTCGGCTACCGTAAATCACCCCCAACTTTTCCTTACCACAACAAACCAAACCATATCATCTTAAAATTACAAAAAAAGGTGTACAAATCATAACAAACTATGCCAGACTCGCCTAAATTACTTCGGCTACTCGAAATCATCACCAACTCACCCTTACCACAACAAACTAAACCCAATCAATTTTAAATTACAAAAAATGCTTCTAACCATAGCAAACTATGCCAAACTCACCTAAATTACTGCGGCTACCATAAATCATCACCAACTAATCCTTACCACAACAAACTAAACCCAATCACTTTTAAATTCCAAAAAAATGCTACTAACCATAGCAAACTATGCCAAACTCACCTAAATTATTTCGGCTGTCAAAAATCACCCCCAACTACAATTTACAGCAATAAACTAAGCCCAATCACTTTAAAATTACAAAAAAATGCTAAAAATTATAACAAACTATACCAGAATCACCTAAATTACTTCGGCTACAGTAAATCACCCCCAACTATCCCTTACCACAACAAACCAAACCATATCATCTTAAAATTACAAAAAAAGGTGTACAAATCATAACAAACTATGCCAGACTCTCCTAAATTACTTCGGCTACTCTAAATCATCACCAACTAACCCTTAGCACAACAAACTAAACCCAATCACTTTTAAATTACAAAAAAATGCTACTAACCATAGCAGACTATGCCAAACTCACCTAAAATACTATGGCTACCATAAATCATCACCAACTAACCCTTACCACAACAAACTAAACCCAATCACTTTTAAATTACAAAAAAATGCTACTAACCATAGCAAACTATGCCAAACTCACCTAAATTACTTCGGCTATCAAAAATCACCCCCAACTACACTTTACAGCAACAAACTAAGCCCAATCACTTTAAAATTACAAAAAAATGCTAAAAATCATAACAAACTATACCAGAATCACCTAAATTACTTCGGCTACCGTAAATCACCCCCAACTATCCCTTACCACAACAAACCAAACCATATCATCTTAAAATTACAAAAAAAGGTGTACAAATCATAACAAACTAGGCCAGACTCACCTAAATTACTTCGGCTACTCTAAATCATCACCAACTAACCCTTAGCACAACAAACTAAACCCAATCACTTTTAAATTACAAAAAAATGCTACTAACCATAGCAAACTATGCCAAACTCACCTAAATTACTTCGGCTACCATAAATCATCACCAACTAACCCTTACCACAACAAACTAAACCCAATCACTTTTAAATTTAAAAAAATGTTACTAACCATAGCAAACTATGCCAAACTCACCTAAATTACTTCGGCTATCAAAAATCACCCCCAACTACATTTTACAGCAACAAACTAAGCCCAATCATTTTAAAATTACAAAAAAATGCTAAAAATCATAACAAACTATACCAGAATCACTTAAATTATTTTGGCTACCGTAAATCACCCCCAACTATCCCTTACCACAACAAACCAAACCATATCATTTTAAAATTACAAAAAAGGTGTACAAATCATATCAAACTATACCAGACTCACCTAAATTACTTCGGCTACTCTAAATCATCACCAACTAACCCTTACCAAAACAAACTAAACCCAATCACTTTTAAATTACAAAAAAATGCTACTAACCATAGCAAACTATGCGAAACTCACCTAAATTACTTCGGGTACCATATGTCATCACCAACTAACCCTTACCACAACAAACTAAACCCAATCAATTTTAAATTACAAAAAAATGCTAGTAACCATAGCAAACTATGCCAAACTCACCTAAATTACTTCGGCTACCATAAATCATCACCAACTAACCCTTACCACAACAAACTAAACCCAATCACTTTTAAATTACAAAAAAATGCTACTAACCATAGCAAACTATGCCAAACTCACCTAAATTACTTCGGCTACTCTAAATCATCACCAACTAACCGTTACCACAACAAACTAAACCCAATCAGTTTTTAATTACAAAAAAATTCTAGTAACCATAGCAAACTATGCCAAACTCACCTAAATTACTTCGGCTACCATAAATCATCACCAACTAACCCTTACCACAACAAACTAAACCCAATCACTTTTAAATTACAAAAAAATGCTACTAACCATAGCAAACTATGCCAGACTCACCTAAATTACTTCGGCTACTCTAAATCATCACCAACTAACCCTTACCACAACAAACTAAACCCAATCACTTTTAAATTACAAAAAAATGCTAGTAACCATAGCAAACTATGCCAAACTCACCTAAATTACTTCGGCTACCATAAATCATCACCAACTAACCCTTACCACAACAAACTAAACCCAGTCACTTTTAAATAACAAAAAAATGCTACTAACCATAGCAAACTATGCCAAACTCACCTAAATTACTTCGGCTATCATAAATCACCCCCAACTACACTTTACAGCAACAAACTAAGCCCAATCACTTTAAAATTACAAAAAAATGCTAAAAATTATAACAAACTATACCAGAATCACCTAAATTACTTCGGCTACCGTAAATCACCCCCAACTATCCCTTACCAAACAAACCAAACCATATCATCTTAAAATTACAAAAAAAGGTGTACAAATCATAACAAACTATGCCAGACTCACTTAAATTACTTCGGCTACTCTAAATCATCACCAACTAACCCTTACCACAACAAACTAAACCCAATCACTTTTAAATTACAAATAAATGCTAGTAACCATAGCAAACTATGCCAAACTCACCTAAATTACTTCGGCTACCATAAATCATCACCAACTAACCCTTACCACAACAAACTAAATCCAATCACTTTTAAATTACAAAAAAATGCTACTAACCATAGCAAACTATGCCAAACTCACCTAAATTACTTCGGCTACCATAAATCATCACCAACTAACCCTTACCACAACAAACTAAACCCAATCAATTTTAAATTACAAAAAAATGCTAGTAACCATAGCAAACTATGCCAAACTCACCTAAATTACTTCGGCTACCATAAATCATCACCAACTAACCCTTACCACAACAAACTAAACCCAATCACTTTTAAATTACAAAAAAATGCTACTAACCATAGCAAACTATGCCAAACTCACTTAAATTACTTCGGCTACTCTAAATCATCACCACCTAACCCTTACTACAACAAACTAAACCCAATCACTTTTAAATTACAAAAAAATGCTAGTAACCATAGCAAACTATGCCAAACTCACCTAAATTACTTCGGCTATCAAAAATCAACCCCAACTACACTTTACAGCAACAAACTAAGCCCAATTACTTTAAAATTACAAAAAAATGCTAAAAACCATAACAAACTATACCAGAATCACCTAAATTACTTCGGCTAACGTAAATCACCCCCAACTATCCCTTACCACAACAAACCGAACCATATCATCTTAAAATTACAAAAAAAGGTGTACAAATCATAACAAACTATGCCAGACTCACCTAAATTACTTCGGCTACTCTAAATCATCACCAACTAACCCTTACCAGAACAAACTAAACCCAATCACTTTTAAATTACAAAAAAATGCTACTAACCATAGCAAACTATGCCAAACTCACCTAAATTACTTCGGCTATCATAAATCACCCCCAACTACACTTTACAGCAACAAACTAAGCCCAATCACTTTAAAATTACAAAAAAATGCTAAAAATTATAACAAACTATACCAGAATCACCTAAATTACTTCGGCTACCGTAAATCACCCCCAACTATCCCTTACCACAACAAACCAAACCATATCATCTTAAAATTACAAAAAAAGGTGTACAAATCATAACAAACTATGCCAGACTCACCTAAATTACTTCGGCTACTCTAAATCATCACCAACTAACCCTTACCACAACAAACTAAACCCAATCACTTTTAAATTACAAAAAAATGCTACTAACCATAGCAAACTATGCCAAACTCACCTAAATTACTTCGGCTACCATAAATCATCACCAACTAACCCTTACCACAACAAACTAAACCCAATCAATTTTAAATTACAAAAAAATGCTACTAACCATAGCAAGCTATGCCAAACTCACCTCAATTACTTCGGTTATCAAAAATCACCCCCAACTACACTTTACAGCAACAAACTAAGCCCAATCACTTTAAAATTACAAAAAAATGCTAAAAATTATAACAAACTATAGCAGAATCACCTAAATTACTTCGGCTACCGTAAATCACCCCCAACTATCCCTTACCACAACAAACCAAACCATATCATCTTAAAATTACAAAAAAAGGTGTACAAATCATAACAAACTATGCCAGACTCACCTAAATTACTTCGGCTACTCTAAATCATCACCAACTAACCCTTACCACAACAAACTAAACCCAATCACTTTTAAATTACAAAAAAATGCTAGTAACCATAGCAAACTATGCCAAACTCACCTAAATTACTTCGGCTACCATAAATCATCACCAACTAACCCTTACCACAACAAACTAAATCCAATCACTTTTAAATTACAAAAAAATGCTACTAACCATAGCAAACTATGCCAAACTCACCTAAATTACTTCGGCTACCATAAATCATCACCAACTAACCCTTACCACAACAAACTAAACCCAATCAATTTTAAATTACAAAAAAATGCTAGTAACCATAGCAAACTATGCCAAACTCACCTAAATTACTTCGGCTACCATAAATCATCACCAACTAACCCTTACCACAACAAACTAAACCCAATCACTTTTAAATTACAAAAAAATGCTACTAACCATAGCAAACTATGCCAAACTCACTTAAATTACTTCGGCTACTCTAAATCATCACCACCAAACCCTTACTACAACAAACTAAACCCAATCACTTTTAAATTACAAAAAAATGCTAGTAACCATAGCAAACTATGCCAAACTCACCTAAATTACTTCGGCTATCAAAAATCAACCCCAACTACACTTTACAGCAACAAACTAAGCCCAATTACTTTAAAATTACAAAAAAATGCTAAAAACCATAACAAACTATACCAGAATCACCTAAATTACTTCGGCTAACGTAAATCACCCCCAACTATCCCTTACCACAACAAACCGAACCATATCATCTTAAAATTACAAAAAAAGGTGTACAAATCATAACAAGCTATGCCAAACTCACCTAAATTACTTCGGCTACTCTAAATCATCACCAACTAACCCTTACCAGAACAAACTAAACCCAATCACTTTTAAATTACAAAAAAATGCTACTAACCATAGCAAACTATGCCAAACTCACCTAAATTACTTCGGCTATCATAAATCACCCCCAACTACACTTTACAGCAACAAACTAAGCCCAATCACTTTAAAATTACAAAAAAATGCTAAAAATTATAACAAACTATACCAGAATCACCTAAATTACTTCGGCTACCGTAAATCACCCCCAACTATCCCTTACCACAACAAACCAAACCATATCATCTTAAAATTACAAAAAAAGGTGTACAAATCATAACAAACTATGCCAGACTCACCTAAATTACTTCGGCTACTCTAAATCATCACCAACTAACCCTTACCACAACAAACTAAACCCAATCACTTTTAAATTACAAAAAAATGCTACTAACCATAGCAAACTATGCCAAACTCACCTAAATTACTTCGGCTACCATAAATCATCACCAACTAACCCTTACCACAACAAACTAAACCCAATCAATTTTAAATTACAAAAAAATGCTACTAACCATAGCAAGCTATGCCAAACTCACCTCAATTACTTCGGTTATCAAAAATCACCCCCAACTACACTTTACAGCAACAAACTAAGCCCAATCACTTTAAACTCACTAAATTACTTCGGATATCAAAAATCAACCCCAACTACACTTTACAGCAATAAACTAAGCCCAATCACTTTAAAATTCCAAACAAATGCTAAAAATCATAACAAACTATACCAGAATCTCCTAAATTACTTCGGCTACCGTAATACACCCCCAACTATCCCTTACCACAACAAACCAAACCATATCATCTTAAAATTACAAAAAAGGTGTACAAATCATAACAAACTATGCCAGACTCACCTAAATTACTTCGGCTACTCTAAATCGTCACCAAATATCCCTTACCACAACAAACCAAACCATATCATTTTAAAATTACAAAAAAAGGTGTACAAATCATAACAAAGTATACCAGAATCACCTAAATTACTTCGGCTACCGTAAATCACCCCCAACTATCCCTTACCACAACAAACCAAACCATATCATCTTAAAATTACAAAAAAGGTGTACAAATCATAACAAACTATGCCAGACTCACCTAAATTACTTCGGCTACTCTAAATCATCTACTAACCCTTACCAAAACAAACTAAGCCCAATCACTTTTAAATTACAAAAAAATGCTACTAACCATTGCAAACTATGCCAAACTCACCTAAATTACTTCAGCTCCCATAAATCATCACAAAATAACCCTTACCACAACAAACTAAACCCAATCACTTTAAAATTACAAAAAAATGCTACTAACCATAGCAAATTATGCCAAACTCACCTAAATTACTTCGGATATCAAAAATCACCCCCAACTACACTTTAAATCAATAAACTAAGCCCAATCACTTTAAAATTCCAAACAAATGCTAAAAATCATAACAAACTATACCAGAATCACCTAAATTACTTCGGCTACCGTAAATCACCCCCAACTATCCCTTACCACAACAAACTAAACCATATCATCTTAAAATTACAAAAAAGGTGTACAAATCATAACAAACTATGCCAGACTCACCTAATTTACTTCGGCTACTCTAAATCATCACCAACTAACCCTTACCACAACAAACCAAACCATATCATCTTAAAATTACAAAAAAGGTGTACAAATCATAACAAACTATGCCAGACTCACCTAAATTACTTCGGCTACTCTAAATCATCACCAACTATCCCTTACCACAACAAACCAAACCATATCATCTTAAAATTACAAAAAAATGCTAAAAATCATAACAAACTATACCAGAATCACCTAAATTACTTCGGCTACCGTAAATCACCCCCAACTATCCCTTACCAAAACAAACCAAACCATATAATCTTAAAATTACAAAAAAAGGTGTACAAATCATAACAAACTATGCCAGACTCACCTAAATTACTTCGGCTACTGTAAATCATCACCAAATTACCCTTACCACAACAAACTAAACCCAAGTACTTTTAAATTACAAAAAAATGCTACTAACCATAGCAAACTATGCCAAACTCACCTAAATTACTTCGGCTACCATAAATCATCACCAACTAACCCTTACCACAACAAACTAAACCCAATAACTTTTAAATTACAAAAAAATGCTACTAACCATAGCAAACTATGCCAAACTCACCTAAATTACTTCGGCTACCATAAATCATCACCAACTAACCCTTACCACAACAAACTAAACCCAATCAATTTTAAATTACAAAAAAATGCTAGTAACCATAGCAAACTATGCCAAACTCACCTAAATTACTTCGGCTACCATAAATCATCACCAACTAACCCTTACCACAACAAACTAAACCCAATCACTTTTAAATTACAAAAAAATGCTACTAACCATAGCAAACTATTCCAAACTCACCTAAATTACTTCGGCTACTCTAAATCATCACCAACTAACCCTTACTACAACAAACTAAACCCAATCACTTTTAAATTACAAAAAAATGCTAGTAACCATAGCAAACTATGCCAAACTCACCTAAATTACTTCGGCTACCATAAATCATCACCAACTAACCCTTACCACAACAAACTAAACCCAATCACTTTTAAATTACAAAAAAATGCTACTAACCATAGCAAACTATGCCAAACTCACTTAAATTACTTCGGCTACTCTAAATCATCACCACCTAACCCTTACTACAACAAACTAAACCCAATCACTTTTAAATTACAAAAAAATGCTAGTAACCATAGCAAACTATGCCAAACTCACCTAAATTACTTCGGCTATCAAAAATCAACCCCAACTACACTTTACAGCAACAAACTAAGCCCAATTACTTTAAAATTACAAAAAAATGCTAAAAACCATAACAAACTATACCAGAATCACCTAAATTACTTCGGCTAACGTAAATCACCCCCAACTATCCCTTACCACAACAAACCGAACCATATCATCTTAAAATTACAAAAAAAGGTGTACAAATCATAACAAACTATGCCAGACTCACCTAAATTACTTCGGCTACTCTAAATCATCACCAACTAACCCTTACCAGAACAAACTAAACCCAATCACTTTTAAATTACAAAAAAATGCTACTAACCATAGCAAACTATGCCAAACTCACCTAAATTACTTCGGCTATCATAAATCACCCTCAACTACACTTTACAGCAACAAACTAAGCCCAATCACTTTAAAATTACAAAAAAATGCTAAAAATTATAACAAACTATACCAGAATCACCTAAATTACTTCGGCTACCGTAAATAACCCCCAACTATCCCTTACCACAACAAACCAAACCATATCATCTTAAAATTCCAAAAAAAGGTGTACAAATCATAACAAACTATGCCAGACTCACCTAAATTACTTCGGCTACTCTAAATCATCACCAACTAACCCTTACCACAACAAACTAAACCCAATCACTTTTAAATTACAATAAAATGCTACTAACCATAGCAAGCTATGCCAAACTCACCTAAATTACTTCGGCTACCATAAATCATCACCAACTAACCCTTACCACAACAAACTAAACCCAGTCACTTTTAAATAACAAAAAAATGCTACTAACCATAGCAAACTATGCCAAACTCACCTAAATTACTTCGGCTATCATAAATCACCCCCAACTACACTTTACAGCAACAAACTAAGCCCAATCACTTTAAAATTACAAAAAAATGCTAAAAATTATAACAAACTATACCAGAATCACCTAAATTACTTCGGCTACCGTAAATCACCCCCAACTATCCCTTACCACAACAAACCAAACCATATCATCTTAAAATTACAAAAAAAGGTGTACAAATCATAACAAACTATGCCAGACTCACCTAAATTACTTCGGCTACTCTAAATCATCACCAACTAACCCTTACCACAACAAACTAAACCCAATCACTTTTAAATTACAAATAAATGCTAGTAACCATAGCAAACTATGCCAAACTCACCTAAATTACTTCGGCTACCATAAATCATCACCAACTAACCCTTACCACAACAAACTAAATCCAATCACTTTTAAATTACAAAAAAATGCTACTAACCATAGCAAACTATGCCAAACTCACCTAAATTACTTCGGCTACCATAAATCATCACCAACTAACCCTTACCACAACAAACTAAACCCAATCACTTTTAAATTACAAAAAAATGCTACTAACCATAGCAAACTATGCCAAACTCACTTAAATTACTTCGGCTACTCTAAATCATCACCACCTAACCCTTACTACAACAAACTAAACCCAATCACTTTTAAATTACAAAAAAATGCTAGTAACCATAGCAAACTATGCCAAACTCACCTAAATTACTTCGGCTATCAAAAATCAACCCCAACTACACTTTACAGCAACAAACTAAGCCCAATTACTTTAAAATTACAAAAAAATGCTAAAAACCATAACAAACTATACCAGAATCACCTAAATTACTTCGGCTAACGTAAATCACCCCCAACTATCCCTTACCACAACAAACCGAACCATATCATCTTAAAATTACAAAAAAAGGTGTACAAATCATAACAAACTATGCCAGACTCACCTAAATTACTTCGGCTACTCTAAATCATCACCAACTAACCCTTACCAGAACAAACTAAACCCAATCACTTTTAAATTACAAAAAAATGCTACTAACCATAGCAAGCTATGCCAAACTCACCTCAATTACTTCGGTTATCAAAAATCACCCCCAACTACACTTTACAGCAACAAACTAAGCCCAATCACTTTAAAATTACAAAAAAATGCTAAAAATTATAACAAACTATACCAGAATCACCTAAATTACTTCGGCTACCGTAAATCACCCCCAACTATCCCTTACCACAACAAACCAAACCATATCATCTTAAAATTACAAAAAAAGGTGTACAAATCATAACAAACTATGCCAGACTCACCTAAATTACTTCGGCTACTCTAAATCATCACCAACTAACCCTTACCACAACAAACTAAACCCAATCACTTTTAAATTACAAAAAAATGCTAGTAACCATAGCAAACTATGCCAAACTCACCTAAATTACTTCGGCTACCATAAATCATCACCAACTAACCCTTACCACAACAAACTAAATCCAATCACTTTTAAATTACAAAAAAATGCTACTAACCATAGCAAACTATGCCAAACTCACCTAAATTACTTCGGCTACCATAAATCATCACCAACTAACCCTTACCACAACAAACTAAACCCAATCAATTTTAAATTACAAAAAAATGCTAGTAACCATAGCAAACTATGCCAAACTCACCTAAATTACTTCGGCTACCATAAATCATCACCAACTAACCCTTACCACAACAAACTAAACCCAATCACTTTTAAATTACAAAAAAATGCTACTAACCATAGCAAACTATGCCAAACTCACTTAAATTACTTCGGCTACTCTAAATCATCACCACCAAACCCTTACTACAACAAACTAAACCCAATCACTTTTAAATTACAAAAAAATGCTAGTAACCATAGCAAACTATGCCAAACTCACCTAAATTACTTCGGCTATCAAAAATCAACCCCAACTACACTTTACAGCAACAAACTAAGCCCAATTACTTTAAAATTACAAAAAAATGCTAAAAACCATAACAAACTATACCAGAATCACCTAAATTACTTCGGCTAACGTAAATCACCCCCAACTATCCCTTACCACAACAAACCGAACCATATCATCTTAAAATTACAAAAAAAGGTGTACAAATCATAACAAACTATGCCAGACTCACCTAAATTACTTCGGCTACTCTAAATCATCACCAACTAACCCTTACCAGAACAAACTAAACCCAATCACTTTTAAATTACAAAAAAATGCTACTAACCATAGCAAACTATGCCAAACTCACCTAAATTACTTCGGCTATCATAAATCACCCCCAACTACACTTTACAGCAACAAACTAAGCCCAATCACTTTAAAATTACAAAAAAATGCTAAAAATTATAACAAACTATACCAGAATCACCTAAATTACTTCGGCTACCGTAAATCACCCCCAACTATCCCTTACCACAACAAACCAAACCATATCATCTTAAAATTACAAAAAAAGGTGTACAAATCATAACAAACTATGCCAGACTCACCTAAATTACTTCGGCTACTCTAAATCATCACCAACTAACCCTTACCACAACAAACTAAACCCAATCACTTTTAAATTACAAAAAAATGCTACTAACCATAGCAAACTATGCCAAACTCACCTAAATTACTTCGGCTACCATAAATCATCACCAACTAACCCTTACCACAACAAACTAAACCCAATCAATTTTAAATTACAAAAAAATGCTACTAACCATAGCAAGCTATGCCAAACTCACCTCAATTACTTCGGTTATCAAAAATCACCCCCAACTACACTTTACAGCAACAAACTAAGCCCAATCACTTTAAAATTACAAAAAAATGCTAAAAATCATAACAAACTATACCAGAATCACCTAAATGACTTCGGCTACCGTAAATCACCCCCAACTATTCCTTACCACAACAAACCAAACCATATCTTCTTAAAATTACAAAAAAAGGTGTACAAATCATAACAAACTATGCCAGACTCGCCTAAATTACTTCGGCTACTCTAAATCATCACCAACTAACCCTTACCACAACAAACTAAACCCAATCAATTTTAAATTACAAAAAATGCTTCTAACCATAGCAAACTATGCCAAACTCACCTAAATTACTGCGGCTACCATAAATCATCACCAAGTAATCCTTACCACAACAAACTAAACCCAATCAATTTTAAATTACAAAAAAATGCTAGTAACCATAGCAAACTATGCCAAACTCACCTAAATTACTTCGGCTACCATAAATCATCACCAACTAACCCTTACCACAACAAACTAAACCCAATCACTTTTAAATTACAAAAAAATGCTACTAACCATAGCAAACTATGCCAAACTCACCTAAATTACTTCAGCTACCATAAATCATCACAAAATAACCCTTACCACAACAAACTAAACCCAATCACTTTAAAATTACAAAAAAATGCTACTAACCATAGCAAACTATGCCAAACTCACCTAAATTACTTCGGATATCAAAAATCAACCCCAACTACACTTTACAGCAATAAACTAAGCCCAATCACTTTAAAATTCCAAACAAATGCTAAAAATCATAACAAACTATACCAGAATCTCCTAAATTACTTCGGCTACCGTAATACACCCCCAACTATCCCTTACCACAACAAACCAAACCATATCATCTTAAAATTACAAAAAAGGTGTACAAATCATAACAAACTATGCCAGACTCACCTAAATTACTTCGGCTACTCTAAATCGTCACCAACTATCCCTTACCACAACAAACCAAACCATATCATTTTAAAATTACAAAAAAAGGTGTACAAATCATAACAAAGTATACCAGAATCACTTAAATTACTTCGGCTACCGTAAATCACCCCCAACTATCCCTTACCACAACAAACCAAACCATATCATCTTAAAATTACAAAAAAGGTGTACAAATCATAACAAACTATGCCAGACTCACCTAAATTACTTCGGCTACTCTAAATCATCACCAACTAACCCTTACCACAACAAACTAAACCCAATCACTTTTAAATTACAAAAAAATGCTAGTAACCATAGCAAACTATGCCAAACTCACCTAAATTACTTCGGCTACCATAAATCATCACCAACTAACCCTTACCACAACAAACTAAATCCAATCACTTTTAAATTACAAAAAAATGCTACTAACCATAGCAAACTATGCCAAACTCACCTAAATTACTTCGGCTACCATAAATCATCACCAACTAACCCTTACCACAACAAACTAAACCCAATCAATTTTAAATTACAAAAAAATGCTAGTAACCATAGCAAACTATGCCAAACTCACCTAAATTACTTCGGCTACCATAAATCATCACCAACTAACCCTTACCAAAACAAACTAAACCCAATCACTTTTAAATTACAAAAAAATGCTACTAACCATAGCAAACTATGCCAAACTCACTTAAATTACTTCGGCTACTCTAAATCATCACCACCAAACCCTTACTACAACAAACTAAACCCAATCACTTTTAAATTACAAAAAAATGCTAGTAACCATAGCAAACTATGCCAAACTCACCTAAATTACTTCGGCTATCAAAAATCAACCCCAACTACACTTTACAGCAACAAACTAAGCCCAATTACTTTAAAATTACAAAAAAATGCTAAAAACCATAACAAACTATACCAGAATCACCTAAATTACTTCGGCTAACGTAAATCACCCCCAACTATCCCTTACCACAACAAACCGAACCATATCATCTTAAAATTACAAAAAAAGGTGTACAAATCATAACAAACTATGCCAGACTCACCTAAATTACTTCGGCTACTCTAAATCATCACCAACTAACCCTTACCAGAACAAACTATACCCAATCACTTTTAAATTACAAAAAAATGCTACTAACCATAGCAAACTATGCCAAACTCACCTAAATTACTTCGGCTATCATAAATCACCCCCAACTACACTTTACAGCAACAAACTAAGCCCAATCACTTTAAAATTACAAAAAAATGCTAAAAATTATAACAAACTATACCAGAATCACCTAAATTACTTCGGCTACCGTAAATCACCCCCAACTATCCCTTACCACAACAAACCAAACCATATCATCTTAAAATTACAAAAAAAGGTGTACAAATCATAACAAACTATGCCAGACTCACCTAAATTACTTCGGCTACTCTAAATCATCACCAACTAACCCTTACCACAACAAACTAAACCCAATCACTTTTAAATTACAAAAAAATGCTACTAACCATAGCAAACTATGCCAAACTCACCTAAATTACTTCGGCTACCATAAATCATCACCAACTAACCCTTACCACAACAAACTAAACCCAATCAATTTTAAATTACAAAAAAATGCTACTAACCATAGCAAGCTATGCCAAACTCACCTCAATTACTTCGGTTATCAAAAATCACCCCCAACTACACTTTACAGCAACAAACTAAGCCCAATCACTTTAAAATTACAAAAAAATGCTAAAAATCATAACAAACTATACCAGAATCACCTAAATGACTTCGGCTACCGTAAATCACCCCCAACTATTCCTTACCACAACAAACCAAACCATATCTTCTTAAAATTACAAAAAAAGGTGTACAAATCATAACAAACTATGCCAGACTCGCCTAAATTACTTCGGCTACTCTAAATCATCACCAACTAACCCTTACCACAACAAACTAAACCCAATCAATTTTAAATTACAAAAAATGCTTCTAACCATAGCAAACTATGCCAAACTCACCTAAATTACTGCGGCTACCATAAATCATCACCAAGTAATCCTTACCACAACAAACTAAACCCAATCAATTTTAAATTACAAAAAAATGCTAGTAACCATAGCAAACTATGCCAAACTCACCTAAATTACTTCGGCTACCATAAATCATCACCAACTAACCCTTACCACAACAAACTAAACCCAATCACTTTTAAATTACAAAAAAATGCTACTAACCATAGCAAACTATGCCAAACTCACCTAAATTACTTCAGCTACCATAAATCATCACAAAATAACCCTTACCACAACAAACTAAACCCAATCACTTTAAAATTACAAAAAAATGCTACTAACCATAGCAAACTATGCCAAACTCACCTAAATTACTTCGGATATCAAAAATCAACCCCAACTACACTTTACAGCAATAAACTAAGCCCAATCACTTTAAAATTCCAAACAAATGCTAAAAATCATAACAAACTATACCAGAATCTCCTAAATTACTTCGGCTACCGTAATACACCCCCAACTATCCCTTACCACAACAAACCAAACCATATCATCTTAAAATTACAAAAAAGGTGTACAAATCATAACAAACTATGCCAGACTCACCTAAATTACTTCGGCTACTCTAAATCGTCACCAACTATCCCTTACCACAACAAACCAAACCATATCATTTTAAAATTACAAAAAAAGGTGTACAAATCATAACAAAGTATACCAGAATCACCTAAATTACTTCGGCTACCGTAAATCACCCCCAACTATCCCTTACCACAACAAACCAAACCATATCATCTTAAAATTACAAAAAAGGTGTACAAATCATAACAAACTATGCCAGACTCACCTAAATTACTTCGGCTACTCTAAATCATCACCAACTAACCCTTACCAAAACAAACTAAGCCCAATCACTTTTAAATTACAAAAAAATGCTACTAACCATTGCAAACTATGCCAAACTCACCTAAATTACTTCAGCTACCATAAATCATCACAAAATAACCCTTACCACAACAAACTAAACCCAATCACTTTAAAATTACAAAAAAATGCTACTAACCATAGCAAATTATGCCAAACTCACCTAAATTACTTCGGATATCAAAAATCACCCCCAACTACACTTTACATCAATAAACTAAGCCCAATCACTTTAAAATTCCAAACAAATGCTAAAAATCATAACAAACTATACCAGAATCACCTAAATTACTTCGGCTACCGTAAATCACCCCCAACTATCCCTTACCACAACAAACTAAACCATATCATCTTAAAATTACAAAAAAGGTGTACAAATCATAACAAACTATGCCAGACTCACCTAATTTACTTCGGCTACTCTAAATCATCACCAACTAACCCTTACCACAACAAACCAAACCATATCATCTTAAAATTACAAAAAAGGTGTACAAATCATAACAAACTATGCCAGACTCACCTAAATTACTTCGGCTACTCTAAATCATCACCAACTATCCCTTACCACAACAAACCAAACCATATCATCTTAAAATTACAAAAAAATGCTAAAAATCATAACAAACTATACCAGAATCACCTAAATTACTTCGGCTACCGTAAATCACCCCCAACTATCCCTTACCAAAACAAACCAAACCATATAATCTTAAAATTACAAAAAAAGGTGTACAAATCATAACAAACTATGCCAGACTCACCTAAATTACTTCGGCTACTGTAAATCATCACCAAATTACCCTTACCACAACAAACTAAACCCAAGTACTTTTAAATTACAAAAAAATGCTACTAACCATAGCAAACTATGCCAAACTCACCTAAATTACTTCGGCTACCATAAATCATCACCAACTAACCCTTACCACAACAAACTAAACCCAATCACTTTTAAATTACAAAAAAATGCTACTAACCATAGCAAACTATGCCAAACTCACCTAAATTACTTCGGCTACCATAAATCATCACCAACTAACCCTTACCACAACAAACTAAACCCAATCAATTTTAAATTACAAAAAAATGCTAGTAACCATAGCAAACTATGCCAAACTCACCTAAATTACTTCGGCTACCATAAATCATCACCAACTAACCCTTACCACAACAAACTAAACCCAATCACTTTTAAATTACAAAAAAATGCTACTAACCATAGCAAACTATTCCAAACTCACCTAAATTACTTCGGCTACTCTAAATCATCACCAACTAACCCTTACTACAACAAACTAAACCCAATCACTTTTAAATTACAAAAAAATGCTAGTAACCATAGCAAACTATGCCAAACTCACCTAAATTACTTCGGCTACCATAAATCATCACCAACTAACCCTTACCACAACAAACTAAACCCAATCACTTTTAAATTACAAAAAAATGCTACTAACCATAGCAAACTATGCCAAACTCACTTAAATTACTTCGGCTACTCTAAATCATCACCACCTAACCCTTACTACAACAAACTAAACCCAATCACTTTTAAATTACAAAAAAATGCTAGTAACCATAGCAAACTATGCCAAACTCACCTAAATTACTTCGGCTATCAAAAATCAACCCCAACTACACTTTACAGCAACAAACTAAGCCCAATTACTTTAAAATTACAAAAAAATGCTAAAAACCATAACAAACTATACCAGAATCACCTAAATTACTTCGGCTAACGTAAATCACCCCCAACTATCCCTTACCACAACAAACCGAACCATATCATCTTAAAATTACAAAAAAAGGTGTACAAATCATAACAAACTATGCCAGACTCACCTAAATTACTTCGGCTACTCTAAATCATCACCAACTAACCCTTACCAGAACAAACTAAACCCAATCACTTTTAAATTACAAAAAAATGCTACTAACCATAGCAAACTATGCCAAACTCACCTAAATTACTTCGGCTATCATAAATCACCCTCAACTACACTTTACAGCAACAAACTAAGCCCAATCACTTTAAAATTACAAAAAAATGCTAAAAATTATAACAAACTATACCAGAATCACCTAAATTACTTCGGCTACCGTAAATAACCCCCAACTATCCCTTACCACAACAAACCAAACCATATCATCTTAAAATTCCAAAAAAAGGTGTACAAATCATAACAAACTATGCCAGACTCACCTAAATTACTTCGGCTACTCTAAATCATCACCAACTAACCCTTACCACAACAAACTAAACCCAATCACTTTTAAATTACAAAAAAATGCTACTAACCATAGCAAACTATGCCAAACTCACCTAAATTACTTCGGCTACCATAAATCATCACCAACTAACCCTTACCACAACAAACTAAACCCAATCAATTTTAAATTACAAAAAAATGCTACTAACCATAGCAAGCTATGCCAAACTCACCTCAATTACTTCGGTTATCAAAAATCACCCCCAACTACACTTTACAGCAACAAACTAAGCCCAATCACTTTAAAATTACAAAAAAATGCTAAAAATCATAACAAACTATACCAGAATCACCTAAATTACTTCGGCTACCGTAAATCACCCCCAACTATTCCTTACCATAACAAACCAAACCATATCTTGTTAAAATTACAAAAAAAGGTGTACAAATCATAACAAACTATGCCAGACTCGCCTAAATTACTTCGGCTACTCTAAATCATCACCAACTAACCTTTACCACAACAAACTAAACCCAATCAATTTTAAATTACAAAAAATGCTTCTAACCATAGCAAACTATGCCAAACTCACCTAAATTACTGCGGCTACCATAAATCATCACCAACTAATCCTTACCACAACAAACTAAACCCAATCAATTTTAAATTACAAAAAAATGCTAGTAACCATAGCAAACTATGCCAAACTCACCTAAATTACTTCGGCTACCATAAATCATCACCAACTAACCCTTACCACAACAAACTAAACCCAATCACTTTTAAATTACAAAAAAATGCTACTAACCATTGCAAACTATGCCAAACTCACCTAAATTACTTCAGCTACCATAAATCATCACAAAATAACCCTTACCACAACAAACTAAACCCAATCACTTTAAAATTACAAAAAAATGCTACTAACCATAGCAAACTATGCCAAACTCACCTAAATTACTTCGGATATCAAAACTCAACCCCAACTACACTTTACAGCAATAAACTAAGCCCAATCACTTTAAAATTCCAAACAAATGCTAAAAATCATAACAAACTATACCAGAATCTCCTAAATTACTTCGGCTACCGTAATACACCCCCAACTATCCCTTACCACAACAAACCAAACCATATCATCTTAAAATTACAAAAAAGGTGTACAAATCATAACAAACTATGCCAGACTCACCTAAATTACTTCGGCTACTCTAAATCATCACCAACTATCCCTTACCACAACAAACCAAACCATATCATCTTAAAATTACAAAAAAAGGTGTACAAATCATAACAAAGTATACCAGAATCACCTAAATTACTTCGGCTACCGTAAATCACCCCCAACTATCCCTTACCACAACAAACCAAACCATATCATTTTAAAATTACAAAAAAGGTGTACAAATCATAACAAACTATGCCAGACTCACCTAAATTACTTCGGCTACTTTAAATCATCACCAAATAACCCTTACCACAACAAACTAAACCCAATCACTTTTAAATTACAAAAAAATGCTACTAACCATAGCAAACTATGCCAAACTCACCTAAATTACTTCAGCTACCATAAATCATCACAAAATAACCCTTACCACAACAAACTAAACCCAATCACTTTAAAATTACAAAAAAATGCTACTAACCATAGCAAATTATGCCAAACTCACCTAAATTACTTCGGATATCAAAAATCACCCCCAACTACACTTTACAGCAATAAACTAAGCCCAATCACTTTAAAATTCCAAACAAATGCTAAAAATCATAACAAACTATACCAGAATCTCCTAAATTACTTCGGCTACCGTAAATCAGCCCCAACTATCCCTTACCACAACAAACCAAACCATATCATCTTAAAATTACAAAAAAGGTGTACAAATCATAACAAACTATGCCAGACTCACCTAATTTACTTCGGCTACTCTAAATCATCACCAACTAACCCTTACCACAACAAACCAAACCATATCATCTTAAAATTACAAAAAAGGTGTACAAATCATAACAAAGTATGCCAGACTCACCTAAATTACTTCGGCTACTCTAAATCATCACCAACTATCCCTTACCACAACAAACCAAACCATATCATCTTAAAATTACAAAAAAATGCTAAAAATCATAACAAACTATACCAGAATCACCTAAGTTACTTCGGCTACCGTAAATCACCCCCAACTATCCCTTACCAAAACAAACCAAACCATATAATCTTAAAATTACAAAAAAATGTGTACAAATCATAACAAACTATGCCAGACTCACCTAAATTACTTCGGCTACTGTAAATCATCACCAAATTACCCTTACCACAACAAACTAAACCCAAGTACTTTTAAATTACAAAAAAATGCTACTAACCATAGCAAACTATGCCAAACTCACCTAAATTACTTCGGCTACCATAAATCATCACCAACTAACCCTTACCACAACAAACTAAACCCAATCACTTTTAAATTACAAAAAAATGCTACTAACCATAGCAAACTATGCCAAACTCACCTAAATTACTTCGGCTACCATAAATCATCACCAACTAACCCTTACCACAACAAACTAAACCCAATCAATTTTAAATTACAAAAAAATGCTAGTAACCATAGCAAACTATGCCAAACTCACCTAAATTACTTCGGCTACCATAAATCATCACCAACTAACCCTTACCACAACAAACTAAACCCAATCACTTTTAAATTACAAAAAAATGCTACTAACCATAGCAAACTATGCCAAACTCACCTAAATTACTTCGGCTACTCTAAATCATCACCAACTAACCCTTACTACAACAAACTAAACCCAATCACTTTTAAATTACAAAAAAATGCTAGTAACCATAGCAAACTATGCCAAACTCACCTAAATTACTTCGCTTATCAAAAATCAACCCCAACTACACTTTACAGCAACAAACTAAGCCCAATTACTTTAAAATTACAAAAAAATGCTAAAAACCATAACAAACTATACCAGAATCACCTAAATTACTTCGGCTAACGTAAATCACCCCCAACTATCCCTTACCACAACAAACCGAACCATATCATCTTAAAATTACAAAACAAGGTGTACAAATCATAACAAACTATGCCAGACTCACCTAAATTACTTCGGCTACTCTAAATCATCACCAACTAACCCTTACCAGAACAAACTAAACCCAATCACTTTTAAATTACAAAAAAATGCTACTAACCATAGCAAACTATGCCAAACTCACCTAAATTACTTCGGCTATCATAAATCACCCCCAACTACACTTTACAGCAACAAACTAAGCCCAATCACTTTAAAATTACAAAAAAATGCTAAAAATTATAACAAACTATACCAGAATCACTTAAATTACTTCGGCTACCGTAAATCACCCCCAACTATCCCTTACCACAACAAACCAAACCATATCATCTTAAAATTACAAAAAAAGGTGTACAAATCATAACAAACTATGCCAGACTCACCTAAATTACTTCGGCTACTCTAAATCATCACCAACTAACCCTTACCACAACAAACTAAACCCAATCACTTTTAAATTACAAAAAAATGCTACTAACCATAGCAAACTATGCCAAACTCACCTAAATTACTTCGGCTACCATAAATCATCACCAACTAACCCTTACCACAACAAACTAAACCCAATCAATTTTAAATTACAAAAAAATGCTACTAACCATAGCAAGCTATGCCAAACTCACCTCAATTACTTCGGCTATCAAAAATCACCCCCAACTACACTTTACAGCAACAAATTAAGCCCAATCACTTTAAAATTACAAAAAAATGCTAAAAATCATAACAAACTATACCAGAATCACCTAAATTACTTCGGCTACCGTAAATCACCCCCAACTATTCCTTACCACAACAAACCAAACCATATCATCTTAAAATTACAAAAAAAGGTGTACAAATCATAACAAACTATGCCAGACTCGCCTAAATTACTTCGGCTACTCGAAATCATCACCAACTAACCCTTACCACAACAAACTAAACCCAATCAATTTTAAATTACAAAAAATGCTTCTAACCATAGCAAACTATGCCAAACTCACCTAAATTACTGCGGCTACCATAAATCATCACCAACTAATCCTTACCACAACAAACTAAACCCAATCACTTTTAAATTCCAAAAAAATGCTACTAACCATAGCAAACTATGCCAAACTCACCTAAATTATTTCGGCTGTCAAAAATCACCCCCAACTACAATTTACAGCAATAAACTAAGCCCAATCACTTTAAAATTACAAAAAAATGCTAAAAATTATAACAAACTATACCAGAATCACCTAAATTACTTCGGCTACAGTAAATCACCCCCAACTATCCCTTACCACAACAAACCAAACCATATCATCTTAAAATTACAAAAAAAGGTGTACAAATCATAACAATCTATGCCAGACTCTCCTAAATTACTTCGGCTACTCTAAATCATCACCAACTAACCCTTAGCACAACAAACTAAACCCAATCACTTTTAAATTACAAAAAAATGCTACTAACCATAGCAGACTATGCCAAACTCACCTAAAATACTTTGGCTACCATAAATCATCACCAACTAACCCTTACCACAACAAACTAAACCCAATCACTTTTAAATTACAAAAAAATGCTACTAACCATAGCAAACTATGCCAAACTCACCTAAATTATTTCGGCTGTCAAAAATCACCCCCAACTACAATTTACAGCAATAAACTAAGCCCAATTACTTTAAAATTACAAAAAAATGCTAAAAATTATAACAAACTATACCAGAATCAACTAAATTACTTCGGCTACCGTAAATCACCCCCAACTATCTCTTACCACAACAAACCAAACCATATCATCTTAAAATTACAAAAAAAGGTGTACAAATCATAACAAACTATGCTAGACTCACCTAAATTACTTCGGCTACTCTAAATCATCACCAACTAACCCTTACCACAACAAACTAAACCCAATCACTTTTAAATTACAAAAAAATGCTAGTAACCATAGCAAACTATGCCAAACTTACCTAAATTACTTCGGCTACCATAAATCATCACCAACTAACCCTTACCACAACAAACTAAATCCAATCACTTTTAAATTACAAAAAAATGCTACTAACCATAGCAAACTATGCCAAACTCACCTAAATTACTTCGGCTACCATAAATCATCACCAACTAACCCTTACCACAACAAACTAAACCCAATCAATTTTAAATTACAAAAAAATGCTAGTAACCATAGCAAACTATGCCAAACTCACCTAAATTACTTCGGCTACCATAAATCATCACCAACTAACCCTTACCACAACAAACTAAACCCAATCACTTTTAAATTACAAAAAAATGCTACTAACCATAGCAAACTATGCCAAACTCACTTAAATTACTTCGGCTACTCTAAATCATCACCACCTAACCCTTACTACAACAAACTAAACCCAATCACTTTTAAATTACAAAAAAATGCTAGTAACCATAGCAAGCTATGCCAAACTCACCTCAATTACTTCGGTTATCAAAAATCACCCCCAACTACACTTTACAGCAACAAACTAAGCCCAATCACTTTAAAATTACAAAAAAATGCTAAAAATCATAACAAACTATACCAGAATCACCTAAATTACTTCGGCTACCGTAAATCACCCCCAACTATTCCTTACCACAACAAACCAAACCATATCTTCTTAAAATTACAAAAAAAGGTGTACAAATCATAACAAACTATGCCAGACTCGCCTAAATTACTTCGGCTACTCTAAATCATCACCAACTAACCCTTACCACAACAAACTAAACCCAATCAATTTTAAATTACAAAAAATGCTTCTAACCATAGCAAACTATGCCAAACTCACCTAAATTACTGCGGCTACCATAAATCATCACCAACTAATCCTTACCACAACAAACTAAACCCAATCACTTTTAAATTCCAAAAAAATGCTACTAACCATAGCAAACTATGCCAAACTCACCTAAATTACTTCGGCTATCAAAAATCACCCCCAACTACACTTTACAGCAACAAACTAAGCCCAATCACTTTAAAATTTCAAAAAAATGCTAAAAATCATAAAAAACAATACAAGAATCACCTAAATTACTTCGGCTATCGTAAATCAACCCCAACTATCCCTTACCACAACAAACCAAACCATATCATCTTAAAATTACAAAAAAAGGTGTACAAATCATAACAAACTAAGCCAGACTCACCTAAATTACTTCGGCTACTCTAAATCATCACCAACTAACCCTTACCACAACAAACTAAACCCAATCACTTTTAAATTACAAAAAAATGCTACTAACCATAGCAAACTATGCCAAACTCACCTAAATTACTTCGGCTAACATAAATCATCACCAACTAACCCTTACCACAATAAACTAAACCCAATCACTTTTAAATTACAAAAAAATGCTACTAACCATAGCAAACTATGCGAAACTCACCTAAATTACTTCGGGTACCATATATCATCACCAACTAACCCTTACCACAACAAACTAAACCCAATCACTTTTAAATTACAAAAAAATGCTACTAACCATAGCAAATTATGCCAAACTCACCTAAATTACTTCGGCTATCAAAAATCACCCCCAACTCTACTTTACAGTAACAAACTAAGCCCAATCATTTTAAAATTACAAAAAAATGCTAAAAATCATAACAAGCTATACCAGAATCACCTAAATTACTTCGGCTACCGTAAATCACCCCCAACTATCCCTTACCACAACAAATTAAACCATATCATCTTAAAATTACAAAAAAAGGTGTACAAATCATAACAAACTATGCCAGACTCACCTAAATTACTTCGGCTACTCTAAATCATCACCAACTAACCCTTACCACAACAAACTAAACCCAATCACTTTTAAATTACAAGAAATGCTACTAACCAAAGCAAACTATGCCAAACTCACCTAAATTTCTTCGGCTACCATAAATCATCACCAACTAACCCTTACCACAACAAACTAAACCCAATCACTTTTAAATTACAAAAAAATGCTACTAACCATAGCAAACTATGCCAAACTCACCTAAATTACTTCGGCTATCAAAAATCACCCCCAACTACACTTTACAGCAACAAACTAAGCCCAATCACTTTAAAATTACAAAAAAATGCTAAAAATCATAACAAACTATACAAGAATCACCTAAATTACTTCGGCTACCGTAAATCAGCCCCAACTATCCCTTACCACAACAAACCAAACCATATTATCTTAAAATTACAAAAAAAGGTGTACAAATCATAACACACTATGCCAGACTCACCTAAATTACTTCGGCTACTCTAAATCATCACCAACTAACCCTTAACACAACAAACTAAGCCCAATCACTTTTAAATTACAAAAAAATGCTACTAACCATAGCAAACTATGCCAAACTCACCTAAATTACTTTGGCAACCATAAATCATCAGCAACTAACCCAACCACAACAAACTAAACCCAATCACTTTTAAATTAAAAAAAATGCTACTAACCATAGCAAACTATGCCAAACTCACCTAAATTACTTCGGCTATCAAAAATAACCCCCAACTACACTTTACAGCAACAAACTAAGCCCAATCACTTTAAAATTACAAAAAAATGCTAAAAATCATAACAAACTATACAAGATTCACCTAAATTACTTCGGCTACCGTAAATCAACCCCAACTATCCCTTACCACAACAAACCAAACCATATTATCTTAAAATTACAAAAAAAGGTGTACAAATCATAACACACTATGCCAGACTCACCTAAATTACTTCGGCTACTCTAAATCATCACCAACTAACCCTTAACACAACAAACTAAGCCCAATCACTTTTAAATTACAAAAAAATGCTACTAACCATAGCAAACTATGCCAAACTCACCTAAATTACTTTGGCTACCATAAATCATCAGCAACTAACCCAACCACAACAAACTAAACCCAATCACTTTTAAATTACAAAAAAATGCTACTAACCATAGCAAACTATGCCAAACTCACCTAAATTACTTCGGCTATCAAAAATCACCCCCAACTACACTTTACAGCAACAAACTAAGTCCAATCACTTTAAAATTACAAAAAAATGCTAAAAATCATAACAAACTATACCAGAATCATCTAAATTACTTCGGCTACCGTAAATCACCCCCAACTATCCCTTACCACTAAAATCACCCCCAACTACACTTTACAGCAACAAACTAAGCCCAATCACTTTAAAATTACAAAAAAATGCTAAAAATCATA
The DNA here is from genome assembly GCA_964023215.1 of Eledona agricola. Taxonomy (NCBI): domain Eukaryota; kingdom Metazoa; phylum Arthropoda; class Insecta; order Coleoptera; family Tenebrionidae; genus Eledona; species Eledona agricola. Next base: position 1,297,077 of record CAXIEJ010000091.1, on the reverse strand, counting down.
ACAAACTATACCAGAATCATCTAAATTACTTCGGCTACCGTAAATCACCCCCAACTATCCCTTACCCCAACAAACCAAACCATATCATCTTAAAATTACAAAAAAAGGTGTACAAATCATAACAAACTAAGGCAGACTCACCTAAATTACTTCGGTTACTCTAAATCATCACCAACTAACCCTTACCAAAACAAACTAAACCCAATCACTTTTAAATTACAAAAAAATGCTACTAGCCATAGCAAACTATGCCAAACTCACCTAAATTACTTCGGCTATCAAAATCACCCCCAACTACACTTTACAGCAACAAACTAAGCCCAATCACTTTAAAATTACCAAAAAATTCTAAAAATTATAACAAACTATACCAGAATCACCTAAATTACTTCGGCTACCGTAAATCATCCCCAACTATCCCTTACCACAACAAAGCAAACCATATCATCTTAAAATTACAAAAAAAGTGTACAAATCATAACAAACTATGCCAGACTTACCTTAATTACTTCGGCTACTCTAAATCATCACCAACTAACCCTTACCACAACAAACTAAGCCCAATCACTTTAAAATTACAAAAAAATGCTAAAAATCATAACAAATTATACCAGACTTACCTAAATCACTTCGGCTACTCTAAATCATTACCAACTAACCCTTACCACAACAAACTAAACCCAATCACTTTTAAATTACAAAAAAATGCTACTAACCATAGCAAACTATGCCAAACTCACCTAAATTACTTCGGCTACCATAAATCATCACCAACTAACCCTTACCACAACAAACTAAACCCAATCAATTTTAAATTACAAAAAAATGCTACTAACCATAGCAAGCTATGCCAAACTCACCTCAATTACTTCGGCTATCAAAAATCACCCCCAACTACACTTTACAGCAACAAACTAAGCCCAATCACTTTAAAATTACAAAAAAATGCTAAAAATCATAACAAACTATACCAGAATCACCTAAATTACTTCGGCTACCGTAAATCACCCCCAACTATTCCTTACCACAACAAACCAAACCATATCATCTTAAAATTACAAAAAAAGGTGTACAAATCATAACAAACTATGCCAGACTCGCCTAAATTACTTCGGCTACTCTAAATCATCACCAACTAGCCCTTACCACAACAAACTAAACCCAATCAATTTTAAATTACAAAAAATGCTTCTAACCATAGCAAACTATGCCAAACTCACCTAAATTACTTTGGCTACCATAAATCATCACCAACTAATCCTTACCACAACAAACTAAACCCAATCACTTTTAAATTACAAAAAAATGCTACTAACCATAGTAAACTATACCAAACTCACCTAAATTACTTCGGCTATCAAAAATCACCCCCAACTACACCTTACAGCAATAAACTAAGCCCAATCACTTTAAAATTACAAAAAAATGCTAAAAATCATAACAAACTATACCAGAATCACCTAACTTACTTCGGCTACCGTAAATCACCCCCAACTATCCCTTACCACAACAAACCAAACCATATCATCTTAAAATTACAAAAAAAGGTGTACAAATCATAACAAACTATGCCACACTCCCCTAAATTATTTCGGCTACTCTAAATCATCACCAACTAACCCTTAGCACAACAAACTAAACCCAATCACTTTTAAATTACAAAAAAATGCTACTAACCATAGCAGACTATGCCAAACTCACCTAAAATACTTCGGCTACCATAAATCATCACCAACTAACCCTTACCACAACAAACAAACCCAATCACTTTTAAATTACAAAAAAATGCTACTAACCATAGCAAACTATGCCAAACTCACCTAAATTACTTCGGCTATCAAAAATCACCCCCAACTACACTTTACAGCAACAAACTAAGCCCAATCATTTTAAAATTACAAAAAAATGCTAAAAATCATAACAAACTATACCAGAATCACCTAAATTACTTCGGCTACCGTAAATCACCCCCAACTATCCCTTACCACAACAAACCAAACCATATCATCTTAAAATTACAAAAAAAGGTGTACAAATCATAACAAACTAGGCCAGACTCACCTAAATTACTTCGGCTACTCTAAATCATCACCAATTAACCCTTACCACAACAATCTAAACCCAATCACTTTTAAATTACAAAAAAATGCTACTAACCATAGCAAACTATGCCAAACTCACCTAAATTACTTCAGCTACCATAAATCATCACAAAATAACCCTTACCACAACAAACTAAACCCAATCACTTTAAAATTAAAAAAAAATGCTACTAGCCATAGCAAACTATGCCAAACTCACCTAAATTTCTTCGGCTATCAAAAATCACCCCCAACTACACTTTACAGCAACAAATTAAGCCAAATCACTTTGAAATTACAAAAAAATGCTAAAAATCATAACAAACTATACCAGAATCACCTAAATTACTTCAGCTACCGTAAATCACCCCCAACTATCCCTTACCATAACAAACCAAACCATATCATCTTAAAATTACAAAAAAAGGTGTACAAATCATAACAAACTATGCCAGACTCACCTAAATTACTTCGGCTACTCTAAATCATTACCAACTTACCCTTACCACAACAAACTAAACCCAAGTACTTTTAAATTACAAAAAAATGCTACTAACCATAGCAAACTATTACAAACTCACCTAAATTACTTCGGCTATCAAAAATCACCGCCAACTACACTTTACAGCAACAAACTAAGCCCAATTACGTTAAAATTACAAAAAAAAATGCTAAAAATCATAACAAACTATACCAGAATCACCTAAATTACTTCGGCTACCGTAAATCACCCCCAACTATCCCTTACCACAACAAACCAAACCATATCATCTTAAAATTGCAAAAAAAGGTGTACAAATCATAACAAACTAAGCCAAACTCACCTAAATTACTTCGGCTATCAAAAATCACCCCCAACTACACTTTACAGCAACAAACTAAGCCCAATCACTTTAAAATTACCAAAAAATTCTAAAAATCATAACAAACTATACCAGAATCACCTAAATTACTTCGGCTACCGTAAATCATCCCCAACTATCCCTTACCACAACAAACCAAACCATATCATCTTAAAATTACAAAAAAAGTGTACAAATCATAACAAACTATGCCAGACTTACCTTAATTACTTCGGCTACTCTAAATCATCACCAACTAACCCTTACCACAACAAACTAAGCCCAATCACTTTAAAATTACAAAAAAATGCTAAAAATCATAACAAATTATACCAGAATCACCTAAATTACTTCGGCTACCGTAAATCACCCCCAACTATCCCTTACCACAACAAACCAAACCATATCATCTTAAAATTACAAAAAAAGGTGTACAAATCATAACAAACTAGGCCAGACTCACCTAAATTACTTCGGCTACTCTAAATCATCACCAATTAACCCTTACCACAACAAACTAAACCCAATCACTTTTAAATTACAAAAAAATGCTACTAACCATAGCAAACTATGCCAAACTTACCTAAATTACTTCAGCTACCATAAATGATCACAAAATAACCCTTACCACAACAAACTAAACCCAATCACTTTAAAATTAAAAAAAAAATGCTACTAGCCATAGCAAACTATGCCAAACTCACCTAAATTACTTCGGCTATCAAAAATCACCCCCAACTACACTTTACAGCAACAAATTAAGCCCAATCACTTTGAAATTACAAAAAAATGCTAAAAATCATAACAAACTATACCAGAATCACCTAAATTACTTCAGCTACCTTAAATCACCCCCAACTATCCCTTACCACAACAAACCAAACCATATCATCTTAAAATTACAAAAAAAGGTGTACAAATCATAACAAACTATGCCAGACTCACCTAAATTACTTCGGCTACTCTAAATCATTACCAACTTACCCTTACCACAACAAACTAAACCCAAGTACTTTTAAATTACAAAAAAATGCTACTAACCGTAGCAAACTATTACAAACTCACCTAAATTACTTCGGCTATCAAAAATCACCCCCAACTACACTTTACAGCAACAAACTAAGCCCAATAACTTTAAAATTACAAAAAAAATGCTAAAAATCATAACAAACTATACCAGAATCACCTAAATTACTTCGGCTACCGTAAATCACCCCCAACTATCCCTTACCACAACAAACCAAACCATATCATCTTAAAATTACAAAAAAGGTGTACAAATCATAACAAACTATGCCAGACTCACCTAAATTTCTTCCGCTACTCTAAATCATCACCAACTAACCCTTACCACAACAAACTAAACCCAATCACTTTTAAATTACAAAAAAATGCTACTAACCATAGCAAACTATGCCAAACTCACCTAAATTACTTCGGCTACCATAAATCATCACCAACTAACCCTTACCACAACAAACTAAATCCAATCACTTTTAAATTACAAAAAAATGCTACTAACCATAGCAAGGTATGCCAAACTCACCTAAATTACTTCGGCTATCAAAAATCACCCCCAACTACACTTTACAGCAACAAACTAAGCCCAATCATTTTAAAATTACAAAAAAATGCTAAAAATCATAACAAGCTATACCAGAATCACCTAAATAACTTCGGCTACCGTAAACCACCCCCAACTATCCCTTACCCCAACAAACCAAACCATATTATCTTAAAATTACAAAAAAAGGTGTACAAATCATAACAAACTAAGGCAGACTCACCTAAATTACTTCGGTTACTCTAAATCATCACCAACTAACCCTTACCAAAACAAACTAAACCCAATCACTTTTAAATTACAAAAAAATGCTACTAGCCATAGCAAACTATGCCAAACTCACCTAAATTACTTCGGCTATCAAAATCACCCCCAACTACACTTTACAGCAACAAACTAAGCCCAATCACTTTAAAATTACCAAAAAATTCTAAAAATCATAACAAACTATACCAGAATCACCTAAATTACTTCGGCTACCGTAAATCATCCCCAACTATCCCTTACCACAACAAACCAAACCATATCATCTTAAAATTACAAAAAAAGTGTACAAATCATAACAAACCATGCCAGACTTACCTTAATTACTTCGGCTACTCTAAATCATCACCAACTAACCCTTACCACAACAAACTAAGCCCAATCACTTTAAAATTACAAAAAAATGCTAAAAATCATAACAAATTATACCAGACTCACCAAAATCACTTCGGCTACTCTAAATCATTACCAACTAACCCTTACCACAACTAACTTAACCCAATCACTTTTAAATTACAAAAAAATGCTACTAACCATAGCAAACTATGCCAAACTCACCTAAATTACTTCGGCTACCATAAATCATCACCAACTAACCCTTACCACAACAAACTAAACCATATCATCTTAAAATTACAAAAAAAGGTGTACAAATCATAACAAACTATGCCAGACTCACCTAAATTACTTCGGCTACTCTAAATCATTACCAACTTACCCTTACCACAACAAACTAAACCCAAGTACTTTTAAATTACAAAAAAATGCTACTAACCGTAGCAAACTATTACAAACTCACCTAAATTACTTCGGCTATCAAAAATCACCCCCAACTACACTTTACAGCAACAAACTAAGCCCAATAACTTTAAAATTACAAAAAAAATGCTAAAAATCATAACAAACTATACCAGAATCACCTAAATTACTTCGGCTACCGTAAATCACCCCCAACTATCCCTTACCACAACAAACCAAACCATATCATCTTAAAATTACAAAAAAGGTGTACAAATCATAACAAACTATGCCAGACTCACCTAAATTTCTTCCGCTACTCTAAATCATCACCAACTAACCCTTACCACAACAAACTAAACCCAATCACTTTTAAATTACAAAAAAATGCTACTAACCATAGCAAACTATGCCAAACTCACCTAAATTACTTCGGCTACCATAAATCATCACCAACTAACCCTTACCACAACAAACTAAATCCAATCACTTTTAAATTACAAAAAAATGCTACTAACCATAGCAAGGTATGCCAAACTCACCTAAATTACTTCGGCTATCAAAAATCACCCCCAACTACACTTTACAGCAACAAACTAAGCCCAATCATTTTAAAATTACAAAAAAATGCTAAAAATCATAACAAGCTATACCAGAATCACCTAAATAACTTCGGCTACCGTAAACCACCCCCAACTATCCCTTACCCCAACAAACCAAACCATATTATCTTAAAATTACAAAAAAAGGTGTACAAATCATAACAAACTAAGGCAGACTCACCTAAATTACTTCGGTTACTCTAAATCATCACCAACTAACCCTTACCAAAACAAACTAAACCCAATCACTTTTAAATTACAAAAAAATGCTACTAGCCATAGCAAACTATGCCAAACTCACCTAAATTACTTCGGCTATCAAAATCACCCCCAACTACACTTTACAGCAACAAACTAAGCCCAATCACTTTAAAATTACCAAAAAATTCTAAAAATCATAACAAACTATACCAGAATCACCTAAATTACTTCGGCTACCGTAAATCATCCCCAACTATCCCTTACCACAACAAACCAAACCATATCATCTTAAAATTACAAAAAAAGTGTACAAATCATAACAAACCATGCCAGACTTACCTTAATTACTTCGGCTACTCTAAATCATCACCAACTAACCCTTACCACAACAAACTAAGCCCAATCACTTTAAAATTACAAAAAAATGCTAAAAATCATAACAAATTATACCAGACTCACCAAAATCACTTCGGCTACTCTAAATCATTACCAACTAACCCTTACCACAACTAACTTAACCCAATCACTTTTAAATTACAAAAAAATGCTACTAACCATAGCAAACTATGCCAAACTCACCTAAATTACTTCGGCTACCATAAATCATCACCAACTAACCCTTACCACAACAAACTAAACCATATCATCTTAAAATTACAAAAAAAGGTGTACAAATCATAACAAACTATGCCAGACTCACCTAAATTACTTCGGCTACTCTAAATCATTACCAACTTACCCTTACCACAACAAACTAAACCCAAGTACTTTTAAATTACAAAAAAATGCTACTAACCGTAGCAAACTATTACAAACTCACCTAAATTACTTCGGCTATCAAAAATCACCCCCAACTACACTTTACAGCAACAAACTAAGCCCAATAACTTTAAAATTACAAAAAAAATGCTAAAAATCATAACAAACTATACCAGAATCACCTAAATTACTTCGGCTACCGTAAATCACCCCCAACTATCCCTTACCACAACAAACCAAACCATATCATCTTAAAATTACAAAAAAGGTGTACAAATCATAACAAACTATGCCAGACTCACCTAAATTTCTTCCGCTACTCTAAATCATCACCAACTAACCCTTACCACAACAAACTAAACCCAATCACTTTTAAATTACAAAAAAATGCTACTAACCATAGCAAACTATGCCAAACTCACCTAAATTACTTCGGCTACCATAAATCATCACCAACTAACCCTTACCACAACAAACTAAATCCAATCACTTTTAAATTACAAAAAAATGCTACTAACCATAGCAAGGTATGCCAAACTCACCTAAATTACTTCGGCTATCAAAAATCACCCCCAACTACACTTTACAGCAACAAACTAAGCCCAATCATTTTAAAATTACAAAAAAATGCTAAAAATCATAACAAGCTATACCAGAATCACCTAAATAACTTCGGCTACCGTAAACCACCCCCAACTATCCCTTACCCCAACAAACCAAACCATATTATCTTAAAATTACAAAAAAAGGTGTACAAATCATAACAAACTAAGGCAGACTCACCTAAATTACTTCGGTTACTCTAAATCATCACCAACTAACCCTTACCAAAACAAACTAAACCCAATCACTTTTAAATTACAAAAAAATGCTACTAGCCATAGCAAACTATGCCAAACTCACCTAAATTACTTCGGCTATCAAAATCACCCCCAACTACACTTTACAGCAACAAACTAAGCCCAATCACTTTAAAATTACCAAAAAATTCTAAAAATCATAACAAACTATACCAGAATCACCTAAATTACTTCGGCTACCGTAAATCATCCCCAACTATCCCTTACCACAACAAACCAAACCATATCATCTTAAAATTACAAAAAAAGTGTACAAATCATAACAAACCATGCCAGACTTACCTTAATTACTTCGGCTACTCTAAATCATCACCAACTAACCCTTACCACAACAAACTAAGCCCAATCACTTTAAAATTACAAAAAAATGCTAAAAATCATAACAAATTATACCAGACTCACCAAAATCACTTCGGCTACTCTAAATCATTACCAACTAACCCTTACCACAACTAACTTAACCCAATCACTTTTAAATTACAAAAAAATGCTACTAACCATAGCAAACTATGCCAAACTCACCTAAATTACTTCGGCTACCATAAATCATCACCAACTAACCCTTACCACAACAAACTAAACCCAATCAATTTTAAATTACAACAAAATGCTAAAAATCATAACAAACTATACCAGAATCACCTAAATTACTTCGGCTACCGTAAATCACCCCCAATTATTCCTTACCACAACAAACCAAACCATATCATCTTAAAATTACAAAAAAAGGTGGACAAATCATAACAAACTATGCCAGACTCACCTAAATTACTTCGGCTACTCTAAATCATCACCAACTAACCCTTACCACAACAAACTAAACCCAATCACTTTTAAATTACAAAAAAATGCTACTAACCATAGCAAACTATGCCAAACTCACCTAAATTACTTCGGCTACCATAAATCATCACCTACTAACCCTTACCACAACAAACTATACCCAATCACTTTTAAATTACAAAAAAATGCTACTAACCATAGCAAACTATGACAAACTCACCTAAATTACTTCGGCTATCAAAAATCACCCCCAACTACACTTTACAGCAACAAACTAAGCCCAATTACTTTAAAATTACAAAAAAATGCTAAAAATCATAACAAACTATACCAGAATCACCTAAATTACTTCGGCTACCGTAAATCACCCCCAACTATCCCTTACCACAACAAATCAAACCATATCATCTTAAAATTACAAAAAAGGTGTACAAATCATAACAAACTATGCCAGACTCACCTAAATTACTTCGGCTACTCTAAATCATCACCAACTAACCCTTACCACAACAAACTAAACCCAATCACTTTTAAATTACAAAAAAATGCTACTAACCATAGCAAACTATGCCAAACTCACTTAAATTACTTCGGCTACCATAAATCATCACCAACTAACCCCTTCCACAACAAACTAAACCCAATCACTTTTAAATTACAAAAAAATGCTACTAACCTTAGCAAACTATGCCAAACTCACCTAAATTACTTCGGCTACCATAAATCATCACCAACTAACCCTTACCACAACAAACTAAACCCAATCACTTTTAAATTACAAAAAAATGCTACTAACCATAGCAAACTATGCCAAACTCACTTAAATTACTTCGGCTACCATAAATCATCTCCAACTAACCCTTACCACAACAAACTAAACCCAATCACTTTTAAATTACAAAACAATTCTACTAACCATAGCAAACTATGCCAAACTCACCTAAATTACTTCGGCTACCATAAATCATCACCTACTAACCCTTACCACAACAAACTAAACCCAATCACTTTTAAATTACAAAAAAATGCTACTAACCCTAGCAAACTATGCCAAACTCACCTAAATTACTTCGGCTACCATAAATCATCACCAACTAACCCTTACCACAACAAACTAAACCCAATCACTTTTAAATTACAAAAAAATGCTACTAACCATAGCAAACTATGCCAAACTCACTTAAATTACTTCGGCTACCATAAATCATCACCAACTAACCCCTTCCACAACAAACTAAACCCAATCACTTTTAAATTACAAAAAAATGCTACTAACCCTAGCAAACTATGCCAAACTCACCTAAATTACTTCGGCTACCATAAATCATCACCAACTAACCCTTACCACAACAAACTAAACCCAATCACTTTTAAATTACAAAAAAATGCTACTAACCATAGCAAGCTATGCCAAACTCACCTAAATTACTTCGGCTATCAAAAATCACCCCCAACTACACTTTACAGCAACAAACTAAGCCCAATCACTTTAAAATTACAAAAAAATCATAACAAACTATACCAGAATCACCTAAATTACTTGGGCTACCGTAAATCACCCCCAAGTATCCCTTACCACAACAAACCGAACCATATCATCTTAAAATTACAAAAAAGGTGTACAAATCATAACAAACTATGCCAGACTCACCTAAATTACTTCGGCTACTCTAAATCATTACCAACTAACCCTTACCACAACAAACTAAACCCAATCACTTTTAAATTACAAAACAATTCTACTAACCATAGCAAACTATGCCAAACTCACCTAAATTACTTCGGCTACCATAAATCATCACCTACTAACCCTTACCACAACAAACTAAACCCAATCACTTTTAAATTACAAAAAAATGTACTAACCATAGCAAACTATGACAAACTCACCTAAATTACTTCGGCTATGAAAAATCACCCCCAACTACACTTTACAGCAACAAACTAAGCCCAATCACTTTAAAATTACAAAAATATCATAACAAACTATACCAGAATCACCTAAATTACTTCGGCTACCGTAAATCACCCCCAAGTATCCCTTACCACAACAAACCGAACCATATCATCTTAAAATTACAAAAAGGTGTACAAATCATAACAAACTATGCCAGACTCACCTAAATTACTTCGGCTACTCTAAATCATTACCAACTTACCCTTACCACAACAAACTAAACCCAATCACTTTTAAATTACAAAAAAATGCTACTAACCATAGCAAACTATGCCAAACTCACCTAAATTACTTCGGCTACCATAAATCATCACCAACTAACCCTTACCACAACAAACTAAACCCAATCACTTTTAAATTACAAAAAAATGCTACTAACCCTAGCAAACTATGCCAAACTCACCTAAATTACTTCGGCTATCAAAAATCAACCCCAACTACACTTTACAGCAACAAACTAAGCCCAATCACTTTAAAATTACAAAAAAATGCTAAAAATCATAACAAACTATACCAGAATCACCTAAACTACTTCGGCTACCGTAAATCACCCCCAACTATCCCTTACCACAACAAACCAAACCATATCATCTTAAAATTACAAAAAAGGAGTACAAATCATAACAAACTATGACAGACTCACCTAAATTACTTCGGCTACTCTAAATCATCACCAACTAACCCTTACCACAACAAACTAAACCCAATCACTTTTAAATTACAAAAAAATGCTACTAACCATAGCAAACTATGCCAAACTCACCTAAATTACTTCGGCTACCATAAATCATCACCAACTAACCCTTACCACAACAAACTAAACCCAATCACTTTAAAATTACAAAAAAATGCTACCAACCCTAGCAAACTATGCCAAACTCACCTAAATTACTTCGGCTATCAAAAATCAACCCCAACTACACTTTACAGCAACAAACTAAGCCCAATCACTTTAAAATTACAAAAAAATGCTAAAAATCATAACAAACTATACCAGAATCACCTAAACTACTTCGGCTACCGTAAATCACCCCCAACTATCCCTTACCACAACAAACCAAACCATATCATCTTAAAATTACAAAAAAAGCGTACAAATCATAACAAACTATGCCAGACTCACCTAAATTACTTCGGCTACTCTAAATCATTACCAACTTACCCTTACCACAACAAACTAAACCCAATCACTTTTAAATTACAAAAAAATGCTACTAACCATAGCAAACTATGCCAAACTCACCTAAATTACTTCGGCTATCAAAAATCACCCCCAACTACACTTTACAGCAATAAACTAAGCCCAATCACTTTAAAATTACAAAAAAATGCTAAAAATCATAACAAACTACACCAGAATCACCTAAATTACTTCGGCTACCGTAAATCACCCCCAACTATCCCTTACCACAACAAACCAAACCATATCATCTTAAAATTACAAAAAAAGGTGTACAAATCATAACAAATTATGCCAGACTCACCTAAATTACTTCGGCTACTCTAAATCATAACCAACTAACCCTTACCACAACAAACTAAACCCAATCACTTTTAAATTACAAAAAAATGCTACTAACCATAGCAGACTATGCCAAACTCACCTAAAATACTTCGGCTACCATAAATCATCACCAACTAACGCTTACCACAACAAACTAAACCCAATCACTTTTAAATTACAAAAAAAGGTGTACAAATCATAACAAATTATGCCAGACTCACCTAAATTCCTTCGGCTACTCTAAATCATCACCAACTAACCCTTACCACAACAAACTAAACCCAATCACTTTTAAATTACAAAAAAATGCTACTAACCATAGCAAACTATGCCAAACTCACCTAAATTACTTCGGCTACCATAAATCATCACCAACTAACCCTTACCACAACAAACTAAACAAAATCACTTTTAAATTACTTCGGCTACTCTAAATCATTACCAACTAACCCTTACCACAACAAACTAAATCCAATCACTTTTAAATTACAAAAAAATGCTACTAACCATAGCAAACTAGGCCAAACTCACCTAAATTACTTCGGCTATCAAAAATCACCCCCAACAACACTTTACAGCAATAAACTAAGCCCAATCACTTTAAAATTACAAAAAAATGCTAAAAATCATAACAAACTATACCAGAATCACCTAAATTACTTCGGCTACCCTAAATCACTCCCAACTATCCCTTACCACAACAAACCAAACCATATCATCTTAAAATTTCCAAAAAGGTGTACAAATCATAACAAACTATGCCAGACTCACCTAAATTACTTCGGCTACTCTAAATCATTACCAACTTTCCCTTACCACAACAAACTAAACCCAATCACTTTTAAATTACAAAAAAATGCTACTAACCATAGCAAACTATGCCAAACTCACCTAAATTACTTCGGCTATCAAAAATCACCCCCAACTACACTTTACAGCAATAAACTAAGCCCAATCACTTTAAAATTACAAAAAAATGCTAAAAATCATAACAAACTATACCAGAATCACCTAAATTACTTCGGCTACCGTAAATCACCCCCAACTATCCCTTACCACAACAAACCAAACCATATCATCTTAAAATTACAAAAAAAGGTGTACAAATCATAACAAATTATGCCAGACTCACCTAAATTACTTCGGCTACTCTAAATCATCACCAACTAACCCTTACCACAACAAACTAAACCCAATCACTTTTAAATAACAAAAAAATGCTACTAACCATAGCAGACTATGCCAAACTCACCTAAAATACTTCGGCTACCATAAATCATCACCAACTAACCCTTACCACAACAAACTAAACCCAATCACTTTTAAATTACAAAAAAATGCTACTAACCATAGCAAACTATGCCAGACTCACCTAAATTACTTCGGCTACTCTAAATCATTACCAACTTACCCTTACCACAACAAACTAAACCCAATCACTTTAAATTACAAAAAAATGCTACTAACCATAGCAAACTATGCCAAACTCACCTAAATTACTTCGGCTATCAAAAATCACCCCCAACTACACTTTACAGCAATAAACTAAGCCCAATCACTTTAAAATTACAAAAAAATGCTAGAAATCATAACAAACTATACCAGAATCACCTAAATTACTTCGGCTAACGTAAATCACCCCCAACTATCCCTTACCACAACAAACCAAACCATATCATCTTAAAATTACAAAAAAAGGTGTACAAATCATAACAAACTATGCCAGACTCTCCTAAATTACCTCGGCTACTCTAAATCATCACCAACTAACCCTTAGCACAACAAACAAAACCCAATCACTTTTAAATTACAAAAAAATGCTACTAACCATAGCAGACTATGCCAAACTCACCTAAAATACTTTGGCTACCATAAATCATCACCAACTAACCCTTACCACAACAAACTAAACCCAATCACTTTTAAATTACAAAAAAATGCTACTAACCAAAGCAAACTATGCCAAACTCACCTAAATTACTTCGGCTATCAAAAATCACCCCCAACTACACTTTACAGCAACAAACTAAGCCCAATCACTTTAAAATTACAAAAAAATGCTAAAAATCATAACAAACTATACCAGAATCACCTAAATTACTTCGGCTACCGTAAATCACCCCCAACTATCCTTTACCACAACAAACCAAACCATATCATCTTAAAATTACAAAAAAAGGTGTTCAAATCATAACAAACTAGGCCAGACTCACCTAAATTACTTCGGCTACTCTAAATCATCACCAATTAACCCTAACCACAACAAACTAAACCCAATCACTTTTAAATTACAAAAAAATGCTACTAACCATAGCAAACTATGCCAAACTCACCTAAATTACTTCAGCTACCATAAATCATCACAAAATAACCCTTACCACAACAAACTAAACCCAATCACTTTAAAATTAAAAAAAAATGCTACTAACCATAGCAAACTATGCCAAACCCACCTAAATTACTTCGGCTATCAAAAATCACCCCCAACTACACTTTACAGCAACAAACTAAGCCCAATTACTTTAAAATTACAAAAAAATGCTAAAAATCATAACAAGCTATTCCAGAAACACCTAAATTACTTCGGCTAACGTAAATCACCCCCAACTATCCCCTACCACAACAAACCAAACCATATCATCCTAAAATTACAAAAAAAGGTGTACAAATCATAACAAACTATGCCAGACTCACCTAAATTACTTCGGCTACTCCAGATCATCACCAACTAACCCTTACCACAACAAACTAAACCAAATCACTTTTAAATTACAAAAAAATGCTACTAACCATAGCAAACTATGCCAAACTCACCTAAATTACTTCGGCTACAATAAATCATCACCAACTAACCCTTACCACAACAAACTAAACCAATCCCTTTTAAATAAAAAAAAATGCTACTAACCATAGCAAACTATGCCAAACTCACCTAAATTACTTCGACTATCAAAAATCACCCCCAACTACACTTTACAGCAACAAACTAAGCCCAATCACTTTAAAATTTCAAAAAAATGCTAAAAATCATAACAAACAATACCAGAATCACCTAAATTACTTCGGCTACCGTAAATCTACCCCAACTATCCCTTACCACAACAAACCAAACCATATCATCTTAAAATTAAAAAAAAAGTTGTACAAATCATAACAAACTATGCCAGACTCACCTAAATTACTTCGGCTACTCTAAATCATCACCAACTAACCCTTACCACAACAAACTAAACCCAATCACTTTTAAATTACAAAAAAATGCTACTAACCATAGCAAACTATGCCAAACTCACCTAAATTACTTCGGCTAACATAAATCATCACCAACTAACCCTTACCACAATAAACTAAACCCAATCATTTTTAAATTACAAAAAAATGCTACTAACCATAGCAAACTATGCGAAACTCACCTAAATTACTTCGGGTACCATATATCATCACCAACTAACCCTTACCACAACAAACTAAACCCAATCACTTTTAAATTACAAAAAAATGCTACTAACCATAGCAAATTATGCCAAACTCACCTAAATTACTTCGGCTATCAAAAATCACCCCCAACTATACTTTACAGCAACAAACTAAGCCCAATCATTTTAAAATTACAACAAAATGCTAAAAATCATAACATGCTATACCAGAATCACCTAAATTACTTCGGCTACCGTAAATCACCCCCAACTATCCCTTACCAAAACAAATTAAACCATATCATCTTAAAATTACAAAAAAAGGTGTACAAATCATAACAAACTATGCCAGACTCACCTAAATTACTTCGGCTACTCTAAATCATCACCAACTAACCCTTACCACAACAAACTAAACCCAATCACTTTTAAATTACAAAAAATGCTACTAACCAAAGCAAACTATGCCAAACTCACCTAAATTTCTTCGGCTACCATAAATCATCACCAACTAACCCTTACCACAACAAACTAAACCCAATCACTTTTAAATTACAAAAAAATGCTACTAACCATAGCAAACTATGCCAAACTCACCTAAATTACTTCGGCTATCAAAAATCACCCCCAACTACACTTTACAGCAACAAACTAAGCCCAATCACTTTAAAATTACAAAAAAATGCTAAAAATCATAACAAAATATACAAGAATCACCTAAATTACTTCGGCTACCGTAAATCAGCCCCAACTATCCCTTACCACAACAAACCAAACCATATTATCTTAAAATTACAAAAAAAGGTGTACAAA
This sequence comes from Eledona agricola, assembly GCA_964023215.1. NCBI lineage: Eukaryota > Metazoa > Arthropoda > Insecta > Coleoptera > Tenebrionidae > Eledona > Eledona agricola. The sequence continues at coordinate 1,280,693 of CAXIEJ010000091.1, read as the reverse complement.
TCATAACACACTATGCCAGACTCACCTAAATTACTTCGGCTACTCTAAATCATCACCAACTAACCCTTAACACAACAAACTAAGCCCAATCACTTTTAAATTACAAAAAAATGCTACTAACCATAGCAAACTATGCCAAACTCACCTAAATTACTTTGGCTACCATAAATCATCAGCAACTAACCCAACCACAACAAACTAAACCCAATCACTTTTAAATTACAAAAAAATGCAACTAACCATAGCAAACTATGCCAAACTCACCTAAATTACTTCGGCTATCATAAATCACCCCCAACTACACTTTACAGCAACAAACTAAGCCCAATCACTTTAAAATTACAAAAAAAATGCTAAAAATCATAACAAACTATACCAGAATCACCTAAATTATTTCGGCTAACGTAAATCACCCCCAACTATCCCTTACCACAACAAACCAAACCATATCATCTTAAAATTACAAAAAAAGGTGTACAAATCATAACAAACTATGCCAAACTCACCTAAATTACTTCGGCTAACATAAATCATCACCCACTAACCCTTACCACAATAAACTAAGCCCAATCACTTTTAAATTACAAAAAAATGCTACTAACCATAGCAAACTATGCCAAACTCACCTAAATTACTTCGGCTATCAAAAATCACCCCCAACTACACTTTACAGCAACAAACTAAGTCCAATCACTTTAAAATTACAAAAAAATGCTAAAAATCATAACAAACTATACCAGAATCATCTAAATTACTTCGGCTACCGTAAATCACCCTCAACTATCCCTTACCACTAAAATCACCCCCAACTACACTTTACAGCAACAAACTAAGCCCAATCACTTTAAAATTACAAAAAAATGCTAAAAATCATAACAAACTATACCAGAATCATCTAAATTACTTCGGCTACCGTAAATCACCCCCAACTATCCCTTACCCCAACAAACCAAACCATATCATCTTAAAATTACAAAAAAAGGTGTACAAATCATAACAAACTAAGGCAGACTCACCTAAATTACTTCGGTTACTCTAAATCATCACCTACTAACCCTTACCACAACAAACTAAACCCAATCACTTTTAAATTACAAAAAAATGCTACTAGCCATAGCAAACTATGCCAAACTCACCTAAATTACTTCGGCTATCAAAATCACCCCCAACTACACTTTACAGCAACAAACTAAGCCCATTTTAAAATTACCAAAAAATTCTAAAAATCATAACAAACTATACCAGAATCACCTAAATTACTTCGGCTACCGTAAATCATCCCCAACTATCCCTTACCACAACAAAACAAACCATATCATCTTAAAATGACAAAAAAAAGTGTACAAATCATAACAAACTATGCCAGACTTACCTTAATTACTTCGGCTACTCTAAATCATCACCAACTAACCCTTACCACAACAAACTAAGCCCAATCACTTTAAAATTACAAAAAAATGCTAAAAATCATAACAAACTATACCAGACTCACCTAAATCACTTCGGCTACTCTAAATCATTACCAACTAACCCTTACCACAACAAACTAAACCCAATCACTTTTAAATTACAAAAAAATGCTACTAACCATAGCAAACTATGCCAAACTCACCTAAATTACTTCGGCTACCATAAATCATCACCAACTAACCCTTACCACAACAAACTAAACCCATTCAATTTTAAATTACAAAAAAATGCTACTAACCATAGCAAGCTATGCCAAACTCACCTCAATTACTTCGGCTATCAAAAATCACCCACAACTACACTTTACAGCAACAAACTAAGCCCAATCACTTTAAAATTACAAAAAAATGCTAAAAATCATAACAAACTATACCAGAATCACCGAAATTACTTCGGCTACCGTAAATCACCCCCAACTATCCCTTACCACAACAAACCAAACCATATCATCTTAAAATTACAAAAAAAGGTGTACAAATCATAACAAACTATGCCAGACTCTCCTAAATTACTTCGGCTACTCTAAATCATCACCAACTAACCCTTACCACAACAAACTAAACCCAATCAATTTTAAATTACAAAAAATGCTTCTAACCATAGCAAACTATGCCAAACTCACCTAAATTACTTCGGCTACCATAAATCATCACCAACTAATCCTTACCACAACAAACTAAACCCAATCACTTTTAAATTACAAAAAAATGCTACTAACCATAGCAAACTATGCCAAACTCACCTAAATTACTTCGGCTATCAAAAATCACCCCCAACTACACTTTACAGCAATAAACTAAGCCCAATCACTTTAAAATTACAAAAAAATGCTAAAAATCATAACAAACTATACCAGAATCACCGAAATTACTTCGGCTACCGTAAATCACCCCCAACTATCCCTTACCACAACAAACCAAACCATATCATCTTAAAATTACAAAAAAAGGTGTACAAATCATAACAAACTATGCCAGACTCTCCTAAATTACTTCGGCTACTCTAAATCATCACCAACTAACCCTTAGCACAACAAACTAAACCCAATCACTTTTAAATTACAAAAAAATGCTACTAACCATAGCAGACTATGCCAAACTCACCTAAAATACTTCGGCTACCATAAATCATCACCAACTAACCCTTACCACAACAAACTAAACCCAATCACTTTTAAATTACAAAAAAATGCTACTAACCATAGCAAACTATGCCAAACTCACCTAAATTACTTTGGCTATCAAAAATCACCCCCAACTACACTTTACAGCAACAAACTAAGCCCAATCACTTTAAAATTACAAAAAAATGCTAAAAATCATAACAAACTACACCAGAATCACCTAAATTACATCGGCTACCATAAATCATCTCCAACTATCCCTTACCACAACAAACCAAACCATATCATCTTAAAATTACAAAAAAAGGTGTACAAATCATAACAAACTAGGCCAGACTCACCTAAATTACTTCGGCTACTCTAAATCATCACCAATTAACCCTTACCACAACAAACTAAACCCAATCACTTTTAAATTACAAAAAAATGCTACTAACCATAGCAAACTATGCCAAACTCACCTAAATTACTTCAGCTACCATAAATCATCACAAAATAACCCTTACCACAACAAACTAAACCCAATCACTTTAAAATTAAAAAAAAATGCTACTAGCCATAGCAAACTATGCCAAACTCACCTAAATTACTTCGGCTATCAAAAATCACCCCCAACTACACTTTACAGCAACAAATTAAGCCCAATCACTTTGAAATTACAAAAAAATGCTAAAAATCATAACAAACTATACCAGAATCACCTAAATTACTTCAGCTACCGTAAATAACCCCCAACTATCCCTTACCACAACAAACCAAACCATATCATCTTAAAATTACAAAAAAAGGTGTACAAATCATAACAAACTATGCCAGACTCACCTAAATTACTTCGGCTACTCTAAATCATCACCAACTTACCCTTACCACAACAAACTAAACCCAATCACTTTTAAATTACAAAAAAATGCTACTAACCATAGCAAACTATGCCAAACTCACCTAAATTACTTCGGCTATCAAAAATCACCCCCAACTACACTTTACAGCAACAAACTAAGCCCAATTACTTTAAAATTACAAAAAAATTCTAAAAATCATAACAAACTATACCAGAATCACCTAAATTACTTCGGCTACCGTAAATCACCCCCAACTATCCCTTACCACAACAAACCAAACCATATCATCTTAAAATTACAAAAAAGGTGTACAAATCATAACAAACTATGCCAGACTCACCTGAATTACTTCGGCTACTCTAAATCATCACCAACTAACCCTTACCACAACAAACTAAACCCAATCACTTTTAAATTACAAAAAAATGCTACTAACCATAGCAAACTATGCCAAATTCACCTAAATTACTTCAGCTACCATAAATCATCACAAAATAACCTTTACCACAACAAACTAAACCCAATCACTTTAAAATTACAAAAAAATGCTACTAACCATAGCAAACTATGCCAAACTCACCTAAATTACTTCGGCTATCAAAAATCACCCCCAACTACACTTTACAGCAACAAACTAAGCCCAATCACTTTGAAATTACAAAAAAATGCTAAAAATCATAACAAACTATACCAGAATCACCTAAATTACTTCGGCTACCGTAAATCACCCCCAACTATCCCTTACCACAACAAACCAAACCATATCATCTTAAAATTACAAAAAAAGGTGTACAAATCATAACAAACTATGCCAGACTCACCTAAATTACTTCGGTTACTCTAAATTATCACCAACTTACCCTTACCACAACAAACTAAACCCAAGTACTTTTAAATTACAAAAAAATGCTACTAACCATAGCAAACTATGCCAAACTCACCTAAATTACTTCGGCTACCATAAATCATCACCTACTAATCCTTACCACCACAAACTAAACCCAATCACTTTTAAATTACAAAAAAATGCTACTAACCATAGCAAACTATGACAAACTCACCTAAATTACTTCGGCTATCAAAAATCATCCCCAACTACACTATACAGCAACAAACTAAGCCCAATTACTTTAAAATTACAAAAAAATGCTAAAAATTATAACAAACTATACCAGAATCACCTAAATTACTTCGGCTACCGTAAATCACCCCCAACTATCCCTTACCACAACAAACCAAACCATATCATCTTAAAATTACAAAAAAGGTGTACAAATCATAACAAACTATGCCAGACTCACCTAAATTACTTCGGCTACTCTAAATCATCACCAACTAACCCTTACCACAACAAACTAAACCCAATCACTTTTAAATTACAAAAAAATGCTACTAACCATAGCAAACTATGCCAAACTCACCTAAATTACTTCAGCTACCATAAATCATCACCAACTAACCCTTACCACAACAAACTAACCCCAATCACTTTTAAATTACAAAAAAATGCTACTAACCATAGCAAGCTATGCCAAACTCACCTAAATTACTTCGGCTATCAAAAATCTCCCCCAACTACACTTTACAGCAACAAACTAAGCCCAATCAATCATAACAAACTATACCAGAATCACCTAAATTACTTCGGCTACCGTAAATCACCCCCAAGTATCCCTTACCACAACAAACCGAACCATATCATCTTAAAATTACAAAAAAGGTGTACAAATCATAACAAACTATGCCAGACTCACCTAAATTACTTCGGCTACTCTAAATCATTACCAACTAACCCTTACCACAACAAACTAAACCCAATCACTTTTAAATTACAAAAAAATGCTACTAACCATAGCAAACTATGCCAAACTCACCTAAATTACTTCGGCTACCATAAATCATCACCAACTAACCCTTACCACAACAAACTAAACCCAATCAATTTTAAATTACAAAAAAATGCTACTAACCATAGCAAGCTATGCCAAACTCACCTAAATTACTTCGGCTATCAAAAATCACCCTCAACTACACTTTACAGCAACAAACTAAGCCCAATCACTTTAAAATTACAAAAAAATGCTAAAAATCATAACAAACTATACCAGAATCACCTAAATTACTTCGGCTACCGTAAATCACCCCTAATTATTCCTTACCACGACAAACCAAACCATATCATCTTAAAATTACAAAAAAAGGTGTACAAATCATAACAAACTATGCCAGACTCACCTAAATTACTTCGGCTACTCTAAATCATCACCAACTAACCCTTACCACAACAAACTAAACCCAATCACTTTTAAATTACAAAAAAATGCTACTAACCATAGCAAACTATGCCAAACTCACCTAAATTACTTCGGCTACCATAAATCATCACCTACTAACCCTTACCACAACAAACTAAACCCAATCACTTTTAAATTACAAAAAAATGCTACTAACCATAGCAAACTATGACAAACTCACCTAAATTACTTCGGCTATCAAAAATCACCCCCAACTACACTTTACAGCAACAAACTAAGCCCAATCAATCATAACAAACTATACCAGAATCACCTAAATTACTTCGGCTACCGTAAATCACCCCCAAGTATCCCTTACCACAACAAACCGAACCATATCATCTTAAAATTACAAAAAAGGTGTACAAATCATAACAAACTATGCCAGACTCACCTAAATTACTTCGGCTACTCTAAATCATTACCAACTAACCCTTACCACAACAAACTAAACCCAATCACTTTTAAATTACAAAAAAATGCTACTAACCATAGCAAACTATGCCAAACTCACCTAAATTACTTCGGCTACCATAAATCATCACCAACTAACCCTTACCACAACAAACTAAACCCAATCAATTTTAAATTACAAAAAAATGCTACTAACCATAGCAAGCTATGCCAAACTCACCTAAATTACTTCGGCTATCAAAAATCACCCGCAACTACACTTTACAGCAAAAAACTAAGCCCAATCGCTTTAAAATTACAAAAAAATGCTAAAAATCATAACAAACTATACCAGAATCACCTAAATTACTTCGGCTACCGTAAATCACCCCTAATTATTCCTTACCACAACAAACCAAACCATATCATCTTAAAATTACAAAAAAAGGTGTACAAATCATAACAAACTATGCCAGACTCACCTAAATTACTTCGGCTACTCTAAATCATCACCAACTAACCCTTACCACAACAAACTAAACCCAATCACTTTTAAATTACAAAAAAATGCTACTAACCATAGCAAACTATGCCAAACTCACCTAAATTACTTCGGTTACCATAAATCATCACCTACTAACCCTTACCACAACAAACTAAACCCAATCAATTTTAAATTACAACAAAATGCTACTAACCATAGCAAACTATGACAAACTCACCTAAATTACTTCGGCTATCAAAAATCACCCCCAACTACACTTTACAGCAACAAACTAAGCCCAATCACTTTAAAATTACAAAAAAATCATAACAAACTATACCAGATTCACCTAAATTACTTCGGCTACCGTAAATCACCCCCAAGTATCCCTTACCACAACAAACCGAACCATATCATCTTAAAATTACAAAAAAAGTGTACAAATCATAACAAACTATGCCAGACTCACCTAAATTACTTCGGCTACTCTAAATCATTACCAACTTACCCTTACCACAACAAACTAAACCCAATCACTTTTAAATTACAAAAAAATGCTACTAACCATTGCAAACTATGCCAAACTCACCTAAATTACTTCGGCTACCATAAATCATCACCAACTAACCCTTACCACAACAAACTAAACCCAATCAATTTTAAATTACAAAAAAATGCTACTAACCATAGCAAGCTATGCCAAACTCACCTAAATTACTTCGGCTATCAAAAATCACCCTCAACTACACTTTACAGCAACAAACGTAGCCCAATCACTTTAAGATTACAAAAAAATGCTAAAAATCATAACAAACTATTCCAGAATCACCTAAATTACTTCGGCTACCGTAAATCACCCCCAACTATTCCTTACCACAACAAACCAAACCATATCATCTTAAAATTACAAAAAAAGGTGTACAAATCATAACAAACTATGCCAGACTCACCTAAATTACTTCGGCTACTCTAAATCATCACCAACTAACCCTTACCACAACAAACTAAACCCAATCACTTTTAAATTACAAAAAGTGCTTCTAACCATAGCAAACTATGCCAAACTCACCTAAATTACTTCGGCTACCATAAATCATCACCAACTAACCCTTACCACAACAAACTAAACCCAATCACTTTTAAATTACAAAAAAATGCTACTAACCATAGCAAACTAGGCCAAACTCACCTAAATTACTTCTGCTATAAAAAATCACCCCCAACAACACTTTACAGCAATAAACTAAGCCCAATAACTTTAAAATTACAAAAAAATGCTAAAAATCATAACAAACTATACCAGAATCACCTAAATTACTTCCGCTACCGTAAATCACCCCCAACTATCCCTTACCACAACAAACCAAACAATATCACCTTAAAATTACAAAAAAGGTGTACAAATCATAACAAACTATGACAGACTCACCTAAATTACTTCGGCTACTCTAAATCATCACCAACTAACCCTTACCACAACAAACTAAACCCAATCACTTTTAAATTACAAAAAAATGCTATTAACCATAGCAAACTATGCCAAACTCACCTAAATTACTTCGGCTACCATAAATCATCACCAACTAACCCTTACCACAACAAACTAAACCCAATCACTTTTAAATTACAAAAAAATGCTACAAAACATAGCAAGCTATGCCAAACTCACCTAAATTACTTCGGCTATCAAAAATCACCCCCAACTACACTTTACAGCAACAAACTAAGCCCAATTACTTTAAAATTACAAAAAAATGCTAAAAATCATAACAAAATATACCAGAATCACCTAAATTACTTCGGCTACCGTAAATCACCCCCAACTATCCCTTACCACAACAAACCAAACCATATCATCTTAAAATTACAAAAAAGGTGTACAAATCATAATAAACTATGCCAGACTCACCTAAATTACTTCGGCTACTCTAAATCATCACCAACTAACCCTTACCACAACAAACTAAACCCAATCACTTTTAAATTACAAAAAAATGCTACTAACCATAGCAAACTATGCCAAACTCACCTAAATTACTTCAGCTACCATAAATCATCACAAAATAACCCTTACCACAACAAACTAAACCCAATCACTTTAAAATTACAAAAAAATGCTACTAACCATAGCAAACTATGCCAAACTCACCTAAATTACTTCCGCTATCAAAAATCACGCCCAACTACACTTAACAGCAACAAACTAACCCCAATCACTTTGAAATTACAAAAAAATGCAAAAAATCATAACAAACTATACCAGAATCACCTAAATTACTTCGGCTACCGTAAATCACCCCCAACTATCCCTTACCACAACAAACCAAACCATATCATCTTAAAATTACAAAAAAAGGTGTACAAATCATAATAAACTATGCCAGACTCACCTAAATTACTTCGGCTACTCTAAATCATCACCAACTAACCCTTACCACAACAAACTAAACCCAATCACTTTTAAATTACAAAAAAATGCTACTAACCATAGCAAACTATGCCAAACTCACCTAAATTACTTCCGCTATCAAAAATCACGCCCAACTACACTTAACAGCAACAAACTAACCCCAATCACTTTAAAATTAGAAAAAAATGCTAAAAATCATAACAAACTATACCAGAATCACCTAAATTACTTCGGCTACCGTAAATCACCCCCAACTATCCCTTACCACAACAAACCAAACCATATCATCTTAAAATTACAAAAAAAGTTGTACAAATCATAACAAACTATGCCAGACTCACCTAAATTACTTCGGCTACTCTAAGTCATCACCAAATAACCCTTACCACAACAAACTAAACCCAATCACTTTTAAATTACAAAAAAATGCTACTAACCATAGCAAACTATGCCAAACTCACCTAAATTACTTCGGCAACCATAAATCATCACCAACTAACCCTTACCACAACAAACTAAACCCAATCAAATTTAAATTACAAAAAAATGCTACTAGCCATAGCAAACTATGCCAAACTCACCTAAATTACTTCGGCTATTAAAAATCACCCCCAACTACACTTTACAGCAACAAACTAAGCCCAATCACTTTAAAATTACAAAAAAATGCTAAAAATCATAACAAACTATACCAGAATCACCTAAATTACTTCGGCTACCGTAAATCACCCCCAACTATCCCTTACCACAACAAACCAAACCATATCATCTTAAAATTACAAAAAAAGGTGTACAAATCATAACAAACTATGCCAGACTCACCTAAATTACTTCGGCTACTCTAAATCATCACCAACTTACCCTTACCACAACAAACTAAACCCAAGTACTTTTAAATTACAAAAAAATGCTACTAACCATAGCAAACTATGCCAAACTCACCTAAATTACTTCGGCTACCATAAATCATCACCTACTAACCCTTACCACAACAAACTAAACCCAATCATTTTTAAATTACAAAAAAATGCTACTAACCATAGCAAACTATGACAAACTTACCTAAATTACTTCGGCTATCAAAAATCACCCCCAACTACACTTTACAGCAACAAACTAAGCCCAATCACTTTAAAATTACAAAAAAATCATAACAAACTATACCAGAATCACCTAAATTACTTCGGCTTCCGTAAATCACCCCCAAGTATCCCTTACCACAACAAACCAAACCATATCATCTTAAAATTACAAAAAAGGTGTACAAATCATAACAAACTATGCCAGACTCACCTAAATTACTTCGGCTACTCTAAATCATTACCAACTAACCCTTACCACAACAAACTAAACCCAATCACTTTTAAATTACAAAAAAATGCTACTAATCATAGCAAACTATGCCAAACTCACCTAAATTACTTCGGCTACCATAAATCATCACCAACTAACCCTTACCACAACAAACTAAACCCAATCCTTTTTAAATTACAAAAAAATGCTACTAACCATAGCAAACTATGACAAACTTACCTAAATTACTTCGGCTATCAAAAATCACCCCCAACTACACTTTACAGCAACAAACTAAGCCCAATCACTTTAAAATTACAAAAAAATCATAACAAACTATACCAGAATCACCTAAATTACTTCGGCTTCCGTAAATCACCCCCAAGTATCCCTTACCACAACAAACCAAACCATATCATCTTAAAATTACAAAAAAGGTGTACAAATCATAACAAACTATGCCAGACTCACCTAAATTACTTCGGCTACTCTAAATCATTACCAACTAACCCTTACCACAACAAACTAAACCCAATCACTTTTAAATTACAAAAAAATGCTACCAATCATAGCAAACTATGCCAAACTCACCTAAATTACTTCGGCTACCATAAATCATCACCAACTAACCCTTACCACAACAAACTAAACCCAATCTCTTTTAAATTACAAAAAAATGCTACTAACCATAGCAAACTATGCCAAACTCACCTAAATTACTTCGGCTATCAAAAATCACCCCCAACTACACTTTACAGCAATAAACTAAGCCCAATCACTTTAAAATTACAAAAAATGCTAAAAATCATAACAAACTATACCAGAATCACCTAAATTACTTCGGCTACCGTAAATCACCCCCAACTATCTCTTACCACAACAAATCAAACCATATCATCTTAAAATTACAAAAAAAGGTGTACAAATCATAACAAATTATGCCGGACTCACCTAAATTACTTCGGCTACTCTAAATCATCACCAACTAACCCTTACCACAACAAACTAAACCCAATCACTTTTAAATTACAAAAAAATGCTACTAACCATAGCAAACTATGCCAAACTCACCTAAATTACTTCGGCTATCAAAAATCACCCCCAACTACACTCTACAGCAACAAACTAAGCCCAATCACTTTAAAATTACAAAAAAATGGTAAAAATCATAACAAACTATACCAGAATCACCTAAATTACTTCGGCTACCGTAAATCACCCCCAACCATCCCTTACCACAACAAACCAAACCATATCATCTTAAAATTACAAAAAAAGATGTACAAATCATAACAAACTATGCTTGACTCACCTAAATTACTTCGGCTACGCTAAATCATCACCAACTAACCCTTACCACAACAAACTAAACCCAATCACTTTTAAATTACAAAAAAATGCTACTAACCATAGCAAATTATGCCAAACTCACTTAAATTACTTCGGCTACCATAAATCATCACCAACTAACCCTTACCACAACAAACTAAACCCAATCATTTTTAAATTATAAAAAAATGCTACTAACCATAGCAAACTATGCCAAACTCACCTAAATTACTTCGGCTATCAAAAATCACCCCCAACTACACTTTACAGCAACAAACTAAACCCAATCACTTTAAAATTACAAAAAAATGCTAATAATCATTACAAACTATACCAGAATCACCTAAACTACTTCGGCTACCGTAAATCACCCCCAAATATCCCTTACCACAACAAACCAAACCATATCATCTTAAAATTACAAAAAAAGGTGTACAAATCATAACAAGCTATGCCAGACTCACCTAAATTACTTCGGCTACTCTAAATCATCACCAACTTACCCTTACCACAACAAACTAAACCCAAGTACTTTTAAATTACCAAAAAATGCTACTAACCATAGCAAACTATGCCAAACTCACCTAAATTTCTTCGGCTACCATAAATCATCACCTACTAACCCTTACCACAACAAACTAAACCCAATCACTTTTAAATTACAAAAAAATGCTACTAACCATAGCAAACTATGCCAAACTCACCTAAATTACTTCGGCTACCATAAATCATCACCAACTAACCCTTACCACAACAAACTAAACCCAATCACTTTTAAATTACAAAAAAATGCTACTAACCATAGCATAGTATGCCAAACTCACCTAAATTACTTCGGCTATCAAAAATCACACACAACTACACTTTACAGCAACAAACTAAGCCCAATCACTTTAAAATTACAAAAAAATGCTAAAAATCATAACAAACTATACCAGAATTACCTAAATTACTTCGGCTACCGTAAATCACCCCCAACTATCCCTTACGACAACAAACCAAACCATATCATCTTAAAATTACAAAAAAAGGTGTACAAATCATAACAAACTATGCCAGACTCACCTAAATTACTTCGGCTACTCTAAATCATCACCAACTAACCATTATCACAACAAACTAAACCCAATCACTTTTAAATTACAAAAAAATGCTACTAACCATAGCAAACTATGCCAAACTCACCTAAATTACTTCGGCTACCATAAATCATCACCAACTAACCCTTACCACAACAAACTAAACCCAATCACTTTTATATTACAAAAAAATGCTACTAACCATAGCAAACTATGACAAACTCACCTAAATTACTTCGGCTATCAAAAATCACCCCCAACTACACTTTACAGCAACAAACTAAGCCCAGTTACTTTAAAATTACAAAAAAATGCTAAAAATCATAACAAACTATACCAGAATCACCTAAATTACTTCGGCTACCCTAAATCACCCCCAACTATTCCTTACCACAACAAACCAAACCATATCATCTTAAAATTACAAAAAAAGGTGTACAAATCATAACAAACTATGCCAGACACACCTAAATTACTTTGGCTACTCTAAATCATCACCAACTAACCCTTACCACAACAAACTAAACCCAATCACTTTTAAATTACAAAAAATGCTTCTAACCATAACAAACTATGCCAAACTCACCTAAATTACTTCGGCTACCATAAATCATCACCAACTAACCCTTACCACAACAAACTAAACCCAATCACTTTTAAATTACAAAAAAATTCTACTAATCATAGCAAACTAGGCCAAACTCACCTAAATTACTTCGGCTATCAAAAATCACCCCCAACAACACTTTACAGCAATAAACTAAGCCCAATCACTTTAAAATTACAAAACAATGCTAAAAATCATAACAAACTATACAAGAATCACCTAAATTACTTCGGCTACCGTAAATCACCCCCAACTATCCCTTACCACAACAAACCAAACCATATCATCTTAAAATTACAAAAAAAGGTGTACAAATCATAACAAACTATGTCAGATTCACCTAAATTATTTCGGCTACTCTAAATCATCACCAACTAACCCTTACCACAACAAACTAAACCCAATCACTTTTAAATTACAAAAAAATGCTACTAACCATAGCAAACTATGCCAAACTCACCTAAATTACTTCGGCTACCATAAATCATCACCAACTAACCCTTACCACAACAAACTAAACCCAATCACTTTTAAATTACAAAAAAATGCTACTAACCATAACAAATTATGCCAAACTCACCTAAATTACTTCGGCTATTAAAAACCACCCCCAACTACACTTTACATTAACCAACTAAGCCCAATCACTTTAAAATTACAAAAAAATGCTAAAAATCATAACAAACTATACCAGAATCACCTAAAATACTTCGGCTACCGTAAATCACCCCCAACTATCCCTTACCACAACAAACCAAACCATATCATCTCAAAATTACAAAAAAAGGTGTACAAATCATAACAAACTAGGCCAGACTCACCTAAATTACTTCGGCTACTCTAAATCATCACCAAGTAACCCTTACCACAACAAACTAAACCCAATCACTTTTAAATTACAAAAAAATGCTACTAACCATAGCAAACTATGCCAAACTCACCTAAATTACTTCAGCTACCATAAATCATCACCAAATAACCCTTACCACAACAAACTAAACCCAATCACTTTTAAATTACAAAAAAATGCTACTAACCATAGCAAACTATGCCAAACTCACCTAAATTACTTCGGCTATCAAAAATCACCCCCAACTACACTTTACAGCAACAAACTAAGCCCAATCACTTTAAAATTACAAAAAAATGGTAAAAATCATAACAAACTATACCAGAATCACCTAAATTACTTCGGCTACCGTAAATCACCCCCAACCATCCCTTACCACAACAAACCAAACCATATCATCTTAAAATTACAAAAAAAAGATGTACAAATCATAACAAACTATGCTTGACTCACCTAAATTACTTCGGCTACGCTAAATCATCACCAACTAACCCTTACCACAACAAACTAAACCCAATCACTTTTAAATTACAAAAAAATGCTACTAACCATAGCAAACTATGCCAAACTCACTTAAATTACTTCGGCTACCATAAATCATCACCAACTAACCCTTACCACAACAAACTAAACCCAATCATTTTTAAATTATAAAAAAATGCTACTAACCATAGCAAACTATGCCAAACTCACCTAAATTACTTCGGCTATCAAAAATCACCCCCAACTACACTTTACAGCAACAAACTAAACCCAATCACTTTAAAATTACAAAAAAATGCTAATAATCATTACAAACTATACCAGAATCACCTAAATTACTTCGGCTACCGTAAATCACCCCCAAATATCCCTTACCACAACAAACCAAACCATATCATCTTAAAATTACAAAAAAAGGTGTACAAATCATAACAAGCTATGCCAGACTCACCTAAATTACTTCGGCTACTCTAAATCATCACCAACTAACCCTTACCACAACAAACTAAACCCAATCACTTTTAAATTACAAAAAAATGCTACTAACCATAGCAAACTATGCCAAACTCACCTAAATTACTTCGGCTACCATAAATCATCACCAACTAACCCTTACCACAACAAACTAAACCCAATCACTTTTAAATTACAAAAAAATGCTACTAACCATAGCATACTATGCCAAACTCACCTAAATTACTTCGGCTATCAAAAATCACACACAACTACACTTTACAGCAACAAACTAAGCCCAATCACTTTAAAATTACAAAAAAATGCTAAAAATCATAACAAACTATACCAGAATTACCTAAATTACTTCGGCTACCGTAAATCACCCCCAACTATCCCTTACCACAACAAACCAAACCATATCATCTTAAAATTACAAAAAAAGGTGTACAAATCATAACAAACTATGCCAGACTCACCTAAATTACTTCGGCTACTCTAAATCATCACCAACTAACCCTTACCACAACAAACTAAACCCAATCACTTTTAAATTACAAAAAAATGCTACTAACCATAGCAAACTATGCCAAACTCACCTACATTACTTCGGCTACCATAAATCATGATCAACTAACCCTTACCACAACAAACTAAACCCAATCACTTTTAAATTACAAAAAAATGCTACCAACCATAGCAAATTATGCCAAACTTACTTAAATTACTTCGGCTACCATAAATCATCACCAACTAACCCTTACCACAACAAACTAAACCCAATTGCTTTTAAATTACAAAAAAATGCTACTAACCATAGCAAACTATGCCAAACACACCTAAATTACTTCGGCTATCAAAAATCATCCCCAACTACATTTTACAGCAACAAACTAAGCCCAATAACTTTAAAATTACAAAAAAATGCTAAAAATCATAACAAACTATACCAGAATCACCTAAATTATTTCGGCTACCGTAAATCACCCCCAGCTATCCCTTACCACAACAAACCAAACCATATCATCTTAAAATTACAAAAAAGGTGTACAAATCATAACAAACTATGCCAGACTCTCCTAAATTACTTCGGCTATTCTAAATCATCACCAACTAACCCTTACCACAACAAACTAAACCCAATCGCTTTTAAATTAAAATAAAATGCTACTAACCATAGCAAACTATGCCAAACTCACCTAAATTACTTCGGCTACCATAAATCATTACCAACTAACCTTTACCACAACAAACTAAACCCAATCACTTTTAAATTACAAAAAAATGCTACTAACCATAGCAAACTATGCCAAACTCACCTAAATTACTTCGGCTATCAAAAATCACCCCCAACCACACTTTACAGCAACAAACTAAGCCCAATCACTTTAAAATTACAAAAAAATGCTAAAAATCATAACAAACTATTCCAGAATCACTTAAATTACTTTGGCTACCGTAAATCACCCCCAACTATCCCTTGCTACAACAAACCAAACCATATCATCTTGAAATTACAAAAAAAAGTGTACAAATCATAACAAATTATGCCAGACTCACCTAAATTACTTCGGTTACTCTAAATCATCACCAACAAACCCTTACCACAACAAACTAAACCCAATCACATTTAAATTACAAAAAAATGCTTCTAACCATAGCAAACTATGCCAAACTCACCTAAATTACTTTGGCTACCATAAATCATCACCAACTAACCCTTACCACAACAAACTAAACCCAATTGCTTTTAAATTACAAAAAAATGCTACTAACCATAGCAAACTATGCCAAACTCACCTAAATTACTTCGGCTATCAAAAATCATCCCCAACTACACTTTACAGCAACAAACTAAGCCCAATCACTTTAAAATTACAAAAAAATGCTAAAAATCAAAACAAATTATACCAGAATCACCTAAATTACTTCGGCTACCGTAAATCACCCCCAACTATCCCTTACCACAACAAACCAAACCATATCATCTTAAAATTACAAAAAAAGGTGTACAAATCATAACAAACTATGCCAGACTCACCTAAATTACTTCGGCTACTCTAAATCATCACCAACTAACCCTTACCACAACAAACTAAACCCAATCACTTTTAAATTACAAAAAAATGCTACTAACCATAGCAAACTATGCCAAACTCACCTAAATTACTTCGGCTATCAAAAATCACACCCAACTACACTTTACAGCAACAAACTAAGCCCAATCACTTTAAAATTACACAAAAATGCTAAAAATCATAACAAACTATACCAGAATTACTTAAATTACTTCGGCTACCCTAAATCACCCCCAAGTATCCCGTACTACAACAAACCAAAACATATCATCTTAAAATTACAAAAAAAGGTCTACAAATCATAACAAACTATGCCAGACTCACCTAAATTACTTCGGCTACTCTAAATCATCACCAACTAACCCTTACCACAACAAACTAAACCCAATCACTTTTAAATTACAAAAAAATGCTACTAACCATAGCAAACTATGCCAAACTCACCTAAATTACTTCGGCTACCATAAATCATCACCAACTAACCCTTACCACAACAAACTAAACAGAATCACTTTTAAATTACAAAAAAATGCTACTAACCATAGCAAACTATGCCAAACTCACCTAAATTACTTCGGCTATCAAAAATCACCCCCAACTACACTTTACAGCAACAAACTAAGCCCAATCACTTAAAAATAAAAATAAATGCAAAAAATCATAAAAAACTATACCAGAATCACCTAAATTACTTCGGCTACCGTAAATCACCCCCAACTATCCCTTACCGCAACAAACCAAACCATATCATCTTAAAATTACAAAAAAAGGTGTACAAATTATAACAAACTATGCCAGACTCACCTAAATTACTTCGGATACTCTAAATCATGACCAACTAACCCTTACCACAACAAACTAAACCCAATCACTTTTAAATTACAAAAAAATGCTACTAACCATAGCAAACTATGCCAAACTCACCTAAATTACTTCGGCTACCATAAATCATCACCAACTACACTTTACAGCAACAAACTAAGCCCAATCACTTTAAAATTACAAAAAATCGCTAAAAATCATAACAAACTATACCAGAATCACCTAAATTACTTTGGCTACCGTAAATCGCTCCCAACTATCCCTTACCACAACAAGCTACACCCAATCACTTTTAAATTACAAAAAAATGCTACTAACCATAGCAAACTATGCCAAACTCACCTAAATTGCTTCGGCTACCATAAATCATCACCAACTAACCCTTACCACAACAAACTAAACCCAATCACTTTTAAATTACAAAAAAATGCTACTAACCATAGCAAACTATGCCAAACTTACCTAAATTACTTCGGCTATCAAAAATCACCCCCAACTACACTTTACAGCAACAAACTAAGCCCAATCACTTTAAAATTACAAAAAAATGCTAAAAATCATAACAAACTATACCAGAATCACCTAAATAACTTCGGCTACCGTAAATCACCCCCAACTATCCCTTACCACAACAAACCAAACCATATCATCTTAAAATTACAAAAAAAGATGTACAAATCATAACAAACTTTTCCAGACTCACCTAAATTACTTCGGCTACTCTAAATCATCACCAACTAACCCTTACCACAACAAACTAAACCCAATCACTTTTAAATTACTAAAAAATGCTACTAACCATAGCAAACTATGCCAAACTCACCTAAATTACTTCGGCTACAACAAATCATCACCAACTAACCCTTACCACAACAAACTAAACTCAATCACTTTTAAATTACAAAAAAAATGCTACTAACCATAGCAAACTATGCCAAAATCACCTAAATTACTTCGGCAACCATAAATCATCACCAACTAACCCTTACCACAACAAACTAAACCCAATCACTTTTAAATTGCAAAAAAATGCTACTAACCATAGCAAACAATGCCAAACTCACCTAAATTACTTCGGCTACCATAAATCATCACCAACTAACCCTTACCACAACAATCTAAACCCAATCACTTTTAAATTACAAAAAAATGCTACTAACCATAGCAAACTATGCCAAACTCACCTAAATTACTTCGGCTATCAAAAATCACCCCAAACTACACTTTACAGCAACAAACTAAGCCCAATCACTTTAAAATTACAAAAAAATGCTAAAAATCATAACAAACTATACCAGAATCACCTAAATTACTTCGGCTACCGTAAATCACCTCCAACTATCCCTTACCACAACAAACCAAACCATATCATCTTAAAATTACAAAAAAAGGTGTACAAATCATAACAAACTATGCCAGACTCACCTAAATTACTTCGGCTACTCTAAATCATCACCAACTAAACCTTACCACAACAAACTAAACCCAATCACCTTTAAATTTCAAAAAAATGCTAGTAACCATAGCAAACTATGCCAAACTCACCTAAATTACTTCGGCTACCATAAGTCATCACCAACTAACCCTTACCACAACAAACTAAACCCAATCACTTTTAAATTTAAAAAAAATGCTACTAACCATAGCAAACTATGTCAAACTCACCTAAATTACTTCGGCTATCAAAAATCACCCCCAACTACACTTTACAGCAACAAACTAAGCCCAATCACTTTAAAATTACAAAAAAATGCTAAAAATCATAACAAACTATACCAGAATCATCTAAATTACTTCAGCTACCGTAAATCACCCCCAACTATACCTAACCACAACAAACCAAACCATATCATATTAAAATTACAAAAAAAGGTGTACAAATCATAACAAACTATGCCAGACTCACCTAAATTACTTCGGCTACTCTAAATCATCACCAACTAACCCTTACCACAACAAACTAAACCCAATCACTTTTAAATTACAAAAAAATGCTACTTACCGTAGCAAACTATGCCAAACTCACCTAAATTACTTCGGCAACCACAAATCGTCACCAACTAACCCTTACCACAAGAAACTAAACCCAATCACTTTTAAATTACAAAAAAATGCTAGTAACCATAACAAACTATGCCAAACTCACCTAAATTACTTCGGCTATCAAAAATCACCCTAAACTACACTTTACAGCAACAAACTAAGCTCAATCACTTTAAAATTACAAAAAAATGCTAAAAATCATAACAAACTAAACCAGAATCACCTAAATTACTTCGGCTACCGTAAATCACCCCCAACTATCCCTTACCACAACAAACCAAACCATATCATCTTAAAATTACAAAAAAAGGTGTACATATCATAACAAACTATGCGAGACTCACCTAAATTACTTCGGCTACTCTAAATCATCACCAACTAACCCTTACCACATCAAACTAAACCCAATCACTTTTAAATTACAAAAAAATGCTAGTAACCATAACAAACTATGCCAAACTCACCTAAATTACTTCGGCTATCAAAAATCACCCCCAACTACACTTTACAGCAACAAACTAACCCCAATCACTTTAAAATTACAAAAAAATGCTAAAAATCATAACAAACTATACCAGAATCACCTAAATTACTTCGGCTACCGTAAATCACCCCTAATTATTCCTTACCACAACAAACCAAACCATATCATCTTAAAATTACAAAAAAAGGTGTACAAATCATAACAAACTATGCGAGACTCACCTAAATTACTTCGGCTACTCTAAATCATCACCAACTAACCCTTACCACAACAAACTAAACCCAATCACTTTTAAATTACAAAAAAATGCTAGTAACCATAACAAACTATGCCAGACTCACCTAAATTACTTCGGCTACTCTAAATCATCACCTACTAACCCTTACCACAACAAACTAAACCCAATCTCTTTTAAATTACAAAAAAATGCTACTAACCATAGCAAACTATGCCAAACTCACCTAAATTACTTCGGCTATCAAAAATTACCCCCAACTACACTTTACAGCAACAAACTAAGAACAATCACTTTAAAATTACAAAAAAATGCTAAAAACCATAACAAACTATACCAGAATCACCTAAATTACTTCGGCTACCGTAAATCACCCTCAACTATCCCTTACCACAACAAACCAAACCATATCATCTTAAAATTACAAAAAAGGTGAACAAATCAAAGCAAACTATGCCAGACTCACCTAAATTACTTCGGCTTCTCTAAATCATCTCCAACTAACACTTACCACAACAAACTAAACCCAATCACTTTTAAATTACAAAAAAATGTTACTAACCATAGCAAACTATGCCAAACTCACCTAAATTACTTCGGCTACCATTAATCATCACCAACTAACCCTTACCACAACAAACAAACCCAATCACTTTTAAATTACAAAAAAATGCTACTAACCATAGCAAACTATGCCAAACTCACCTAAATTACTTCGGCTATCAAAAATCACCCCCAACTACACTTTACAGCAACAAACTAAGCCCAATCACTTTAAAATTACAAAAAAAAGCTAAAAATCATAACAAACTATACCAGAATCACCTAAATTACTTCGGCTACCGTAAATCGCCCCCAACTATCCCTTACCACAACAAGCTACACCCAATCACTTTTAAATTACAAAAAAATGCTACGAACCATAGCAAACTATGCCAAACTCACCTAAATTACTTCGGCAACCATAAATCATCACCAACTAACCCTTACCAGAAGAAACTAAACCCAATCACTTTTAAATTACAAAAAAATGCTAGTAACCATAACAAAGTATGCCAAACTCACCTAAATTACTTCGGCTATCAAAAATCACCCCCAACTACACTTTACAGCAACAAACTAAGCCCAATCACTTTAAAATTACAAAAAAATGCTAAAAATCATAACAAACTAAACCAGAATCACCTAAATTACTTCGGCTACCGTAAATCACCCCAACTATCCCTTACCACAACAAACCAAACCATATCATCTTAAAATTACAAAAAATGGTGTACATATCATAACAAACTATGCAAGACTCACCTAAATTACTTCGGCTACTCTAAATCATCACCAACTAACCCTTACCACAACAAACTAAACCCAATCACTTTTAAATTACAAAAAAATGCTAGTAACCATAACAAACTATGCCAAGCTCACCTAAATTACTTCGGCTATCAAAAATCACCCCCAACTACACTTTACAGCAACAAACTAACCCCAATCACTTTAAAATTACAAAAAAATGCTAAAAATCATAACAAACTATACCAGAATCACCTAAATTACTTCGGCTACCGTAAATCACCCCCAACTATCCCTTACCACAATAAACCAAACCATATCATCTTAAAATTACAAAAAAAGGTGTACAAATTATAACAAACTATGCCAGACTCACCTAAATTACTTCGGCTACTCTAAATTATCACCTACTAACCCTTACCACAACAAACTAAACCCAATCTCTTTTAAATTACAAAAAAATGCTACTAACCATAGCAAACTATGCCAATCTCACCTAAATTACTTCGGCTATCAAAAATCACCCCCAACTACACTTTACAGCAACAAACTAAGAACAATCACTTTAAAATTACAAAAAAATGCTAAAAACCATAACAAACTATACCAGAATCACCTAAATTACTTCGGCTACCGTAAATCACCCTCAACTATCCCTTACCACAACAAACCAAACCATATCATCTTAAAATTACAAAAAAGGTGAACAAATCAAAGCAAACTATGCCAGACTCACCTAAATTACTTCGGCTACTCTAAATCATCTCCAACTAACACTTACCACAACAAACTAAACCCAATCACTTTTAAATTACAAAAAAATGCTACTAACCATAGCAAACTATGCCAAACTCACCTAAATTACTTCAGCTACCATAAATCATCACAAAATAACCCTTACCACAACAAACTAAACCCAATCACTTTAAAATTACAAAAAAATGCTACTAACCATAGCAAACTATGCCAAACTCACCTAAATTACTTCCGCTATCAAAAATCACGCCCAACTACACTTAACAGCAACAAACTAACCCCAATCACTTTGAAATTACAAAAAAATGCAAAAAATCATAACAAACTATACCAGAATCACCTAAATTACTTCGGCTACCGTAAATCACCCCTAATTATTCCTTACCACAACAAACCAAACCATATCATCTTAAAATTACAAAAAAAGGTGTACAAATCATAACAAACTATGCCAGACTCACCTAAATTACTTCGGCTACTCTAAATCATCACCAACTAACCCTTACCACAACAAACTAAACCCAATCACTTTTAAATTACAAAAAAATGCTACTAACCATAGCAAACTATGCCAAACTCACCTAAATTACTTCGGCTACCATAAATCATCACAAAATAACCCTTACCACAACAAACTAAACCCAATCACTTTAAAATTACAAAAAAATGCTACTAACCATAGCAAACTATGCCAAACTCACCTAAATTACTTCCGCTATCAAAAATCACGCCCAACTACACTTAACAGCAACAAACTAACCCCAATCACTTTGAAATTACAAAAAAATGCAAAAAATCATAACAAACTATACCAGAATCACCTAAATTACTTCGGCTACCGTAAATCACCCCTAATTATTCCTTACCACAACAAACCAAACCATATCATCTTAAAATTACAAAAAAAGGTGTACAAATCATAACAAACTATGCCAGACTCACCTAAATTACTTCGGCTACTCTAAATCATCACCAACTAACCCTTACCACAACAAACTAAACCCAATCACTTTTAAATTACAAAAAAATGCTACTAACCATAGCAAGCTATGCCAAACTCACCTAAATTACTTCGGCTATCAAAAATCTCCCCCAACTACACTTTACAGCAACAAACTAAGCCCAATCAATCATAACAAACTATACCAGAATCACCTAAATTACTTCGGCTACCGTAAATCACCCCCAAGTATCCCTTACCACAACAAACCGAACCATATCATCTTAAAATTACAAAAAAGGTGTACAAATCATAACAAACTATGCCAGACTCACCTAAATTACTTCGGCTACTCTAAATCATTACCAACTAACCCTTACCACAACAAACTAAACCCAATCACTTTTAAATTACAAAAAAATGCTACTAACCATAGCAAACTATGCCAAACTCACCTAAATTACTTCGGCTACCATAAATCATCACCAACTAACCCTTACCACAACAAACTAAACCCAATCAATTTTAAATTACAAAAAAATGCTACTAACCATAGCAAGCTATGCCAAACTCACCTAAATTACTTCGGCTATCAAAAATCACCCTCAACTACACTTTACAGCAACAAACTAAGCCCAATCACTTTAAAATTACAAAAAATGCTAAAAATCATAACAAACTATACCAGAATCACCTAAATTACTTCGGCTACCGTAAATCACCCCTAATTATTCCTTACCACGACAAACCAAACCATATCATCTTAAAATTACAAAAAAAGGTGTACAAATCATAACAAACTATGCCAGACTCACCTAAATTACTTCGGCTACTCTAAATCATCACCAACTAACCCTTACCACAACAAACTAAACCCAATCACTTTTAAATTACAAAAAAATGCTACTAACCATAGCAAACTATGCCAAACTCACCTAAATTACTTCGGCTACCATAAATCATCACCTACTAACCCTTACCACAACAAACTAAACCCAATCACTTTTAAATTACAAAAAAATGCTACTAACCATAGCAAACTATGACAAACTCACCTAAATTACTTCGGCTATCAAAAATCACCCCCAACTACACTTTACAGCAACAAACTAAGCCCAATCAATCATAACAAACTATACCAGAATCACCTAAATTACTTCGGCTACCGTAAATCACCCCCAAGTATCCCTTACCACAACAAACCGAACCATATCATCTTAAAATTACAAAAAAGGTGTACAAATCATAACAAACTATGCCAGACTCACCTAAATTACTTCGGCTACTCTAAATCATTACCAACTAACCCTTACCACAACAAACTAAACCCAATCACTTTTAAATTACAAAAAAATGCTACTAACCATAGCAAACTATGCCAAACTCACCTAAATTACTTCGGCTACCATAAATCATCACCAACTAACCCTTACCACAACAAACTAAACCCAATCAATTTTAAATTACAAAAAAATGCTACTAACCATAGCAAGCTATGCCAAACTCACCTAAATTACTTCGGCTATCAAAAATCACCCGCAACTACACTTTACAGCAAAAAACTAAGCCCAATCGCTTTAAAATTACAAAAAAATGCTAAAAATCATAACAAACTATACCAGAATCACCTAAATTACTTCGGCTACCGTAAATCACCCCTAATTATTCCTTACCACAACAAACCAAACCATATCATCTTAAAATTACAAAAAAAGGTGTACAAATCATAACAAACTATGCCAGACTCACCTAAATTACTTCGGCTACTCTAAATCATCACCAACTAACCCTTACCACAACAAACTAAACCCAATCACTTTTAAATTACAAAAAAATGCTACTAACCATAGCAAACTATGCCAAACTCACCTAAATTACTTCGGTTACCATAAATCATCACCTACTAACCCTTACCACAACAAACTAAATCCAATCAATTTTAAATTACAACAAAATGCTACTAACCATAGCAAACTATGACAAACTCACCTAAATTACTTCGGCTATCAAAAATCACCCCCAACTACACTTTACAGCAACAAACTAAGCCCAATCACTTTAAAATTACAAAAAAATCATAACAAACTATACCAGAATCACCTAAATTACTTCGGCTACCGTAAATCACCCCCAAGTATCCCTTACCACAACAAACCGAACCATATCATCTTAAAATTACAAAAAAAGTGTACAAATCATAACAAACTATGCCAGACTCACCTAAATTACTTCGGCTACTCTAAATCATTACCAACTTACCCTTACCACAACAAACTAAACCCAATCACTTTTAAATTACAAAAAAATGCTACTAACCATTGCAAACTATGCCAAACACACCTAAATTACTTCGGCTACCATAAATCATCACCAACTAACCCTTACCACAACAAACTAAACCCAATCAATTTTAAATTACAAAAAAATGCTACTAACCATAGCAAGCTATGCCAAACTCACCTAAATTACTTCGGCTATCAAAAATCACCCTCAACTACACTTTACAGCAACAAACGTAGCCCAATCACTTTAAGATTACAAAAAAATGCTAAAAATCATAACAAACTATTCCAGAATCACCTAAATTACTTCGGCTACCGTAAATCACCCCCAACTATTCCTTACCACAACAAACCAAACCATATCATCTTAAAATTACAAAAAAAGGTGTACAAATCATAACAAACTATGCCAGACTCACCTAAATTACTTCGGCTACTCTAAATCATCACCAACTAACCCTTACCACAACAAACTAAACCCAATCACTTTTAAATTACAAAAAGTGCTTCTAACCATAGCAAACTATGCCAAACTCACCTAAATTACTTCGGCTACCATAAATCATCACCAACTAACCCTTACCACAACAAACTAAACCCAATCACTTTTAAATTACAAAAAAATGCTACTAACCATAGCAAACTAGGCCAAACTCACCTAAATTACTTCTGCTATCAAAAATCACCCCCAACAACACTTTACAGCAATAAACTAAGCCCAATCACTTTAAAATTACAAAAAAATGCTAAAAATCATAACAAACTATACCAGAATCACCTAAATTACTTCCGCTACCGTAAATCACCCCCAACTATCCCTTACCACAACAAACCAAACCATATCACCTTAAAATTACAAAAAAGGTGTACAAATCATAACAAACTATGACAGACTCACCTAAATTACTTCGGCTACTCTAAATCATCACCAACTAACCCTTACCACAACAAACTAAACCCAATCACTTTTAAATTACAAAAAAATGCTATTAACCATAGCAAACTATGCCAAACTCACCTAAATTACTTCGGCTACCATAAATCATCACCAACTAACCCTTACCACAACAAACTAAACCCAATCACTTTTAAATTACAAAAAAATGCTACAAACCATAGCAAGCTATGCCAAACTCACCTAAATTACTTCGGCTATCAAAAATCACCCCCAACTACACTTTACAGCAACAAACTAAGCCCAATTACTTTAAAATTACAAAAAAATGCTAAAAATCATAACAAAATATACCAGAATCACCTAAATTACTTCGGCTACCGTAAATCACCCCCAACTATCCCTTACCACAACAAACCAAACCATATCATCTTAAAATTACAAAAAAGGTGTACAAATCATAATAAACTATGCCAGACTCACCTAAATTACTTCGGCTACTCTAAATCATCACCAACTAACCCTTACCACAACAAACTAAACCCAATCACTTTTAAATTACAAAAAAATGCTACTAACCATAGCAAACTATGCCAAACTCACCTAAATTACTTCAGCTACCATAAATCATCACAAAATAACCCTTACCACAACAAACTAAACCCAATCACTTTAAAATTACAAAAAAATGCTACTAACCATAGCAAACTATGCCAAACTCACCTAAATTACTTCCGCTATCAAAAATCACGCCCAACTACACTTAACAGCAACAAACTAACCCCAATCACTTTGAAATTACAAAAAAATCATAACAAACTATACCAGAATCACCTAAATTACTTCGGCTTCCGTAAATCACCCCCAAGTATCCCTTACCACAACAAACCAAACCATATCATCTTAAAATTACAAAAAAGGTGTACAAATCATAACAAACTATGCCAGACTCACCTAAATTACTTCGGCTACTCTAAATCATTACCAACTAACCCTTACCACAACAAACTAAACCCAATCACTTTTAAATTACAAAAAAATGCTACTAATCATAGCAAACTATGCCAAACTCACCTAAATTACTTCGGCTACCATAAATCATCACCAACTAACCCTTACCACAACAAACTAAACCCAATCCTTTTTAAATTACAAAAAAATGCTACTAACCATAGCAAACTATGACAAACTTACCTAAATTACTTCGGCTATCAAAAATCACCCCCAACTACACTTTACAGCAACAAACTAAGCCCAATCACTTTAAAATTACAAAAAAATCATAACAAACTATACCAGAATCACCTAAATTACTTCGGCTTCCGTAAATCACCCCCAAGTATCCCTTACCACAACAAACCAAACCATATCATCTTAAAATTACAAAAAAGGTGTACAAATCATAACAAACTATGCCAGACTCACCTAAATTACTTCGGCTACTCTAAATCATTACCAACTAACCCTTACCACAACAAACTAAACCCAATCACTTTTAAATTACAAAAAAATGCTACTAATCATAGCAAACTATGCCAAACTCACCTAAATTACTTCGGCTACCATAAATCATCACCAACTAACCCTAACCACAACAAACTAAACCCAATCTCTTTTAAATTACAAAAAAATGCTACTAACCATAGCAAACTATGCCAAACTCACCTAAATTACTTCGGCTATCAAAAATCACCCCCAACTACACTTTACAGCAATAAACTAAGCCCAATCACTTTAAAATTACAAAAAATGCTAAAAATCATAACAAACTATACCAGAATCACCTAAATTACTTCGGCTACCGTAAATCACCCCCAACTATCCCTTACCACAACAAATCAAACCATATCATCTTAAAATTACAAAAAAAGGTGTACAAATCATAACAAATTATGCCGGACTCACCTAAATTACTTCGGCTACTCTAAATCATCACCAACTAACCCTTACCACAACAAACTAAACCCAATCACTTTTAAATTACAAAAAAATGCTACTAACCATAGCAAACTATGCCAAACTCACCTAAATTACTTCGGCTATCAAAAATCACCCCCAACTACACTCTACAGCAACAAACTAAGCCCAATCACTTTAAAATTACAAAAAAATGGTAAAAATCATAACAAACTATACCAGAATCACCTAAATTACTTCGGCTACCGTAAATCACCCCCAACCATCCCTTACCACAACAAACCAAACCATATCATCTTAAAATTACAAAAAAAGATGTACAAATCATAACAAACTATGCTTGACTCACCTAAATTACTTCGGCTACGCTAAATCATCACCAACTAACCCTTACCACAACAAACTAAACCCAATCACTTTTAAATTACAAAAAAATGCTACTAACCATAGCAAATTATGCCAAACTCACTTAAATTACTTCGGCTACCATAAATCATCACCAACTAACCCTTACCACAACAAACTAAACCCAATCATTTTTAAATTATAAAAAAATGCTACTAACCATAGCAAACTATGCCAAACTCACCTAAATTACTTCGGCTATCAAAAATCACCCCCAACTACACTTTACAGCAACAAACTAAACCCAATCACTTTAAAATTACAAAAAAATGCTAATAATCATTACAAACTATACCAGAATCACCTAAACTACTTCGGCTACCGTAAATCACCCCCAAATATCCCTTACCACAACAAACCAAACCATATCATCTTAAAATTACAAAAAAAGGTGTACAAATCATAACAAGCTATGCCAGACTCACCTAAATTACTTCGGCTACTCTAAATCATCACCAACTTACCCTTACCACAACAAACTAAACCCAAGTACTTTTAAATTACCAAAAAATGCTACTAACCATAGCAAACTATGCCAAACTCACCTAAATTTCTTCGGCTACCATAAATCATCACCTACTAACCCTTACCACAACAAACTAAACCCAATCACTTTTAAATTACAAAAAAATGCTACTAACCATAGCAAACTATGCCAAACTCACCTAAATTACTTCGGCTACCATAAATCATCACCAACTAACCCTTACCACAACAAACTAAACCCAATCACTTTTAAATTACAAAAAAATGCTACTAACCATAGCATACTATGCCAAACTCACCTAAATTACTTCGGCTATCAAAAATCACACACAACTACACTTTACAGCAACAAACTAAGCCCAATCACTTTAAAATTACAAAAAAATGCTAAAAATCATAACAAACTATACCAGAATTACCTAAATTACTTCGGCTACCGTAAATCACCCCCAACTATCCCTTACGACAACAAACCAAACCATATCATCTTAAAATTACAAAAAAAGGTGTACAAATCATAACAAACTATGCCAGACTCACCTAAATTACTTCGGCTACTCTAAATCATCACCAACTAACCATTATCACAACAAACTAAACCCAATCACTTTTAAATTACAAAAAAATGCTACTAACCATAGCAAACTATGCCAAACTCACCTAAATTACTTCGGCTACCATAAATCATCACCAACTAACCCTTACCACAACAAACTAAACCCAATCACTTTTATATTACAAAAAAATGCTACTAACCATAGCAAACTATGACAAACTCACCTAAATTACTTCGGCTATCAAAAATCACCCCCAACTACACTTTACAGCAACAAACTAAGCCCAGTTACTTTAAAATTACAAAAAAATGCTAAAAATCATAACAAACTATACCAGAATCACCTAAATTACTTCGGCTACCCTAAATCACCCCCAACTATTCCTTACCACAACAAACCAAACCATATCATCTTAAAATTACAAAAAAAGGTGTACAAATCATAACAAACTATGCCAGACACACCTAAATTACTTTGGCTACTCTAAATCATCACCAACTAACCCTTACCACAACAAACTAAACCCAATCACTTTTAAATTACAAAAAATGCTTCTAACCATAGCAAACTATGCCAAACTCACCTAAATTACTTCGGCTACCATAAATCATCACCAACTAACCCTTACCACAACAAACTAAACCCAATCACTTTTAAATTACAAAAAAATTCTACTAATCATAGCAAACTAGGCCAAACTCACCTAAATTACTTCGGCTATCAAAAATCACCCCCAACAACACTTTACAGCAATAAACTAAGCCCAATCACTTTAAAATTACAAAACAATGCTAAAAATCATAACAAACTATACAAGAATCACCTAAATTACTTCGGCTACCGTAAATCACCCCCAACTATCCCTTACCACAACAAACCAAACCATATCATCTTAAAATTACAAAAAAAGGTGTACAAATCATAACAAACTATGTCAGATTCACCTAAATTATTTCGGCTACTCTAAATCATCACCAACTAACCCTTGCCACAACAAACTAAACCCAATCACTTTTAAATTACAAAAAAATGCTACTAACCATAGCAAACTATGCCAAACTCACCTAAATTACTTCGGCTACCATAAATCATCACCAACTAACCCTTACCACAACAAACTAAACCCAATCACTTTTAAATTACAAAAAAATGCTACTAACCATAACAAATTATGCCAAACTCACCTAAATTACTTCGGCTATTAAAAACCACCCCCAACTACACTTTACATTAACCAACTAAGCCCAATCACTTTAAAATTACAAAAAAATGCTAAAAATCATAACAAACTATACCAGAATCACCTAAAATACTTCGGCTACCGTAAATCACCCCCAACTATCCCTTACCACAACAAACCAAACCATATCATCTCAAAATTACAAAAAAAGATGTACAAATCATAACAAACTAGGCCAGACTCACCTAAATTACTTCGGCTACTCTAAATCATCACCAAGTAACCCTTACCACAACAAACTAAACCCAATCACTTTTAAATTACAAAAAAATGCTACTAACCATAGCAAACTATGCCAAACTCACCTAAATTACTTCAGCTACCATAAATCATCACCAAATAACCCTTACCACAACAAACTAAACCCAATCACTTTTAAATTACAAAAAAATGCTACTAACCATAGCAAACTATGCCAAACTCACCTAAATTACTTCGGCTATCAAAAATCACCCCCAACTACACTTTACAGCAACAAACTAAGCCCAATCACTTTAAAATTACAAAAAAATTGTAAAAATCATAACAAACTATACCAGAATCACCTAAATTACTTCGGCTACCGTAAATCACCCCCAACCATCCCTTACCACAACAAACCAAACCATATCATCTTAAAATTACAAAAAAAAGATGTACAAATCATAACAAACTATGCTTGACTCACCTAAATTACTTCGGCTACGCTAAATCATCACCAACTAACCCTTACCACAACAAACTAAACCCAATCACTTTTAAATTACAAAAAAATGCTACTAACCATAGCAAACTATGCCAAACTCACTTAAATTACTTCGGCTACCATAAATCATCACCAACTAACCCTTACCACAACAAACTAAACCCAATCATTTTTAAATTATAAAAAAATGCTACTAACCATAGCAAACTATGCCAAACTCACCTAAATTACTTCGGCTATCAAAAATCACCCCCAACTACACTTTACAGCAACAAACTAAACCCAATCACTTTAAAATTACAAAAAAATGCTAATAATCATTACAAACTATACCAGAATCACCTAAATTACTTCGGCTACCGTAAATCACCCCCAAATATCCCTTACCACAACAAACCAAACCATATCATCTTAAAATTACAAAAAAAGGTGTACAAATCATAACAAGCTATGCCAGACTCACCTAAATTACTTCGGCTACTCTAAATCATCACCAACTAACCCTTACCACAACAAACTAAACCCAATCACTTTTAAATTACAAAAAAATGCTACTAACCATAGCAAACT
This sequence comes from Eledona agricola, assembly GCA_964023215.1. NCBI lineage: Eukaryota > Metazoa > Arthropoda > Insecta > Coleoptera > Tenebrionidae > Eledona > Eledona agricola. The sequence goes on along the minus strand of CAXIEJ010000091.1, from coordinate 1,247,898 downwards.
ATGCCAAACTCACCTAAATTACTTCGGCTACCATAAATCATCACCAACTAACCCTTACCACAACAAACTAAACCCAATCACTTTTAAATTACAAAAAAATGCTACTAACCATAGCATACTATGCCAAACTCACCTAAATTACTTCGGCTATCAAAAATCACACACAACTACACTTTACAGCAACAAACTAAGCCCAATCACTTTAAAATTACAAAAAAATGCTAAAAATCATAACAAACTATACCAGAATTACCTAAATTACTTCGGCTACCGTAAATCACCCCCAACTATCCCTTACCACAACAAACCAAACCATATCATCTTAAAATTACAAAAAAAGGTGTACAAATCATAACAAACTATGCCAGACTCACCTAAATTACTTCGGCTACTCTAAATCATCACCAACTAACCCTTACCACAACAAACTAAACCCAATCACTTTTAAATTACAAAAAAATGCTACTAACCATAGCAAACTATGCCAAACTCACCTACATTACTTCGGCTACCATAAATCATGATCAACTAACACTTACCACAACAAACTAAACCCAATCACTTTTAAATTACAAAAAAATGCTACCAACCATAGCAAATTATGCCAAACTTACTTAAATTACTTCGGCTACCATAAATCATCACCAACTAACCCTTACCACAACAAACTAAACCCAATTGCTTTTAAATTACAAAAAAATGCTACTAACCATAGCAAACTATGCCAAACACACCTAAATTACTTCGGCTATCAAAAATCATCCCCAACTACATTTTACAGCAACAAACTAAGCCCAATAACTTTAAAATTACAAAAAAATGCTAAAAATCATAACAAACTATACCAGAATCACCTAAATTATTTCGGCTACCGTAAATCACCCCCAGCTATCCCTTACCACAACAAACCAAACCATATCATCTTAAAATTACAAAAAAGGTGTACAAATCATAACAAACTATGCCAGACTCTCCTAAATTACTTCGGCTATTCTAAATCATCACCAACTAACCCTTACCACAACAAACTAAACCCAATCGCTTTTAAATTAAAATAAAATGCTACTAACCATAGCAAACTATGCCAAACTCACCTAAATTACTTCGGCTACCATAAATCATTACCAACTAACCTTTACCACAACAAACTAAACCCAATCACTTTTAAATTACAAAAAAATGCTACTAACCATAGCAAACTATGCCAAACTCACCTAAATTACTTCGGCTATCAAAAATCACCCCCAACCACACTTTACAGCAACAAACTAAGCCCAATCACTTTAAAATTACAAAAAAATGCTAAAAATCATAACAAACTATTCCAGAATCACTTAAATTACTTTGGCTACCGTAAATCACCCCCAACTATCCCTTACTACAACAAACCAAACCATATCATCTTGAAATTACAAAAAAAGGTGTACAAATCATAACAAATTATGCCAGACTCACCTAAATTACTTCGGTTACTCTAAATCATCACCAACAAACCCTTACCACAACAAACTAAACCCAATCACATTTAAATTACAAAAAAATGCTTCTAACCATAGCAAACTATGCCAAACTCACCTAAATTACTTTGGCTACCATAAATCATCACCAACTAACCCTTACCACAACAAACTAAACCCAATTGCTTTTAAATTACAAAAAAATGCTACTAACCATAGCAAACTATGCCAAACTCACCTAAATTACTTCGGCTATCAAAAATCATCCCCAACTACACTTTACAGCAACAAACTAAGCCCAATCACTTTAAAATTACAAAAAAATGCTAAAAATCATAACAAATTATACCAGAATCACCTAAATTACTTCGGCTACCGTAAATCACCCCCAACTATCCCTTACCACAACAAACCAAACCATATCATCTTAAAATTACAAAAAAAGGTGTACAAATCATAACAAACTATGCCAGACTCACCTAAATTACTTCGGCTACTCTAAATCATCACCAACTAACCCTTACCACAACAAACTAAACCCAATCACTTTTAAATTACAAAAAAATGCTACTAACCATAGCAAACTATGCCAAACTCACCTAAATTACTTCGGCTATCAAAAATCACACCCAACTACACTTTACAGCAACAAACTAAGCCCAATCACTTTAAAATTACACAAAAATGCTAAAAATCATAACAAACTATACCAGAATTACTTAAATTACTTCGGCTACCCTAAATCACCCCCAAGTATCCCGTACTACAACAAACCAAAACATATCATCTTAAAATTACAAAAAAAGGTCTACAAATCATAACAAACTATGCCAGACTCACCTAAATTACTTCGGCTACTCTAAATCATCACCAACTAACCCTTACCACAACAAACTAAACCCAATCACTTTTAAATTACAAAAAAATGCTACTAACCATAGCAAACTATGCCAAACTCACCTAAATTACTTCGGCTACCATAAATCATCACCAACTAACCCTTACCACAACAAACTAAACAGAATCACTTTTAAATTACAAAAAAATGCTACTAACCATAGCAAACTATGCCAAACTCACCTAAATTACTTCGGCTATCAAAAATCACCCCCAACTACACTTTACAGCAACAAACTAAGCCCAATCACTTAAAAATAAAAATAAATGCAAAAAATCATAAAAAACTATACCAGAATCACCTAAATTACTTCGGCTACCGTAAATCACCCCCAACTATCCCTTACCGCAACAAACCAAACCATATCATCTTAAAATTACAAAAAAAGGTGTACAAATTATAACAAACTATGCCAGACTCACCTAAATTACTTCGGATACTCTAAATCATGACCAACTAACCCTTACCACAACAAACTAAACCCAATCACTTTTAAATTACAAAAAAATGCTACTAACCATAGCAAACTATGCCAAACTCACCTAAATTACTTCGGCTACCATAAATCATCACCAACTACACTTTACAGCAACAAACTAAGCCCAATCACTTTAAAATTACAAAAAATCGCTAAAAATCATAACAAACTATACCAGAATCACCTAAATTACTTTGGCTACCGTAAATCGCTCCCAACTATCCCTTACCACAACAAGCTACACCCAATCACTTTTAAATTACAAAAAAATGCTACTAACCATAGCAAACTATGCCAAACTCACCTAAATTGCTTCGGCTACCATAAATCATCACCAACTAACCCTTACCACAACAAACTAAACCCAATCACTTTTAAATTACAAAAAAATGCTACTAACCATAGCAAACTATGCCAAACTTACCTAAATTACTTCGGCTATCAAAAATCACCCCCAACTACACTTTACAGCAACAAACTAAGCCCAATCACTTTAAAATTACAAAAAAATGCTAAAAATCATAACAAACTATACCAGAATCACCTAAATAACTTCGGCTACCGTAAATCACCCCCAACTATCCCTTACCACAACAAACCAAACCATATCATCTTAAAATTACAAAAAAAGATGTACAAATCATAACAAACTTTTCCAGACTCACCTAAATTACTTCGGCTACTCTAAATCATCACCAACTAACCCTTACCACAACAAACTAAACCCAATCACTTTTAAATTACTAAAAAATGCTACTAACCATAGCAAACTATGCCAAACTCACCTAAATTACTTCGGCTACAACAAATCATCACCAACTAACCCTTACCACAACAAACTAAACTCAATCACTTTTAAATTACAAAAAAATGCTACTAACCATAGCAAACTATGCCAAAATCACCTAAATTACTTCGGCAACCATAAATCATCACCAACTAACCCTTACCACAACAAACTAAACCCAATCACTTTTAAATTGCAAAAAAATGCTACTAACCATAGCAAACAATGCCAAACTCACCTAAATTACTTCGGCTACCATAAATCATCACCAACTAACCCTTACCACAACAATCTAAACCCAATCACTTTTAAATTACAAAAAAATGCTACTAACCATAGCAAACTATGCTAAACTCACCTAAATTACTTCGGCTATCAAAAATCACCCCAAACTACACTTTACAGCAACAAACTAAGCCCAATCACTTTAAAATTACAAAAAAATGCTAAAAATCATAACAAACTATACCAGAATCACCTAAATTACTTCGGCTACCGTAAATCACCTCCAACTATCCCTTACCACAACAAACCAAACCATATCATCTTAAAATTACAAAAAAAGGTGTACAAATCATAACAAACTATGCCAGACTCACCTAAATTACTTCGGCTACTCTAAATCATCACCAACTAAACCTTACCACAACAAACTAAACCCAATCACCTTTAAATTTCAAAAAAATGCTAGTAACCATAGCAAACTATGCCAAACTCACCTAAATTACTTCGGCTACCATAAGTCATCACCAACTAACCCTTACCACAACAAACTAAACCCAATCACTTTTAAATTTAAAAAAAATGCTACTAACCATAGCAAACTATGCCAAACTCACCTAAATTACTTCGGCTATCAAAAATCACCCCCAACTACACTTTACAGCAACAAACTAAGCCCAATCACTTTAAAATTACAAAAAAATGCTAAAAATCATAACAAACTATACCAGAATCATCTAAATTACTTCAGCTACCGTAAATCACCCCCAACTATACCTAACCACAACAAACCAAACCATATCATATTAAAATTACAAAAAAAGGTGTACAAATCATAACAAACTATGCCAGACTCACCTAAATTACTTCGGCTACTCTAAATCATCACCAACTAACCCTTACCACAACAAACTAAACCCAATCACTTTTAAATTACAAAAAAATGCTACTTACCGTAGCAAACTATGCCAAACTCACCTAAATTACTTCGGCAACCACAAATCGTCACCAACTAACCCTTACCACAAGAAACTAAACCCAATCACTTTTAAATTACAAAAAAATGCTAGTAACCATAACAAACTATGCCAAATTCACCTAAATTACTTCGGCTATCAAAAATCACCCTAAACTACACTTTACAGCAACAAACGAAGCCCAATCACTTTAAAATTACAAAAAAATGCTAAAAATCATAACAAACTAAACCAGAATCACCTAAATTACTTCGGCTACCGTAAATCACCCCCAACTATCCCTTACCACAACAAACCAAACCATATCATCTTAAAATTACAAAAAAAGGTGTACATATCATAACAAACTATGCGAGACTCACCTAAATTACTTCGGCTACTCTAAATCATCACCAACTAACCCTTACCACATCAAACTAAACCCAATCACTTTTAAATTACAAAAAAATGCTAGTAACCATAACAAACTATGCCAAACTCACCTAAATTACTTCGGCTATCAAAAATCACCCCCAACTACACTTTACAGCAACAAACTAACCCCAATCACTTTAAAATTACAAAAAAATGCTAAAAAGCATAACAAACTATACCAGAATCACCTAAATTACTTCGGCTACCGTAAATCACCCCCAACTATCCCTTACCACAACAAACCAAACCATATCATCTTAAAATTACAAAAAAAGGTGTACATATCATAACAAACTATGCGAGACTCACCTAAATTACTTCGGCTACTCTAAATCATCACCAACTAACCCTTACCACAACAAACTAAACCCAATCACTTTTAAATTACAAAAAAATGCTAGTAACCATAACAAACTATGCCAGACTCACCTAAATTACTTCGGCTACTCTAAATCATCACCTACTAACCCTTACCACAACAAACTAAACCCAATCTCTTTTAAATTACAAAAAAATGCTACTAACCATAGCAAACTATGCCAAACTCACCTAAATTACTTCGGCTATCAAAAATTACCCCCAACTACACTTTACAGCAACAAACTAAGAACAATCACTTTAAAATTACAAAAAAATGCTAAAAACCATAACAAACTATACCAGAATCACCTAAATTACTTCGGCTACCGTAAATCACCCTCAACTATCCCTTACCACAACAAACCAAACCATATCATCTTAAAATTACAAAAAAGGTGAACAAATCAAAGCAAACTATGCCAGACTCACCTAAATTACTTCGGCTTCTCTAAATCATCTCCAACTAACACTTACCACAACAAACTAAACCCAATCACTTTTAAATTACAAAAAAATGTTACTAACCATAGCAAACTATGCCAAACTCACCTAAATTACTTCGGCTACCATTAATCATCACCAACTAACCCTTACCACAACAAACAAACCCAATCACTTTTAAATTACAAAAAAATGCTACTAACCATAGCAAACTATGCCAAACTCACCTAAATTACTTCGGCTATCAAAAATCACCCCCAACTACACTTTACAGCAACAAACTAAGCCCAATCACTTTAAAATTACAAAAAAAAGCTAAAAATCATAACAAACTATACCAGAATCACCTAAATTACTTCGGCTACCGTAAATCGCCCCCAACTATCCCTTACCACAACAAGCTACACCCAATCACTTTTAAATTACAAAAAAATGCTACGAACCATAGCAAACTATGCCAAACTCACCTAAATTACTTCGGCAACCATAAATCATCACCAACTAACCCTTACCAGAAGAAACTAAACCCAATCACTTTTAAATTACAAAAAAATGCTAGTAACCATAACAAACTATGCCAAACTCACCTAAATTACTTCGGCTATCAAAAATCACCCCCAACTACACTTTACAGCAACAAACTAAGCCCAATCACTTTAAAATTACAAAAAAATGCTAAAAATCATAACAAACTAAACCAGAATCACCTAAATTACTTCGGCTACCGTAAATCACCCCAACTATCCCTTACCACAACAAACCAAACCATATCATCTTAAAATTACAAAAAATGGTGTACATATCATAACAAACTATGCAAGACTCACCTAAATTACTTCGGCTACTCTAAATCATCACCAACTAACCCTTACCACAACAAACTAAACCCAATCACTTTTAAATTACAAAAAAATGCTAGTAACCATAACAAACTATGCCAAGCTCACCTAAATTACTTCGGCTATCAAAAATCACCCCCAACTACACTTTACAGCAACAAACTAACCCCAATCACTTTAAAATTACAAAAAAATGCTAAAAATCATAACAAACTATACCAGAATCACCTAAATTACTTCGGCTACCGTAAATCACCCCCAACTATCCCTTACCACAATAAACCAAACCATATCATCTTAAAATTACAAAAAAAGGTGTACAAATTATAACAAACTATGCCAGACTCACCTAAATTACTTCGGCTACTCTAAATTATCACCTACTAACCCTTACCACAACAAACTAAACCCAATCTCTTTTAAATTACAAAAAAATGCTACTAACCATAGCAAACTATGCCAATCTCACCTAAATTACTTCGGCTATCAAAAATCACCCCCAACTACACTTTACAGCAACAAACTAAGAACAATCACTTTAAAATTACAAAAAAATGCTAAAAACCATAACAAACTATACCAGAATCACCTAAATTACTTCGGCTACCGTAAATCACCCTCAACTATCCCTTACCACAACAAACCAAACCATATCATCTTAAAATTACAAAAAAGGTGAACAAATCAAAGCAAACTATGCCAGACTCACCTAAATTACTTCGGCTACTCTAAATCATCTCCAACTAACACTTACCACACCAAACTAAACCCAATCACTTTTAAATTACAAAAAAATGTTACTAACCATAGCAAACTATGCCAAACTCACCTTAATTACTTCGGCTACCATTAATCATCACCAACTAACCCTTACCAGAAGAAACTAAACCCAATCACTTTTAAATTACAAAAAAATGCTAGTAACCATAACAAACTATGCCAAACTCACCTAAATTACTTCGGCTATCAAAAATCACCCCCAACTACACTTTACAGCAACAAACTAAGCCCAATCATTTTAAAATTACAAAAAAATGCTAAAAATCGTAACAAACTAAACCAGAATCACCTAAATTACTTCGGCTACCGTAAATCACCCCCAACTATCCCTTACCACAACAAACCAAACCATATCATCTTAAAATTACAAAAAAAGGTGTACATATCATAACAAACTATGCGAGACTCACCTAAATTACTTCGTCTACTCTAAATCATCACCAACTAACCCTTACCACAACAAACTAAACCCAATCACTTTTAAATTACAAAAAAATGCTAGTATCCATAACAAACTATGCCAAACTCACCTAAATTACTTCGGCTATCAAAAATCACCCACAACTACACTTTACAGCAACAAACTAAGCCCAATCACTTTAAAATTACAAAAAAATGCTAAAAATCATAACAAACTAAACCAGAATCACCTAAATTACTTCGGCTACATTAAATCACCCTCAACTATCCCTTACCACAACAAACCAAACCATATCATCTTAAAATTACAAAAAAAGGTGAACAAATCAAAGCAAACTATGCCAGACTCACCTAAATTACTTCGGCTACTCTAAATCATCACCAACTAACACTTACCACAACAAACTAAACCCAATCACTTTTAAATTACAAAAAAATGCTACTAACCATAGCAAACTATGCCAAACTCACCTAAATTACTTCGGCTATCAAAAATCACCCCCAACTAACCCTTACCACAACAAACTAAACCCAATCACTTTTAAATTACAAAAAAATGCTACTAACCATAGCAAACTATGCCAAACTCACCTAAATTACTTCGGCTATCAAAAATCACCCCCAACTACACTTTACAGCAACAAACTAAGCCCAATCACTTTAAAATTACAAAAAAATGCTAAAAATCATAACAAACTATACCAGAATCACCTAAATTACTTCGGCTACCGTAAATCACCCCCAACTATCCCTTACCACAACAAAACAAACCATATCATCTTAAAATTACAAAAAAAAGGTGTACAAATCATATCATAACAAACTATGCAAGACTCACCTAAATTACTTCGGCTACTCTAAATCATCACCAACTAACCCTTACCACAACAAACTAAACCCAAACACTTTTAAATTACAAACAAATGCTAGTAACCATAGCAAACTATGCCAAACTCACCTAAATTACTTCGGCTATCAAAAATCACCCCCAACTACACTTCACAGCAACAAACTAAGCCCAATCACTTTAAAATTACAAAAAAATGCTAAAAATCATAACAAACTATACCAGAATCACCTAAATTACTTCGGCTACCGTAAATCACCCCCAACTATCCCTTACCACAATAAACCAAACCATATCATCTTAAAATTACAAAAAAGGTGTACAAATTATAACAAACTATGCCAGACTCACCTAAATTACTTCGGCTACTCTAAATCATCACCTACTAAACCTTACCACAACAAACTAAACCCAATCCCTTTTAAATTACAAAAAAATGCTACTAACCATATCAAACTATGCCAAACTCACCTAAATTACTTCGGCTATCAAAAATCACCCCCAACTACACTTTACAGCAACAAACTAAGAACAATCATTTTAAAATTAAAAAAATTATAAAAACCATAACAAACTATACCAGAATCACCTAAATTACTTCGGCTACCGTAAATCACCCTCAACTATCCCTTACCACAACAAACCAAACCATATGATCTTAAAATTACAAAAAAAGGTGTACAAATCAAAGCAAACTATGCCAGACTCACCTAAATTACTTCGGCTACTCTAAATCATCACCAACTAACACTTACCACAACAAACTAAACCCAATCACTTTTAAATTACAAAAAAATGCTACTAACCATAGCAAACTATGCCAAACTCACCTAAATTACTTCGGCTACCATAAATCATCACCAACTAACCCTTACCACAACAAACTAAACCCAATCACTTTTAAATTACAAAAAAATGCTACTAACCATAGCAAACTATGCCAAACTCACCTAAATTACTTCGGCTATCAAAAATCACCCCCAACTACACTTTACAGCAAAAAACTAAGCCCAATCACTTTAAAATTACAAAAAAATGCTAAAAATCATAACAAACTATACGAGAATCACCTAAATTACTTCGGCTACCGTAAATCACCCCCAACTATCCCTTACCACAACAAACCAAACCATATCATCTTAAAATTACAAAAAAAGGTGTACAAATCATAACAAACTATGCAAGACTCACCTAAATTACTTCGGCTACTCTAAATCATCACCAACTAACCCTTACCACAACAAACTAAACCCAAACACTTTTAAATTACAAACAAATGCTAGTAACCATAGCAAACTATGCCAAACTCACTTAAATTACTTCGGCTATCAAAAATCACCCCCAACTACACTTTACAGCAACAAACTAAGCCCAATCACTTTAAAATTACAAAAAAATTCTAAAAATCATAACAAACTATACCAGAATCACCTAAATTACTTCGGCTACCGTAAATCACCCCCAACTATCCCTTACCACAATAAACCAAACCATATCATCTTAAAATTACAAAAAAAGGTGTACAAATTATAACAAACTATGCCAGACTCACCTAAATTACTTCGGCTACTCTAAATCATCACCTACTAACCCTTACCACAACAAACTAAACCCAATCTTTTTTAAATTACAAAAAAATGCTACTAACCATAGCAAACTATGCCAAACTCACCTAAATTACTTCGGCTATCAAAAATCACCCCCAACTACACTTTACAGCAACAAACTAAGAACAATCACTTTAAAATTACAAAAAAATGCTAAAAACCATAACAAACTATACCAGAATCACCTAAATTACTTCGGCTACCGTAAATCACCCTCAACTATCCCTTACCACAACAAACCAAACCATATGATCTTAAAATTACAAAAAAAGGTGTACAAATCAAAGCAAACTATGCCAGACTCACCTAAATTACTTCGGCTACTCTAAATCATCACCAACTGACACTTACCACAACAAACTAAACCCAATCACTTTTAAATTACAAAAATATGCTACTAACCATAGCAAACTATGCCAAACTCACCTAAATTACTTCGGCTACCATAAATCATCACCAACTAACCCTTACCACAACAAACTAAACCCAATCACTTTTAAATTACAAAAAAATGCTACTAACCATAGCAAACTATGCCAAACTCACCTAAATTACTTCGGCTATCAAAAATCACCCCCAACTACACTTTACAGCAACAAACTAAGCCCAATCACTTTAAAATTACAAAAAAATGCTAAAAATCATAACAAACTATACCAGAATCACCTAAATTACTTCGGCTACCGTAAATCACCCCCAACTATCCCTTACCACAACAAACCAAACCATATCATTTTAAAATTACAAAAAAAGGTGTACAAATTATAACAAACTACGCAAGACTCACCTAAATTACTTCGGCTACTCTAAATCATCACCAACTAACCCTTACCACAACAAACTAAACCCAATCACTTTTAAATTACAAAAAAATGCTACTAACCATAGCAAACTATGCCAAACTCACCTAAATTACTTCGGCTATCAAAAATCACCCCCAACTACACTTTACAGCAACAAACTAAGCCCAATCACTTTAAAATTACAAAAAAATGCTAAGAATCATAACAAACTATACCAGAATCACCTAAATTACTTCGGTTACCGTAGATCACCACTAACTATCCCTTATCACAACAAACCAAACCATATCATGTTAAAATTACAAAAAAAGGTATACAAATCATAACAAACTATGCCAGACTCACCTAAATTACTTCGGCTACTTTAAATCATCACCAACTAACCCTTACCACAACAAACTAAACCCAATCACTTTTAAATTACAAAAAAATGCTAGTAACCATGGCTAACTATGCCAAACTCACCTAATCTACTTCGGCTACCATAAATCATCACCAACTAACCCTTACCACAACAAACTAAACCCAATCACTTTTAAATTACAAAAAAATGCTACTAACCATAGCAAACTATGCCAAACTCACCTAAATTACTTCGGCTATCAAAAATCACCCCCAGCTACACTTTACAACAACAAACTAAGCCCAATCACTTTAAAATTACAAAAAAATGCTAAAAATCATAACAAACTATACCAGAATCACCTAAATTACTTCGGCTACCGTAAATCACCCCCAACTATCCCTTACCACAACAAACCAAACCATATCATCTTAAAAATACAAAAAAAAAATGTACAAATCATAACAAACTATGCCAGACTCACCTAAATTACTTCGGCTACTCTAAATCATCACCAACTAACACTTACCACAACAAACTAAACCCAATCACTTTTAAATTACAAAAAAATGCTACTAACCATAGCAAACTATGCCAAACTCACCTAAATTACTTCGGCTATCAAAAATCACCCCCAACTACACTTTACAGCAACAAACTAAGCCCAATCACTTTAAAATTACAAAAAAATTCTAAAAATCATAACAAACTATACCAGAATCACCTAAATTACTTCGGCTACTGTAGATCACCCCCAACTATCCCTTACCACAACAAACCAAACCATATCATTTTAAATTACAAAAAAAAGGTGTACAAATCATAACAATCTATGCCAGACTCACCTACATTACTTCGGCTACTCTAAATCATCACCAACTAACCCTTACCACAACAAACGAAACCCAATCACTTTTAAATTACAAAAAAATGCTACTAACCATAGCAAACTATGCCAAACTCACCTAAATTACTTTGGCTATCAAAAATCACCCCCAACTACACTTTACAGCAACAAACTAAGCCCAATCACTTTAAAATTACAAAAAAATGATAAAAATCTTAACAAACTATACCAGAATCACCTATATTACTTCGGCTACCGTAGATCACCCCCAACTATCCCTTACCACAACAAACCAAACCATATCATCTTAAAATTACAAAAAAAGGTGTACAAATCATAACGAACTATGCCAGACTCACCTAAATTACTTCGGCTACTCTAAATCATCACCAACTAACCCTTACCACAACAAACTAAACCCAATCACTTTTAAATTTCAAAAAAATGCTAGTAACTATAGCAAACTAAACCAAAACTTACCTAAATTACTTCGGCTACCATAAATCATCACCAACTAACCCTTACCACAACAAACTAAACCCAATCACTTTTAAATTACAAAAAAATGCTACTAACCATAGCAAACTACGCCAAACTCACCTAAATTACTTCGTCTATCAAAAATCACCCCCAACTACACTTTACAACAACAAACTAAGCCCAATCACTTTAAAATTACAAAAAAATGCTAAAAATCATAACGAACTATACCAGAATCACCTAAATTACTTCGGCTACCGTAAATCACCCCCAACTATCTCTTACCACAACAAACCAAACCATACCATCTTAAAATTACAAAAAAAATTGTACAAATCATAACAAACTATGCCAGACTCACCTAAATTACTTCGGCTACTCTAAATCATCACCAACTAACCCTTACCACAACAAAATAAACTCAATCACTTTTAAATTACAAAAAAATGCTAGTAACCATTGGAAACTATGCCAAACTCACCTAAATTACTTCGGCTACCATAAATCATCACCAACTAACCCTTACCACAACAAACTAAACCCAATCACTTTTAAATTACAAAAAAATGCTACTAACCATAGCAAACTATGCCAAACTCACTTAAATTACTTCGGCTATCAAAAATCACCCCCAACTATACTTTACAGCAACAAACTAAGCCCAATCACTTTAAAATTACAAAAAAATGCTAAAAATCATAACAAACTATACCAGAATCACCTAAATTACTTCGGCTACCGTAAATCACCCCCAACTACCCCTTACTACAACAAACCAAACCATATCATCTTAAAATTACAAAAAACGGTGTACAAATCATAACAAACTATGCCAGACTCACCTAAATTACTTCGGCTAATCTAAATCATCACCAACTAACCCTTACCACAACAAACTAAACCCAATCAATTTTAAATTACATAAAAATGCTAGTAACCATAGCAAACTATGCCAAACTCACCTAAATTACTTCGGCTACTCTAAATCATCACCAACTAACCCTTACCACAACAAACGAAACCCAATCACTTTTAAATTACAAAAAAATGCTACAACCATAGCAAACTATGCCAAACACACCTAAATTACTTCGGCTACTCTAAATCATCACCAACTAACCCTTACCACAACAAACTAAACCCAATTACTTTTAAATTACAAAAAAATGCTACTAACCATAGAAAACTATGCCAAACTCACCTAAATTACTTCGGCTACCATAAATCATCACCAACTAACCCTTACCACAACAAACTAAACCCAATCACTTTTAAATTACAAAAAAATGCTACTAACCATAGCAAACTATGCCAAACTCACATAAATTACTTCGGCTACCATAAATCATCACCAACTAACCCTTACCACAACAAACTAAACCCAATCACTTTTAAATTACAAAAAAATGCTACTAACCATAGCAAACTATGCCAAACTCACCTAAATTACTTCGGCTATCAAAAATCACCCCCAACTACACTTTACAGCAACAAACTAAGCCCAATCACTTTAAAATTACAAAAAAATGCTAAAAATCATAACAAACTATACCAGAATCATCTAAATTACTTCGGCTACCGTAAATCACCCCCAACTATCCCTTACCACAACAAACTAAACCATATCATCTTAAAATTACAAAAAAAGGTGTACAAATCATAACAAACTATGCCAGACTCACCTAAATTACTTCGGCTACTCTAAATCATCACCAACTAACCCTTACCACAACAAACTAAACCCAATCACTTTTAAATTACAAAAAAATTCTACAACCATAGCAAACTATGCCAAACACACCTAAATTACTTCGGCTATCAAAAATCACTACCAACTACACTTTACAGCAACAAACTAAGCCCAATCACTTTAAAATTACAAAAAAATGCTAAAAATCATAACAAACTATACCAGAATCACCTAAATTACTTCGGCTACCGTAAATCACCCCCAACTATCCCTTACCACAACAAACCATACCATATCATCTTAAAATTACAAAAAAAATATATACAAATTATAACAAACTATGCCAGACTCACCTAAATTACTTCGGCTACTTTAAATCATCACCAACTAACCCTTACCACAACAAACTAAACCCAATCACTTTTAAATTACAAAAAAAATGCTACTAACCATAGAAAACAATGCCAAACTCACCTAAATTACTTCGGCTACCATAAATCATCACCAACTAAACCTTACCACAACAAACTAAACCCAATCACTTTTATATTACAAAAAAATGCTACTAACCATAGCAAACTATGCCAAACTCACCTAAATTACTTCGGCTATCAAAAATCACTCCCAACTACACTTTACAGCAACAAACTAAGGCCAATCACTTTAAAATTACAAAAAAATGCTAAAAATCATAACAAGCTATACCAGAATCACCTAAATTACTTCGGCTACCGTAAATCACCCCCAACTATCCCTTACCACAACAAACCCAACCATATCATCTTAAAATTACAAAAAAAGGTGTACAAATCATAACAAACTATGCCAGACTCACCTAAATTACTTCGGCTACTCTAAATCATCACCAACTAACCCTTACCATAACAAACTAAATCCAATCACTTTTAAATTACAAAAAAATGCTACTAACCATAGAAAACTATGCCAAACTCACCAAAATTACTTCGGCTACCACAAATCATCACCAACTAACCCTTACCACAACAAACTAAACCCAATCACTTTTAAATTACAAAAAAATGCTACTAACCATAGCAAACTATGCCAAACTCACCTAAATTACTTCGGCTACCATAAATCATCACCAACTAACCCTTACCACAACAAACTAAACCCAATCACTTTTAAATTACAAAAAAATGCTACTAACCATAGCAAACTATGCCAAACTCACCTAAATTACTTCGGCTATCAAAAATCACCCCAACTACACTTTACAGCAACAAACTAAGCCCAATCACTTTAAAATTACAAAAAAAAGCTAAAAATTATAATAAACTATACCAGAATCACCTAAATCACTTCGGCTACCGTAAATCACCCCCAACTATCCCTTACCACAACAAACCAAACCATATCATCTTAAAATTTCAAAAAAAGGTGTAAAAATCATAACAAACTATGCCAGACTCACCTAAAATACTTCGGCTACTGTAAATCATCACCAACTAACCCTTACCACAACAAACTAAACCCAATCACTTTTAAATTACAAAAAAATGCTACAACCATAGCAAACTATGCCAAACTCACCTAAATTACTTCGGCTATCAAAAATCACTACCAACTATACTTTACAGCAACAAACTAAGCCCAATCACTTTAAAATTACAAAAAAATGCTAAAAATCATAACAAACTATACCAGAATCACCTAAATTACTTCGGCTACCGTAAATCACCCCCAACTATCCCTTACCACAACAAACCAAACCATATCATCTTAAAATTACAAAAAAAGGTGTACAAATCATAACAAACTATGCCAGACTCACCTAAATTACTTCGGCTACTCTAAATCATCACCAACTAACCCTTACCACAACAAACTAAACCCAATCACTTTTAAATTACAAAGAAATGCTACTAACCATAGCAAACTATGCCAAACTCACCTAAATTACTTCGGCTATCAAAAATCACTCCCAACTACACTTTACAGCAACAAACTAAGGCCAATCACTTTAAAATTACAAAAAAATGCTAAAAATCATAACAAGCTATACCAGAATCACCTAAATTACTTCGGCTACCGTAAATCACCCCCAACTATCTCTTACCACAACAAACCCAACCATCTATATATATAAAGCGAAGTGTCCTCACTGACACACTCATCTACACATCTACACATCTACACATTCACTGATTCACCGACAACCTACAGCCCAAACCGGGAGGGCTGGAGACTTGAAATTTTAGACACGGGTCTATCAAGGGCCTAGAATGAACGCTAATATGGAGATTTTGCAAAATTCGGTCCGGTTCCTTTGTATTTAAATAAAAACCGAATAAAAACCGGTTAAAATAAGCAAAAAATGATCGGCTCGCGGAGACCGGGTTTTTTTTAGAAGCACGTGTCTAGCCAAAACAACTTCGACGTCGGGCGACCGGTTTACACTTTCACTTTCTGCTTTCCTGATCATACTTTTGCCGTACCTAGCGAGGCGCAGATATTTCAATTATAATTTTGATTTCAATTATAATGTCGATCCGTGACTCATTTAAAAATTACCAAACCACTCCAAATTTAATCCGTCTACATTAAACATCCTCAAATATCTCTTACCATTGCAAACTTCACCAAAGCAACCCCAAAAAATTCCCGAAATACGCCAAACTGACATAAATTAGATCCGTTATCTTAAATCATTCCTTACCACCCCTTAGCAACCCCAAGTAACTCCAATCACTTTAAAATAAAACAAAATGCCACAAACCATAGCAAACTATGCCAAACTCACCCAAATTACTTCGGCTACCATAAATCACCCCCAACTACCCCTTACCACCCCAAACTAAGCCAAATCACTTTAAAATTACAAAAAATGCTACAAACCATAGCAAACTATGTCAAACTCACTTAAATTACTTCGGCTACCATAAATCACCCCCAACTACCCCTTACCACCCCAAACTAAGCCAAATCACTTTAAAATTACAAAAAATGCTACAAACCATAGCAAACTATGTCAAACTCACTTAAATTACTTCGGCTACCATAAATCACCCCCAACTACCCCTTACCACCCCAAACTAAGCCAAATCACTTTAAAATTACAAAAAATGCTACAAACCATAGCAAACTATCTCAAACTCACTTAAATTACTTCGGCTACCATAAATCACCCCCAACTACCCCTTACCTCCCCAAACTCAGCCAAATCATTTTAAAATTACAAAAACTGATACAAATCATAGCAAACTATGCAAAACTCATCTAAATTACTTCGGCTACCATAGATCACCCCCAACTACCCCTTACCACCCCAAACAAAGCCCAATCACTTTAAAATTACAAAAAATGCTACAAACCATAGCAAACTATGTCAAACTCACCTAAATTACTTTGGCTACCATAAATCACCCCCAACTACCCCTTACCACCCCAAACTAAGCCCAATCACTTTTAAATTACAAAAAATGCTACAAACCATAGCAAACTATGTCCAACTCACTTAAATTACTTCGGCTACCATAAATCACCCCCAACTACCCCTTACCACCCCAAACTAAGCCAAATCATTTTAAAATTACAAAAAATGATACAAATCATAGCAAACTATGCCAAACTCACCCAAATTACTTGGGCTTCCATAAATCACCCCCAACTACCCCTTACCCCCCCAAACTAAGCCAAATCACTTTAAAATTACAAAAAATGCTAAAAACCATAGCAAGCTATGCCAAACTTAACTAAATTACTTCGGCTACCATAAATAAACCCCAACTACCCCTTACTACCCCAAAATAGGCCCAATCACTTTAAAATTACAAAAAATGCTACAAACCATAGCAAGCTATGTCAAACTCACCTAAATTACTTCGGCTACCATAAATCACCCCCAACCACCCCTTACCGCCCCAAACTAAGCCAAATCACTTTAAAATTACAAAAAATGCTACAAACCATAGCAAACTATGTCAAACTCACTTAAATTACTTCGGCTACCATAAATCACCCCCAACTACCCCTTACCACCCCAAACTAAGCCAAATGACTTTAAAATTACAAAAAATGCTACAAACCATAGCAAACTATGTCAAACTCACTTAAATTACTTCGGCTACCATAAATCACCCCCAACTACCCCTTACCACCCCAAACTAAGCCAAATCACTTTAAAATTACAAAAAATGCTACAAACCATAGCAAACTATGTCAAACTCACTTAAATTACTTCGGCTACCATAAATCACCCCCAACTACCCCTTACCACCCCAAACTAAGCCAAATCATTTTAAAATTACAAAAACTGATACAAATCATAGCAAACTATGCAAAACTCATCTAAATTACTTCGGCTACCATAGATCACCCCCAACTACCCCTTACCACCCCAAACAAAGCCCAATCACTTTAAAATTACAAAAAATGCTACAAGCCATAGCAAACTATGTCAAACTCACCTAAATTACTTTGGCTACCATAAATCACCCCCAACTACCCCTTACCACCCCAAACTAAGCCCAATCACTTTTAAATTACAAAAAATGCTACAAACCATAGCAAACTATGTCCAACTCACTTAAATTACTTCGGCTACCATAAATCACCCCCAACTACCCCTTACCACCCCAAACTAAGCCAAATCATTTTAAAATTACAAAAAATGATACAAATCATAGCAAACTATGCCAAACTCACCCAAATTACTTGGGCTACCATAAATCACCCCCAACTACCCCTTACCGCCCCAAACTAAGCCAAATCACTTTAAAATTACAAAAAATGCTAAAAACCATAGCAAGCTATGCCAAACTTAACTAAATTACTTCGGCTACCATAAATAAACCCCAACTACCCCTTACTACCCCAAAATAGGCCCAATCACTTTAAAATTAAAAAAAATGCTACAAACCATAGCAAGCTATGTCAAACTCACCTAAATTACTTCGGCTACCATAAATCACCCCCAACCACCCCTTACCGCCCCAAACTAAGCCAAATCACTTTAAAATTACAAAAAATGCTACAAATCATAGCAAACTATGTCAAACTCACTTAAATTACTTCGGCTACCATAAATCACTCCCAACTACCCCTTACCACTCCAAAATAAGCCCAATCACTTTAAAATTACAAAAAATGCTAAAAACCATAGCAAGCTATGCCAAACTCAACTAAATTACTTCGGCTACCATAAATAAACCCCAACTACCCCTTACTACCCCAAAATAGGCCCAATCACTTTAAAATTACAAAAAATGCTACAAACCATAGGAAGCTATGTCAAACTCACCTAAATTA
The DNA here is from genome assembly GCA_964023215.1 of Eledona agricola. NCBI lineage: Eukaryota > Metazoa > Arthropoda > Insecta > Coleoptera > Tenebrionidae > Eledona > Eledona agricola. The sequence goes on along the minus strand of CAXIEJ010000091.1, from coordinate 1,227,937 downwards.
CTTAGCTCTATGGTTTTTAACTTTAAAGCGGTATAAACGCGGTATAAGCGCTAGATTTTCGTGAAAATATCTGAAAAATTCGAAATTCTGCAATTGAATTACAGAACTATTGTTGTGTTCGATAGTAAATTTATATTTGGAGTGGCACTGCCAACCCTGCCACCCCTAAAGAGCCCCTTGCTGAGTACTCTCCTTCCAGGGAAACTTTTGAAATCAACGACAAAATAATTTAGGGCGCCTGAATGTGAAAATATCACTGTGTAATAAGTTCAGACTGACGTGAAACACTTCGTGAAATTTCGATATTCGTTTGAAATTCGTCTTAGGTCCATCAAGGAATGCATGTTAATGTAAACAAGTGTTAGTTTGTCGGAGAGGCCGAATAAGATTTTTAACATTCCCGTCAAAATATTTATTTACTTTAGAATGTTAATTTCTTAAATTCATTTCGTGAAAATTTTGACGGGCCATACGAATACACCTGTGCGAGTATTATTTGGTACATACAAATTAATCTCTTTTGTTATCCAAATTGTTTTTATACGCACTAGGCACGTGCACCTCATATAATTGTGAAAATTGCTGCTTCAGCGTCTGGAACGCTGGTACTCAACGTCGCCAAGGTCGAGGCGACGCATCGGTATTCGAAGTTCTATCGCTATTAAATAAATTATTTTTATATAATATTCCCGATTTGTTCTTGCCGTTAACCAAAACTCTCCCCAATCGATTTTCGAAAAATTTCCAGCGTCGGACCGGACTTCACTTATTTTCGTACGCAAAATTTTTACGTTCAGTTAATGATCGTATATATAATGATAGTGGTGTATTTGTTCTTCACCAAACCTGCTCCGGCCAAAATCCGAAATTTTCACTGACATCATACGCTTAAGTATTGTGTGCTTATACACGATTTACACTATTTATTTTACGTACATTGCGTTCATTATGGTTCTGGATAATTTATAACTAAGATGGAGCAGTTTGAAAATATAATAGTAAGCGGAGAACAAATACCACCATGTATAATTCCCGTGAAAAGTGATGGAAATAGTCTTTTTTACTATCATTCCTATTGCATTTTTAATACCGGAAATAGAGCTCAAGAGGATCGCACTTTAATTCTTCATTTTAAAATTACCAAAATTTTTGTAAATTTTACCTGAATACGTTAAACACCCCAAACATAACGCACCATTCCAAACTATCCCTAAAAGTCATACACTTACCATTCAAAACTACTCCAGGTCAACCCATAATTAAAAAAAAATTACGAATTCTAAGCAAACTACGCCAAACTCGCATAAATGACTTCGAGTTCCCCTATATCACCCCAACCACTTCTTACCAAGCCAACCAAAGCCCAATCACATTATAATTACCAAAAATTTCGTTTAATCCGCCAAAGCTAAACCCTGCCAACCATCAATAACCATTCCAAACAATCCTCAAAGAAACCCATATCATCCGAAACAACCCCAAATCAACCTAATATTTTTACATTTTTTTGAACCATAGCAAATCACGCCAAATTAACATAAATTACTTCGACTTTTTTTATACATAATTCCAAAATACTTCGTTTTTATGGTGTGAAATTTTGTATTTATATACAGGGTGTTTTTTTTAAGGCGGCCATTAGAAAATTTTTAACTTCCTATAGTGCTATAAATTTGAAATTTGGCACACAATCAAAATTGACCATTCTGAATCGAAATAAATTATTTTCAATATGGCGGCACTTCCGCTTATACCGAAAGTGGACGCCATCTTTGTTATTTTAAATGGAACACCATAGTTTTTATTTAATTTTCGAATACCCTCTTTCTTTCTAAGTATCTTATACCTATATTGTACTTATCTATCTATCAAAGTTTTGGAGATATGCGCACTTTTTTACAAAATTTTGCAATTTCAGTGGTCTATTCAAAAAATGATTTTGCAGTAACCATTGGGAAAATGTACAAACTGTTTTTTCCAGATGATAGAGGAAAGATTGCAAAATTGTAGGCTGGCCTCAAAAGTAACTGTATCACATTCTAAGTACTTACAATAATTTAATGAAAATGCACAAAACAAAAGGTCAATATTTCATTTTTTTTAAATGGCACCTACTAAATTTTATATCGCCAGTCGATAGAAAATGAAATTTAAGTCAATATTGTATTAGCATGTCCTATACCTATGTCAATTACTTTAAGAGTTATTATGATTTATTTAGAAAATGAGTCTAATTCTGTAATCATGAGGGTGTTTAGTAGGCTGTGAACAATGTATATGACTGTCAACGTCGCCGTTTAAGTTGTAATAAATTGATTTAATGTAATAAATAGATTTAAGCGTAAGCATTTTCTTTTAATATTATTGAGTTTGGAATTTTTGGTATTGTCGTTTTATATTTTATTGTTTTTTTATTTACAGTTCTGTTGTAAATTTATGCCCAAAACAGCACAAAAATAACCAATTTGCATAACTTCACTAAGTCTGGAAAGACAGAAAGACAGATTTAATCCCAAATTTATAGCGGCAGCTGGTTTTTATGCACGGGGAAATGCGGCAAAATATCCCAAAACGTTGATTTGGTTTTCTTTACTTCTAGGAACAACTTTAACTCTTTCTCTGGTGATATGTATTATTCCTGAATGGATAAACTGATTCTGAAGGCGGGAAAATTTTTGTTTATTCATTGGGGTTAGGTGCGAATACTAACATGTGCTTTGAACGATTTTATCACAACTTTCGTGAATAATAAACAAATCTAAAATCAATACATTTGGGTAATTATCCATTGCACTCAATTATTAAAACAGATTTACAAGACAACTGCAATTTTTGCAGTGATATCAATTGTTTTACGTTCACAGCCTACTAAACACCCTCATGAATTAGACTCATTTTCTAAATAAATCATAATAACTCCTAAAGTAATTGAGATAGGTATAGGACATGCTAATACAATATTGCCTTAAATTTCATTTTCTATCGACTGGGGATATAATATTTGGTAGGTGCCATTTAAAAAAAATGAAATATTGACGTTTTGTTTCGTGAGTTTTTATTAAATCATTGTAAGTACTTAGAATGTGATATAGTTATTGTTGAGGCCAGCCGACAATTCTGCAATCTTTCAGCTATCGACTGCACCAAACAGTTTGTACCTTTTCCCACTGGTTCCTGCGAAAAAAATTTTTGAATAGACCACCGAAAATGCAAGATTTTGTAGAAAAGTGGGCATATCTCCAAAACTTTAACACATAGATACGTAGAACATAGGTGTAGGATACTCAAAATGAAAGGGGGCATTCGAAAATTAAATAAAAACTAGGGTGTTCTATTTAAAATAACAAAGATGGCGTCCACTTCCGGTATAAGCGGAAGTGCCGCCATATTGAAAATAATTTACTTCGATTCGAAATGGTAAATTTCGGCTGTGTTCCAAATTTCAAGTTTATAGCACTGTAGGAAGTTAAAAAGTTTCTAATGGCCGCCTTAAAAAAAACACCCCGTATTTCAACATTGTCTTTAACGTTGTCAGAGAATTAAATGGGAATAATTTGGAATAATTTAGCTTCTCTGTCAACTCTCCTTCTCTTGAAACTTTTGAAAACAACGACAAAATTATTTAGGGCGCCTGGATTTGAAAATATCACTCTGTGTAATAAGTTCAGACTCACTAGAGTGAAAAGAAAGGAGCTTGCACCCAGAAACGAAATTAAATGGAACACTTGAAGTTGCAATATTTGTTTGTAATTCGTCAGAAGTCCATGAGGGAATGCGTGTTAATGTAAACAAATGTGAGTTTATTGGAGATGCCGAATAAGATTTTTACATTATTGAAGCAGCTTGAGCCTGCCACGTCAAGGGCAAGGTCACAAACGTGAAAAGGCTATGCTCGATTTGGTTTTATTCAATATCTATGCAGAAATTCGCACATTCCAAGCATTGGATAAGCCTTTCTTATCGTTTCTTAGAATCGCGGTCGCGGTGTTTAATTTTAACACAACTACAATTGTGAAAATTGCTGCTCCAGCGTCGGAAATTGTTCGCAAAGTCGCCAAATTCTCTCGCGTTAACCAAATCTGCCCCCAATCAATTTTCGAAAAATTACCAGCGTCGAACCGGACTCCACTTATATTTGTACGCTAATTTTTACGTTCAGTTAATGGTAGTGGTGTATTTGTTTTTCACCAAATTTGCCCTGGCTGAAATCCGAAATTTTCACCGTTGTATGTACCAGATATCACTGACATTCATACCCTTAATAATTATGTGCTTATACACGTTTTACACTATTTATTTTACGTACAATGTGTTCATTATTGCTTTACATCATTTATAACTAAGATGGAGAAGTTTGAAAATCTAGCGATGTACAATTACCACACCGTATTATGAAAGGTGATGGAAATTGTCTTTTTTAATATCTATGGTATAGGTATTGATATTTTAATACTGGAACGGGAGCTCAAGAGGTTCGCACTTTAATTGTTCAACAAGTTTGTGTTAATGTAAACAAGTGTGAGTCCGTCGGAGAAGCCGAATAAGATTTTTACATTCACCATATTCCCGTCAAAATATTTATTTATTTTATATAGAATGTTAATTTTGCCGTTAACCAAATTTGCTCCCAATCACCATCGTCGTACCGGACCGTTCAGTTAATGATAATGGTGTTTTTATTTTTCAACAAATCTGCCTCGGCTGAAATCCAAAATTTACAGCGTTGGATCAGACTTTACTGACATTGATACGCGTTTTACACTATTTATTTTACGTAAATACATTGTGTTCATTATTGCTTTACATCATTTATAACTAAGATGGAGAAGTTTGAAAATCTAGCGATGTACAATTACCACACCGTATTATGAAAGGTGATGGAAATTGTCTTTTTTAATATCTATGGTATAGGTATTGATATTTTAATACTGGAACGGGAGCTCAAGAGGTTCGCACTTTAATTGTTCAACAAGTTTGTGTTAATGTAAACAAGTGTGAGTCCGTCGGAGAAGCCGAATAAGATTTTTACATTCACCATATTCCCGTCAAAATTTTTATTTATTTTATATAGAATGTTAATTTTGCCGTTAACCAAATTTGCTCCCAATCACCATCGTCGTACCGGACCGTTCAGTTAATGATAATGGTGTTTTTATTTTTCAACAAATCTGCCTCGGCTGAAATCCAAAATTTACAGCGTTGGATCAGACTTTACTGACATTGATACGCGTTTTACACTATTTATTTTACGTAAATACATTGTGTTCATTATTGCTTTACATCATTTATAACTAAGATGGAGAAGTTTGAAAATCAAGCGATGTACAATTACCACACCGTATTATGAAAGGTGATGGAAATTGTCTTTTTTAATATCTATGGTATAGGTATTGATATTTTAATACTGGAACGGGAGCTCAAGAGGTTCGCACTTTAATTGTTCAACAAGTTTGTGTTAATGTAAACAAGTGTGAGTCCGTCGGAGAAGCCGAATAAGATTTTTACATTCACCATATTCCCGTCAAAATTTTTATTTATTTTATATAGAATGTTAATTTTGCCGTTAACCAAATTTGCTCCCAATCACCATCGTCGTACCGGACCGTTCAGTTAATGATAATGGTGTTTTTATTTTTCAACAAATCTGCCTCGGCTGAAATCCAAAATTTACAGCGTTGGATCAGACTTTACTGACATTGATACGCGTTTTACACTATTTATTTTACGTAAATACATTGTGTTCATTATTGCTTTACATCATTTATAACTAAGATGGACACGTTTGAAAATCTAGCGATGAACAAATACCACCAAATACCACATTTTACCACACACCAAAATTTTAATACTGGAAAGGGAGCTCAAAAGGTTCGCACTTTAATTGTCCAACCAGTTGCGGCCAGGTTTTAATAATTTTTGTGCAGTTTAGAAGAAGATAATTATGCTGAAGTGTTTGTTTATTCTGAAGATAAGTCAAAATCATCTACATACTGTTCTGTTTGTGAGTTGACTGCAGCAAAAGGAATGGTTCCATTGTGTTTTCAATTTTATCATAACATGATCAGCTAATTTGTAAACTTCGATTTCCCCGAAAATTATCAAAAGTTAATTTCGATTTCCTGGAATCGCTTATAGAACAACTGCGTCTTTGCCTAACGAGTCTATTCAAGATTTTTCATCTCAGATATCAACCAAGGTATCCTCTTTGTCCAAATCATATTGAAGTACCCGGTCCTGGCAACGCAGGTTAATTTCAACAAATTTGTTTATTTTGTGATTGGAAACGTAGAGCATTCCTGTTTAATTGTATTATAATGTCGATTAGTCAACATCACCACTTTAGTCAACACTGCGTTTATTTAATCTACGTCCGGGCAACGCCGGGTACATTCAGCTAGTATCATTATAAAATTACAAAAAAAGGTGTACAAATCATAACAAACTATGCCAGACTCACCTAAATTACTTTGGCTACTCTAAATCATCACCAACTAACCCTTACCACAACAAACTAAACCCAATCACTTTTAAATTACAAAAAAATGCTACTAACCATAGCAAACTATGCCAAACTCACCTAAATTACTTCGGCTATCAAAAATCACCCCCAACTACACTTTACAGCAACAAACTAAGCCCAATCACTTTAAAATTACAAAAAAATTATAAAAATCTTAACAAACTATACCAGAATCACCTAAATTACTTCGGGTACCGTAGATCACCCCCAACTATCCCTTACCACAACAAACCAAACCATATCATCTTAAAATTACAAAAAAAGTGTACAAATCATAACAAACTATGCCAGACTCACCTAAATTACTTCGGCTACTCTAAATCATCACCAACTAACCCTTACCACAACAAACTAAATACAATCACTTTTAAATTACAAAAAAATGCTAGTAACTATAGCAAACTAAACCAAACTTACCTAAATTACTTCGGCTACCATAAATCATCACCAACTAACCCTTATCACAACAAACTAAACCCAATCACTTTTAAATTACAAAAAAATGCTACTAACCATAGCAAACTATGCCAAACTCACCTAAATTACTTCGTCTATCAAAAATCACCCCCAACTACACTTTACAACAACAAACTAAGCCCAATCACTTTAAAATTACAAAAAAATGCTAAAAATCATAACGAACTATACCAGAATCACCTAAATTACTTCGGCTACCGTAAATCACCCCCAACTATCTCTTACCACAACAAACCAAATCATATCATTTTAAAATTACAAAAAAAATTGTACAAATCATAACAAACTATGCCAGACTCACCTAAATTACTTCGGCTACTCTAAATCATCACCAACTAACCCTTACCACAACAAAATAAACCCAATCACTTTTAAATTACAAAAAAATGCTAGTAACCATAGGAAACTATGCCAAACTCACCTAAATTACTTCGGCTACCATAAATCATCACCAACTAACCCTTACCACAACAAACTAAACCCAATCACTTTTAAATTATAAAAAAATGCTAGTAACCATAGCAAACTATGCCAAACTGACCTTAATTACTTCGGCTACCATAAATCATCACCAACTAACCCTTACCACAACAAACTAAATCGAATCACATTTAAATTACAAAAAAATGCTACTAACCATAGCAAACTATGCCAAACTCACCTAAATTACTTCGGCTATCAAAAATCACCCCCAACTACACTTTACAGCAACAAACTAAGCCCAATCACTTTAAAATTACAAAAAAATGCTAAAAATCATAACAAACTATACCAGAATCACCTAAATTACTTCGGCTACCGTAAATCACCCCCAACTATCCCTTACCACAACAAACCAAACCATATTATCTTAAAATTACAAAAAAAGGTGTACAAATCATAACAAACTATGCCAGACTCACCTAAATTACTTCGGCTACTCTAAATCATCACCAACTAACCCTTACCACAACAAACTAAACCCAATCACTTTTAAATTACAAAAAAATGCTACAACCATAGCAAACTATGCCAAACTCACCTAAATTACTTCGGCTATCAAAAATCACTACCAACTACACTTTACAGCAACAAACTAAGCCCAATCACTTTAAAATTACAAAAAAATGCTAAAAATCATAACAAACTATACCAGAATTACCTAAATTACTTCGGCTACCGTAAATCACCCCCAACTATCCCTTACCACAACAAACCATACCATATCATCTTAAAATTACAAAAAAAGATGTACAAATCATAACAAACCATGCCAGACTCACCTAAATTACTTCGGCTACTTTAAATCATCACCAACTAACCCTTACCACAACAAACTAAACCCAATCACTTTTAAATTACAAAAAAATGCTACTAACCATAGAAAACAATGCCATATTCACCTAAATTACTTCGGCTACCATAAATCATCACCAACTAACCCTTACCAAAACAAACTAAACCCAATCACTTTTATATTACAAAAAAATGCTACTAACCATAGCAAACTATGCCAAACTCACCTAAATTACTTCGGCTATCAAAAATCACTCCCAACTACATTTTACAGCAACAAACATAGGCCAATCACTCTAAAATTACAAAAAAATTCTAAAAATCATAACAAGCTATACCAGAATCACCCCAACTATCCCTTACCACAACAAACCAAACCATATCATCTTAAAATTACAAAAAAAGGTGTACAAATCATAACAATCTATGCCAGACTCACCTAAATTACTTCGGCTACTCTAAATCATCACCAACTAACCCTTACCACAACAAACTAAACCCAATCACTTTTAAATTACAAAAAAATGCTGGTAACCATAGCAAACTATGCCAAACTCACCTAAATTACTTCGGCTACCATAAATCATCACCAACTAACCCTTACCACAACAAACTAAACCCAATCACATTTAAATTAAAAAAAATGTTACTAACCATAGCAAACTATGCCAAACTCACCTAAATTACTTCGGCTATCAAAAATCTCCCCCAACTACACTTTACAGCAACAAAGTAAGCCCAATCACTTTAAAATTACAAAAAAATGCTAAAAATCATAACAAACTATACCAGAATCACCTAAATTACTTCGGCTACCGTAAATCACCCCCAACTATCCCTTACCACAACAAACCAAACCATATCATCTTAAAATTACAAAAAAGGTGTTCAAATCATAACAAACTATGCCAGACTCACCTAAATTACTTCGGCTACTCTAAATCATCACCAACTAACCCCTACCACAACAAACTAAACCCAATCACTTTTAAATTACAACAAAATTCTCCTAACCATAGCAAACTATGCCAAACTCACCTAAATTACTTCGGCTACCATAAATCATCACCAACTAACCTTTACCACAACAAACTAAACCCAATCACTTTTAAATTACAAAAAAATGCTACTAACCATAGCAAACTATGCCAAACTCACCTAAATTAGTTCGGCTATCAAAAATCACCCCCAACTACACTTTACAGCAACAAACTAAGCCCAATCACTTTAAAATTACAAAAAAATGCTTAATATCATAACAAACTATACCAGAATCACCTAAGTTACTTCGGCTACCGTAAATCACCCATAACTATCCCTTACCACAACAAACCAAACCATATCATCTTAAAATTACAAAAAAAGGTGTACAAATCATAACAAACTATGCCCGACTCACCTAAACTACTTCGGCTACTCTAAATCATCACCAACTAACCCTTACCACAACAAACTAAACAAAATCACTTTTAAATTACAAAAAAATGCTAGTAACCATAGCAAACTATGCCAAACTCACCTAAATTATTTCAGCTACCATAAATCAACACCAACTAACCCTTACCACAACAAACTAAACCCAATCACTTTTAAATTAAAAATGAATGCTACTAACCATAGAAAACTATGCCAAACTCACCTAAATTACTTCGGCTATCAAAAATCACCCCCAACTACACTTTACAGCAACAAACTAAGCCCAATCACTTTAAAATTACAAAAAAATGCTAAAAATCATAACAAACTATACCAGAATCACCTAAATTACTTCGGCTACCGTAAATCACCCCCAACTATCCCTTACCACAACAAACCCAACCATATCATCTTAAAATTACAAAAAAAGGTGTACAAATCATAACAGACTATGCCAGACTCACCTAAATTACTTCGGCTACTTTAAATCATCACCAACTAACCCTTACCAAAACAAACTAAACCCAATGACTTTTAAATTACAAAAAAATGCTACAACCATAGCAAACTATGCCAAACTCACCTAAATTACTTCGGCTACCATAAATTATCACCAACTAGCCCTTACCACAACAAACTAAACCCAATCACTTTTAAATTACAAAAAAATGCTACTAACCATAGCAAACTATGCCAAACTCACCTAAATTACTTCGGCTATCAAAAATCACTACCGACTACACTTTACAGCAACAAACTAAGCCCAATCACTTTAAAATTACAAAAAAATGCTAAAAATCATAACAAACTATACCAGAATCACCTAAATTACTTCGGCTACCGTAAATCACCCCCAACTATCCCTTACCACAACAAACCATACCATATCATTTTAAAATTACAAAAAAAGATGTACAAATCATAACAAATTATGCCAGACTCACCTAAATTACTTCGGCTACTTTAAATCATCACCAACTAACCCTTACCACAACAAACTAAACCCAATCACTTTTAAGTTACAAAAAAATGCTACTAACCATAGCAACCTATGCCAAACTCCCCTAAATTACTTCGGCTACCATAAATCATCACCAACTAACCCTTACCACAACAAACTAAACCCAATCACTTTTAAATTACAAAAAAATGCTACTAATCATAGCAAACTATGCCAAGCTCACCTAAATTACTTCGGCTACAATAAATCATCACCAACTAACCCTTACCAAAAGAAACTAAACCCAATCACATTTAAATTACAAAAAAATGCTACTAACCATAGCAAACTATGCCAAACTCACCTAAATTACTTCGGCTACTCTAAATCATCACCAACTAACCCTTACCACCACAAACTAAATTCAATCACTTTTAAATTACAAAAAAATGCTAGTAACCAGTACAAACTATGCCAAACTCACCTAAATTACTTCGGCTATCAAAAATCACCCCCAACTACACTTTACAGCAACAAACTAAGCCCAATCACTTTAAAATTACAAAAAAATGTTAAAAATCATAACAAACTATACAAAAATCACCTAAATTACTTCGGCTACCGTAAATCACCCCCAACTATCCCTTACCACAACAAACCAAACCATATCATCTTAAAATTACAAAAAAGGGGTACAAATCATAACGAACTATGCCAGACTCACCTAAATTACTTCGGCTACTCTAAATCATCAGCAACTAACCCTTACCACAACAAACTAAACCCAATCACTTTTAAATTACAAAAAAATGCTAGTAACCATAGCAAACTATGCCAAACTCACCTAAATTACTTCGGCTACCATAAATCATCACCAACTAACCCTTACCACAACAAACTAAACCCAATCACTTTTAAATTACAAAAAAATGCTACTAACCATAGCAAACTATGCCTAACTCACCTAAATTACTTCGGCTATCAAAAATCACCCCCAACTACACTTTACAGCAACAAACTAAGCCCAATCACTTTAAAATTACAAAAAATGCTAAAAATCATAACAAACTACACCAGAATCACCTAAATTACTTCGGCTACCGTAAATCACCCCCAACTATCCCTTACCACAACAAACAAAACCATATCATCTTAAAATTACAAAAAAAGGTGTACAAATCATAACAAACTATGCCAGACTCATCTAAATTACTTCGGCTACTCTAAATCATCAACAACTAACCCTTACCACAACAAACTAAACCCAATCACTTTTAAATTACAAAATAATGCTAGTAACCATAGCAAACTATGCCAAATTCACCTAAATTACTTCGGCTACCATAAATCATCACCAACTAATCCTTACCACAACAAACTATACCCAATCACTTTTAAATAACAAAAAAATGCTACTAACCATAGCAAACTATGCCAAACTCACCTAAATTACTTCGGCTACTCTAAATCATCACCAACTAACCCTTACCACAACAAACTAAACCCAATCACTTTTAAATTACAAAAAAATGCTAATAAACATAGCAAATTATGCCAAACTCATCTAAATTACTTCGGCTATCAAAAATTACCCCCAACTACACGTTGCAGAAACAAACTAAGCCCAATCACTTTAAAATTACAAAAAAATGATTAAAATCATAACAAATTATACCAGAATCACCTAAATTACTTCGGCTACCGTAAATCACCCCCAACTATCCCTTACCACAACAAACCAAACCATATCATCTTAAAATTATAAAAAAAGGTGTACAAATCATAACAAACTATGCCAGACTCACCTAAATTACTTCGGCTACTCTAAATCATCACCAACTAACCCTTACCACAACAAACTAAACCCAATCATTTTTAAATTACAAAAAAATGCTAGTAACCATAGCAAACTATGCCAAACTCACCTAAATTACTTCGGCTACCATAAATCATCACCAACTAACCCTTACCACAACAAACTAAACCCAATCAATTTTATGCCACTAAATGCCACTAACCATAGCAAACTATGCCAAACTCACCTAAATTACTTGGGCTATCAAAAATCACCCCCAATTACACTTTGCAGCAACAAACTAAGCCTAATCATTTTAAAATTAAAAAAAAATGCTAAAAATCATAACAAACTATACCAGAATTACTTAAATTACTTCGGCTACCGTAAATCACCCCCAACTGTCCCTTACCACAACAAACCAAACCATATCATCTTAAAATTACAAAAAAAGTTGTACACATCATAACAAACTATGCCAGACTCACCTAAATTACTTCGGCTACTCTAAATCATCACCAACTAACCCTTACCACAACAAACTAAACCCAATCAATTTTAAATTACAAAAAAAATGCTACTAACCATAGCAAACTATGCCAAACTCACCTAAATTACTTCGGCTATCAAAAATCACCCCCAACTACACTTTACAGCCACAAACTAAGCCCAATCACTTTAAAATTACAAAAAAATGCTAAAAATCATTACAAACTATACCAGAATCACCTAAATTACTTCGGCTACCGTAAATCACCCCCAACTATCCCTTACCACAACAAACCAAACCATATCATCTTAAAATTACAAAAAAAGGTGTACAAATCATAACAAACTATGCCAGACTCACCTAAATTACTTCGGCTACTCTAAATCATCACCAACTAACCCTTACCACAACAAACTAAACCCAATCACATTTAAATTACAAAAAAATGCTAGTAACCATAGCAAACTATGCCAAACTCACCTAAATTACTTCGGCTACCATAAATCATCACCAACTAACCCTTACCACAACAAACTAAACCCAATCAATTTTATGCCACTAAATGCCACTAACCATAGCAAACTATGCCAAACTCACCTAAATTACTTGGGCTATCAAAAATCACCCCCAACTACACTTTGCAGCAACAAACTAAGCCTAATCATTTTAAAATTACAAAAAAATGCTAAAAATCATAACAAACTATACCAGAATTACCTAAATTACTTCGGCTACCGTAAATCATCCCCAACTGTCCCTTACCACAACAAACCAAACCATATCATTTTAAAATTACAAAAAAAGTTGTACACATCATAACAAACTATGCCAGACTCACCTAAATTACTTCGGCTACTCTAAATCATCACCAACTAACCCTTACCACAACAAACTAAACCCAATCACTTTTAAATTACAAAAAAATGCTACTAACCATAGCAAACTATGCCAAACTCACCTAAATTACTTCGGCTATCAAAAATCACCCCCAACTACACTTTACAGCCACAAACTAAGCCCAATCACTTTAAAATTACAAAAAAATGCTAAAAATCATTACAAACTATACCAGAATCACCTAAATTACTTCGGCTACCGTAAATCACCCCCAACTATCCCTTACCACAACAAACCAAACCATATCATCTTAAAATTACAAAAAAAGGTGTACAAATCATAACAAACTATGCCAGACTCACCTAAATTACTTCGGCTACTCTAAATCATCACCAACTAACCCTTACCACAACAAACTAAACCCAATCACATTTAAATTACAAAAAAATGCTAGTAACCATAGCAAACTATGCCAAACTCACCTAAATTACTTCGGCTACCATAAATCATCACCAACTAACCCTTACCACAACAAACTAAACCCAATCAATTTTAAATTACAAAAAAATGCTACTAACCATAGCAAACTATGCCAAACTCACCTAAATTACTTCGGCTATCAAAAATCACCCCAACTACACTTTACAGCAACAAACTAAGCCCAATCACTTTATATATTACAAAAAAATGCTAAAAATTATAACAAACTATACCAGAATTACCTAAATTACTTTGGCTACCGTAAATCACCCCCAACTATCCCTTACCACAGCAAACAAAACCATATCATCTTAAAATTACAAAAAAAGGTGTACAAATCAGAACAAACTATGCCAGACTCACCTAAATTACTTCGGCTACTCTAAATCATCACCAACTAACCCTTACCACGACAAACTAAACCCAATCACTTTTAAATTACAAAAAAATGCTAGTAACCATAGCAAACTATGCCAAACTCACCTAAATTACTTCGGCTACCATAAATCATCACCAACTAATCCTTACCACAACAAACTAAACCCAATCACTTTTAAATTACAAAAAAATGCTACTAACCATAGCAAACTATGCCAAACTCACCTAAATTACTTCGGCTATCAAAAATCACCCCAACTACACTTTACAGCCACAAACTAAGCCGAATCACTTTAAAATTCCAAAAAAATGCTAAAAATCATAACAAATTATACCAGAATCACCTAAATTACTTCGGCTAACGTAAATCACCCCCAACTATCCCTTACCACAACAAACCAAACCATATCATCTTAAAATTACAAAAAAAGGTGTACAAATCATAACAAACTATGCCAGACTCACCTAAATTACTTCGGCTACTCTAAATCATCACCAACTAACCCTTACCACAACAATGTAAACCCAATCACTTTTAAATTACAAAAAAATGCTAGTAACCATAGCAAACTATGCCAAACTCACCTAAATTACTTCGGCTACCATAAATCATCACCAACTAACCCTTACCACAACAAACTAAACCCAATCACTATTAAATTACAAAAAAATGCTACTAACCATAGCAAACTATGCCAAACTCACCTAAATTACTTCGGCTACCATAAATCATCACCAACTAACCCTTACCACAACAAACTAAACCCAATCACTTTTAAATTACAAAAAAATGCTACTAACCATAGAAAACTATGCCAAACTCACGTAATTACTTCGGCTATCAAAAATCACACCCAACTACACTTTACAGCAACAAACTAAGCCCAATCACCTTAAAATAACAAAAAAATGCTAAAAATCATAACAAACTATACCAGAATCACCTAAATTACTTCGGCTACCGTAAATCACCCCCAACTATCCCTTACCACAACAAACCAAACCATATCATCTTAAAATTACAAAAAAAGGTGTACAAATCATAACAAAATATGCCAGACTCACCTAAATTACTTCGGCTACTCTAAATCATCACCAACTAACCCTTACCACAACAAACTAAACCCAATCATTTTTAAATTACAAAATAATGCTAGTAACCATAGCAAACTATGCCAAACTCACCTAAATTACTTCGGTTACCATAAATCATCACCAACTAACCCTTACCACAACAAACTAAACCCAATCACTTTTAAATTACAAAAAAATGCTACTAACCATAGCAAACTATGCCAAACTCACCTAAATTACTTCGGCTATCAAAAATCACTCCCAACTACACTTTACAGCAACAAACTAAGCCCAATCACTTTAAAACTACAAAAAAATGCTAAAAATCATAACAAACTATACCAGAATCACCTAAATTACTTCGGCTACCGTAAATCACCCCCAACTATCCCTTACCACAACAAACCAAACCTTATCATCTTAAAATTAAAAAAAAGGTGTACAAATCATAACAAACTATGCCAGATTCACCTAAATTACTTCGGCTACTCTAAATCATCACCAACTAACCCTTACCACAACAAACTAAACCCAATCACTTTTAAATTACAAAAAAATGCTTGTAACTATAGCAAACTATGCCAAACTCACCTAAATTACTTCGACTACCATAAATCATCACCAACTAACCCTTACCACAACATACTAAACCCAATCACTTTTAAATTACAAAAAAATGCTACTAACCATAGCAAACTATGCCAAACTCACCTAAATTACTTCGGCTATCAAAAATCACACCCATCTACACTTTACAGTAACAAACTAAGCCCAATCACTTTTAAATTACAAAAAAATGCCAAAAATCATAACAAACTATACCAGAATCACCTAAATTACTTCGGCTACCGTAAATCACCCCCAACTATCCCTTACCACAACAAACCAAACCATATCTTCTTAAAATTACACAAAAAGGTGTACAAATCATAACAAATTATGCCACACTCACCTAAATTACTTCGGCTACTCTAAATCATCACCAACTAACCCTTACCACAACAAACTAAACCCAATCACTTTTAAATTACAAAAAAATGCTAGTAACTATAGCAAACTATGCCAAACTCACCTAAATTACTTCGGCTACCATAAATCATCACCAACTAACCCTTACCACAACAAACTAAACCCTATCACTTTTAAATTACAAAAAAATGCTACTAACCACAGCAAAGTATGCCAAACTCACCTAAATTACTTCGGCTATCAAAAATCACCCCCAACTACACTTTACAGCAACAAACTAAGCCCAATAACTTTAAAATTACAAAAAAATGCTAAGAATCATAACAAACTATGCCAGACTCACCTAAATTACTTCGGCTACTCTAAATCATCACCAACTAACCCTTACCACAACAATGTAAACCCAATCACTTTATAATTACAAAAAAATGCTACTAACCCTAGCAAACTATGCCAAACTTACCTAAATTACTTCGGCTATCAAATATCACCACTAACTACACTTTATAGCAACAAACTAAGCCCAATAAATTTAAAATTGCAAAAAAATGCTAAAAATCATAACAAACTATACCAGAATCACCTAAATTACTTCGGCTACCGTAAATCACCCCCAACTATCCCTTACCACCACAAACCAAACCATATCATCTTAAAATTACAAAAAAAGGTGTACAAATCATAACAAGCTATGCCAGACTCACCTAAATTACTTCGGCTACTCTAAATCATCACCAACTAACCCTTACCACAACAATGTAAACCCAATCACTTTTAAATTACAAAAAAATGCTAGTAACCATAGCAAACTATGCCAAACTCACCTAAATTACTTCGGCTACCATAAATCATCACCAACTAACCCTTACCACAACAAACTAAACCCAATCACTTTTAAATTACAAAAAAATGCTAGTAACCATAGCAAACTATGCCAAACTCACCTAAATTACTTCGGCTACCATAAATCATCACCAACTAACCCTTACCACAACAAACTAAACCCAATCACTTTTAAATTACAAAAAGATGCTACTAACCATAGCAAACTATGCCAAACTCACGTAATTACTTCGGCTATCAAAAATCACACCCAACTACACTTTACAGCAACAAACTAAGCCCAATCACTTTAAAATAACAAAAAAATGCTAAAAATCATAACAAACTATACCAGAATCACCTAAATTACTTCGGCTACCGTAAATCACCCCCAACTATCCCTTACCACAACAAACCAAACCATATCATCTTAAAATTACAAAAAAAGGTGTACAAATCATAACAAACTATGCCAGACTCACCTAAATGACTTCGGGTACTCTAAATCATCACCAACTAACCCTTACCACAACAAACTTAACCCAATCACTTTTAAATTACAAAAAAATGCTAGTAACCATAGCAAACTATGCCAAACTCACCTAAATTACTTTGGCTACCATAAATCATTACCAACTAACCCTTACCACAACAAACTAAACCCAATAACTTTTAAATTACATAAAAATGCTACTAACCATAGCAAACTATGCCAAACTTACCTAAATTACTTCGGCTATCAAAAATCACCCCCAACAACACTTTACAGCAACAAACTAAGCCCAATCACTTTAAAATTACAACAAAATGCTAAAAATCTTATCAAACTATACCAGAATCACCTAAATTACTTCGGCTACCGTAAATCACCCCCAACTATCCCTTACCACAACAAACCAAACCATATCATCTTAAAATTACAAAAAAAGGTGTACAAATCAAAACAAACTATGCCACACTCACCTAAATTACTTCGGCTACTCTAAATCATCACCAACTCACCCTTACCACAACAAACTAAACCCAATCACTTTTAAATTACAAAAAAATGCTAGTAACCATAGCAAACTATGCCAAACTCACCTAAATTACTTTTGCTACCATAAATCATTACCAACTAACCCTTACCACAACAAACTAAACCCAATAACTTTTAAATTACAAAAAAATGCTACTAACCATAGCAAACTATGCCAAACTTACCTAAATTACTTCGGCTATCAAAAATCACCCCCAACAACACTTTACAGCAACAAACTAAGCCCAATCACTTTAAAATTACAACAAAATGCTAAAAATCTTATCAAACTATACCAGAATCACCTAAATTACTTCGGCTACCGTAAATCACCCCCAACTATCCCTTACCACAACAAACCAAACCATATAATCTGAAAATTACAAAAAAAGGTGTACAAATCATAAAAAACTATGCCAGAATCACCTAAATTACTTCGGCTATTCTAAATCATCACCAACTAACCCTTACCACAACAAACTAAACCCAATCACTTATAAATTACAAAAAAATGCAACTAACCATAGCAAATTATGCCAAACTCACCTAAATTACTTCGGCTACCATAAATCATCACCAACTAATCCTTACCACAACAAACTAAACCCAATCACTTTTAAATTACAAAAAAATGCTACTAACCATAGCAAGCTATGCCAAACTCACCTAAATTACTTCGGCTATCAAAAATCACCCCCAACTACACTTTACAGCAACAAACTAAGCCCAATCACTTTAAAATTACAAAAAAATGCTAAAAATCATATCAAACTATACCAGAATCACCTAAATTACTTCGGCTACCTTAAATCACCCCCAACTATCCCTTACCACAACAAACCAAACCATATCTTCTTAAAATTACACAAAAAGGTGTACAAATCATAACAAATTATGCCACACTGACCTAAATTACTTCGGCTACTCTAAATCATCACCAACTAACCCTTACCACAACAAACTAAACCCAATCACTTTTAAATTACAAAAAAATGCTAGTAACTATAGCAAACTATGCCAAACTCACCTAAATTACTTCGGCTACCATAAATCATCACCAACTAACCCTTACCACAACAAACTAAACCCAATCAGTTTTAAATTACAAAAAAATGCTACTAACCACAGCAAAGTATGCCAAACTCACCTAAATTACTTCAGCTATCAAAAATCACCCCCAACTACACTTTACAGCAACAAACTAAGCCCAATCACTTTAAAATTACAAAAAAATGCTAAAAATCATAACAAACTATGCCAGACTCACCTAAATTACTTCGGCTACTCTAAATCATCACCAACTAACCCTTACCACAACAAACTGAACCCAATCACTTTTAAATTACAAAAAAATGCTAGTAATCATAGCAAACTATGCCAAACTCACCTAAATTACTTCGACTACCATAAATCATCACCAACTAACCCTTACCACAACATACTAAACCCAATCACTTTTAAATTACAAAAAAATGCTACTAACCATAGCAAACTATGCCAAACTCACCTAAATTACTTCGGCTATCAAAAATCACACCCATCTACACTTTACAGTAACAAACTAAGCCCAATCACTTTTAAATTACAAAAAAATGCCAAAAATCATAACAAACTATACCAGAATCACCTAAATTACTTCGGCTACCGTAAATCACCCCGAACTATCCCTTACCACAACAAACCAAACCATATCTTCTTAAAATTACACAAAAAGGTGTACAAATCATAACAAATTATGCCACACTCACCTAAATTACTTCGGCTACTCTAAATCATCACCAACTAACCCTTACCACAACAAACTAAACCCAATCACTTTTAAATTACAAAAAAATGCTAGTAACTATAGCAAACTATGCCAAACTCACCTAAATTACTTCGGCTACCATAAATCATCACCAACTAACCCTTACCACAACAAACTAAACCCAATCACTTTTAAATTACAAAAAAATGCTACTAACCACAGCAAAGTATGCCAAACTCACCTAAATTACTTCGGCTATCAAAAATCACCCCCAACTACACTTTACAGCAACAAACTAAGCCCAATAACTTTAAAATTACAAAAAAATGCTAAAAATCATAACAAACTATGCCAGATTCACCTAAATTACTTCGGCTACTCTAAATCATCACCAACTAACCCTTACCACAACAATGTAAACCCAATCACTTTATAATTACAAAAAAATGCTACTAACCCTAGCAAACTATGCCAAACTTACCTAAATTACTTCGGCTATCAAATATCACCACTAACTACACTTTACAGCAACAAACTAAGCCCAATAAATTTAAAATTCCAAAAAAATGCTAAAAATCATAACAAACTATACCAGAATCACCTAAATTACTTCGGCTACCGTAAATCACCCCCAACTATCCCTTACCACAACAAACCAAACCATATCATCTTAAAATTACAAAAAAAGGTGTACAAATCATAACAAACTATGCCAGACTCACCTAAATTACTTCGGCTACTCTAAATCATCACCAACTAACCCTTACCACAACAATGTAAACCCAATCACTTTTAAATTACAAAAAAATGCTAGTAACCATAGCAAACTATGCCAAACTCACCTAAATTACTTCGGCTACCATAAATCATCACCAACTAACCCTTACCACAACAAACTAAACCGAATCACTTTTAAATTACAAAAAAATGCTAGTAACCATAGCAAACTATGCCAAACTCACCTAAATTACTTCGGCTACCATAAATCATCATCACAACTAACCCTTACCACAACAAACTAAACCCAATCACTTTTAAATTACAAAAAGATGCTACTAACCATAGCAAACTATGCCAAACTCACGTAATTACTTCGGCTATCAAAAATCACACCCAACTACACTTTACAGCAACAAACTAAGCCCAATCACTTTAAAATAACAAAAAAATGCTAAAAATCATAACAAACTATACCAGAATCACCTAAATTACTTCGGCTACCGTAAATCACCCCCAACTATCCCTTACCACAACAAACCAAACCATATCATCTTAAAATTACAAAAAAAGGTGTACAAATCATAACAAACTATGCCAGACTCACCTAAATGACTTCGGGTACTCTAAATCATCACCAACTAACCCTTACCACAACAAACTTAACCCAATCACTTTTAAATTACAAAAAAATGCTAGTAACCATAGCAAACTATGGCAAACTCACCTAAATTACTTCGGCTACCATAAATCATCACCAACTAACCTTTACCACAACAAACTAAACCCAATCACTTTTAAATTACAAAAAAATGCTACTAACCATAGCAAACTATGCCAAACTCACCTAAATTACTTCGGCTATCAAAAATTACCCCCAACTACACTTTACAGCAACAAACTAAGCCCAATCACTTTAAAATTACAAAAAAATGCTAAAAATCATAACAAACTATACCAGAATCACCTAAATTATTTCGGTTACCGTAAATCAACCCAACTATCCCTTACCACAACTAACCAAACCATATCATCTTAAAATTACAAAAAAAGGTGTACAAATCAAAACAAACTATGCCACACTCACCTAAATTACTTCGGCTACTCTAAATCATCACCAACTCACCCTTACCACAACAAACTAAACCCAATCACTTTTAAATTACAAAAAAATGCTAGTAACTATAGCAAACTATGCCAAACTCACCTAAATTACTTTGGCTACCATAAATCATTACCAACTAACCCTTACCACAACAAACTAAACCCAATAACTTTTAAATTACAAAAAAATGCTACTAACCATAGCAAACTATGCCAAACTTACCTAAATTACTTCGGCTATCAAAAATCACCCCCAACAACACTTTACAGCAACAAACTTAGCCCAATCACTTTAAAATTACAAAAAAATGCTAAAAATCTTAACAAACTATACCAGAATCACCTAAATTACTTCGGCTACCGTAAATCACCCCCAACTATCCCTTACCACAACAAACCAAACCATATAATCTGAAAATTACAAAAAAAGGTGTACAAATCATAAAAAACTATGCCAAACTCACCTAAATTACTTCGGCTACCATAAATCATCACCAACTAACCCTTAGTACAACAAACTAAACCCAATCACTTTTAAATTAAAAAAAATGCTACTAACCATAGCAAATTATGCCAAACTCACCTAAATTACTTCGGCTACCATAAATCATCACCAACTAATCCTTACCACAACAAACTAAACCCAATCACTTTTAAATTACAAAAAAATGCTACTAACCATAGCAAACTATGCCAAACTCACCTAAATTACTTCGGCTATCAAAAATCACCCCCAACTACACTTTACAGCAACAAACTAAGCCCAATCACTTTAAAATTACAAAAAAATGCTAAAAATCATATCAAACTATACCAGAATCACCTAAATTACTTCGGCTACTTTAAATCACCCCCAACTATCCCTTACCACAACAAACCAAACCATATCTTCTTAAAATTACACAAAAAGGTGTACAAATAATAACAAATTATGCCACACTGACCTAAATTACTTCGGCTACTCTAAATCATCACCAACTAACCCTTACCACAACAAACTAAACCCAATCACTTTTAAATTACAAAAAAATGCTAGTAACTATAGCAAACTATGCCAAACTCACCTAAATTACTTCGGCTACCATAAATCATCACCAACTAACCCTTACCACAACAAACTAAACCCAATCAGTTTTAAATTACAAAAAAATGCTACTAACCACAGCAAAGTATGCCAAACTCACCTAAATTACTTCGGCTATCAAAAATCACCCCCAACTACACTTTACAGCAACAAACTAAGCCCAATCAATTTAAAATTACAAAAAAATGCTAAAAATCATAACAAACTATGCCAGACTCACCTAAATTACTTCGGCTACTCTAAATCATCACCAACTAACCCTTACCACAACAAACTGAACCCAATCACTTTTAAATTACAAAAAAATGCTAGTAACCATAGCAAACTATGCCAAACTCACCTAAATTACTTCGGCTACCATAAATTATCACCAACTAACCCTTACCACAACAAACTAAACCCAATCACTTTTAAATTACAAAAAAATTCTACTAACCATAGCAAACTATGCCAAACTCACCTAAATTACTTCGGCTATCAAAAATCACACCCAACTACACTTTACAACAACAAACTAAGCCCAATCACTTTAAAATTACAAAAAAATGCTAAAAATCATAACAAAATATACCAGAATCACCTAAATTACTTCGGCTACCGTAAATCACCCCCAACTATCCCTTACCACAACAAACCCAAACCATATCATTTTAAAATTACAAAAAAAGGTGTACAAATCATAACAAACTATGCCAGACTCACCTAAATTACTTCGGCTACTCTAAATCATCACCAACTAACCCTTACCACAACAAACTAAACCCAATCACTTTTAAATTACAAAAAAATGCTAGTAACCATAGCAAACTATGCCAAACACACCTAAATTACTTCGGCTACCATAAATCATCACCAACTAACCCTTACCACAACAAACTAAACCCAATCACTTTTAAATTACAAAAAAATGCTACTAACCATAGCAAACTATGCCAAACTCACCTAAACTACTTCGGCTATCAAAAATCACCCCCAACTACACTTTACAGCAACAAACTAAGGCCAATCACTTTTAAATTACAAAAAAATGCTAAAAATCATAACAAACTATACCAGAATCCCCTAAATAACTTCGGCTACCGTAAATCACCCCCAACTATCCCTTACCACAACAAACCAAACCATATCTTCTTAAAATTACAAAAAAAGGAGTACAAATCATAACAAATTATGCCACACTCACCTAAATTACTTCGGCTACTCTAAATCATCACCAACTAACCCTTACCACAACAAACTGAACCCAATCACTTTTAAATTACAAAAAAATGCTAGTAACCATAGCAAACTATGCCAAACTCACCTAAATTACTTCGGCTACCATAAATTATCACCAACTAACCCTTACCACAACAAACTAAACCCAATCACTTTTAAATTACAAAAAAATTCTACTAACCATAGCAAACTATGCCAAACTCACCTAAATTACTTCGGCTATCAAAAATCACACCCAACTACACTTTACAACAACAAACTAAGCCCAATCACTTTAAAATTACAAAAAAATGCTAAAAATCATAACAAACTATACCAGAATCACCTAAATTACTTCGGCTACCGTAAATCACCCCCAACTATCCCTTACCACAACAAACCAAACCATATCATCTTAAAATTACAAAAAAAGGTGTACAAATCATAACAAACTATGCCAGACTCACCTAAATTACTTCGGCTACTCTAAATCATCACCAACTAACCCTTACCACAACAAACTAAACCCAATCACTTTTAAATTACAAAAAAATGCTACTAACCATAGCAAACTATGCCAAACTCACCTAAACTACTTCGGCTATCAAAAATCACCCCCAACTACACTTTACAGCAACAAACTAAGCCCAATCACTTTTAAATTACAACAAAATGCTAAAAATCATAACAAACTATACCAGAATCACCTAAATAACTTTGGCTACCGTAAATCACCCCCAACTATCCCTTACCACAACAAACCAAACCATATCTTCTTAAAATTACAAAAAAAGGTGTACAAATCATAACAAATTATGCCACACTCACCTAAATTACTTCGGCTACTCTAAATCATCACCAACTAACCCTTACCACAACAAACTAAACCCAATCACTTTTAAATTACAAAAAAATGCTAGTAACTATAGCAAACTATGCCAAACTCACCTAAATTACTTCGGCTACCATAAATCATCACCAACTAACCCTTACCACAACATACTAAACCCAATCACTTTTAAATTACAAAAAAATGCTACTAACCATAGCAAACTATGCCAAACTCACCTAAATTACTTCGGCTATCAAAAATCACCCCCAACTACACTTTACAGCAACAAACTAAGCCCAATCACTTTAAAATTACAAAAAAATGCTAAAAATCATAACAAACTATGCCAGACTCACCTAAATTACTTCGGCTACTCTAAATCATCACCAACTAACCCTTACCCTAACAAACCAAACCATATCATCTTAAAATTACAAAAAAAGGTGTACAAATCATAACAAACTATGCCAGACTCACCTAAATTACTTCGGCTACTCTAAATCATCACCAACTAACCCTTACCCTAACAAACCAAACCATATCATCTTAAAATTACAAAGAAAGGTGTACAAATCATAACAAACTATGCCAGACTCACCTAAATTACTTCGGCTACTCTAAATCATCACCAACTAACCCTTACCACAACAATGTAAACCCAATCACTTTTAAATTACAAAAAAATGCTAGTAACCATAGCAAACTATGCCAAACTCACCTAAATTACTTCGGCTACCATAAATCATCACCAACTAACCCTTACCACAACAAACTAAACCCAATCACTTTTTAATTACAAAAAAATGCTACTAACCCTAGCAAACTATGCCAAACTCACCTAAATTACTTCGGCTATCAAAAATCACACCCAACTACACTTTACAACAACAAACTAAGCCCAATCACTTTAAAATTACAAAAAAATGCTAAAAATCATAACAAACTATACCAGAATCACCTAAATAACTTCGGCTACCGTAAATCACCCCCAACTCTCCCTTACCACAACAAACCAAACCATATCTTCTTAAAATTACAAAAAAAGGTGTACAAATCATAACAAATTATGCCACACTCACCTAAATTACTTCGGCTACTCTAAATCATCACCAACTAACCCTTACCACAACAAACTAAACCCAATCACTTTTAAATTACAAAAAAATGCTAGTAACTATAGCAAACTATGCCAAACTCACCTAAATTACTTCGGCTACCATAAATCATCACCAACTAAACCTTACCACAACATACTAAACCCAATCACTTTTAAATTCCAAAAAAATGCTACTAACCATAGCAAACTATGCCAAACTCACCTAAATTACTTCGGCTATCAAAAATCACCCCCAACTACACTTTACAGCAACAAACTAAGCCCAGTCACTTTAAAATTACAAAAAAATGCTAAAAATCATAACAAACTATGCCAGACTCACCTAAATTACTTTGGCTACTCTAAATCATCACCAACTAACCCTTACCCTAACAAACCAAACCATATCATCTTAAAATTACAAAAAAAGGTGTACAAATCATAACAAACTATGCCAGACTCACCTAAATTACTTCGGCTACTCTAAATCATCACCAACTAACCCTTACCACAACAATGTAAACCCAATCACTTTTAAATTACAAAAAAATGCTAGTAACCATAGCAAACTATGCCAAACTCACCTAAATTACTTCGGCTACCATAAATCATCACCAACTAACCCTTACCACAACAAACTAAACCCAATCACTTTTTAATTACAAAAAAATGCTACTAACCCTAGCAAACTATGCCAAACTTACCTAAATTACTTCGGCTATCAAATATCACCCCCAACTACACTTTACAGCAACAAACTAAACCCAATAAATTTAAAATTACAAAAAAATGCTAAAAATCATAACAAACTATACCAGAATCACCTAAATAACTTCGGCTACCGTAAATCACCCCCAACTATCCCTTACCACAACAAACCAAACCATATCTTCTTAAAATTACAAAAAAAGGTGTACAAATCATAACAAATTATGCCACACTCACCTAAATTACTTCGGCTACTCTAAATCATCACCAACTAACCCTTACCACAACAAACTAAACCCAATCACTTTTAAATTACAAAAAAATGCTAGTAACTATAGCAAACTATGCCAAACTCACCTAAATTACTTCGGCTACCATAAATCATCACCAACTAAACCTTACCACAACATACTAAACCCAATCACTTTTAAATTACAAAAAAATGCTACTAACCATAGCAAACTATGCCAAACTCACCTAAATTACTTCGGCTATCAAAAATCACCCCCAACTACACTTTACAGCAACAAACTAAGCCCAATCACTTTAAAATTACAAAAAAATGCTAAAAATCATAACAAACTATACCAGAATCACCTAAATTACTTCGGCTACCGTAAATCACCCCCAACTATCCCTTACCACAACAAACCAAACCATATCATCTTAAAATTACAAAAAAAGGTGTACAAATCATAACAAACTATGCCAGACTCACCTAAGTTACTTCGGCTACTCTAAATCATCACCAACTAACCCTTACCACAACAATGTAAACCCAATCACTTTTAAATTACAAAAAAATGCTAGTAACCATAGCAAACTATGCCAAACTCACCTAAATTACTTCGGCTACCATAAATCATCACCAACTAACCCTTACCACAACAAACTAAAACCAATCACTTTTAAATTACAAAAAAATGCTAGTAACCATAGCAAACTATGCCAAACTCACCTA